>JALXJV020000019.1:16641244-17254583 GCA_024633595.2 Lepomis macrochirus | reverse complement strand
AAGAAGAAGAAGAAGAAGAAGACAGTTGCAAAAACTAATATTTCCGCTGAACAACAAAACTCTTATCTTCAATCCCTTGTCTTTCAGTGCTCTTCTGAGTCCATGACTTGGTCTTGATATGTATTTTGAAACCTTTCCTCATGTACTGTAGAAAATGATGATTTTGGTGTAATTGCTATTTGCTAAAAAGTCAGAAGCCTCACTCTACTTATTTCACCAATATAATCAGCCACAGTCTGTTAAATAGTATTTCCTCTATGACAGCATGAATATCCACCATCCTGCTCTGTGTTCACATTTGCAGCTGAAGAGAGTCACTGGCCTTGTTGGACAAAGCCCCAGATTTGTCAAGGACCAGGCCAGCCTCTGTACATGACTGCTTCTTCTGTTGCCCAGCAACTGACCTTGTCTCATTGCGTTTGCCTCACCAGGCACTGTGGTTCAAGGTAGGACCAGAACTTCAGTGACCATCAATGGAGCGCATAGGCTTTGCCTTTCCATGTCTTTCAGCTAAAAGATAGTTGATTTTATACAACAATGTTCGCTTATCTATTTACTTTTAGTTTGCTACACTAAATAATTGATGTATCCTATTTATTCAGTGTATCCTGCCCAAAATCCAATAAATATTGTTTCACTAACGCAAAAATCAACTTCCCTAACATTCTCCCTTGTTGCAATTAATGCTCATAGTTGTTTAATATTGTTTGTCCTATTTAAGTTTTCACCCCTATTTTACTATATAATTTTATGTATGCAGTAAGTAAGTAATCTGTCATTTTCTATTTATCACCGAGACCATACATTAATTATAAATTGTTTAAGCACAGATCATCTGTGAATGTATGTACATGGATCTAGTATCTCAATGTCAGTACATCTTATTTTTTAATACTTCCACATAGCAATCCCAATTTAGATGAACAAAGAACCAGTTTAAGCCACTTCTTATTTACATTTATTTGATCCTCATGAGTGGGCACAGAGGGAACAGCCGTTCTTCTTAGTGTCCATAAAAACTTCAAAACTGGATGCAAGCAAAGATCAGATGAAAGCTCAGATGAAAAGAAAATAGAATAGAACAATCTGATTTTAACAAGTATGATGTTCAGCACAAAGAGCATAGAAAAATGCTGTTTGTACACAAACATGAGCTCTTCCCAGAAAACATATACAAGCATAAAGCCAAATCTGTCAAAACTAAATGAGTCAAACTAATGTCATGCTGGTAGAAAAAAAAGTGTCTATGTTCTCTCAACACTAACCCACCTCACCAATGTGTAGTAAAAGAGCTGATGAACAGCCGGGGTGTGAAATATGGACTGAACAAATTCAGATATAATTGCCACAGTAACCATAGCAACTATAACGCATCTTGTCAATATTAAACCAGCTATCAAACCAACTCTTTATGCTTCTTTGTTAACATAGCATCTGTATTTCTGATAATGCCAGATGTTGCAGATTTCTTATGGCTTAGTGTAAAGGCTATGCAGTCTTTTCTCTTTTGTCAAAATACATTACTTGTGAGTACAGATGCAGTTTACTTTGAGGAGAGGAGTAAACATGCAAACTAGAGGCGATGCAAAGAAAGGTAAAGAGTCCACAGTTCTGTGATAGTGAAAGAACTCTGAAGACATGTTTGGTCCACTTTTGCCAGGATTAAGGGTCTGAATTAAACATACAGGCATTCCAGCTGAGAAAAGCACCTGGTAAGCTTTGAGGAAAACATCTCATAAGCCTGTGTGCTGCTGGGATAAACAGGTACAAGCCATTCAGAGACACGCTCCAAACACGGCATCAGAGGCACATCGGAAATAGACCAGTCCAGCTGAAGAGGAGAGGATTCTGCCACCAAGCCAAGTACTCTGTAGAGAGTAGGTGAGGGAGGGGGTATGAATAGCTTGGAAACTTCCCTAATCTCCCCGTCAGCATTCCAAGCCCAGCTTGTGAGAAAGAGGCATAGTGCTCATTCCTAGTGGGGGGGGGGGCACTGTGATCTCCCAGCTATTCTTTGGTACAGACATGGGTACCTTGACAAGAAATGATAGGGTACATAGTACTATATTGAAATTTTACAAGTTCACAAGTCACCATGCACTGTCACAAAGTGTTGGCAACAGAGACGGTTTCATTTTAAATATTTACAGTCTTACTGAAGATGCCTAATAGTACATACCAATGCTGGACTGTCAACAATAATGGCCCCTGCTAACCTTCTGCATTGTTAGAAATTTTCCACAGTGAAAAAGAAATTCCACAAGAAATGTGTAAAAATTTCAAAAGCATAACACAGACCATTTCGACAATTACTTTGTAAATCAACAAACTGCATTTCCCAATGTCAGTTACAGTAACTGTGCTGTTCTTTAGCCTATCTAATTGGGATACATGGTCCTGAATATAACTCTGCTCGATTTTTGACCTAGGGTGGTGTATCTGATGGGCCCCTCTAAGGAAACAGGATACACCGATTGTCTGAATCACATATGATAATCGGACCCTGAGCATGAAATATGCTCTGCTCTGATTCAAGTTTCAGTGGGTTAAGTCAGTGCTATTGTTAATAAGAGTGCTGACATTCAATGCTTGGCTTCACTGATGGTGTACCTTTTGTAATGACAAAGGTCGCATCTATATATAGAACTGTAAAACTAACTGTAACTGTATAACTGTCTGCGTGAGAGACACAAAATTCAGTTTGCTTGAGGGTTGTTTTCGCCAAAACATGTACTGTCTGTCATTCATGTGTGAAAAAAGCATTTGCAAATTCCATTTAGGCCTACCGAAAAGGATAACTAAGACATTATATTTAGACTTGTTTATTATAATGTAAATATTTCACATTTCTCACCTAAAATGTAATTTAGTCCAAATGCAATTCTTGGACACTACCATTTTAAATGTTGTAATACAAAACATAGAGTTGAGTATCACAAATTGACTCCCTTCATTTCATATACAGCACCTCTTTATCATGTTGTAAACTTATTGTGTTTTGATTAATTTCAAATTGCTTGCTTTGCTTCAGTAGAGTGTGAAATGCACTTTCCCTTTTGTAGTTTTTCAATTTCTATCATTGTGAGCTAGGGGAAAGAGTATGGGGCAGGCAAAGCGAATGAACACATGGATGTCTGGTGTAATTAAGAAACTGAAGTATTAGAACAGGCAGTGCCTTCACCAGCTATAATTCATCAAACATGGTCTTAATTAAATTGTTTACACAGATGTCTGCAAGCTGGTTCCTGCAACAGTCATTCCATTATAACAACGCAATATTATTTCTGGACGCATAAGAAAAGTTTTGTATGGCTGTTCACTACACTCTATAGGGCGCCATAAAATAAAGAAATGAAATCCTATTTGAGATTAGCTAATTGAAACAAGTGCTATATCTGTTTGGAAGTGTGGATGTTGATGGCTCTGTTCTCTGGAGTGGCAGTTGTGTGTGTGTGTGTGTGTGTTGTGTGTGTGTGTGTGTGTGTGTGTGTGTGTGTGTGTGGTGAGGGAGGGTGCATAATAATGTTTAGGTATTAAATACCTTACTGTCAACACATAATTGAATCTTGATGGGCAGCTGCTGGTGTTTATAGTTTAGTTTCTCCTACATTTTGATTCCATGATTTCATAGTATTTTTAGCAAGACACTTGTCTTTGCTTGTTGTCATTAAATGTCCATAGTACAGTAGCTGGCTCTTCTTATGGAGCTACACATTTTTTTGGTTTGATTGGGGGGGGGGAATCAAGGATAAATTATATTGTCTGAGTTTTAAAATGTTTTTGTCTCACACAGAGGAGAACCCCTCACTTTTTGCTATATGAACAGAGTATTCTGTTCATAATACGAGACGAGTCAAAATATTACATATGAAACAAAGTCAATGGGGCTCCAGAGGAAAGAAAGGGCTCAGGGCCGCTTCCCTTTTTAGACACTTAACTAAACACTGAATCTTTAAAGTCTAAGTCACACCCTGTCAGGGCCATAGTAGGAATGTAACCGCTGTCTCAATCATTCTCTTTTATTAGCCCAGACCAGACCAGTGGTCTGCCTGCCCTCATTCCCAGTGTTATCTCACGGATTAAGAGCTTGCTGTCTTTGACCACCCTATCTTTGCCTGGTCACACAGATATAAACAAACACTCTGAGGACCTCCACAACACACAGGCATGCAAGCCCACACTCGCCCACACGACTTACACAGTGGAGTTAACAGTGGAATGACTGACTTTAGATAGGGATTTTGTGGATAAAGTTTTTTTTCCTCTTGCCCCAAAATATCTCAGAATAGCTATTTTGAGGGGTTTTTGTGTGGACAATATTGTTTAAGAGAAGAGAGGAATCCCATCATCTTTAAAGCTCACTCACAGCCATGACATGTATTACTATTTATTTTTGTTTACAATTTGTACACTAGGCTGATAAAAGTGAAATTTGCTCCATCACTCCATAGAGCTTGTAGGTTTAGAAATCATTCTCTGTGGGTTTATTAGCATGAGTTGTCTCTTTGATATTATATATTTTGATTTAGTTAGTTTAGTTTTTAGTGCTCTTAGCAAACATAAAAACACTGATTAGTGATGCTTCAAAAACAAGGATAACCCAAATATGACAAAATGACACAATGCACATCAATATCTCAACTCAATTAAGAACTATTGTTGGTTACATTGCAGACCTGAAAGGACAATGTTAACACTACAATACCATTAGGTTGCCATGGCATCAAGTTATCAATATTTAGTAAGGAATGCTAGACTGGACAAGACTTTTTTTTTGATAGCATATCATATTTGCATGAGCCGCATTCACACTTGTAATAATGTGTATTGTAACACTGTAATATTGCCATGCACTGTCACTCGTTGATTTTGGCTTCTTCATTTCCACTTGTGAAACACAGGGGCATGAAGCAATATTAAATCATCTTCAAGATTGACTGGTATCAGACTTAAGTTTTAACATGTGCAGCATTTTTTCTATAATCATTTTGATTGTTTTCCTTATTAACTCTGTGCCACTCATGAAGATGTGCATGAAGACAGTGATCAGAAACTTGCCATTTCTGCCTGAATATCCCAAATCATAAAAACCTTTTCATGACAGAAGTAAATAGTTGTTAAGTAGCAATGCGGCAAAGTTTAAATCGAGCTTTTGAAAATTAGATAAAATCAATTTGTATAAGATGTTTTATGATATGGCATGAAACAGCTCTGTTCAACGTGTAAAGACAGCTTTTACTTCAGATGCTGAAAGCAGTAATCCACTGCTTCAGTCATTGCAATAGCAAAGTTACAGAACTGAAGCCGAAATTTAAGGGAAAGCAAAAACAATAACAAGTCTGTACCTCCATTACGCAGCAACACATCTGTGTACAGCCAAGTGACAGCTGGATAAAGCTTCTGCTCCGGAGTTTTGAGCTTATGCTCATGCCACAAAGCTGACTTTGCAATAGTTTGTTTCTCTGTGATACTTGATGTTTGTTGTCGCTATCATACAACATGGGGTTTATCTTTGCTGAAATTTAAAGATGCCAACAGCTATTGTAACCATGAATGGGAGAGGATTAAATTATCTTGGGTGGATGAAATGACAGTATTCATTACTAGTAAGTAACCCATTCAAGTGAAGGGGATACTGCAATGGAGATAAAGCATTGAACCATTCTGTCGTTTACTTTTGTTCAAAATGGTCATAAGGGAAATACTTAGAATCTTACATATAGGAAGTTAATATGTCAATGTTCCATTTGGCCTCTATTGCAGACTTATTCTTTGTTTCTGTCGGACACAAACGTGCACAGACCCACATGCAAGTACACACCAAAAGACGACAAATTAGCTGTCAGTTTTACTAGACATGTGACCTCAAAAGCAAAGAAAAGGGTGATAATGATCTTAGGCTAAGGACAACTATACAGACACACACACACAAACACACACACACACACATCTGCACACTTTAACTACACTGTCCAAGCACTTCAAGCGCAAGATTGATGAATCAAGGGAGACTGGCATGAAGATAGAGAAGGGTGAATACGATTATCGCATGACAGGCTTTAGCTGTCTTAAACTGAGTTGATAAACTGTGATGTATGCATAAAATTACAGTTGCTTGATTAAAATTGTGGCACAGAACTACACATCCTATACATATCCTCCCATAAAAGAAATTAATGTTTTGTTGGTTAATTTATCATTCACTGAAGGGTATTACAGAGCAGTCATCTACATAAAGCCAAGAAACATATTACGTATTTATAAACTTGACACATAATGGAATTGCCTTGCTTGCATGAAAGATATAACATACTTTACAAAGAGTTGGGCATGGAAAACACACATTCGACACATTTGAACCACACAGGATGCTGGCAGTCAAACAAGAAAACCCAGCACTGTAATTGTAAATTACAAAAAAACATGTATGTATGTATGTATGTATGTATTATATTTATTATTATTATTATTATTATTATTATTATTATTATTATTATTATTATTATTATTATTATTATTAATTTATTTTTTTCTGCAGCAGACAACATGTATACTGTCTTACAATGGATATTGGCACAGACTGAATTTTTAACATATATGGACTTAACTGGTCAGTCTTCAATAAAGCATTAATTAAGAATCCTGTTAGGATCTGTGAGAGCATGCCAGGTTTCTAAAGATCATGGAACGATCTAAGTGACAGGAGAGAAAATGCAAGCCATCATTTATCTGGGAAATGAGAAATTGCCAAAATCCCCAAACGTATCATTGAGCACTGATAGTATCCAAACACATCTCTCTTTGAAAAAAGTTTGGCAGATTTTCTGTCTATTAGAAACTATAAAGCTATAGTATAGAATCTAAGGCAGATTTAATGCATTTCCCTCAAGTCCTAACATCTTATTTTCACAAAAGAGAATGCCCTCCTCTTATTGTGAATGAATATATAATAACAAGTCCCAAAATGTGCTGATCCATCCTGAGATGGATTATAATTATTTATGAGTTTGCTACAGTTCTGGGGAGGAAAAGCATTGTTCCCAAAAGGAGTGATTCCCAGTCTTTTAGGATATAGCACAAAAAGCTATTTTGGTTCCTCTCCCTCATGGGCTTATACATTGACTTTGCTGTGATCCCTTTGTCCATCAGAGAGACAGAACATTTTCGGCCTAATGCAACTGGACCCTCACTAATGACAGCAAATAGCCCTGTCGGCTAGATGACAGCAGCTGAGAACAATACTTAATGTTGACATCACTTGCTATGGGGATCTATTTTGGGTTTCTTCCTTTTATAGTGTGCTGCTGGAAATTGCTATCTCGCTCCCTAGATAAAGCACATATAAAAGCTTTGGAAGAGGAGGTTGACCCTCTGTGCTTGGGAATCACTTCCAATCCCTTCAGACACTTGCTTGTTTTTCAGCGAATACCAGCTCACCTCTGAATCCTTTAACAACATGGCACCAAAGAAGATTGAACCAAAGAAACCTGAGCCCAAAAAACCAGAGCCTAAGAAAGACGCGCCTCCAGCTGCTAAGCCAGCTCCACCTCCAGAGCCACTGCCTGCGCCACCCAAGGAGCCTGATTTTGATCCCAAAAGCGTCACTCTTGAGTACAGCGCTGACCAGATTGAGGAGTTCAAGGAAGCCTTCACCTTGTTCGACCGCACACCGACTGGAGAAATGAAGATTACATATGCTCAGTGTGGAGACGTTATGCGAGCTCTGGGCCAGAATCCCACAAATGCAGATGTGCTCAAAGTGCTTGGAAAACCACGGCCAGAAGACATGAGCACTAAAATGGTGGACTTTGAGACCTTTTTGCCAATGCTGCAACATATCTCCCGTGCAAAAGACCAAGGCAACTTTGAGGATTTTGTGGAGGGGCTCAGGGTTTTTGATAAGGAAGGCAATGGCACTATCATGGGAGCAGAGCTGCGTCATGTGCTGGCAACATTGGGAGAGAGGATGACTGAAGACGAGGTGGACAGACTGATGGCTGGACAGGAGGATGCCAACGGGTGTATCAACTATGCCTCCTTTGTAAAGCACATTCTTTCTGGGTGAAAGGGACATTTAACCATATGGACTTAATATTAGCTTTGTTTTCTCCTTTACATAACATTTGTCCATTTAGAGGTGAGCATGTCACATAGTGACACTATGTTGTTGTCAAAAGCAGCAGTTAATGTTCAATGAAAATATGTCAGGCCCAAGACCTATGAATAGTTCTTTTTAACAAACACTCTGAAATATAATGAAATGCCAGTGAGATAAGGATATAGACATCCATAAAGAAAACTCCATTAATAAAGGAAATATGATTACAAACTGCCTCACAAATGTCATTTCAGTATACCCAAAATTTTAATTTGAAGAGAAAATGATAATTCATGACGGACTGCTGATAAAAGAGCTCATTTTATATATTCAACTTTTCACATAAACTGTGTTAATGTGATTATGGAAAAGTATTGTTGGGATAGAAAGAAAACAAATAGGATTTGGCTCCATCTGAAAATAGAACAGATTTGATTGTATCCTACTTAATACAAAGAGTGTTTGAATGAGTGTGCTTGTCATTGTGCTTCAGGGGCAGCTGCTGTGGATCAAGATATACTTCCACATTCTGGACACACACACACACACCCACATACACACCCACGTACACATCCAGTTTCCCTTTGACAACTACAAGACAGGTGCTCCAAGGACAGGCTCTCATCTCTATTCCAGAGGCTGACTGAACGATTTACGCTGGCTTTTTAAAGAAGACCTTTTATGCTTTCCCTTATTTTATGTCATATATATATATATTGTTACAATCTTGGACTTTCATACTAAATGTGGCCAAAGTTTCAAATAATGAGATAAATGTATGTAAAAGTAATCCCTGTGAGCAAAAAAGCACAGGCTTCTGAATATTACTTTTATTTGATATTTTTTCCACTTTCCTGCCAAGCTGACTTAAGTTAGGCATGGATGTCCTTATACGGTCATCAGCACATGATCTGCTCCTGGCGCATCACGTCCACAAAGTCTCAGTATTCCACTACTCTACTTATAGTGCTTTCTCCAGCAGCTATCCAGTAGATAGCCATGCAGCTAGGATGCATGCACTAACTTCAGTAGCTGAGCTAACCGCAGCTAAAGTTACAGTTAGCAGCAGTTAGCACTTACTTTAAAGTTATCTGTCCATCTAGAAACTCAATAAAATATAGTTCAGTTTCAACATAATCTGGGAATAAAATCATGAAAGTTGTGTGTTTTTTGTACAGTTGTTAGTATGGCCAACAGTAGTGCAGTGGCTCATAAGTCTTTGGCAGGCATAGGAAAGTTGGCCAATCAGAAGAATATGAACGTTTAGGGAGGGGGGCCTTAAAGATACACTAACATTAGACTATAACATTATACCTAACATTATTACCAAATTGTAATGGCTATTGTTCTGTAAATCATAACAACTCATCTATATCAGGCTAAGTAACACCCTCAAGCTTGATATATTTTCATTGAAAGGTGACAGGTTTGAACCGCTGATACTCAAATCCACCAAAAACAAATGACACCCTACAATAATAATACTACATGAACTCTTTAAACAGATCATCTATAACCTAGACAATAAATAGTAAACAACACAGCCAATCTAAACAAATATGGCCTCTATGTGTCCTTCTGACCTTGCCTCATTATCACATATATACAACCAAAACTAAATTAACAGCATCACAAACATCACAGTGGCCTATGTTTATAGTTCATAAAACCAACCCCCCAATAGCAGATGTTATTTTCTGCCACAACAATAAACTATACCTCTATGTTTCATGGCTCAGTCTTCTAGACACTATTTCAGCATTTGCTACTGTATATTCCTAATTTTTCTGCTAATTTCATTGCCATTTTACTTAATTAAATCTAATTTCATTTGATGCAGTGTGGTTGCTAAGTTGATCAGTCAATGATAAAATTAAAATGTGACAAAGCCATAAAGTATTTGACATATCACAACTGAATACAGTTCAATTGCCACAGTACCAGCCCAAAATGGTACAGGCCCACTGCTTACCTGGTTTGTGCGACTTCCTCTCACACAGGAGTGTCGGACAGTGTTTGCTACACTACCTGGGTATACCTCACTTAACAAACCACAAAATAAATCAAAAATACTAGGGCTATCCCCTAATCTTCAGAAGTTGCAGAACTGCAGTCTCTGTCCATTGGTCAGCGTAACTTATACTGTACATTTCCAGCTAAACTGAGGCTTTTGTTTTGCCTTATTGTTGATCATGTTCTCTCTGCTCGCCTGAATTCACCGGTCTTATGCAGAGTTTTGCGTGCATGCCGTACTGCCGACAACTGCATGCACGTCGCAGTTCCTTGCGGGGCTATTTCAAGTACTATTTAAAAATGATATAATATTCTTTGTGTGGATCATCAATGGTGATAAATGATCAAAACAACTACTTGGCACAGCACCAGTGAAGTTAAGGCTTCATCTCTATGTGTTGAAATTTATATTGTAATAGGTATTTAGTTATTGGGAGAAAACTGGTAGTTTTATGTAAAATTAGATGTTGTGCACCACCATATCACCAAAATGGCATGATCCTCATTTCGCTGCAAAGCTTTGACTGTGAGATTGACAGTCGAATCAGGCTCCGCCCATTGAAGCATTGAATCTTCAACTATTCGGGGTCAGCCCTAAAAAATTCTATAGCTAACAAAAATATTGTTCAAGCAAACAAAATCTGACAACTGCTTCAATAATTTCCCCCCCTCTGCAAACTACAGGAAACTCTTGCAATGGTGACTATAATAAACAATCTCATGTATCCTATGGATAAGTGTATAATGTAATGTGTGCAATGAAAGCCTTACAGCAAAGTATTGTATTTATATATGCATTTACTGTGAAACAACCGCAGGAAGTATTGAATAGCTAAAGCTTTATATATAAAATATATATAGCTATTTAATATACTATATATATATAAAGTATAATAGCTTTAATTAGGGGTCCAAGCCCGAAGTGGGCTGGGAACCCACGGATGCAATGCATCGCGGTGCCCAGTACCACGAAGTGGCTGGGAACCCTATTGTATTCGCTCGGATTTTTATTATTATTCTTCCGTGAAGAAAACCGATACTGCGGCCTAGACCGTAAGTGCTACACACTCGAAACTCATAGGGTAGGTCCAGTTCACCGCAGCGACCGCAGGCGGCAAAATTCGCACACTTCTACTGCTACGGGGCGCTATAAGCAAGGTCAATGCATTTGGCCTTGGAACTCCCGCCTATGAAGGCGGATATCAAAAACCTTATATCCACGTGTTCGGGGGATCGTGCTGCTTCCTGCTTTCTTACAGTGCAGACGCTTTGCTGCTTGCTCTTGCCTCTCCTTGCATTCTTTTGCTTTATTTTCGCTTAAAGTCTCCTTTTTTTTTTTACCCTGCTAGAAGTCAGCAGCTCTTGGATACTTTTAAATCACTGGGACTGTCAGATAAAGTAGGCTCCTGCCATACTTTAAAACTTTTATGATCTTAGTGCTATCTGTAAGTGCGGCCTATCAATAGCACTAGCCTGTACTACAGTGACTGGAGCTATAGCTAATGCTAATTAGCAACAAGATGCCCCTTCTCCACGGACTGACTTCTACAAACTTCTACAGAAAATTACAGTGCTGGAAACCAAGATCCAAAGGTTAGAAGTGAATGTGGAAGTGAATGGATTATATGGGAATGACACCACTTTCCCGTGGAGCCAAAACAGTGGACAAGAGCATGCTAACACACGGCTAATTAGCACCAACAAGACTACCAAGAAGCAGGAGGCCTGTGTACTGGGTAATAAATCTAAAAGTGGGAGTCCTCCCTGGAACGCTCTGGGTGCAAAGCCTAAGAGTAAATCATTTCCTTGGGAAATGGGAGGACGAGTAACAGGCAGAACACAGCGCCCTGAGATTTGTGATGCGACTGGGTGGCCTGCATTATCATCCAGGCAGAGCGCCTCTTCAACCCCTGTTCTTGGTAGGACACAGCCGTGGACAGCCGCGAAAGGGAGAGTTAGCAACAAACCTCCCCAACAGCCGAGTGTGCAACAGCAGAACAGATTTTCACCACTATTGCAGGACCCTGGATCTCCGTCTGATGACCTGGATAACATCCCGTCCTCACACAGAAGGGTAAGGACTGAGAGTAAATCAGACAGTAAAGGCTGCAGCGAAAGCTAACGACTGGGCCTCAAACTCTGATTGTGGGTGACGCTGCTGTAAACGATGTAAGAAGCATGTGCAGTAAGAACACCAAAGTACTCTGCTTTCCAAAGGATACGGTATCTGACTTGGCAGAAAGAATCCTGCATATTGTGGCTGAACATCCTACTGTGAAAAAAATCATACTGCACATCGGGACCAATGATGTTGTGAAGCAGCAGTCTGAAGTGTTGAAAGAGGACTTTAATAATCTGTTGAACACAGTCAGCTCTTTGAATGCTGAGGTGTTTATCAGTGGCCCTATACCGCCAGTCCGAAGAGGAGCTGAGAGATTCAGCAGACTGATGGCACTGAACAGGTGGCTCTCAGCAGCATGTGCTGTCCATTCAGTGCATTTCATTGAGAACTTTTATATTCTGTGGGACCGCAGACATCTTTTTAAGGCAGATGGACTTCGCCTTAACAAGTCAGGAGTAAAATTGTTTAGCTCCAACCTGTTTTACTTTCTGCGTCACTCATCTGTTCCCTCTGCCAAGGGCAAGAGACAAGAGGAATCAAAACAAGCAGAAGACAAAACAGAAGACAAAACGCAACACGCCAGAAACCTTGAAGGAGAGCCACCCCAGCCCCCGCCGGAAGAGAGCTGTGACCATGGGAGACATCTGAGCCAAGAGGAAGAGCCTCCACCTCTCTCACTGAAAACCAACAGTGAGGATTTAACATCTCTACCCCCCCAAACCCCCCCAGACATACTTTCTCCCCTCTCCCCTCTGCTGGACTTCACTGATCACATGGAAGACCTGGTTAGAGCTGGGACCAAATTCACTCCGTGCACCTTCCCTCGCTCCACTCCCATTTTCTCTACCCTAAACCCCCCTCCCCGTCCACCTCCACCACTGGCTCTAAGTCCTCCAGGTTTGACACACGTGTCACAAATACAACTAACCAGCCCTCCCGCTCAGCAATGGCTAAAAAAGCCCAGTAAGCTCTGTCTGATATGTGCTGGGTCCAGGCTACAAGGAAAATAGCACTCATGACTCTTCCCAGGACAAGCCGAGGCCCAATGTGCTGGTAGTCTTCTCCATCCCTGTCTTGATAGGTAACAGAAAAAGTGTGGTGAATGTGTTAAAAAACAGAAAGCCAGCAAGTTTAGTATTAATTCCTCGTCAGCCGCAGCCTGTTGAAAAACGTGGGCCAGATAATGTTTTTAACTCACTTAAATTAGCTTTGTTAAACGTTAGGTCTTTGGCAGGAAAAACATTTTTTAATCAATGATTTTATAATAACTCATAATCTTAATTTCATGTTTTAACTGAAACTTGGTTGGACCAAGATAACAGTGCAGCTGTCCTTATCGAGTCGACCCTCCCAACTTTAGTTTTATGAGTGAAGCCAGAGTGCATAAGAGAGAGGTGGAGTTGCCATTTTGCTTAATGACTCCCTCCAATGCAAAAAGATGTCTTATGGGAATTTTGCTTCTTTTGAATATGTGGCTCTTCAGCTGAACTCCCCTTCTAGAGCTATTTTTCTAAATATCTACAGGCCCCCTAAATACTGTGCAAACTTTTTTGATGACTTTGGTGAACTGCTGTCTATAATCTGTGTTGACTTTGACTGTGTGGTTATTGTTGGTGATTTTAACATCCATGTTGACAACCCCCTGGACAGAGGGACTAAAGAACTGTTCTGTCTTCTTGATAATTATGGACTGACTCAACATGTGACAGAGCCCACGCACAATAAGGGGCACACTTTGGACTTGGTCATCTCCAAGGGTCTGGACATTCCCAAGGTTGTGGTGACTGATGTTGCTCTCTCTGATCATTCCTGTGTTTTCTTTGAGAGTGCTATCTGTGCGCACACAAATGCTAAAACAGAAGTAATCACAAAACGGCATATCACTGAGAACACTAGTGAAGAATTTATTGAGGCTTTCTCCCTGACACCTGCCCCTCCACAGGTCTCAGTCAATGAGCTTGTGGATAATTTCAGTTCTAAAATTACAAATGTTATTGATGCCATTGCACCAGCCAAGGTGAAGGTGGTCTCTGGTAAGAGAAGATCTCCATGGAGAAATGCCACGCTGGTTAGAACTCAAAAAAGAGAGTGTCGAAAAGCTGAACGCAGGTGGCGGAAAGCAAATCTCCAGGTTCATTATGACATCTATAAAGAGAGACTTCGCATTTATAATTTAGAGCTGAGAAATGCAAGGCTCCTTCTTCTCTGACATCATCACCAAAAAACACTAATAATGCACGTGCCCTGTTTGCTACTGTCGACAGGCTAACCAACCCTCCTGTGTCTGTAGCCTCTGTCCTTCAATCCACCAGGGCCTGCAATGAATTTGCTTCCTTCTTCGCAGACAAAATTCAAACAATTAGGCAAGCAATCAGCACCTCCATGTCAGGTACAGGATATGTCCTATCCCTGTGTCCACTTAAAAACAATTCATATAGCATGAGACAATTTGATTCTATTAACCATAAAAATCTGGAGGACATAATACAACATCTGAAATCCTCCTCATGCTGCCTTGATATTCTACCAACAGGTTTTTTCAAAAAGGTGTCTAAATGCATGACCTCAGATTTACTACAAATTGTCAACATGTCTCTCCTCTCAGGTTTTTTCCCACAGGCCCTGAAAACTGCAGTCATTAAGCCACTCTTAAAAAAGAGCAATCTAGACAGTTCACTAATGAGCAATTACAGGCCCATATCAAATCTCCCATTTTTAAGCAAAATAATTGAAAAGGCTGTTTTTCAACAGCTTAGTGCTTTCTTGGCACTAAATAACTGTTTTGATGTCTTCCAGTCAGGTTTTCGACCACACCACAGCACTGAGACAGCTCTAGTTAAGGTCTTCAATGACATCCATTTAAACACTGACAGTGGCAGAATTTCAGTCTTAGTATTATTGGATCTCAGTGCTGCATTTGACACGGTAGACCACAACATATTACTAGACAGACTTGAAAACTGGGTTGGACTTTCTGGCACAGTACTAAACTGGTTTGAATCCTACTTAAAGGACAGGGACTACTTTGTGTCTATAGGTAACTACACATCTGAGCTGACAAAAATGACATGTGGAGTTCCCCAAGGCTCCATTCTAGGACCTCTTTTGTTTAACATTTACATGCTTCCACTGGCTCAGATTATGAAAAACAACAAAATATGTTACCATAATTATGCAGATGACACACAGATTTACATAACAATCTCACCAGGAGACTATGATCCCATACAGGCGCTGAGTAACTGTATTGAGCAGGTCAACGACTGGATGTGCCAGAATTTTCTCCAGTTAAACAAAGATAAGACTGAAGTTATTGTTTTTGGAGCCAGAGAGGAACGATTGAAAGTCAGTGCTCGACTTCAATCTGTAATGTTAAGAACCACGGATCAAGCTAGAAATCTTGGTGTAGTCATGGACTCAGACCTGAATTTCTGGAGCCATATTAAGACAATTACAAAGTCAGCCTACTATCACCTGAAGAATATATCAAGGATAAGAGGCCTTATGTCTCAGCAGGACCTGGAAAAGCTTATCCATGCATTTATCTTCAGTCGACTTGACTACTGTAACAGTGTCCTTACAGGGCTCCCTAAGAAATCCATCAGACAGCTGCAGCTGATTCAGAACGCTGCTGCTCGAGTCCTCACTAAGACCAAAAAGGTGGATCACATCACTCCAGTTCTGAGGTCTTTACATTGGCTACCTGTATGTCAAAGAATTGATTTCAAAATCCTGCTGTTAGTTTACAAAGCACTAAATGGATTAGGACCAAAATATATTTCTGATCTTCTGCTTCGTTATGAACCATCCAGACCTCTCAGGTCGTCTGGGGCAGGTCTGCTTTCTGTCCCCAGAGTCAAAACTAAACAAGGAGAAGCAGCGTTCAGTTATTATGCTCCGTATATTTGGAACAAACTCCCAGAAACCTGCAGGTCTGCTGAAACAGTCAGTTCTTTTAAATCAAGACTGAAGACCTTTCTTTTTACCACTGCTTTTAATTAAATATGTAAGATTTTTCTTTTTTTGATAACTTACACTGCACTGTATCTTTTACTGTCCTGTTTTCTTTTTCTTTGTTTTTAGCTTTTAACCCTGATTGTAATTATATTTTATGTTGCTTTCAAATGTTTTTATTGTTTTTCCCTGTTGCTTTTATGTTTTGTGTAAAGCACTTTGAATTGCCTTGTCGTTGAAATGTGCTATACAAATAAACTTGCCTTGCCTTGCCTTGCCTTGAATCTCCTGGTATAGGCCACGCCCATTTGGAGTTTTTTTCGCTACATCGCAAAAACTGAAACACCGGCTGAAATCATCTCCTCCGAAGCCGCAAGTGCGATCGCCACGAAACTTTGCACGGATAATCTCTGGAGCAATGAAATTTTGATGAAATGATGAAATTTTGTGTAGGGAATTTTGATCCGACAAAAACTGTTGCAATTATACGCTAACAAATATTTGCGAAAAACGCTACTAACAAGAAGTTAGGTCATATCTTTGGTTTGGAATGGCCGATTGACACCAAATTTGGACCATTCATTTGGGACGTCCCCCTGAGGGGATGTACAAAATTTGGTGCAACTCGCCCCTAGGTGGCGCTCTTTAATCCAGAAAATTAGTTCCTCTATAACCACAAGTCACATTGACATGAAACCAGTGCCGAATTGTTCTGCATGGTACCCTGATGCCAGGCAACAAAGGCGACCCTAATGTGGCGCTCTTTAATCCAGAAAATTAGTTCCTCTATAACCACAAGTCACATTGACATGAAACCAGTGCCGAATTGTTCTGCATGGTACCCTGATGCCAGGCAACAAAGGCGACCCTAATGTGCCCATAGGTGGCGCTGTTATTGCAAATTAAAAATGTTTTCAAAAATCCCATTGACTTACATTCATTTTATATCTCCATAACCACAAATCCGATTGGCACCAAATTTGGGTCAATTGTTACCCATGGGGCCCTGGTGAGACATAAAAAATTTGGTACAGTTCGGCCAAAAGGTGGCGCTGTAATCGAAGCTGAAATACCCCATTCATTTCAATGGGATTTTCAAACTAAGGACATTTTACCTCATAACTACGGCCTACTATATTGCACCTTAATGAAACTTATGTCTACGTGTTTGGGGGATGCTGGCGATTCCTATGGTGTAGGACACGCCTCTGTGCGATGAAAGTTTCATTTTGCGATATCGCAAAAACTCAAAAACCTATTTTAATTAACTCCTCTGAAGCCGCAAGTCCAATCGGCACGAAACTTTGCATGGACCATCTCTGGACCGAGCCGAAGAAAGTTTGTAGAGGGAATTTTGATCCGACAAAAAACGGCCGAATTACAAGCTAACAAATATTTGCAAAAACGCTACAAACACGAAGTATAACATAACTCTGGTTTGGAAAGGCCGATCAACACAAAACTTGATGACCTTATCTGCCCTGCCCCCTAGAAGGGCTGTGCAAAATTTGGTGCAGTTAGCCGCTAGTTGGCGCTACCCAAAAAAAATCCCATTGACTTACATTCATTATATATCTCCATAACCACAAGTCCAATTGACACCAAATTTGGGTCAATTGTTTCCCATGGGGCCCTGATGACACCTGAAAAATTTGGTGCACTTCGGTCAAAAGGTGGCGCTACAATCGAAGCTCAATTACCCCATTCATTTCAATGGTCTTTTCAACCAAAGGACATTTTACCTCTTAACTACAGACCACTACATCGCACACTTACAAACATTATGTCTACGTCTTTGAGGGATGCAGCCGATTTCGATGGTATAGGACTCGCCTTTGTGCAATAACGTTTTACTTTCACTACATCGCAAAAACTGGAAAACCTATTTTAATTAACTCCTCCGAAGCCGCAAGTCCCATCGACCCGAAACTTTGCACAGACCATCTCTGGACAGAGCCGAAGAAAGTTTGTATAGGGAATTTTGATCCGACAAAAAACGGCCGAATTACAGGCTAACAAATCTTTGCGAAAACGCTACAAACAGGAAGTATAACATATCTCAGGCTTCAAAAGGCCGATCAACACCAAACTTGGTGACCTTATGCGACACGCCTTGCCGAAGCCCTCTCTGAAAATTCGTGTCAATCGGCCTCTAGGTGACGATATTACGTCGAAATCAATAAACACTCCCATAGACTTACATTCATTTCAGAACTCCATAACCGCAAGCAACTTTCATTTACAACTATGGTCATTTCTTCTCCACGGGCCCCGCCTTTACTCGGGGGCCTAACATTATGGCACAATCAATCATGGCGGGCCAGGGCCGACTGCGTGCCCTCCTCGGGGCGAGGGGGGTGACTGGCGCCGGGGGGCTTGGACCCCGTTTACAACTGCTCGCAGTTCTAGTTTAGATTTGTAATTAGTGTTAAATTACATCTGACCATTTTCTGCCACTTGCCAAACCTCCGTTTTACATATTGTAAACAAAACTGGAGTTATTAAGATTGTCCTAAGACAATAAACTCTACTAGAGTCTAAATTTTACCAGGAACCATTTTCACCATAAACTAACAATTGATTTTAAATGGTAATAGCACTTTAAATGCACAGTATTTCGAAGCTATTTTGGCTTACTGTAGAAGGAGCAGAAAGATGCAGCTAAATTGGCAAAAGTGGCACTTAGTCTATGCAGCTGTCAAGTACATGCAAAGGAGGTTCTTAGTGAACTGGGCATCCAGCTCCATACCCAGCTGAGAGGCAGCCAGTAATTTAGTCCCATCATGATTAATCAGCAGCTGTTAGCTTTAAAGTCCTTTGTCAAATATGTGGGGCTCTTGGCTAAGAGGATCCACCAGCTTGTGTTCATACGTTTTAATTTTAGTTGCACAGAACATTTTATGTACAAAAGGTGGACACAACATGTTACATATTTATTGAGTGTGTCAAAGAGGTGATGCCTCTACTGTAATTTTCACACCCATGGTTTCTGCGGTTGTTGTTTTAGAGTGCATTACATTAAAATGTCAGATGTACAAACTGCTCTCTGCATGGCTCTAGCAGCCCAGGTGGCTGCATAAAACACCACAGCACACACACACACTTACGCAGAAATATGAAGTGGCATTTCTCATTTAAAGTGGTAATTTGTGAGATCCTCATATTTTGCCAAGGGCAGCATGCGGTGCTTAGTGCCAAGCAGTTATTGCTATAGCAATCTTGCACACTACCTTATTTTTGGTGTCAAACTGTGTAAAACTGAGTATTGAGGAGTCTCTTATCATGTATTTTAATTTCCTGCACTGGTCTTGTCATTGCTGTTTTTGCATCACAATCCACTGTGGGAACAAACTTTTTTATCATAAAGATAAAAAAAATACGTATCTTTTTTTTCCTACAATATTCTGGGAACATGCCCAGTTTCTGTAAGATTTCTACAGTCCAGTTTAACACTGTTTAGCTCAGCAGTTACAAATTGCCGTGACAATAATGACAAATAGCAACCTTGATTATAAAACAACCAGGTGTCAAAGACGGTGTGCCAAGGTCAAAATCAGCCAGCATCATTTGTTGGCAGACTATCATTTTTCACAGGGAGCAACAAACTCACCCTCTATTAAGAATAGATGAACTCATTTCATTTACGAAGGAGTCTGACTGGATTTTGAATTACAAGAGCAGTTCTCATTTATAGATAAGGGTTGACATTGTGTGAGCAAAAATCCTTTGTATATCATGAAAAAGAGTTATCTCCAACCTATAAGTTACAAACCCTATCAGCTCTTAGATTGCCCCATGCATGATGAGATTACTAACTCTTGAAATAAAAATCACTTTAATGCAAGGCCTTCATACAAACCACAAACACACTAATACAAACAACAAATTCATGTGTGAGCTGCTATTGCTGCTATCTCAGTTCTTCATGTATAGACTTACATGTCACACTGACAACTTGCAGTCTTGTCTTACCTGGCACTAAATGAATAAAAAGCATGCTAACACTGGCATCTGTGGCTTCACTTACAAATGAAAGCATTTAGTCACGTCAGTATGCTCATTGTCTTTGGATGTGAGCACCATCAACTAATACCTTTGAGGGTTCTCTTGACATAGCTTTCAAAAATAACATCCCTACTCCTACGTGCAACAAAGTCATGTTGCAGATTTCTGCGTACCATTACCATGAAAATCAGCGGCCCTGAATAGCTGATATTGACATTGTGATGCACAACACCACCAAGCTTGTTAGCACTGATGACATTAGAGTGCATGTGTCCTGTTGACTGATGACAGTTAAGTAATCACACACACTGATGCTGTGCTCAAAAGAAATCACAGTTAAGATGTGTAGCTAATACACCATTTTTTGGTTTAGGCTAATTTTGTCCATAAATTATGCTGGTATTCTCTCCTGAAGCTTTTGAGCTCTTAAAACAATTAGATGGATTAATCAAACATCTGGTATTCTCCAGGGCCAAGTGCATGCAGTATCAAGGTTTTAAGCACCTCAATTAAACATTTTATAATTATTTGTTGCATTTTTTCCATTTTTAAATTACATCATGAGGGTTATAAATGGTGCGCCAGTAGCAGAGAGTGGATGAAAAATGTGTTCCATGCACAAAAATGAAAAGTTCATACAAGTATAACACATTTATGCTTTTATGGTACCACCAGTCAAAATATCACAATCTGAAGTTGAAAAACTTTTTTTTTTAAATCTGGACTTCTAGTTTTATTTTGTATTGTTTCAGATTGATACAGAACACATGAATGAAAACGGATGATTCACAATGTCAATACTGTCTGTGGCCTTTTGTACAATGTCCTTTAAAGCAAACTGCAGGCAAAGCAAAGCCTCTATATAATAAAAAGTCTCTATCCTCACAGCTGCTTTCATTACCGTTCATTCAACACACAGTGTGTCCAGGGATCAATACTTCTTCACGTTGTGCAGTGTAGAAGCCAGATTAGATGCAGCTCCAAGGGCAATAATGAGGAGTGCTTGAACTTGCTTTTCACAAACACGAGTCTACAGCATTTAAACTGATCTGTTTGAGAGAAATCAAGGCCAGGTGCTTTAGCATTATAACATTGTTTGTAACATTTGCATGCAAAGAGAGACAATGTATCATAAAAGGAATAATTTTAATCAATTAGTCCCATTTGCCTAATTGAGTAATCCTATATAAGAGGATTCTATATGATTGGATAAACCCATTAGGGTTTTATTTGGCAATTGATGGAAATGTTAAGTATCCTCTGAAAATGTTGTGGAACTCCTGTGGATTTTAACGGCAATGAAAGGAGACACAAACACTGGGGCAAAACAGATAAAATAAAACCAATAAAGACTTCAGTGTGCACAATCAAAAATACAAAATGGCTTACAGAGCTGTCAGGTATGCTCAGGACAAAACGAGATAAACAGTCAACATGAAAACAAATCTAAAAGGTAGCATGAAAAAAGTAAAAAAAAAAAAAAATTCAAAAGGTCCAAAAAGTAGACAGGAAATCCCATAACCTCCCATAGAGGAAACACTAGACATGGTCTATAATAACGTTGAAGCTACTGGGGTAGTGTTTTGTCATGTTTTTGGGTTTTAGGTTAGTTAATTCCTGTTATATTTTGTATCACTAAGACCAAGATTAAATTATTTTGTATTACATATCCTTCTCTGGGCGGCTGGTCTGCGTGGGTTCTCTCCGGGTGCTCCGGCTTCCTCCAAAGACATGCAGGCTAGGTTAATTGGTGTCTTAGGTGTGGATGTGAGTGGTTGTTTGCCTGTATGTGGCCCCACGATGGACTGGCAACCTGTCCAGGGTGTCCAGCCCCCCCGCGACCCTGTATGCAGGATCTCTGTCAACCCAAATACAAAGATCAAGATTAAATATAAAAACAGATGTGGACATGGCAACAAGTAATAGGCTACAGAGATGAAATACCTGCCACCTAGCAGCAGAATAAAACATCATAGAAGCAGAAAACACTTATTTAATTATACAGGGAAAAAAATAAGAAATAGGGTTTGATTAGTGTCCATCAAAGTGGACCTGAAATATACTATCTTACTGAATCTTTGGGTAATCTTTCTGACATTTGTCACCTTTTCTGCTGTAGTACGATAAATAAAAAAAAAAAAAAGTGGAACCACTATCTATATTTTTGATAGTTGATAGCTATAACTGTAGAAAACAGTTCTGTTTTAGCCCCACTTTCTACATTACTTTATGCTATTTAAATATCCTCTCTTCTCAGTGGCCTTTCAAGTGGACAGACTGTTAAACCAAACTCTATTCTAAAAGCAGGTGTTTTATGGTGTGGCCATATTTTTTATCACATTCCTAAGCTGACTTTTATCCCATTTAATAATCAGCAACTTCGGCTAGTATTATTTGTGATTCCCAAAGAATGTATAGAATTTGGTTACAATCCCAAGCATTAAGTCTGTGCGATTCTTTGTCTCCAATGCCAGTTTGTATTTGTCCTTTTCAAGCATTCCAGACAATATCTCAGTGTTTGTTTCTCGTGTTGTTCTGGTTGTTTCCTTGAATCTTCAGATCGGGGTGGTGACGCAGTAGATAAGACGCATGCCTTTGGTGTGAGAGGTCTGAGTTCAATCCATCAATGTGTCTCTGAGCAAGACACTTAACCCCGAGTTGCTCCAGAGGCGTGCAACCTCTGACATACATAGCAATTATAAGACACTTTGGATAAAATGAATGAATGTAATGTAATATTGCATGTTCTTTTCGACTTTGCCTGTTCCATGTCAGATTTATTTACCTTTTTGGACTGCTCTATCTGGTTTTGCCTTTTGACTGTAAGCCTTTTGTTCTTTCATTAAATATGTGAACAGCACCAGATCTGCCTCTGGGTCAGAATTTTCCTGTTCCCTATGTATCTGGTTACCCTGCTTGTGCCAGCTGTGACATTTTGTTCCTTTGTGATCTATGGATTGCATGGAATTCTCTCAGATTTCCATAATTGTTTCCTATGAAGAGTCTCGTTGCATTATGGCATTGCCATTATGTATTGGAAATGAATTAGTGTGCTCAATGAACCTACGTACCATCTTGTAGGCGTCAGCCCACCGCCATTCATTTTAATTCCACACTATATGTCTTAAAACTTAAAACACAAAATTAAAATACTTTTAAATTATTAATATAGAGATTCTTATGTGTTTCCGAGAACACTAGACTATGCAAGGCCACATCAAGGCTATATTCTCCCATGCCTCGTTGGTAAATCAAGCCCTAGAACTGAGCTACCACTAAGCTGTGTTTCACCTTTAAAAAAATCCTTCATTTGACATTTATTATTCTGGCTGGCCTATAAATAAAAATAATTTCTTAGTGAGGACAAAGTTTTTCTGTCAGTTCCATGCCTGCCCATAGGGAAGGTGAGCCTTTGCCTAAACCTCCAGAGATGTCTCCTTTGCCATCTTCAGCTGCATGAGGCTATTATTTTTTTGTAGTCTGTGCTCCTCGACAAAGAGTCAAGCTGACAGTCAATGCAGGAATTTAAAACTTCAGCAACTCCTATCAGAAGAAAACAATCACCATTCAAAATGTTCTTTTATTGTTAAATTATTTTTATTCTTTATTTTTAAATGTGTGGAGTCCCAAAGAGAATTCCCATGTAAAAAAAGAAAAACTGTCAGTTGCCAGTCAAAAACTGTACACATTAATATTATCGGCTGCTTTTTGGCAGGTCACAGTGATTAGAAATATTCTTTTAAGATTATTATTAATTTAATGGTAAGGGTGTGACTAAACCAATTTTACAATGTCTGTATGTAATTGTGCATACGTGTATGTAGATATGTATGTAAATAACTGTATATTTTATTTTATTTTATTTTATTTTAATTTATGTTACCATATTTTAATATACACTTAATTATATGTTACATTCTGTGCTGTATAATGACAATTAAACAACCTTGTACCTTGTATCAGCAAAGATATGTTTCCAAACTGCTGTGTTGTGAAAACTTTTCTGAAAGATGTTAATGTCTCTGTATAAAACAATGCAGGCTACAGCTAAAATAACATCTTTACAGTCTACAAAGTAGCACTTATCAGCAAAATTGCTAAAATATCACACAAACAGGGAAACATGTTGAAGCCATGTGCCCTTAACATCTGTGTCAATCACAGGGAATTAAATAATTTGGCTGTATGTTGTATTGATGGCTTGCAGTTCTAGAGGGGAAAACTTAATGTAAATCTATGTCCTCAGGTATGATCCTAATTGAGTGTTCTAGACAGTGTTTTCCTTATTTTTTTGCCGTAACTGAGAAACCATTGTAGGGATTACAGACACAGCCTCTGGCCAAAACATCTAAGTGGCACTAAGAGGAAACACTTTCTTACATTTCTCATTAAATATTGCAAATTTTGTTAGCTGCAAGTCTGCTTTGAATTCCGTGCTGGTGAAACTACATACTCCCTTTCTATTTTTTTTTTCTTACTGTTTTTCCTTTTTTCCCCTTTCTGGTGCAGATTATCAGTATTAACTTGTACTCTTGACCCCCTACAACCACCCAACAAACCTGTGTCAGAAATGTTTTTAAATGGCACAGTAATTCTTTCAGGGAAGAAAATTAATTAATCCGCTGAAGTTGTTAGGCTTCATTACAGCAAAGAAGATGCTGATTTCCCCCCTCCTTTTCCATGTGGAATAAATTTCTTTTGATCAGTAAGCTTTCTGAAAAAATACATTAAATATCAGCATCAGTCGTAGCCACAAGGGATTCAAAAAAACTCCCAGCTGTTAAGTTCGTATTCAGTGACATTTGTGATTAAGTGATTTAGCTGAGATAGAGCTTCTAAATATATGTGCTGTGGATAGATACACTATGTGGATAAGTAAAAAGTGAATGACAGCAGCTGTTGCAGAGACATAGTGGACAGAGATGACATATGTCCTGCAAGCTGAAAACTACACCTTAATGCTGTGCACTGTTTAACCACCAAGCTAGGCCTCACACTATTTATAGTCAAAGTTTGATTTGTGGGGAAAATCGGTTTGCAGAATCATGGCCCACAAAAACACTCACAGTTACTGCACCACCACTTGTAAGGAAGTCTATCTGACTTGCACTCTCCACTAAGATCAATATACAGTATCTCAAAAAGCAGAGGAATCGGTATTCATACAAAGCATACAAAACTTTACTTGGGACAATATTTTCCTTTTCTATTTTTAAGGCAAGACACTGGTCAATTTGAGATTGTGGGTTAGTGAAAAGAGATTTTTTATGGCTGTTGACAGTATTTTTTGACTTATGGAGTGATAAAAAGAGATATCCATAATCCCCTCTGTAAAACCGTTGACTCTATTATGTCACCAAAATAAAATTTGCATTACCAAAATAAATATTGTTTCATGGTGATATATATATATATATATGGTGATAGTATCTATAGTTAAAATGTTTGCCCTATTCACCTGTAGTGTCCTTAAGATGTGTCCGTGTCCTACTGTAACTGAACAACACCGCCACAAAAACAGAAATGATTCACCATTTGCCCTTATCAAAGTAAAAGTCAAATGTATTTGTGTTATTCTCAGCAAGGATGTCTTCTTATTAAAGGAATGATGTGTTTTGGTTAAATAATTTCAAGATGCAAACAACTAAATCTTATGTCCCCCAACTAATTTAAAATCCCCATTCATTAACCTTATTTGAAATGTCACATACTGTATACATTCTGATGCACAGGGCTGAATAAAAAAATGTAGATGATGGAAAGACCCACAGCAAGACCTAATGTCCAGTTGTAGTCTGTGTGAAAGTTTACTAAAACAGCTTTCTTGCTTTCTCATTACAGTCCAGGGATGTACACCAATGGCAAAAAATGTGTTGTATCCATTTTATAAAATGTAGGAAAATTAATGCTTTGTGATTGCAACTGTAGGTCTCTGTGTGTATTTAATTTTCTGAGAAGTATTGTCATTCAGATTCAGTCATTTGAAATGTCAAGTGCAGAAATAAATGAATCTGACATGGCTATTGTAATCACATCTGCTCACAGTGCTAGTGATACTGTTGCTAATAGTGGCATGGCAGCATGAAATGCTCTAATGCCCAGTCCACATAATTGTCTCCATACTTTGTCTTTGCTTTAGTGGTGTCTGTCAATAAAGTTCTGTGTGGAATTTCCGCACATCAGAATAGAAAACAGTACAGCTTATATGCAGGTCCAGAGTAAAGGGCTATCTAATGGTACTGGCAGCTTAACAGAGCAAGGGGTCACAGTAGCTTGTGGAATTGACTAACACCACAGACTATTGTTCATTCAGTGAAGGCTGGAAGTTATGTAATTCTTCAAAGGCTGCAAACAATGGGCCCACCCCATTCTTTACCTGTCCACTGCAAGTGATGAGGTCTGCCTTACTTATCTCCGTAGCAATTTATTTAGCACTTGACTTAATGAAAGAGAGACTTGTTTAAAATAGCAGCCTGCTTTATTAATGTTGACACTCACAGATCATATCATTCCATTTATTTAAAATCATTGAGCAAGCAACATTGTATTGAATTTCAAAAACCTTAAACTATCTGTTGTCTAAAAACGTGAACCTTTGTCCCATTTATTTTCCACACAGCACATCCTTTCAGCTGTTCATAAGGATGTAAATGGAATAAGAAAAATAGACTTGCCTCTGGCCTCTGTATGTTGTATTAGGGTTTTACTTTTTAGTTGATTCAATCCCTACAGCCATTTAAAAGTGGATGCCATGTACATCCACCTCCAAGCTGCTGCAATATAACAAGCTCTTGTGCACATGAAATTGGTTGGTTGACTCAGGCTTCTGAACAGTTTTCCAATTTATGTAGTGCAAATCATCAGGAGTGTTTGGAAATTGCAACATTCTGGGGCCGCATAGGACACATACACACTTCACTCATTGTGCACTGTCTGTGTCCACAAAAAAAGTTATTTCTTCTCACAACACCCCTGAACTCAGGACCACCCGTTCCCACAAATCATCTCTCCAGGTTCAAATCCAAATGCAAGGGTAATAAAATAACAGTTTGTCTTTTATTTCAATGGTCCTAAACATTTTTACAGTAAGTATAATAAAATGACTGGAACTTATGGAACCGTGTGAAAATTTAAATAGACTACCGGTTTTCTCAGGTGTGGCATTTTTGTTTTATGTAAACATAGCAAAATGTGATGTAATAATTAATTTATAAGCTATTGCATGCAGCAGAGGACTACTATAGAACGCCTGATGTAAAGACAGTCGTGGTCATTGAAGTCATGTGAGGCCAAGTCTGAACAACTGTCAGTGGCATTGTCACATGAAGCCAATGATGGTCGTTGACTCCAAAAAGTCCTTTGGATGAGAGAAAAAACTTCTTCAGTTATTTTCAAACAAGTATAGTTGCCCTTGATTTTAACCTTCCAACTATGACCGGGACGAGTAAGGCCCCATCCATACTACTGCATTTTGTTTTTGCTATGTTTGCACCTCTCGTCCAGACTAAAATGGCGAAAACACAGCTTGTTTTGAAAACACTACCGACCCCATTTTTCGTTTTAAAATTCCGTTTTAGTGCGGATGGGCAAAAACTAAGGACTTTAGAAACGATGACGCAGATGTTCACACTTGGCTCTCTGTTTGGGTCTTATAAGTCATGCAAAGCAGAAACACGATGCTAGTGACAGAGTTTTTGACATGGTATTTTTATTAAAATATTCTGTACTGTGCAAATAACACTTACAGCCTACACTTGTTCTGTGCAGGTCGCCGTTTACTTTGCTACGACTCCGAGTCTGTTTTCCATCGCCGCAGTCGCTTTTGACTCCCGCATTACATTCAGTAACAGTCCCAGCTCGTTATTGCTCTTGTTTGCGTTAATGTCAAAAGTTTTGTGAGAAGATCAGTCGAGTAGAGGAATTGCCTATGGCAACCAGCAGAGACTCCAGGTCACTGCACCTGGCTGGATAATTTGTTAAAATTTATTCTTACAAAACACAAAACAGCAGTTAAGGCTTACATGTACATTGTGGCAGGCAGGGACCCAAACAAAGGTAATAATTCCAAAAGAGGCCTTGTGTTCATCCACTAACTGGTCCAGTTGGGCTTTCTCGCCCTTCATGGTTTTGATTCCGTGTTTGATCCATTAAACCAACATTCAAACCACCACTTACATAGAAACGCCAGCAATCAGTGTAATTGGAAAGAGTGGAACAATTTTTATCATTCTAAGCTAATCAAATACCTTATAGGAAATTAACAGCATGGTAAATAAAAAAACAGGATTTATATCCACATAATGTGTGTTTGTGTGTGAGAGGAGAGAACGGTCAAATAGGAAATATTACGCATGTAATTTCCAAAGTGAAGGCTTCGAATAAAACCTGTACTTAAAATCACTCTTTTTTTCCTTCTTGGACAACCAACCAATCACAGTCTTCAAAAGATTGTGTCATACATAGCATATGGGTCAACCCCGCCTCCTCACTGAGATAAAAGTTTTTGTCTTTTCCTTGCTCAGAGTTGTTCTCAGATCAGTCCCTGATAGCTCTTAAGCTGAGATGCCTACGTAAAAGTTTTTTAGCTAAGTTAAGAGTTTTCTGAGAGGATTCTTAGAATCTTTATGAATATGGGCCCAGGGTCTTATCTGAATGAATGGGGAGAGAGCCAGAACTACACTTTTACTGGTCACCTGGACGTAAAAACTGCATGAATAGAATAAGTAGTAAAATCTAATAAAAACTCTGAAAAAGTGTGTCAACTTTGACCCAAAATGAGGTTTAAAAATCGTTTTTCCTAATTGGTTATAAATCTACTACGCATGCGTTACTACCATGCGCATGCAGTAGAAGTAAAACAGGCCCACGCATCAGTGGAACCACACAATTAGCTGAAATATGTTTCCCGCTTTGGCTGTTAAAAGGGAATGATTGGCTTTCGAGCAGGAGGGGTGGGATCTATGCCGTTACGGGCTTTCCCCATAGAGTTATATTGAGTATGTGATTGAGTGGCGTGTCTCCTCTATAAAATATGTCTGGACATAACAAACAGGTGTGGCACATTAGGGTAATCAAGGGCAAGATACAGACAGGAAATAAAGAGTGTTTAGACAGACACAAACAGCTACAAAACAAAACAGGAAACAGGCACAACAGACTAAAAAAGTGACATTTAACAGCAAATATTTCCCAGAATGTTGAAGTATTCCACAAATACTGCATGTTTGCAGTAACTGTACAGGTAGGTGATGTAAACTGCTAGGCGTTACTGCCTGTTGCACCTCCTCCAGTGCCCCTGGGTCAGCCCCAGGTCATTAGCCAGCAACCACCATTCTTCGACATTCTGCTCCTTTAATCATGGGACTTCTCCATGTGGCGGCGCAGTGACAGGGACATCTCCCTGCCATTCTCTGGTGCCTGCTGCCAGTACCATTAGATAGGACTGCATTTCTCCGCATCCTCTGCCAGTTTTTTTGTTGCCTTCCCTAACTCTCCTCCCGTCACTCCTGCGTCCCTCAGCAGGCGTGTGGCTAGCAACCCCACGAAGTCTCGGCATCCAACCTCCCCTGGGTAGATGGTGTTCTTCCAGCTGTCCTCCCTGCAGTCAGCAGTCAATTATGAGTACTTGGATTTCTTTTGTTTGAAGGCGGCCTCAATCTCCTCCTCCCATGGTACTGTAAGGTCAATGAGGAGCACAGCTTCTGCTTTAGTGGCCCATACTGCTGTGTCCAGGTGGAGAGATGTGATGGTAACCTTGCAGGGGGAAGTGGAGCTGCCTTTCGATTCATAAACTACCAACTCTCCTATTTCACTCCTGATCGGAGGTAAAGAGCCTTGGTGTTTCTCTTGGCCTGGTGCACTTTCTTCCTCCCCCCTCCTTGACAAACTGGATGTGGTGGTGAGCATCCCCTGCTTTCCTGCCTCTACCCCTTCAGCACTTAGGCCAACTTTGTCAGGACCATCTGTAGCTCCCCTGTGAAAGTGTGGCCTTGCAGCCTGACAAGTTTTGCTGGAGGCTTGCATTGGGAGTATTGCAGAGCGAGCAGCATTCCTTATTCCCAAGTACGGGGAAGCTTGTCATATGTGTTGACCTGATGAGGAAGCTGAGACTGATCAAAATATGTTTTTAGTTGACACTCTCCCAGGTTGTCCAGCTTCCTTGTTGGCCTTGCAATGCAGCCTTCATCTTGTAGCGCTCTTCCTCCATCCTTGTCACTTCTGCTACAGCCATCTCCTTTCTCTCTTTCCGTCGGTCTTAGACCAAAAACGTGGCATTCGTCCCTATCCTAGTTCTGTCCTTCCTGCGTGGACCCTGCCGACGATTTCTTGGTCGACCTTAGCCTTGGCTTTCCATTTCCAACCAGTAGGGACCTCAGCATTTTGTGTTCCTCATTGACTGATCTGTGGACTCTCTTGGCTGAAAAGCAGCCTAGTTTTTACCTGCTTGTATCACAAACTGATGGTTTGTAGTGGCATCTGTAAGAGGCCTATTTTGGAGAGGAAATGCAGCAGCCCCAGCCACTTTCGGATGGATGAGTTTCCCTTGTCATCAACCTATCTTGCTGTGAATGAGGGAATTTCACTTATTTCAGAGGCCACATCAGCCTCCAGTAGAGTGTGAACTGGTAACACCACACTTTGTACTTCCCAAGGAGTTGGCTTTGGTCGATGCATGATATAGTTTCCCCTCAGTTCTGGATTCAATATCAAATTTTCAGGACATCGTGGTTTGCCTGTATTTTTTTTAAGGGATAGGAGGAGCCGATGTAATTTTTACCAAATCCCTAACAATTCATAACACACCCACTGATATGTAATGTATGATAATGTATTCTTCCTAATTCCAAACCATTACCAAGCGCTCTGTGAGTGCACTGCATGCCTCGAGCCAAGACAGCACCAGAAATCTGCCTCACTCTCTGCCCACTACACACCGTGCTTTGTGCTGTGTGCCATGATTCACAAAAGGTTTTAAATGTACATAATTCCATACAGGACATGTCCTCATTAACTCCAACATTACTGAACAATATAAGAACAGTGCACTAAAAAGTTGCAGGTGATCCTCACCATATGTTTGTGTGGGAAATCAGCATGCTGCCGAACATGTAGAACGTGTAGAACATTCCCCCTTAGGATATAAATTCATGCTCTATAATATATGTATAGTATTATGTAATGTGCTAGTTAAGTATGATTTAGGTTTTTACCAAAGTAGTGAGCCTGCAACCATTTAAGTCATTGAAGATGATAATAAAAACAAGTCCTAAAATGAAAGAAATTCATTGTTAAAATGCATTATGTAAGAAATGTATTAAAACAGAAGGTTTAATAATTTATGATAACATGTCCATCAGCTAGATCCTGTTAGTCCTAGTAGCAGCATATATATATATATATATATATATATATATATATATATATATATATATATATATATATATATATATATATATATATATATCCACTTGTGCAAGGCAGAAAGAAATGACAGTCAATTTTGTCTGACCTTGTAGAAAACTAAGGCCTCCCAATTTAACTGTGGATAACCTTAGTTTTTGACATTGCCTGTCAATTGTGGACCCTAGATATGGCCCAATTACCTACACTGTCCTTGGCAAGATGGTTAGGGGAAAGAAGAGCCTTTAAGGGTAAATACTTATTTTGGAACATAGGTCTTATTTTCATAGCTCTGACCATCATTCCTTTAGGATTTGTTGATATTTCACTAACCAGCTTGAGAGGTGAGATCAGGGTACATGCTGCTACAAAATCCTTAAAACAAAGTCCAGGAAGGCAAGTAACACAAATGGCCAGACGATCAATTTGTAAACAAACCTGAACCTTTCTTGTAGTATTGCACATAGAAATATACACACACACATACACACACACACACACTGATTTGACAGTTCTGACAGCCACCCTGCCATCTATTAGAGAAAAAAATGCTGCAATGCAGGTTTGTGAATGCATAAAAGAGAGATTGCCTCTACATTCCCACTGGCTCTACCTTTCTACATCTCAGATCAATATTGTCTATCTAGTGAAAGCTTTTGATAAATGGGGAGTCAATGCAGTTTCCTTCTTCCCCTGCTAACTGTAGTTCTTGCTTTTTTATCAAAACAAAACTTGAACGCTTATTATAACCAACCTTTTCAAAATAACTTTTTTTGTGGAAATTTAAGTGAAAATGAGGAGAGCCAATGGAAATCTGATGGATGACTATCTTATGAGATTCAGCAAAGAAATCTAAGTTGAGTTAAATCTGAGGCTAACAGTAGTGTTTACTGTCATCTCTTCATTAAACGCACCAAGGTGGATGGCTTTATATTCAGTCCTGGACATCCTGTTCATAAGACCAACTCCATACAAAATGTTTTGTGTGCATACATATCGACTAAACAGTCTATATAGCTCTTAAGCAATAAAACACAAACAATATTGAATGACACAAGAGAGGCTTCAGTAAGTGTTGTATCTTCAGAATCACTGGATAAACACAACTTTGTTCTTCAAACAGAGCTGACTAAAAATACAGGCAGACAAACTGAATAAATATGAAGACAGTTATAATACATCATTTATGATACTGTTTATTTATTATGATACTCCAGTTAATGAAACATAATTTACAGTATGTTATATATGTAGTGGGGTATATAAAGTGAGTTTTAAGCTGTTAAACTCACTGGACTACAACACAGGACATGCACATCACACTGCAACATATGTAATATATAAAACACAAATGGAATAACAGTCTTTTTTTGTAGCCTAATACAAATAAAACTATGAGGAAGAACTTTGCTCTTGACACCCCCGCATACAGCACAGGTGTGGAGGTGGACAGCAGCACTGATAAACACAATGTAGGCTTCAGTGGTCAACAGAAACTAGACGTGAATGCTGCAGGGAGTTTGACTCAACAATGGTTTGACTCAATATTGAGTTTGGCTCAATATTGAGTATAGTGGTGTATTTTTAGTTTAACAACAGTAATATCAGTTGTTGCTTTACTTTAAAAGAATTAATTGATTATACAGTGTCTGCAATCACAAAGTGGATTTTTTTAGTTGCTAGGCCCCTCCAGCTTCTTCTTGATGGACTGGTCCTGAGTGCATATTTGATTGTTTGCTGTTATTTCCTTGGGTTTTACTGCTTCAGGCTGTTCACTCATCTGTCTACCCTGCATTAAAATTGTATAAAATTTATCTGTCCGAAGTTATAGTTTTTAGTCCTGCACAAGATTCCTGCAGACTGTTAATGGACTGGTTTCCCATATTGTAATACACCAACAGAATTCTATTTTTTTATCTATGGCCTCCTTCTCCTGTAAATAAAAATCACAATTAAACAGAATGACAGGTAGAAGCATAAGCATAGAATTGCACTAAACATGGTTTCATGCAACACAAAAAGAGAATGATCTGATATAGCTGAAATGTTTCTTGGCAGGCTAACATTTGTAAAACACAGATGACAGGCTACCTATCAGCCTTGCACCGTATTGTGACTACAGACAGAACCCAATTGGAATGTAACCATATGTTGCTCTTTCTGCCACTGCATTTGCAGCCACATAATGAGAAAGTGTCAGAATAAAATCTAAGTATGAACATGTTTCCCTTACCATACTGGCAGTACTGGTGTGCTTATTTCAGTCAGAGAGTGCTTCTACTCTCTCAACAGTGTTGGAGGTTGAGAGAGCAGATGTGTTAATCTGACTGTTGATTGAATAAACTGTAGCTTTTGAGCCCAATGAAGACTTGAAGAAAGCTGAGAGTCTTCACATTTATTAGACTCTTGTGATGTGAAAAAACAGCTCCGTGAGCCACTATGAAAAATGTGCATTTAAATTTATTCATTTAGCTGACGCTTTTATCCAAAGCGACTTACAATTGCTGTAAATGTCAGAGGTTGCATGCCTCTGGAGCAACAATGGGTTAAGTGTCTTGGACACAATGGTGGATGGGGTACAGTGGGAATCAAACCTCCTCAATAGATCAATTTCATTTAATACCATTTTATAGCACAAGAAATTGTGTGTGCGTGTGTGTGTGTGATTGTCAGGTGACCTTTGTCATCATGGCAACAAGTTTGGATGGGTTCAGACAACAAAACGACTTGGATAGAAATAGGAAAATGTGATGGCTTGGGTTAACAAGTATGTTAAGCTAAATATTTAATTTAGTTAAGTTATATTGACTTTTGGTTGACTTTTTGGAAAGTCCTGTGTTTGTTTGTACTGACACAGCATTGAACAAATTAAAGAAAAAGAGAAATACATTATGGTCCAGTCAATGGACTATAGTATACCTATACAGACACACGCACACACACATTGATCTAAGGGAATTCATGAATGGAGCTAAAAACCTCTTAATCCATTTCCTTGTTCTCTGAGCAGGATATCTTTGAATGTGCACCTTATCTGTCTTTCAGAGACATATCTAACTACCTAGCTATTACTCTCCCATTATATGCTGCCACTCTGTGGCATTTTCACAAAACCTTGGCTTCAGTGAGAAAACACGATGGTCCCAATTGAAAGCATGTTAAAAAGGTCACACATCCAAATAAATGCCAACAATGCCAAAGTATTTCCCCTTATATAAATACTCAAGCAAAACAGGCTTGCTGCACACAGAGGGAGAACCCTGTCTAGTTGAAAGGACTTGATGTAATGTGAACTTGGCCTTTAATTAAATAGTGCAGGATTGATTTTTTTTTGGCCACAGCTGAATGGTACTGTAGATGAAACTAAGCTTCATTATGACATGGCATAGTGTCCAATATGATTAGTTGACATTTACTGGGTAATTAAAAGTGCTACAATTTCTTCTTCAAAAGTTCAAAGCTTTTGTTAGAAAATACTGATTATTACTTGTTTTTCTTAAGATATGTCAACCATTATCAGCTACCAAACAGATATTTTCTAGATTCCACTCATGAGCTTTCGTAATGATTATTTGTGAGGAAGGAAGCACAGCTTGCATGTGTGATAAACAGCAGTTATGCTGTTGAGAGTAAAGGCTGTGCATTTGACTTCAGCCCCTAGCTGACAGCCAAACTTGCTGGGGATGTATTCAGCGTGACTTTTGCCAAGGTTATAGAGACATTTATCAGTGCTGAGTTCTTGCTAAACACAATAGAAGAGGAAGAAGAATGAGGGCACTTTTCTAAAGCACAGGGCACTGGCTGAGCTTTACATCTTTTAAGCCAAGTGCTGTGTTAGTGTAGAGACAATGGTGTCATAGGAAGCAATATTTGATTTGATTAAACTGGTTTTCCAAATGTATTCACTTAGTTGTGCGTTTCTGTTAAAAAAAAATAAAAAATTAACCAGCGACATGTATTTCCATGTGGGATTATTGGCTGATTTTAAGGATCTGTGTAAGAAAATCAATAAGACAAGTAAATCCATTCATTTAATTCATGTTTTACCCGCTTATTCCTTTTCGGGGTCAAATATGACTGAAGCTTATTGGTCAGAGGGCACAAAATAACACGTGAACCGCTAAGTATTTACAACCCACCATGCATGTCTTTGGGGAGGTAGTAGGAGTGTTTGATGTAAACCAAAGTAAGCACTCTGCAAGGCTGTGGCTTGAATCAATGTACCCTTGTTTTGATGGAATACTAACTCTGAGCCACTGAGAAAAAATACTGAGATAAGAAAGACTTTTACTGAACGCATTTCATACATCTACATTCAACAGTAATGTACAGCACATATGAAACTATCATGAAGCTTTTCCTGCACAAGCTACAAAACAGCCTCTTTTTCAATGAATACGCAGTATGATGTACAGAAGTAAATGAAGCATGCAGTGCAATATTTTGAGAATCAGAACTATGGTGCTGGTTAAAACCAAGAATTAATTTGGATGAAGTCATGTTGGTTCCCCAAATTTTAACATCCATAATGGTGGTATTTTGTCAACATAATGAAGAAGTAAATGGTGTGGTGTAATAAATGAATTTGTTAAATGGAACGGAAAATGAAAGGTTGATGTACTATGAGCCTTTTTGCATTTTCATTGCATTCTACGCTACCATGCTCAACCCCTACATCAGTGTCACACAGGCAGACCTGGCTGCAGACAACATGGTAAACCTCAGTCAGGGGCCTCAACCTGAAGCAATTAGTCTCACTGTTACAAACATAATTTATTCACTGTCTTTCAAGGCAGATAGATCACAATAGATGTACAAGAACACTGTATATTTAATATACTGTATTTGTAGTAATTCAGATCACCTGCTGTTTAGTTAATTATGCTTATTTTGCATTTTGAATATCTGAGGTTAAAATAAATAAAGCTGCTCAGATTAAGTTAGTCTTTTGTTTTATGTTATGTGTGTATATAAGACAGATTTTCATAAGGAACTGTAAACACAGCTCCAAAGTTAATCAAATGTTTAAGCACACAGGGCTATAAATCATATTGGATTTTTTTCATTGATGCTCATTTCTTCTCAGGTTGCCAAACAGTGAAACTGAGTCTAATTTGGTACTGCAAAGTCTCTGTAGTGACGTGAGACAAAAAGTTATCTGGAGCCTCTGTGAAAAAAAATACCATCAAGCTCCAGAGGTACAGTACCAACACAAAAAAGATCTTCATCCCACACACTGGGCAACAGCTTGACTTGTCATATTAACTTCTTTGTTGATCTCCTTGGTCTTGATATTAGAGGGAAGAAATAAATGCTCATGCATCTAGTTTTTTTGGAGAGCAGTACAATGGGGCCAACAGGAACAAACTGCTTACAAAGGGAATAGGAAGATTCATGATTTCATTTTTCACTGCATGTGCATGATAAATGACTGGATCTTTCATTGATACCTGTTACGTACTCCTTCCTTAGACACTGCATGGGACACATCACTGACCAATGTTTGTCCAATTCAAAAGTTTACACTATGTCTACAGGTGCCATGGCCTACCGCATCTTTGTCAAGTATGCTGTATGTCTTGTTGCACTGATGAGTTGGGCCTTTTGATGCATGGTATTTGTTGTTGTTCTGTGCTGATTCCTATGTAGATAATATGTATATAGTATCTATTATTTAGATACTAGTACCTATTCATTAGTTACTACTAAGTATTACAAAAGATATTAGTAACGTTTGAATTTGTACTAGTACATTTTCTTTGGTTACTAGTCATTCATTAATAACATAATAAAATGGCTTGTTGATAGTAATGTTTTAATTGTTACTAGTAAGTATTGAATGGTTACACCGCACTAATGATTTAGTAAGTAAAAAATAAGCACTAGTGTCCAAATAATAGACATTACTAGTAACTATTCAATAAGTTACTAGTAGCTAATAAATAGGTACTAGTACCTAAATAATAAATACTAGTAAAATGGAAAAATGGAAATATTTACTAGTAATTATTCAAATAGTTACTAGTAACTAATGAATAAGTGATATCTGAATTGCAGAGCCCCATTGATTTCAATGGCAAAATGTGCCAAGTTAAAATTAGTTAATAGTGACTAGTAGTAATTAGTAATGAGCAACTAATAAATAGTTCACAATCCTCAGATATCAACTGAATATGGACGTTTGACCGATGAACACATTTATCAGTTTTGTTAAGCTTGGCTTGATTATGATTAGGACTGATTATGAAGATATGGAGTGTAGCGATTGTGCGAAGGCTGTCACTGGATTTGTTGCAAGACTTTTCTAATTTACACTATCCATATGTGCAGGTGGTGAAGATGTGCCGGGTAAGTAGAGGTGAGAAGGTAGAGTGTTAGTGCGCTACTGTGGTGTGTCAATGCACTCTGTGCACATGACAGCACATTTGTCTTCACTGCAGCAATATTAATAAAACTATTTGACTAAAATCCTACTTGGTGATGTACACAGTATTAACAGATATTACAATAAACTAGTGACATTCTGTTCTGCAATTCTTTAACCCTATTTGATATAATCTTGGATCTTGACATATCTTTCCAAATTGAAAGGTGCTTATAGAATAGTTATGGCTCACTGCACATGCAAGTAGCCTACAAATAACCCTGCTGGTTTGAATGTTTATGAAGATGTGGATCTATAATCAAAGTTTGATATAATGTGAAACTGATAATGGCATCATTATTAAATCTGGCTTCAGTTCACTACCTCACCATCCGGATTGCCAATTTCTTCTGTCTCCAAAATGTACACATGCGTTAAAGTTTCCTTAAATGTAAGCACACTTCTTCATCTAGTTTTATTATAAATCCCAATTTATGCTTACAAAGTGTGTGCAAAAAAGAGCTTAGAATGTGCATATGCAATAGTCATAAATAAGGCCCCTGTTGTGACACAAAACACCGCTAGGATGATCTCAACATTATGGTAAATCTTCTTGCCTGCCTTGCTTGCCCTATTGTGTGACAATTATGCACACAAACCCTTGACTGGCAACACTAAGAGGCCAAATAAGGAAATTAGCTGTTCCTCATTTGCATGAGAAAAGGCTTTCAGGGAGTTATCTTTGTTGGTTTTGACAGTTAATTTCCCTGGATTGGTACAATGTAACCTCGTTTTTATGCAGATGACACACAATTGCACAAAAAAGCAAAATTATTTTAACAGACTATCTTCAACCAAATGACATCTGAAGATCAAGCAGATTTAGTTACCTAAATATTGACAAGATTTTAATTGTTGGTCTTGACACGGTTGCTGGAACTATGTGTCATTTTCTGGGCTCTCTTGCTGTGTGCCTTTATCATATTTTAGACTATGTAGCAAATGGCAAGGTAGGAAGAGGAATGCAAGTGTGCAATACGGACAGCTTTGCTATTACTGTTCAGCATATGCAATATTAAATACAACAAGATTCCATCCTATGGCCCACCTTGTTTCACAATTACACTGAAATACAAAATATAGAATTTTTTAATTAATTAAATTTAAGATGGTCTAGACCAGTGGTTCTTAACCTGGGGGTCGGGACCCCCTAGGGGGTCGCGAGAATGCTAATTTAGACAAAAATTAAAAAAAATAACTTAAAAATAACTAGACGGACTACAGATGTGAATGAAATCAGGTGGTGGTTATGCCAACAGCTATAAAATGACAAAGAAGAATCAGGCCCCAATCAGGCGGAAAGCGCTTTGCAGGTTCAACAACGTAAGGCGCACAGCAGTACCTTTTTTGGTTGAATTTAGAAAAGAGCAAAGTGCTGTGTTTTATTCATGTTGCTAAGCAACCACCACAGCAGCTGTCCTGTCAGTCTTATCAAAGATTATAGCGCCAGCGATCTGAAATCTTTCATTTGCTGCTGTCATATTAGCAGAAACTTGAGCATAACTCACAGGTCTGTGTCTTTTGTTGCTAAAAACATCTGCTTTAATAAAAGAGACAAATGGAGGGCGACTGTTCTGGCATTGTTTTGAGTATGTGAGGTGTACAAACACGCAGGAGACAGGGAGAAGGAGATCTGTGTGGGCACATGAGACCCTCAGAAAGGGGAGACACCACTGGTAGTAGCCTACCAGTTGGTCCTGGGGCTTATTTTAGGATGAGTCAGGGACAGACTGTTGCAGTCTCCGGACAATTCAAGCAACTGTAAATGTCCAACAACTGCGGTCTCTCCATTCATTAGATTGGACAATGGGAAAAAACGCGAATGACGTCGGGCACGAGTTGAATGAGTTTTTTCAACTCCATGCGCTCAGAGCGCTCATTCAAAAACGCAGGGCGCAGCAGGCGGCCAAAATGCGAGGCTCCTAGGGCGCATTAACAGTGCAGAACACTCACTGCCACTGTGATATCAGAAAGGGGTCAGACTAACAGAAAGGTTAAGAACCCCTGGTCTAGACCATACTTGCCATAACCATACACTAACACCAATGCAGACAAGAGACAAAATTACTGAACAGACAACTCATAAAATGGAATGGCTGATCAAAAGATCTCAGTGGGGGTGCCCTGGTGGTGCCGGTCATGGACTGCAAAGTCCCTGTTCCCTTTGATGCATGCCATTCCCCATTATCTCTTCCCTCGTTTCCCATCATCTCTCTACTGTCAGCTATCAAATAAAGTCATAAAATACAGCATAACAGCAATGGCCAAATGAAGCTTGGTGCAACTTAACTTTTATTGTGAAGTTCAAACTTTTATTGTCTTACTGTGGGACAGGGGTAAGGGCAAGTGAATATAAAAAAATCAGTGATCAGCCATAACATTATGACCACTGACAGGTGTAGTGAATAACCCTGATTATCTCGTTAAGCAGCAAGTGATCAAAGTTCAAGTGTTAGAAGCAGGAAAAATGGGCAAGTGTAGGGAATTGGGGGGCCAAATACTGATGACTAGATGACTAGGTCAGAGCATCTCTACAGTGGTCAGTACCTATCAAAAGTGTTCCAAAGAAGGAAAAGCAATGAACCAGCGACAGAGTCATGGGCGGCCAAAGCACATTGATGTACGTGCGGAGCAAAAGCTGGCCCGTATTGTCTGGTCCAACAGACCAGCTGCTGTAGGTTAAATTGCTGAAAATAATGTAATAATGTAATGCTAGGTTCTGAAAGATGTCAGAATACATCGCACACACACTGCATCACAGTTTGTTTCGTATGGGGCTGTGGAGCCGCAGACCAGTCAGGGTATCCATAGTGATTCAGGCTACCCATTGCCGAAAGTGTCTACAATGGGCATGAGAGCATCAGAACTGGACCAAGAAGCAATAGAAGAAGGTGGCCTGGTCTGATGAATCACATTTTCCTTTAAATCACGTGGATGGCCGGGTGCATGTGCATTGCTTACCTGGGGACACATGGCACCAGATTGCTGTATAGGCAGAAGGCAAGTCCCCAGAGACAGTGTGATGTTTTGGGCAATGTTGTGCTGGAAAACATTGTGTCCTGTCATTGATGTGGATATTTACTTTGACACATACCACCTACCTAAGCACTGTTGTAGATCATGTACACCAGTGGTTCTCAACCTTTTTTGGGCCAGCGCCTGTCCACTATCCAGATCCCTCACCGTCCCCCATCAATAAAGATGTTGGCTATTTGCCCTGAATATATTTAGATTTTTTTTATTGTTACTATTGTTATTAAAAACATGGAAAAGGTAACAAAAAAGCAATGTAAAAAGTAATTATATTTAACTAATAAGTGAATGTTCCTTCCAGAAACTGTGTAGCCTATAAAGCAAAATCCTGTTTTCTTGGATGGAGCACTTAATAAGTGGGAAGATTTTGTGCATTAAACACTTAATTTCCTGCATTCTGGTGAAAATTTCTCCCCTGATTTGCCTTTTCTGCACCAATTTAGGGTGGAAATGTCTGAAAATTCAGGTGTCAATTCAAAATATATAATTATAATAGAAAATAATGTAGTGAGCCTCTCAGGCATTTTTATTGCTTTTAAATATTTTTCTCCTGTAGATCAACTTATTTAATATCATCCCTGCGGAGTCAACACACATGATTACGTCTTACCTCCTCTTTTGTGGGGAAGTAACTTATTTAAATGTGTTTATGGCCCCTTTTCATCTCAGTGATAAATTAATCCGTTTTAATCCAGTAACTGACCGGACTTTAGCTCCTGTCAGTGTTTCCCACTGAATGACAGTGTAACTGTGCTGCAGCTTTACATCATGCTAGCCTCGAAAACCCAGCTGTATTTTAACATTAACTTAGCTCTCCTTATTAGCTAGGCTCCTTACATGCTTGATAATAACTTGTGTCTCCGACATTGGCTGCGTTGTGCACCTGTGTTCACGAGGGAGAGAGAGAAAGAGAGAGGGACGAGCGAGAGGATGAGCTCCGCGAATTCGCGCTGCCTGCGGCTCTGCAGTCAAATACAATTTTAAATAGGCCTGGTAAATAAATCAATATGTTGCGGTCAGTGTTGATATTGTGGCGGACCGCCACAAATAAATGAACGTATGGGAAATACTGTAACTTATCTGCTCATGTTCAAAACTTTCTGCACATTCAGAATCTCCGCCACAGATCTGTGTTCTCTGACATGTAAAGAAAAAAAGACGTTATAGGAGACTAACGTCATTTGCCTATTTAAATAGAATTCATAATATTTCACTACATGCACTGTACTGCATTATGTTACTGATTCGCTCGAAGTAAGTTATCCCTTCGCCGTCTGACAAACAAAACTGAATGAGAACGAAACTAACCGACACACCTTCTATCACACAGAAAGCTCACGAATAATTCCACACAGCTTAACTTCATAAAGTGCCGCTAACAGTCCCCAACAGAGCGAGACAGGGCTTCAGTTTTTAACGTAACATTTTTATAGTCGACTGAAACTACCTATATGTCCGCTTTGGCACAAACTGTCTGCAACTTACAGCGCGAGGAGGGTCGACGTCACTCGCTGGTGTCGCAGCGAAGTTGCTTTCAGGGTGAGTCCGACAGCAGAATATCCCTCTTGTAAATGTGTAACCACAGCGATAAGTAGTTCAAAGTTTAAACTCGTATTGTTGTGAATCTTAAGTGTAAACTCACCTTTGAATTTCCATCCAACAAACGCCCCCCAAAAGCAGCTCAGCGCCCCCCTTTCTAAAATAATGCTTCCAGCGCCCCCCATCGTCCTCGGAACGCCCCTGTTGAGAAACACTGATGTACACGCTTTCATGGAAATGGTATTCCCATTGTTCAGGAATGGTTTAATACAACAACTTCGTGGTGTCCAAATATCCAGATCACAATCCAATCAAGCATCAGTGGGATGTCCTAAATAAACAAATCCAATCCATGTTTTGGCGGCAAAGGTGGGACCTACACATTATTAGGCAGGTAGTTGTAATGTTATGGTTGATTGGTGTATACTCAAACAACTAGATGTAGATCAACTTCACTGGCATGAAGGTGGTTTGGCTTTGAAACACAGCCATTATGACAACAGCTATGACAGAACATGCAACAGATGAAATAATTTGTTAATAATTGCAATTGTTTGATGTCAGTAATACTTACACTGGTGATTTCAGTGTTCATATTGTTTTTACTTGAATGCTTCAGTTTTCAATAAATAAATAAGACCTGTTTGAGCAAGCTAGTACAACATTAGACTTTTAAAAACCCATTTTTGAAGGATGCCAAGTATCGTCCAATTATCATTATTGACAAAATCCCATAATATTGTCATTGTAATAAATATAATATAAATATTATTTTTGTCAACATTGCACTCTTCTAATAATATAACACTAAAAAATATGTAAACATCAAAAAGCAATATTGACCAATTTAGTCTGAGTTGGTGTGTGTCAGTGTGTCCTCTCTTGCAACACTCTCTGTGAATCCCTGTCTATCCCTGTATTCATTCTCCAGCGGCCTTGTTGCAAGTCTGTCCTTCCGCTCTGCTCTTCAACCTCTCATCTCTCTCTAATGCCTTCCTCTCTTGCTCTACTCGCTCCAATGGTCTCCTCTCCCTCTCCTCCTCTCTCCTCTCCATCTCCTGGAGCTACACCAGCCATTCTGGCTCCCCATGCTTAGTAACTGGTGTGTCCTCCTCTTCACAATCTGCCCGTCTTTTGCCCTGTGCTTGTGGTGGAGGAGAAACTGCTGCTGTGTCCTTGGGGGAGTCACACTGGGCTGGAGGATTAATGTGATGTTTAGGTCTAAGCGTATCGTCCATCATCCTGTACCACTTCTAGGATGCAGTAGTAGTTTCTCTTCCCTCTGTTGCCCATCCCTGTGGGTGGGTCCTCCAGCTTCTAAAAGGAAATCAAAAGACATTGTTATTTTAAAAAGGTGCTGTAAAATATCTAGATCTGTCCTGAAAGAACTTTTACCATTATCTTTCCACTCTCTTTTTACTATTTATTTGTTCTGTTTTTTCCTCTAGGATTTCTTTAATTTAAGGGGTGATGGCGCAATGAATAAGACACCTGCCTTTGGTGAGAGAGACCCGGGTTCAATCCCCCATTGTGATCCATCCACCATTGTGTCTCTGAGCATGACACTTAACCCCTAGTTGCTCCAGAGGTGTGCAACCTCTGACATAAATACCAATTGTAAGTCGCTTTGGATAAAAGCGTCAGCTAAATGTAAATGTTAAGATGTACAAATATTAAGGCAGTCAGTTCAAATCAGAGGTGATTTGCTTATGACCCTTTGAAAGAGATTCAAACTTACAATTCCTTTATGATATATTTTAATATCTACCTCTTCCATAAACATTTAATTACAGATAGCAGTGAAAGCTGTGATATGACAAATTATTTTATCTCTTGCAAATGAGTCTGAAATGTGCGAGTCCTCAAGTCTTGCATGTGCATGGCTGTGTCCCTAGTTTTCAAAATTAACGAGAGAATAAATGGGATTGCAGTTTGCATTAAACTGTACACACTGCACATAACACAATAAAGCTATACTGTATTTACACCAAGGACTTGCTATATATTGTGTTATCTTGCCACAATATATCAAATAATGTGGGATTATTTTCCTGTCTTTATTCAAGAGCATGGTTTTTCCTATTTGAGAGCATGACTTTTTGATTTCACATTCAAATTTTGTAATGCTTTCCCTCAAAACCCTGCTCTTGCACTCAAACAGCCCCTGCTTGCCCTTAGATTTGCTCTGCATCTGCCCCTGTAAACTTGAACTCAGATAAACTGTTGTTGCTTGCACAGATATCCTGCACTCCAGCTTCAGCCCTTCTCCTCCTGCTTAGGATGTTTCTGTGTGCTTGTGTGGCACGATGACTCGTGTAGATTATTAAATAGGAGAACTGTATGGTTCCTTATGTTTCATATGTGTTCATGTGGAGAAAGTGTTTATTGTAGTCAGAAATTACGGTACTATGTTATGTGTTTCATGTTAGGAAGTAGTATCAGTTCATTGCCAGTAGGTGTCCCTACGTGAGCAGAGTATGCATAGCAGAAGTCACATGTATGCATGAGCAAGTCAGATAACGAAATTCTCTGTGTACCAGAGGGAAACAGAAAATTGTGTAGTGATTTTCAACCTCAAGTGATATTTATGCATTTTGCAGGTAAGCTGGTGATAACTATATTTTGCAGGTAAGCTGGTGATAAGTATATTGGGCCAGGGGAATGTTTGGATTGTACTTCTGTGGCAATGTGAGGTTCTGTAAGTGTTTATTAGCAACTGTAATAAGTGTAATCCGCTCAGTTACCAGTTAAAGTAATGTTTATGCTGCCATTGCTGTAGTAATAGGAAACAGCTGTCTGTGGACGTGTTGCTACAGTTAGTGTGAGTAAATACCGCACAATGCGTTTTTTGATTAACCGGCGTATCAATAACTAACCTGGCTAGTTGTAAACAAACAGCTGGCCGAGCAAGGTTGTAACTGGAACGCCGTCAACTCGGGTGTGACGTCATTCCCAGCTCTGACCTCCGAGGTAAATGAACGCAGCAACAGCTGCATCCATGTTAGCACGTCACGTTTGATGTGGTAATTTCACAGTAGGCTCACACAGGTTCGAAGGCTCGTTCTCGCCCCTACAGTGCAATTCGGCTAGGTATACATCTGCGCTAAGATATCAAGCTTGAGTAGTATAGACCCAGCTCCCAAACCAACTTTGAGAATAGATTAACGGCGATATTTTTTTTCTCGCCCGATAAGAGTCTCACGTTAACGCAGCATGTTAACGCTGATAACGGCCCACCACTATTTTTTTTATAGAATTTTGTCTTGATTCATTTTGTGAGAAAGTAAGATTAGGTGAGATACTCTGTGTACAAGAGGGAAACAGGAATCTCTGTGTATTGACTAAAGCGATATTTTTGCATTTTGCAGAAAATTCCAATTAAATGTGTAACTGTTAGCACCAGACTGAGCTTGTGTGACACCATTATGCGCCACATTAGAGAAACTTTCACTCTCAGATTTCTGCTCTGGAGGTTTTCTTGTGCTGCTGATATAACTTTATCAATTCAATTTGAAGGAAGTAAGAGCAACATTAAAATAAAAACTTACTTACTTGTCCATGACTTTGACTGAGTAACAGAGGTGACAATGTTTTCTCCTCAAGCACCCTGATGAGAGGCTGGTGTGCTATAAAGCTACTATTGTAAAGTATGTAGTTGCTAAATAGCTACTATTATACAGTATGTGCCTGTTATAGTAAAAGGTGTGGGCACTGGTATATGTGATAACTGGCCTTTTGTTTAAAAAAAACAAGGATGTATATGATAAAGCTGTGGAGTGCAGGAGTGGATGAACCCAGTTGAAGAGTAACCACCCATAAGGACAGATCTAAGTAAAGTGAACACGCATGCAACAAGGCAGAGATCATTTCATTGGTCATCACAACACCTGGCATTTTACTGATCGGGGGACAGGGTTATTGCACAAAAATCCCAGAGCAGAGCTGAAATCTGACAGCCAGCACTTCACAGCACGCAGAAACAGCCTCAGCGAGTGGACAAGGGCTGAAGCTGGAGCACAGGAAATCAGCACACAGTGAGCAGAAGCAGAACGAATCTAAGCGCAAGCCGGGGCTGTTTGAATGCCAGGGCAGGGTTTTGAGAGAAAGCATTACAAATCTGAACATGAAATCAATAAATCATCTTCTCAAATTGAACGACCGCACTTTAATAAAGATGGGAAATAATAATAATCCCATAATGACAGAGCAATTTCTGCCAGTATATGCATAATCAAGCCACTCCTAATCACTAACAAGACTAAACACTCTACCCAAAAAAATCTCTATTGTTCTGAGATATCCTCTTTGTACCATTAGTTAGTACTATTCACTAGGGATGATACTAACCAAGAAGTTGTTTATTCAAGCAAATTACAATAGCACAGAGGCAGTATGTCCACTGTGGCAAGCTGGGTCACATACCTTTTTTTTTTTTTATAAAACTGACCTTTTGTTTGTCTACGCTACGCTGATGGTCAGCTGAGTAAGTTTCACAGTCTTTGTAACAGTTAGTTCATAGTTTAAAGACTGTGGAAAATGGCATAGTGTTCTTACAGGTCAGGTGAGGATGTATGACGTTATTTTTTTGTCAAATGTTATGAGCATGTAAGACATGCTCATGAGCACATTACGTTATTTCACATGTGCAAAAATAAATCTTCCTGCGCACGATACAGTACTTGCACACAAATTCAACAACTGAGAGTTGTAAAAGTTTCTGTGAGCGAGCGCCTGGTTTGCTCTCAAAGGATAACTCTGCTTGCACAGTGGAATTCTGCTCACGCGCAATGTGCTTCTGCTAGCGGAGTGGTATTTAGCTGGCGCAGTGGATTTCTGCTCGCTCAGCTGATTTCTGTTCGCTCGAGTCTACAGGACTTTTGACAATTTGGGGGCAGAAACCAAGGAGGGCACTGACCCTCTTATGATTGGTCACTTTCAACGTGATCACAACCAGAGCCCTTAAATAAGAGAGTTGCAACACTCCCTTTGACTTCTATCGGAACTGTGGAATGCGGAAGTGACGCGTTCACGGGGCAGCTGATAGTCCCAAACACTGAATAGTTCTGAAAATATCATAATATCATTGTCAGGTCTCTTGGGGAAAACTGCAAGCAAGATATATTGTTATATAATTAAGTTTCTTAAAGAAACTGATTTAGATAAACTATTTTCCTGTTTTGTTTCTTTATTTTGCCGCTTAATCGCTTGTTCCACACACCAGTCCAGTTGGTGGCGGTAATGCGCCATTAAACTGGTTTGCCCACCGCCAATAAAGACAAAAGAAGAAGTTTCAGCGCTGCATCCAGAGACTGTATATCAGGCTGTGTCCCGTTCATTTTTGTTGTGTCCGATGAACCTACACTCGCTGGTAAGTAGAAGTTGATGTTTAACCCATCCACTGACCTCTTGTGAATTTAGTCAATAGTGGTATTTTATGTAGCCAGCTTTAGTTCAATTTTAGTTTAGTTCGGAAGATATTAACTAATTTCATGAGATTCGAAGTGCAGCTAGCTAACCTGAGCAACACTTCACTGGTTAAGTTACCATAAGTTAACGTTACTCCCTGTCAGTTTGCCAACATTTACTTTAAATGTCAAGTTATAAGTGTACGTTGGTTCGTTGGCATTCAAAGTTTATCTTCGGTTATTAGAATTATATTAGAAGTTAGCAGCACTTAGCGGCTGCCGTAGTAGTAATGTCACGTAACGGTACGTTAGCTGTGTGAAATAGATGTCAAGCTTGTTAATTCAGTCATTAACCTTACATATATTGTTTGTTGGACAGTGCATTGGCTGATAAGATCAGCAGCACAAAAAGTAATGTTATAACTGCAGCAGATAACTTCATATGTTTTTCTGTTGAGGAGGCTGACATATGAAACCATCGGAGACTGACTTTAATGAGCGAGCAAGCCAGCCATCTACAAAGGATCCAAATATCAACGAGGTATGTCCCTGTCAGAAACAGCTCTCCGTGTTGAATCAGTGTCTCTGAAAAGCTAAAACTGAATATTGTAACCTTCATGAAGGTTGGATTATTGCAGGACTTCATTATTTTTACCTCGGTGTACCTAATAAACTGGCAGCTGGATCTGCTTATAAGCCTCATAGTGCCAAACTTGTATATATAAGAGTAGTCAGTACAACAGCTGTGCAATTATTTAATTAAATTTACACATATGAGCATACATGTGTAAATTTAATTAAATGTTTAATACTGAGGTTAAAATTAAAGGGTGTTTTACTGAACTACATTGTGTTTGATATGAGGAATTTTTTGTTCTCCCTATTTACATAATGTATATTACAGGGCCAGAATATCAGAAACTCCTCCAAATATAATGCTGCTCAGTACAACACCAACATCACAAAGTATGACCTAAAGTGTGATACAACATGTAAGTGAATGTTTGTCTGTGTAAATAAATCCTGAACAGTACAGGCATCATAAAAGCAGAATTCATGGCTGAGCTGGGGTATTTATTTCATTAGATTTTATAGGTGTACCCAATAAAGTGACCACTGCAGATACAAGTCAAGGTTTTCCCTGTTGCTCTTCTGGGATGTATGGTTTTATGTGGTCACCCCATAGACTGCACTGGGCTAGCCTGCCACCTAAACTACAACAAATCTCAACAGTGATGACCGACAACCAACCCTCTTCTGGTATTTAATATTTGGTCATTAAATTCAAAGAATTTGCAACAAAGTAGTAGTACTAAGTATGACAATTTTATTAAGGTGTAAAGTAACTTGTCTTACAACTTTTAGTCCACTATAATACCATGAAAAAAAGGTTATAGTTATGTAATATCAAATTCTTTACTGGGGCACAGAACCAAATAACCGAAATCATGCCAATGTCCAGATACAACTGGACCTAACTGTGTACCCCTTTAACGTCCTCTCAACCATTTGGTAGACCACATTTTAAGTGACTGTATCTCATTGAAAAATGTACTGAACTTAATTCAACCTGTTTAAGCTATCTCTGCCATTCGGTGTAGGTATGCTGTGCTAAAAAAATCCACTAGTTGTCACTGTTTCTTTAAGCAGCATGCCTTTTCAGATACCCTCCTTACAGGAAGTTAAAATCGTCAAAATCACTGCAGACATGAAGAGTCTTTTTGGTAGAAATTTTAAAGGTCGGCATGTTTTTTTGACATATTATAGTTCCAGAGGAATTACTTAACAGAATTATGTAACTTGTTGCAAAAAAATAAGTCTAATATGGGTCAAATAATTTTCTAAAAACATGTTCTACCAAACGGTAGAGTTGGCACTTCATGGTAAAGGTTTCCTAAGCTAATGTAATACAAATTTACTAGGTAATGTAATACAAATTGCTTGCTATGATTGAAAACTTCTGAACATTCATTATTGTTAACATGATACATGTATATGTGTGTGTGTTTCCATTATAGATATGCTGAATTAATTTCATAAATATGTCTATATAATGGTGAAATCATGCTATACCAAAATAATATTAACAAAAATATAATGAATGTACAGTTTTTATGGAATAAAAAAGTTAAAAACAAATGATTTGGGAAACATTGGCTTTCAATGTATATTATAATTTATATTATATTAAAATCAATTTCTTAAATGTATTATCCTTGTATTAACATGTATTAACAGTTTCATCTTTCATCTCCCTGTTCTTTCCAGCAGCACCAGGCTCGTGTCGAGTTGGTCTCATCTGGGGCTGACCTGGTCTGCTTCTGAGAGTGGAATGTCCTCAACAAAAACACCCTCACTTACCCTCTCCCTATACATAATATATAATAAAGTGTTTTGTTGAATGCAATTGGTTGCCTTATATATTTTGCACTATTGACCAAACTTCTCTCTTGACTTAAACTGAGCAGCTTCAGTTATTGATTGATATTCACTTGTTGGGGATGTTTATATGAATGTGTCTTAAAACAACACAACAGTACATAGGGACATGTGATATACAGTAGACTTAGACTCAGAATTATATTCTGCATATGCAGCACATTCTATGCATGTATTTGTGTGTTCCGAGGTGTAGTTTAGCCTGTGTTTCGGGAAGAATAAAGGGTTAACGTTACAATAGCCATTTTAAAATAAATTAAAAATCAGTAATTATACTAATTGTATATAGGAATAGAGTAATTCACTCAGTAGCCTAACCATCTCTGCAGTTGCATTTCAACAGATAACACTGTTAATGCTGTCTCTAAGAAAAAAATCGGAACTCTCTTATTTAAGGGCTCTGGTTGTGATCACGTTGAAAGTGACCAATCATAAGAGGGTCAGTGCCCTCCTTGGTTTCCGCCCCCAAATTGTCAAAAGTCCTGTAGACTCGAGCGAACAGAAATCAGCTGAGCGAGCAGAAATCCACTGCGCCAGCTAAATACCACTCCGCGAGCAGAAGCACATTGCGCGCGAGCAGAATTCCACTGTGCAAACTGAGTTATCCTTTGAGTGCAAGCCACGCGCTTGCTCACAGAAACTTGTACAACTCTTGGTTGTTGAATTTGTGCGCGAGTACTGTATCGTATGCGCGGGAAGCATAAAACAGGGCAAATTTATCTAATCCGAATCTGATGAAAATCAGTAACCACCTTAATACCAACAACACAAGATGAGGCAGTCTAAAACCAAACAACGTAAATCTAAAGACATTCAGTTGATAGTCAATAAAGCCACACAAAAGAAAAAAAATCCACACATCATTAACTAGCACGAAAACAGCTGTGTACGGGGAATACAACTGGGTGAGAACATTATTGCAAGATTGAGCACAGCAACAAGATACAAGGTAGTCATGTTGCATCAGCAGACAGGGGTTTCTAGATGATCTTTTGAAAAAGCACAAAAATAGGGGCAATGTTGAGGACTGTAGACCTGGTGGTTGGCCAAAGAAACTTACTACAGCAGATGAAAGGCACATCTTAAGATGTGCAGCTGTAGCATTAGCCCAGAACTGTGAGTCTAATACAGTGGGACAATGGTACACCCATAAACTGTCTAGACAAGTCTAGTCAGAACTGGCCTTCATGGAAGACTTGTGGCCAAAAAGCCATACCTCTGACATGGAAACAAGGCCAAGCAATTCAACTATGCACATAAACATAGATGGGGGTGCAGAAAAATGGCAGCAGATCCTCTGGACTGATGAGTCAAAATTTTAAATATTGGGTTGTAGCAGTATGGAAATAAAAATTAACTGTTATTTCCACCCCTCATATAGCAGAAGTTAGTCTGTTCGTTAAAGGGCTGGAGAGCAGTACAAGAATGGGTGTCTGCAAGCAACAGTAAAGCATGGTGGAGGTTCATTGCAAGTTCGGGGCTGCATTTCTGCAAACAGAGTTTGGGATTTGGTCAGAATTAAAGGGGCTATATGTAGTTTATCTATTAAAATGAATCCTTTTTTTATTGCCTGTGTGTGAAGGGGTTGTAATCTCACATTAAAATGATCCACTTGCCGGGTTAGGCTATTAACTCTGAAGGCAGGTATTCCTATTTCTATTCAAAGGCTCTGGGTCGGATTTTCCACGAAATCCAGTGACTGACACCTGCATGTGGGCTCCCGAGCCTCTCGCTGTGTCTACTTTGCACTCAGCAGCAACGACACTGCAACTTACAACATGGAGTCTGCTAATACTAAGCAAGACCTGCTCCCAGCACAACACAGACTCCAACATAAACACAACTTGTCAAAGCCTGCAAGAAATGTTGTAACAGTAAAAAGCTTATGTGGAGCGATCCCATAGGGCCTACTGATGCAGCCACGAGCAGCTAACGTTAGCTAACGCTACAGTAGCTTGGACCCGCAGCTGTTTGCTTCGTAACGTTCACTTTAGATTTATTGCCTTTTACTCATTGGTACACAGTAGGGTTGAGCCGGATACTCGGGTGAAACGAGTATCCGGTACGGATAAAGCATTTTTGCCGAGTACGAGAGTCAATATCTGTGCTCGGATTGAATAAAAATTGTCATTGCGTAGCTGACTGTGCACACACTGTCTCTCTCTCTCTGTGCCGGTCATCGGAGATTTTAAACTTTTTAAACTGTAAGCTGGCTCTAACCATTTTTTTTTTTTTTGACTTCACGCACTGATTGACAGTTTCTTGCTGTATTTAAAAAAATAAAGGTAGTTGTGGTATAAATAAATTATTTAAAATAATATTACAAATTAAGCTACACACACACAAACACCCCCCTGTCTCTCTCTTACTCACTCACTCACTCACACACACATACCTGGCCTGCACCACAAAGCGAGTTCAACAAACCCAGGATATGTTTTTGTTATCTGGCTTCACTAACCCTAAAAATCCCGATCTAGGTAAGCAGCACCACGAAGCTGGTTATCAACTCGGTAAATTAACCCAGGGTTTCCCGATCCAGCCGGGAGCGCGTTCACATAAAAGAGGCAGTGTTAGCAGCAGATGACCAAACTGACATGAACAGGTCCACTGTCAGCAGAGTGTCATATTTTACGATCGAGGATTAAACTGTAACACTACAGAAATACGACAGTAGCACATCTGAAACTGACACATGCAGGGAGGAAGAAAATCGCAGACAGTGTGAATGTCTAAATGAACAGGCGTAGTCTAGCCTATAATAATGCATTGATAAAAAGTGTTCTTATGATCTGCAGAAAATATCAGCCTTATTCTGTCAGCTCGGCTGTGTGTTGGCATTTCACATTAAAAGACTCGGCCGTTCTCCCTCACTTTAAAAAAAACTTGTCGCCACTTCAAAAATCAGATTCATTTATTTAACACACTGTGTTAAAGTGTGTTCTGAAGTGTTCCAAACATTGTTATAAATTAAATTCATAAAGCAATGAAACGGAAAAATCCCTTCATGCCATAAAATGAGCTCAAACAGTGAAAGACATTTAGGCTGCTGAAAACACCGTCCCACCTTTTGCGATGGGACGGAACATGACTACAGTCTCTGTAGTAGGCCTTAGAAAGTTATACTAACCTAAATAGATAGACTACGTTCATATTAAAATTTAGTATTTCAATACCAAACTATTCATAATATTTAACCTCACATAAGAAAACTAAAATCCATTTATTTAACGGCTGCGTCAGGCTGAGTGAAACGGACTGGGAGCAAATAAAAAATATTAAACACATTTAAAGGCAGTAAGTAGGCTAATCCTGCTGTACTGTTAAAACCTGTTGGCAACATTAGCCTGAGGCTTTTAATCAGTCGCTGTAGGATCGCCATAGTCAAGAGTTTCTCCACATCACAGCTGCAAACAGAAAGCAGCCTATTGGCTAAAACAGTCTGTGGGATTTCCTACAGATGGTGATGTAATTTTCACATAGAGCTGATTGGTCAGTATGCAGCGTCGTCAGTTAATCTTACAATCTAACATAACCTGCTCGGAGCAGGTTAACCGTTCATAAAAAAAATTAAAAGTTAAAAAAGAAAGTTATGTTGAGTATGAAAACTCTCAACCGCATGTGAGGAGATCAAAACCATTGATCTGAAGCTCAATGCTGATGCTGTCATGTAGGCTAAATAGTTTTCTAATCAGCAATAAATATAAGAATTTCTGATCAACCCATATAAATTGCATGCTTAAAATAACATACCGTTAAACCCCCGCCCATTTCAAGATCACCCGACCCACTTCCGGGTTAAATCCCGCCCACTTCCGGGCTAGGCCCCGCCCAATCCGAGTACGGATACAGATACACATAATTCATATGGTTAACAGATACAAATACAATACAGTAAATTTACCTACTGCGGTCTAACTGTTATAAAGTGTGACACAATCTTATAATATTCAGTCCAGCTCACTACCCGTTTCATTATCATCCAATACATGTAGCTGTGCTGAGATTGCTGAGCCTCCGGTGACAGAGTCACAGATAAACAGTAAAGATATTTACTGAAAGCAACAGGCGAGCTAACGATGTAGCACGTCGGCTAAATGCAGTAAATGTACCGTGATCGTGTAACGAGCGTGGATCAGTTCAACCTGCGGCTAATAAAACTATTAGTGTAACGTTGCAGTAGGAGTTTACTTGAGTTTCCACAGTGTTGTGTGATGCTGGCTCCCCACCTGCCTATAGCCGCTCTCACTTTGCCTTTTTTCGCGAGTACTGTGTCGATATGCTGGTGTCTCGCTGCACTGAATGAACTAACATTACGGCACCGGTGTTAATCTGCCTGTGAGACGGGAACCTTGAAGTAACCGAGCCTGAACATGTCTGTGTGAAAAGCCAAGGCCTGCATTCTGTTGTTCCTGCGTTTATTGCAGGATTTCTGTATGAAAGCGTGTGTTTTGGATTCTGCTCGCTCATGAGTTTAAGCGAGCACACGTACGAGCACACACCTGGTTGCAATCTTAAAACCGCTGGAAACTACATAATGCCCCTTTATGGTCTCCTCAGTGATGACAGTAACTATTTACTTTACACCAAAAATTGATTTGATTTAGAATTTTCTTCTGTTCATTCGCTTTGCATTTGTTGATTTCACTTTATTATAAGGAGCTATGAGAGAAGGAAATCACACTTGTATAGATTATGGCATCCTGGGTATATTGATGGACTACTTTACAGACATCAAGCTAGAATGAATGTATACAGGGTGTTAACTAATTTTTATGTTATTAATCCTTCTAATGAAGTTAAAATAAACTTTTTTACTTGTCACTATTTATAGGAAATCAGTACATAAGGTGCAATCAGAGTGTGTTAGCATAGTGACACATTTCTAATTGTATTTGTCTTATGGCCACACAAACACATCAATGCATCTGTCTCTAAACTGTTTATCTTCTTCAGGCTCGCAGGGGCCTGGAGACTTTCCCAGCACACATTGGGTGAGAGACAGGGTATACCCTTGACAGGTCGCCAGTCTGTCACAGGGCTAACACATGTAAACAGGCAAACACATTAACACTTGTGGTCAAATTAGAGTGACCAAATTGGACTATGGGAGGAAACAAGAGAACCCAGAAGAAACCTATGCAGAAAGAACTCCACATAGAAAGGATATAGTCAGCAAACAAGAATTTCCTTAGTGTGAGCTGACCACACTTACCACTGAGCCACCTTGTTGGCCAAATGCAGTCATCATAAATAAGATATTACAGCTCTCTCTTGTTTTATCGCATGCTAAAGTCCTTATTGATTTGGGCTGTTCTCACTTATACAAGGTAGACCCACAGAATCAGATGTAAAAATAAATGGAAAGGAGCGACTATCGTTATAAAGTTAGCATGAGAGGCAGGAAATAGCTCATAGCTAAAATGTTTCTTATACTCATGTGGTAAAATAATCATTTTTAAATTATGTTTCGGCATTTAGAGAGACCTCACCTGAAAAATTACAGCATTGATCATGTTATGCTTAATACATTCCTGCAAAGCGACCTCGTGGTTTTGCAAATGACTGTCCTCAGTTGCAAAGTTAGAAGTAGCTTGCTGTTACAGCTCATTTTTTCATCATCTTATGACAAAGTTGGCTTTTTAAAAACTTTTTTTTGACCGTAACCAAGTAGTTTTAGTTTGCATTGGTGCAACTTATTTTGGAAAAGTCATATTTGTTTTGAAAGGCACTCACTAGGGCTAGCTGACCGATTTTGTTGTTTTGGTACAACAATTTAAATGATGAATTGATACATTTAAATTTACACACCATGTACCTCACACTGACATTGTAAGCTGATATGACTTATTGTTATATATCTTGTCTAACAACATTAGCAGTTCTGTATGTTGAACTCTCATAGGCCAATACTGAACCCACCTTTCCTGACCACACAATCACACATGCATACACACACACACACACACACACACACACACACACACACACACACACAAATGCAGATTAGCTGAAAACAACAAAAAACAACTGTCAGACACTCAGTAGGTAATGAATACCAAGCAAATGAGGTTGACATGATGTTAAAATAGAGCTATTTTTACAGCACTCTAAGAAGTGCTATTTTTTTATAGTGACAAATTAAGAGTATACATTTAATAGCATGCCTTGAACAGCTTCTGAGAAACCAGAAGCCGTCTTTCCACCTTAGTTGTATTTTCTTCCGAACATACAGTATCTGCATTACCACCACCATATTGTTAAAAGCAGACCTACAGTAGGTAACAGTTACATTTCAAGATAGACTATCAGTAGTAGATTTGATTAGATATTAGTAGTATTTGTTTGTGTCATTGCGTGGAAATTGAGATTATTGATACAAATCTATGTATGGATGGTGTCTAATATGATACTGTATTTTTGTGGCACCATACTCAAGGTGTGTTAAAGATAAAAAAAAATACTTATGTTTGTCTATCTTTTTACACCCTTCTGAATGAGGGTCTGCGCACACACCCACACACACACGGGGGCACACAACTTTTCATCACTCCAACTTTTGCATGAACAACACCTTGCTTGTCTTACAGAAGCCCATCTGGCAGCTTAGAAACCAAGTGACCCTCTCAATATGGAACAAGTCAGCAATTTTGTGATTATTGCCATAGTTCTTCCAACATCAATCTTAAGTCTTTTTATCATCTGAAGCAAAAAATAAAGTTTGATCGAGTACAGAAATGGATGAAAGTAAAAGGGAATAGGGAATAGAAGTGCAATATTACAGAAAGGTTAAATAAGAGGAAAGGGTTGCGAGGGAAAGTAAATGGAAAATGACTGACAAAGCTTGAAAACAACTGCTTGAGTGGTTGGGTGTAGTGTGTGAAGTATAGAGAAATGAATGGCAGCATGCTCCATGTACATAAGTGCCAAGTGACAGAGCTAATTATAGCCATCAGGATGTTCTTGTGTTCAAAGGAAGAAGACAAAGCCAAGTAAAGGGAGAATATACTCAGCAGGTGGAAACAGCTGTGCAAAATCCCTGGGGGACAGCAGCTCATTCGTTAGCATGCATGACTCCTCTTATTAGCTGAATGTTTTGCATAAGAACTGCAACCCTATGTTGTGAGACTTATAAGGTTCAACAACTTTCATGATTTTACCTTTCTCTGAAACAGCACCTCTGCTCAAATAAACTTTATTTTCTTAAAGTAGTTCCACCCACGTCTTATCCCTTCCTATACCACAACATTATTTCATTGCAGATGGGCTTTTTTTCACCATGTGGCATGCACTACTTAACCACTGTCACTGAGCACATGACAGCAGTTAAAGAGGGTCAAGCATCTGCCCAAAATACAAGGTGATAGGTATTGAAATTATTCCAACTACTATTTTCCCATGTGGTCATCTTTCTTGCACCTCCACCTAATGCATTATATAGTGAATAGGCAAACTGAAAAACAGTCAACTCCATATTTTCCCATTAAAAAAATAATTTAGTAGTAAGAACACAGTTACTAATAGGTGCCCAAGAGTATATATTTGGCAGTTCACAAGAAGTTAAATAGGTAGCTCAATTGTTTGTGGCAACACCTGATCTTTGACTAGAACCCAGCAATGGTTATACAAACAATAGACTGCTTCATTACTGCCAGTTAAATCCTTTAGTGAATGGGAACAATTTTATTAGAATGCAAATAAATTTAGATTTGATTACCATCAAAGCTCTGTCTGGTATTGAATACTAAAAAGTCAGCAAAAGAATGACACAATGTGTGATCAGTGCCGTTTGTCAAAACCAGATCATCAAATTCAACCTTTCTCCTACAAACAATCACCATTGATTTAATTGGGATATATGAAATGTTGGTTCCCAAAGAGCATTAAGGGTTTCAAAGGAAATTATAGCAACTCTGGACAAAGTGCAGTCGGGCAGAAACTATGTGTTGACACTGTTTTTAATTATATCTGATATTGCTGCATAAAACATGCTAACTAATTGGTGGTTGCATTGCTTTTATTTTTATTAATCATCATCCATCCACCCACCATTTACCTGAGGGGAAACACTAAAAATGTGAATTGAAATAACACAAAAAAAGTTTTTACGCTTGGGTAAGGCAGAAAAGTTAATGTAGCGATAAAAGCAAAATGTGACAAAGTCCAGTGGAAACAGACTTAACAAATAAATTAAGACTTATGAAACATCTGACATCTACTGAAGTCTCCGCTCCACTGAAGAGATGAAAAATAGCGACAGTTGAAAACCTTACTGTGTAGCTATGCGAAGACTGTCACTATCCTCAAATGAATACATGAAACAAACATAAATGCTGTCTTTTCATCACGTTTTCTACATTGTGTTTCAGAGTTTGACGCTCACTCAATCTAGTCATCCTGCTGCATCCTCCTCTTCTGCCATGGTTTAATGGCACCCTGCTGAAAAAACACCAGCTGTTTATCTCGACAAACTAACTCTCAATAATTGCATATTGGTAGTAGATGAAAACACACTTTAATTTGCATTTTCTTTCCTTTAGTATCCTTGTTCTTCTTCTTGGCTTTTTCTGTTGTAGGACTTATAACAGCTAATTTTACAGGCCTGCAGTAACACAATAAAAGTGCAGAATTGCAGAAATGCATATCACAAAACATATTACCATAGAAAGTGATTCCAAAAAAGATGTAATAGACTATTCCCTAGTTGGATTATGTGCCAGTTAATTACACTGTATGGGAAAATGTTCTAAGTCCAGGTCTGTACCCCCCCATCAATTGATTCTGCTTTCGTTCCATTGAGCAAAAATACCCACTCCATCTCAATTGTCAGAGGCAGCAGGATCCACTTATAGGTTCCTCTCAGGTAATTGCAATGCAAATGAGGTTCTCCAAAGACAAAATAGCCACCCTGAAAGAGAGGCCATGTCCACAGTTGGCTGTTTGTCTGATGGCTAGTCCAATGGAAAACAGAAAAGCCCTCACTTTCATTACTTAAACATGAGAAATCCTGATGATCTGCATGGGCGACAGCTTTGATCTCTCACTGCTGAGAAACACCAGTGTTCTTTGCCTGCCATTCTAAATGACACAGTACAAACAATGGCCAAAGCAGTTCTCTGTTACACATATGAGAAGAATAATAGTTGGTTCCAAGAGAGTTTGCCATGTGTAGTCATTTAAAAGACTTTTGATAGACATGTTTGTATGTCAGATTCTTGCATTGAAGTTGTCACAAGCAGTCAAAGGACTACATTTAATCGATTCATTTCTGAGTTTGAGATTTTGTTGTTGGATAATAATGATAGATATCTCAAAACATGGGAACATCAAGTGTTGATGTGAAAATAAGCTTAAACATGCACCGTTCTTGCCTCTTTGAGAGCCGAATCAGTTACAATGCATGTCCACTCAGCCCTGGAAACAAGTAGTCTCATTCAGTCTGTTAACATTAGAGTCATGTAGGGTCTCCAACTGGGATAACACAGAGTGAAATCATTCATGTTAATGTGTGCACACACAAGGTGCAACTGTGTGAGTAGCCATGCATTTTAATGAAGCTGACACTGAACTCTTGGGTGGCAGTGTGTTCAAGTGTGGAAAATATGTTGGTTGGAGCATCTTTGGCACAAAAACCTTACTTGGCCCTGTCAAGGGGACAGAAATTGTGGCGCATGTCCGCAGAGAATTAATGTGTGCACTGTCTTATTGCAACTCAATTTAATACTGCAGTGATTAATGAAGTGCTAATTAGTCATAACTTATCCCTACCTTTTGCATTTGTGCTATGCATTATCTTACAGTATAGGCTATATTGATACTGGTTATTTATCATTGTTCAGACATATGCTATAATCATGTAGCCCTAAATACTGTACTGTGATACACCAGACTGCTTATAGTTTCATCTTATAATTTTCAAAACAAGCCTCACTTCGCAATATTGTTGAACAGATGTTCGCTACAACATTTAATGAACGGGGAATCAACTTGCTTGGAAGGACATGCAACATAAATACCTTGGGAGTTTTAAACCTTTGACTTTTGTCTTCCTCATGAAAGGCTGATAATGCTTTATCTGATGTTTTGCAGCAGTGGTCCACAGAGTCATCCCATATTTCTATAGCTCATTAACACTAAACTGATGAAGTATAAGGCAATTAACGAAAGGTCATGCCTGTCAGTTCCAGGACCCTCCCACAGAAAATGGCACCATGCCAAAAACTTCAATGTGACATAGTCCCTCGGGATTTGCTAGTGACAAAAAGAAATGGACATACAGTATTCAAAAGTTTACCAAAACTACTGTGTGTTTACCATGCAGATGCCACAGTAAGACACAGTCAGCATACACTTTTAATGGTCATAACTGCATCATAGAATGATTCACAAACAACATGGTTAGGGTTAGGGAAATATCATGGTTTGGAATAGAATTGCTAATTTTGTTAACCTTCGTCCTGCATGGTTAAAATAACAACCACTTGTTTAAATTTGGTGACTGATGTGGTTATGATAAAATCAATCCAATGTTAGTAGTTAATGGGAAGCAAACAGTGGCATACTCAGTTAAAGTTCTGTGTTTTGTTGACCTATCAAACTGCCATTGACCTTTTCTCTATGTAGGTGTTGTGGGTCTCTAATAAGTTTCCATCCAAATGTAGTTAACATTTTAACTGTACTTCCAGAAAATCAGCAAAAGAAACAGTGAATTCCTTCAACTACCATTATGTGAATATGGGAAAAAAAACATGATGGAAATGTGGCATATGTTTCATGTGTTAATGTAAATGTTCGTACAAACAGGTGGTTGAAAATGCAGAAAAAACAGAAAATTGAATTCTCTATTCAAATCAGACAACAAACTTGACTGGGCATAACATTATCCATTTTATAATACCAAAGGTGCAATCTGTGGTGTAAGCTAACCAGAGAATTTGCATTTTCATCAGAAGATTACAGTGTATTCCAAGTTACCTATCTATGACCTATTCAAAGTGAGTTGAGATGCGTGAACAGTATCATTAAACAAACTAGGCAGCCCACATGTTTCCTATAGAATCCATGAATGCTATTCAGTCTGAACTGGTCAGAAGGTGTTTTTGTCTGGACCTGTGATAATAATCCCCACAACTGGGAGAGTGAAAAATGCTGAAACACACTTGTTAGTTGCATCATGTCTCCAAGTTTTATCTAAACTCCACCAGTTTCTGTACAGCCAATCAATGCTCTCTTTATCCAAATTGTTGAGGAGAACAATTACATTGCTGTGTTGTAGTTTTTTATAGCCATTCTAATGCAACGGAAAGAGTGTTGGTTCTATAATGGTGTGGTAACATTCATGAAAACATGTTCAGCATCATTAATTATTTGCCGTTTAGACCTACAGTGGATTGATTTTGCTACAACACAATTGTATTATGCTGCACATGCTGTTCAAAGTAACATTCCAGTCATTTCTGTTGGTATCTATGTGGTGTCAGCAAATTCATCTATTTTGGATTTTCTAGCATAGAGCTGCACACACTTGCCCTCTTCATATTATATGGAGACACAATCTTCACTATTGTTTGGCTTCCAAAATATGATGTCCAAAATAATAACTACAACACTTATATTTACATCAAAATTCTTTAACAACAACCCTGCCCATAATAACAGCGTGCTATAGATTATTCTCTGTCCCTTAATTCACCCTGTACAAATGCATGTATAAACATCTGAACAGTGAGAAGGGGCTTGTAACTAAAAACATTTTTAATTTGGAAGACTTTCAGCATTTCAGCAAAGTTATGTGCTGCAGACTGCAAACACAGAATGATTCATTCGGTTCACAAGGTTCATTTTGGAGTACTTGCAGATGGCCGTAGAAAATAAATGAGAATTTCAAAGTATGTGTAGGTGGAATATTTCTGTGTAGATGTGCTGTGCCATAAACACAATTATATGTCTAACCACTGACAACAGGTTGAGAGACAGATATAGAAATAGTGTTTGCATATCTCATCTTTTACTCTGACACCTAGTAGTGAATAATTGTGTATGTGGTTAGAGTAGAACAAACCTCTGAACTGTTTTATAAGCTAATCCAGAACAGCAGCAAAATACAAAGTTTGAGATGATTCAAAAATCTTATCTAACAGACAGTTGTAGCAACACACAAGGAAAGACACACTGTTTGTGTTGGCATTGATTGTTGCCCATTAAGCCTGAGGATGTGCCGGCTCTGTTGAGGAACTAATTATGGTGGATACCATCCAAGATGAACCGAAGTACATCCCTGGACTGAAACACCAGTGTTTATGCAGTGATGTCCCTTGATAGAAAAACAAATACAAAAAACAAATGGAGAACAAATAGCAATAATAAATTATTTTTTGACACTTTAATACCAAACTCTGATTAATGTTTTTGTCTTCAACAGTGAAAAGATTGGCAACAGTGGTGGTGGAAAAAACCCAAATCCAATTGTGCTGATTAATTAGTTTTAATAAATATTATATTTTCCAAATGCAGACTGGTAACTGTATTTCTCTTTGTGATTAGTCAAGATTAATATCTCCTTGAAAAAGACCAATGCAAACATGGTCTTCCTGCATTAATATGTTGAGCAATAACTTCCTTTAAGGTGGAATGGTTTGGATAAAAGTTTTTCCACCGCTAATGGCTTTCATGCCTCACTGTCAGAAAAACTGGGAAAATATGACCATTACAGGTGACCGTCTGTGGTCCACAGGGATTAACCACCTGCGAGGGTGTGACTTTACAGAAAGATGATAACAGCCAGACATGTACAAGTGGCTCTAGCTGAAGGCAGTTTTAGCAGGGTAGAAATAAGTGATTTTATCAGCTGGACTGTTAAGAGGAGACTTTTTGTATTGTAGGCATTCAAAGACTCTTATTTTACTGTGGAACGGTATACAACATACAGCATCTGCCACATTTATTTATCAATGCCCTTTTAATTATGACGTTGTTGTGCAGTCATTATTTAATTTTTTTTATAAACAGAATACAATATTTTTAGACAAATGAAATCCAACAAGTGTAACAGAGTCTTACTTATTTTTAGTGGTGGGCCGTTATCGGCGTTAACGTGCTGCGTTAACGTGAGACTCTTATCGGGCGACAAAAAAAATATCGCCGTTAATCTATTCTCAAAGTTGGGTTGGGAGCTGGGTCTATACTATGCAAGCTATGATGACTTTCACCTTGATATTTTAGCGCAGATGTATACCTAGCCAAATTGCACTGTAGGGGGCAAGAACAAATCTTCGAACCTGTGTGTGTGCCTGCTGTGAAATTACTACATGAAACGTGACGTGCTAACATGGATGCAGCTGTTGCTGCGTTCCATTTACCTCGGAGGTCGGAGCTGGGAATGACGTCACACCCGAGTTGATGGCGTTCCAGTTACAACCTCGCTCGGCCAGCTGTTTGTTTACAACTAGCCAGGTTAGTTATTGATACGCCGGTTGATTAAAAAACGCATTGTGCGGTATTTACTCACACTAACTGTAGCAACACGTCCACAGACAGCTGTTGGACAGCACTTTGTGTACGAACATTTCTGAAGCCGCCGGTGTTGTGCCGAATTCTGCCTGCCTGCCGAGAATTGCATGCTAACGGGTGCTAACGGTCATCTATGCTGAGAAAAGAGGTGGATGCAGATCTCGGCCGGGAGCCTACAAAATCTGATCTGCCAAATTATGCATCCACCTCTTTAGGTCTTTCTCAGACACTTTGCTGTGCTCATTGATCAAACTGCTGTATCGCCACATATATTTACTGAATGTCAAGGAATGGTCCTTCTAGCCTACTAAGTGTATTAAAATATTAAAGACTCTAAACGTTCATAAAATATATACTTCAAATCAATGTATTACCATTGATGAAGTCCACAAAGAATTTTACAGCATTTAAAAGCATTATTTAGAGGTGCATGCAATTCTCGGCAGCCAGGCAAAACTCGGCACAACACCTGGTTTGCACCTTGTGCAATGCGGAATTAGTTTACTGTAGGAGTTCTTCCAGTCTCAAGTACCACCTAAACGCAAAGCACATTACACGCTACACACAAGTACATCTTATTGAACATGATTTATTTTCATCACCAATTATCATAGTAGAACAGCTTTCTCAAGCAGTTTGTGATGCATTTTGGAAACAGGAGATGAGCCCCTTGTCTAATGTGTCACCTGGCTTGAAACCTGGCTTGAAACCCGTTCACACGCATATTTTAAATGCCTTTGGCAAAATTCAAATGAGCCATTTTAATCTAGATTAATCTAGATTAATTTCAAGATTAATCTAGATTAATCTAGATTAAAAAAAATTAATCTATGCCCACCACTACTTATTTTAGTATTTAAAAATGTCTTACCAGTAAAGTAAATACATACATTTTTACATAAACATGCATTATGTTGAACAATGTAATTGAAAGTGAACTGATGTCTTATGTAACTGTAATGGTACCATTATGCGTTTTCATTATAATCACACAAATGGTAAATGCAATTATTTGTGTAAAGTCATTTTTTGTTTGGTTGTTTGTTTTAACCTATTATTTAAATCAGTTTGTGCTCTTCTTCTTCTCTAATTGCTAACTTTACTGGCACATTATTGCCACTAGCATACAATGTGTATTAGCACCCTTTGCATTCAGCAGAAACTCACAGCCTTGCAGAATGCATATGTGCTGTTATACATGAGAAAAAACAACAATATTAGCAAGCAACTGTTGTACACTTCCACTGACAGTGAAAACTCAACAGGGTACCTTTAATATTTTAACACTTCAAGTATTTTTTTTACTGTACTGAATATTTCAGTTTATTTGTAACATAATTAAAGAAAGTGACTTACATTCATTAAATTGCATTATTCAAAATACTGTTGAAATAGAAGTTTTAAAAAATCATGTATGTGTCTGGTTTGTTCATGCATGCCTGTTAGCTTAATGAGAAAAAAAACCTGCAAAGAGGGTTATCTTCGACTCTCACCTGAATTTATTTAATTGCCTCTCTAGTTATTAAAAATGTGTTTTCAGACTGTATGATTTATAGTCAGATGGTGGGGTAGGAAATGGTAAATTCATTGCCGTGTGTTGCACCAGCTAAGGCACCACCTGCTCAACAGCATGTCCAAGGGGAATCACTGCAATCTATTACAAGCTCTCTCTAGAGCACAGCTTGTTTTGTCGCTCCATGCCCAGTGGGTAATTTGGAACCTAGCCCACTGTTTTCTAAAACATTCGGGTCACTTATACAACAAAATATTTCAAATGCAGAATCAAACTCATTTTATTCGGTAAGTAAAATACAGGTACTTGAATGTGCTTTGTCACACATAAAATGCTTATTAGCAATACATAGAAGCTAATAGTGGAAAAACAGCAACAAGGATTAAGTAGTAATTAACTTGCAGTAAAGACTTATACAGAGCGATAGACTTCACATGAAAAGCTGTTTTGATTCTTTAGATCGGTGGACCCTTACAGACTAAAGGAATATAAATAATCAAAGAAGGGACACATTCGGACTTTGAACGGAGTTGTTTCCGTTAACTGAACTGAACAACTGAATTATGGAGAATCTAACAGATCTATGATGTGTCCATACTTGATCATATCTTTAAACATTATTTATATAATACTTATGTTTATTACTTATACATATACAATATTTCGATTAATGATCTTAGCACCTTTGAAGCAGCCAAAGCAGGCAGCCTAGTGGGTTTTATACATCCCAAGAACTTATATAAAAACCAGAACAGATGTTTAATGGATTTCTGCCTATATTTGTCAAAATGTGTGCCCACGCCAGACCAGTAAACAGGGCTGCAGTAGCTCAGTCTGTAAGGATTAAGTTGGGGGGAATCGGAGAGTTGCCGAATCCAGCTCAGACCAGAGTTGCGGAATGTACCGAAGGAGGCCTTGAGCAAGCCCCTGAACCCCCAACTGCTCAAGCCCCCTCACTCTGACATCTCTCTGTATATTTCTATGGGTACTGTTTGTGCATGTGTGTGTCTTTCGGACCTGTGTGTAAATATTAACATAATAACAGAGTGAAGACACCCATTAACAAAATTAATCTTAGGCGGAGCAAGTGGCTATTAATTGAAGTTTTATTGTGGTTTGCTATCAATTTGGTACATTCGCTATTGGTACATTTCATTAAAACTGCCTCAAATAAGCGACACAAGCTATGCATCAAAACAATACAGAGCATTAATGGGCAAAAAAGACATTTTTGACAGGTAAGCAATATTGTTCCAACAGCCTACTTCTTTAAACTGTATAGTGGGGCAGCTGCAGTGGCCTACAGTAATATGTACTGTATCAGGCTGCTGGTCCAATCCTCTGCACTGATTCTAGTAAACTCACGTTCAATTTTATGCTGAAAAGAAAATTTTATTTAAAAAAAAATTGAAGACATAGTTTGAGACGAAGGAATTTATTTATTTACTGCTTTGCTCGTGCTTTAAGTTGCGTTGCCTACCTTTCAGTATCTATATCACAGAGAGCGTTTGAGTCACTAAAAAGCCAAAAAGAACCAAACACTACATAACTGTTAGCTCAGTATTAAAAACTGATTGATTCATTTTGATTCATTTTTAACATTATTTAGTGATTTTAAAGCAACGTTGTTTTTATCATAGATTAACAACTTCCAAATCATTTTGATGGAACGATGATTTGTAATAGGGAAAACAGCATCTCTGTCATTGTCACTCTGGGTCAGGGTGCCTGACTTACACTATGTAATGATTATTTACTATTGTGAGAACAGCGTAATGCTTTACGGCACCACATTACATCAACAAAACTTCTTAGCTAGCTATAGAAGAAGCAACATGTATAGAATTTAAAAAGTTCTTTGGAAGAAGCTTACTCAGTATTCTTAGTAGACATCATGATAGAGGCTGCGAAGAGACTGAAGAAGACGTTGGAGGAACCAAGAAAGAGAAAAGAGAGAGAGAGAAGGGCCAAACAAGAGACCCGACAAGAGAAAATATCAGACTGACCTATATTCGTTGGCGTGAGCTAAAAGACCTGAAAGGATCCGAACATTGACGAGAGAAGACAAACGTGGAGCTGGCAACCCTACTATGTACACAGTTGGCAGTGTTGGGCAGTAGCGTCGCTACAAGTAGCGCCGTTACTAGTTTAACTACATTTCTCAGTAGCTTGGTGGTAGCGTCGCTATTTTCTGAATCAAACAGCTTTTCAGTAACAAAGCTCTTTTATTGACCGAGTAGCGCGGTAGCTTCCACACAAGCATTTCTGATGGATCAGTAAGTGACACCACCGCCACACACGGACCTGTATGTGCAGCCGGCAGAAGCACTTCCCTGTGATGGTGACATCACATACCGATCCTTGGGTTGATGTTTGCGACTTTGCTGCAGGGGAATAAAGACACGTGCGATGGAGTGTCTCTCTCTCTCTGCCATGAATGTTTAGGTTGCAATGTTGCCAGAGCACACAGTCACATATAAACTATAAAAAATATAGAATTAATTAATAATTAATGAATTTAATTAATTAATAATATGATAGTTAAGTTGCTTTATACAAACAACAATGGTTCCTGATTTGTTGCATGAGGAAGTACATTTAGCAGCAATGATATGACAGTAAGTAGGAGAGTTTCTGTGTCTGATTTAGCTCTCTCACACACATTGGAGCAGGTTTTTAGTCTTTCTTCTGTTGCTACTGTGGAATGAAGTTGGTTCAATATAAACTAAGCCTATGTTGTGTGGGTGAGTGTGTGTATTTAAATATTTATATTAGTGGTGGGCCGTTATCGGCGTTAACGTGCTGCGTTAACGTGAGACTCTTATCGGGCGATAAAAAAAATATCTATTCTCAAAGTTGGGTTGGGAGCTGGGTCTATGATGACTTTCACCTTGATATTTTAGCGCAGATGTATACCTAATCGCACTGTAGGGGGCGAGAACAAGTCTTCGAACCTGTGTGTATGCAAACTGTGAGATTACTACATCAAACGTGACGTACGAACATGGATGCAGCTGTTGCTGCGTTCCATTTACCTCGTATGGAGGACCAGCTCTATCATATTTAAAAATAAATACAGAAATAAATAAATGCTCAATAAATAAATAAGCATACAATTAATTGCCCCAAAAAATACAATAAACATATAAATGTAGGTAGAAATTAAATTATACAGTGAGACATAAATGTATATATCTCTTTTAATTAGCTACTTTATTTATTCACCTTTGTAATAATTACCTTATTTATTTTTTGTCCGTTATAATCTTCAACTTTATTTATTAATTACTTATTTTTTAAGTATTTATTTATGTGCATGTTATAATTTTTTTGTCTTTTTTATTCTTCCTTTGTATTTTTTTACCCTATTTATTTCTTCAATGCTATTTATTTCTGCCTGTCGTATTTACATTTCTGCCTGTCGTTTTTACATTTTTGTATGCATTTGTGCCTCATTATGCAAATGAGGAGGGGCAGTGCCTTAAGGGGTCAACTTCTGCCCATTGGTTGGTTAGCATTTTACTGCATCGGTCGAATCTACATGGATTTTCCCCACCATAAAGCATTGTTTAGTAATGTCAAACTCAGCAGGCAGACGTTCAGTGTCCGACCTCTTAAGGGAAGCTGCTAATAGACTGGAAGAATTAGAACGCTGTAAGTTTGAGATCTGAAACGTTTTTCTCTGGTCCTTTGAACATTTTTTCCAAGTATATCCAGCGGCAGCCCGCAGACCGTGACGGAAGTTGACGTGATGATGTTTATCTCAGCTCACGTACAGCATTGATCCTAATGCAAACTGATTTATTCTTTAGAAGCCAACAACAGAACTTTAAATACACTTCTGAGAAGTTTTTTGGCGAGAAATCAACTGTGTAAATAAATACTTAAAAAATAAGTAATTAATAAATAAAGTTGAAGATTATAACGGACAAAAAATAAATAAGGTAATTATTACAAAGGTGAATAAATAAAGTAGCTAATTAAAAGAGATATATACATTTATGTCTCACTGTATAATTTAATTTCTACCTACATTTATATGTTTATTGTATTTTTTGGGGCAATTAATTGTATGCTTATTTATTTATTGAGCATTTATTTATTTCTGTATTTATTTTTAAATATGATAGAGCTGGTCCTCCATAACCTCGGAGGTCGGAGCTGGGAATGACGTCACACCCGAGTTGACGGCGTTCCAGTTACAACCTCGCTCGGCCAGCTGTTTGTTTACAACTAGCCAGGTTAGTTATTGATACGCCGGTTGATTAAAAAACACATTGTGCGGTATTTACTCACATCAACTGTAGCAACACGTTCACAGACAGCTGTTGGACAGCACTTTGTGTACGAACATTTCTGAAGCCGCCGGGTTTGCTTCTGGGAAAATTTAGTTTTAAGAAGCTTCCCAATGGAAAATTCGACAAGACTAAGGTTGTTTGCACCTTGTGCAATGCGGAATTAGTTTACTGTTCTCTGAGTTCTTCCAGTCTCAAGTAGCCTACCACCTAAACGCAAAGCACATCACACACTACACACAAGTACATCTTATTGAACATGATTTATTTTTATCACCAATTATCATAGTAGAACAGCTTTCTCAAGCAGTTTGTGATGCATTTTGGAAACAGGAGATGAGCCCCTTGTCTAATGCGCCACCTGACTTGAAACCTGGCTTGAAACCCGTTCGCACACATATTCTGAATGCCTTCGGCAGAAATCAAATGAGCCATTTTAATCTAGATTAATTTAGATTAATTTCAAGATTACAGTGAGATTAATCTAGATTTTAAAAAAATAATCTATGCCCACCTCTAATTTATATATAAATGACCTAACTATAAACTATTAAAAAATTAAAAGTAGCTTAGATGTAACTAAGCTACTTTTGCCACATTGCTGTAGCTTAGCTTGCTACATTTCACTGGGGGGTAGCTTCTGTGTTGTGAAGCTTCATTTAATGTAGAGTAGCTAGTAGCTTAGCTCACTACATTTTCCAAGTAGCTTGCCCTACACTGACAGTTGGACTAGTAAGTAATATTGCTATGTCTGGTGTTGTTGCACTTGCTTGATGTTTGGCTATGTTAGCAAAGTTTTCTACTTTTTTTTAAAAATTATTTTTATCATGAGTAACTTATTTATAACAAATGTACTGCTGTCCTTATTTACAACAGCGGGTAATTACACTGAGGTGGTAAGGTTGGCAAATTGCAAACAAAAAACTATCTTCCATAATACTGTTTTAAAGCTGTAGTAGTAATAATTTGCCACCTACCCTGAGTTTAGGCTCTACTCAAGGATTCTGCCTGTTTAAAGGGTGTTTTTTCTTGCACTGTCACCAAGACATGGGAATTGTTAGGTCTCTGTATATAATATTAGAAAGACTCCTACAGTAGATCTGCTCTTCACAAAAAGTGCAATGACATAACATCTGTTATGAATTGACGCTATATACAGTGCCTGAGTAGAAAAAATTAGGTGGCAGTTTTCTCCACTCACTTTTTTCTAGTCTGTCTAAAGATAGTTTATAGAGTATATGTAACACTTTAACATCTTATCAGTTAAGATTCAACGATTGAACTGTTTCACAGAGAACTCGATATGTAGGGCAGCTAAGTGTAGGCCTACACAAGTCTGCACAAGAAAAAGTCACAGTGCACCAAAGAGTAAAATGTATGTAAGTGCCGGTACTGCATACTATTGAGCACCGGACCACTTCCAGCACTCGATATAAAAATAAAACTATATTGAAAATTTAATTGAATTAATTTATTTTACTTTGGTATTACTTTAGTGGCTGCTTTTCTCTAACGTCCGTTGTTGTCTTTTTTTATGAATGTTTAACCCTGACACAAATGCAACTGAAAAATCTGAAGTATCTGACAAACAATCATCTGTTTACTGAATTAATTTCTCAGAAGGCACTTACCCACTCATCCCACATGTTTCACCCAGATCTGTTTGTACAACATATTCCTCCACAAGTTCATACAAACATTTGCTGTGCCAGCAAGCACCATGTTGTATAGAGCACGTTATACTCTACTTTAGCTAGTCTGATATTCTTCTTCACATATTTTTGTTAACCTCATCTCCTACTACACTTAATGTAACAATAGACATATTAAAAATGCAGCTCATTGCAAGCAAGTTGCAATTATTTTTCTAGGCAATCCACCTTATTGTTTAAAACATATGCGACTTTGTTATTGGAAGAAATGTAGTAAACACAGCAGACCAGCAGATGTTGATGTTACTTCATAAATGTCATCCAGAAACATTCTGCATGCAAAGAGAGAAAAACAGTGCTCTCTCTTCTGTCTACATCCATCTGTATTCTTTGCCCACATGTGGGAAACTGATGCTTCTTTCCTGGACTGATGGATCTGTGTGTGTGTCTACATGGGAGCAGAGAGTTGCAAAGACAAAGTCAGATGTCACTTTGACCAGTTATTTTCGATGACTGATGATTGAATTATCAAGCAATCCTGACGCTGTTGTTACATGACATTTTATTGGATCAGTATATGAAAAGCCAAACTATTGCCACCAGCTTTTCATCAACCAAATGAATGTTGGAAACGCATCGGACAAGATTAAGTCCTACTGTATATTAGACATTAACATCAAACTCATCCTAGCTTAAGTATTACTCCTTTATCTTAGTTACAAAGACCACCATTATTCATCCTTCTCTGCAGTGTTCATCTTCTTTATGTAGCTATTGTTTTGCTTTTGATATTTCTTTATGAATGGCATCCATTGTTCAATCACATCATTAAGCTGTAAGGGGGGGATCTTTGGCGAGAGGAAAGTTGGATCAACACAGGGTTTATTGACACGTATTTCACATGTGATGGCCAAGTGGGGCAATAGCCCGATTTTTACTCTCTTGAGAGAAAGTGCCCTTTAAGCATACATAAGCAATGTGTTGTCACGCCATACTGCACCACTCTGCCTTGCTCTCCTCTAACACAAGCAACAAAGCCACTGTTGTATTCTTCATGCACCAGCACACTGTGGCACTTTGTGTACATCTGGGATCTTATGTATGCATCTGGGATCTTAGTCATGGGTTTCTGAAGGGTTATTTTCAAGACTGGGGGTTTATGTTCACTATCATGACACACTATGTTTGTGGAGCATGAAACTCCCAATGTGGGCAACAGGTTGGTACAGTGTTGGAGCTCTGATGAGCTAAGCCAGTGGCAGTCACCACAGCTGAGAGTGATCCCGTGGAGATGGTTGCAAGCGTACTTGCCAACCTTAAGACCTCAAAAAGATGGAGGATTTCTACACCAAAGTGGGTGGTCTTGGGGTCCTCCCCCATAAAAGAAAATGTGTATAAGAGACTTTCCTACATTCTGGTGACTTTTAAATAATGACTAACAAATATATGTTTTAACTGATGAAGTACACTGCAACAGCATTTGTATGTGAAATACTTTTAATTTTACTTTTAGTTATCAGGAAAGAACAGAATAATTCACCCCCCTTGTGTGAACTTAAGTGAATCTCTGGCATAAACTCAGTTTTCACTCATTTCATTAATTCATGAATTCATGCACCTCACTTCTGCATCACATGCATGCCAAAAACAGCATTTGGTGTAGGTGTATTATTGTCCATGTGGAAAAACAGCACACTTTAAGAGTTGTAAGGCTTATACCACAGTACAGTGCCAGAAACAGGTTGTGATAAAGAAAAAGATTTTTTTTACAAAAATGTGGAGAAATATGGAAGAATTGTAACCCTGGGAGAGCAATGAAAAACAGAAGTCTCCCACTAAAATTGGAAGTATGCTTGTAAGTCAGCAAAAGTGATTCTAAAGTACCCTTTCACCCTGTCATCACATCATGGCTGAAACTAAATGGTCCACATTCCTTCAGCAGCAGAGTCTTGACACACAAACGAACACGTTGCATCAGAGAGGACCAGCTTTCACCGTAGTAGCAAGTTGTGGCAGAGTAGCCAGATAGATTATTTTGATAAAGTACCTTTCAGCTGTGCTCTTGTCCACTTCTGAGATAATTACGGATGGACAACAGAGGGCACAGCAACATCTTCAACCAGAAAGCAAAAAGAAACAAAAAAAATATCTGTATTTGATAAAATAATGACAGCTTGAAAGGTTTTATAAGGAACGTAGCATGGGTGGATTTTATTGTTCACCAGTAACTGAACAAAGTGATATCCAACCATGGAAGGCTACTGGCAAGATTCTACAAAAAAGTGATTTTGCACCTGTTGGTTAGAATCCAGCAAAAGTGCCTGTGCCCATGTTAACAAGAAGTTGTCGGAAAGTAGGTTTTGTTGGTAAAATTACTACTGTTCTCACAGCAAGAGAGTGTTTATTATTTCCTAGTGTAGCACTAGTGTCACCAATACAATGCTATTAAATGCTATCAGACCACTTCTAGGTACAACTGGAATGGGGTAATAATATAAAATTAAACAAAAGACCAGGTACTTTAAATACCAAAGCCGCCACTTTACTGAAATTAAACAAATACAATACATAGCCTACATTTACTGTACATTTACTCATTTGGCAGATGCTTTTATCCAAAGCGACTTACATTTGAGGAACAACTTACAAGTATCAACACAGCATCAAATATAGATCTACACCTGACAATACATAATAGTAAGAGCAACACTAAATACTAGTAAGAGCTCATAGTACATATCACATCAATGAGTAAATACCCAGGGAAGGAAGTAAGAGTTAACAAAAAGTGCAATCAGGAAAAAAAAGTGCAATCAATACAAGATAATTGTAGGGGATAGAAAAAGAAGAGCACAGGAAGTGCATTTTAGAGGTTAGGAGTTAGAGGTGTTATAAGAGGAAGTGTTCTCGGAAGAGATGAGTTTTCAAGAGCTTCTTGAAGTTAGAGAGGGATGCCCCTGCTCTGATGGCGTGTGGTAGCTCGTTCCACCATCGTGGTGTCACAGATGAGAACAGCTGGGACTGGGATTGCTTTGTGTGAAGGGCTGGCAGAGCCAGGTGGCGTTGGAGGAGCGTAGCAGCCGGGCAATTTGTATTATGGAGTTTAGTTAGATGGGTGCAGACTCGGTGGTCACTCTGTATGCAAGCATTAGTGACTTGAATTTGATTCTGCAGGCCATGGGGAGCCAGTTTTGGGCTGATCAAAAACCAGACGCACTGCTGCGTTCTGAACCATTTGTAAGGGTTTCACTGCACAAGCTGGAAGACCTGCTAGGAGGGCATTGCAATAGTCGAGGCGAGAGATAACCACAACCTGTACCAGAAGCTGGGTGGCATACTGAGTGAGCTAGGGCCTGATTTTCCTTATGTTGTATAGAGCGAAGCGGTATGGCCGAGAGACAGCAGCAATATGGTCTGAAAAGTACAGCTGGTCATCAATCATGACACCCAGGTTTCTCACCACCTTGGTTGGAGTGATGGTTGACGAGTCAATTTGTAGTTTGATGTTATGGTGGAAATATTGCTCGACTGGAATGACCAAGAGTTCAGTCTTAGAGAGGTTTAGTTGAAGGTGGCAGGCCTTCATCCATGCATATATGTCCGAGAGACAGTCTGTGATCCGGTGGGATCGCCTGGTGGGAAGGATAGATAGAGTTGCGTATCGTCTGCGTAGCAGTAGTAAGAGAAGCCGTGTGAGCGAATGATCGGCCCCAGTGAGGTGGTGTAAATTGAAAAGAGAAGGGGCCCTAGCACTGAGTCTTGGGGCACCTCTGTGGAGAGGCAGTGGGAGGAGGATAATTGTCCTTGCCACAAAACATTGTAAGAACGCCCAGAGAGGTAGGATTCGAACCACAGGAGTGCTTTACTCGAGATGCCCATTGCTGAGAAAGCGGATAGCAGGATTCTGTGGTTGACTGTATCAAAGGCAGCCGATAGGTCAAGCAGGATAAGGACCGAGGATTGGGCTGCAGCTTTAGCTGACCTTAGGGCTTCTGTTACAGAGCCGTTTCAGTAGAGTACGCACTCTTAAACCAGACTGATATGGGTCTAGGAGGTCATTCCGTGATAGGAATTCTGAGACCTGTTTGAATACTGCCCGTTCTATAGTTTTAGATAAAAATGGTAGAAGAGACACTGGTCGATAGTTCTCAACTTGAGTTGGGTCAAGTGAGGTATTTTTGAGCAAGGGTGTAACCCGAGCCCTTTTGAAAGTGGTCAGGAAGGTTCCTGAAGCCAGAGAAGTATTTATCACATGAGTGATTGCCGCGACTACAGTAGGAGATATGGCTTGGGGGAGATTGGTAGGAATCGAGTCCAGTGGGCATGTAGTTGGACGGCTACGAGTCAAGAGTTACGTGATACTTCGCTCTCTGTCAGTGGAGTAAACGAGGAGAGTGAAGAACCACTGACATGGGAGGTCAGAGGAAAAGATGTAGTAGGACTTCTACAATGGTGGGGTTTTAATGTTTCAGAGAATTGGCTAGTTATAGCCTCCACTTTGCCTGTGAAGAAGGCAGCAATGGTATAAGCAGACAAGTTTGTGGGTGGTGGAGGGGGAGGAGGATTTAGTAGCGCTTTAAAAGTGGAAAATTTCATTTAGTCAGTGGCACTGCTAATTCTGTTATTATAGAACGCGGTTTTGGCAGCACTGATGCTTGTCGAGAAGGATAGGAGCAATTGGTAGCCCTTAAGGTCGGCAGGGTCTTTGGTTTTTCACCATTTTCTTTTAGCAGCTCTGAGATCAGTACGTAGCCCATGGATGATATCATTTAGCCACGGGTGGGACTAGTTTGGGCGAGCAGGCTTGGTGGATAGAGGACACAGGCTATCCAGGCACTAGCTTAGTGTAGAGCACAGAAAAATGTTGAGGGAAGGTAGAGTGGAAGCTACCAATGAGGCAAAGTAAGCGGGAGACAGGATGCGGAGGTTGCGGCGGTGTGAGACCAGCGGTGTTGGAACAGTGGGCTTTTCCTATAGGGATACCGTAAACTGAATGAAATAGTGGTCTGACAGATGTAGGGGTGTGACAGTTAGGCACTCTGTGGCACAATTTTGCACAAGAACAAGGTCAAGCACCTTGCCAGCTTTGTGGGTCGGGGAGCTGAGAACCCGTGTTAGATCAAAGAACTGAATCAGAGACAGGAAGTCTACTGAGTTTGAAATGTCTAAGTGAATGTTCATGTCACCGAGGACAAGTAGGGGACAGTCATGCTCTGGTATGGAAGACAGCAGTGTGTCTAGCTCCTCCACAAATTTGTCCTGGTGGACGGCATATGACAATCACAGAGACCTTTACCGGAGCGTACACCAAGACAGCATGGTATTCGAAGGAGGCATATTGATTTGGGGGTAGCAGCTGTGTGAATTTCCATTTTTTGGAAATTAAGAACCCAGGTGTGGGTGAAAGAGTAATTGGCGGACAACGCAGCCGGGGTAGCGGTGTTTTCTGGTTTAATCCAGGTCTCAGTGAGCGCCAGTAGCCCAAGAGATAATGCGTTAGCATAAGCAGTGATAAAGTCAGCTTTGTTGACTGCAGACTGGCAGTTCCATGATCTAACAGAGAAGTAAACAGATGTGGGCAGTGTCTGTTTTAAAGGCTTGAGGAGTGCCTTATTTCTGTGCCTGATGGCACGATACCTCTTGCGTGTACTGGAGACAAGAGGAATAGAATGGTAGCACATGGCCTGAGTGTAATTGTAGCCGACAGCTTTAGGTGAGTAGAAGTGCATAGGAAAAGGGAAGACACTGCTTTTCTAGGTGGCCTTGTTCAGTGGACTCGCACAGGAAGACTCGCTGGTCTTTACCCAAGTAGCAGATGCTTATGCTTCAGTAATAGGTTCCAGTTAAGTAGTGAGTCGAATTGCACACAGGTGTGGTGCATTCAGACTGATTGCACCCAGCTGAGATCACCCTCCGGATTACCAAGACAAAAGGTTGGTTTCAGTGGGTGGGACACACACCCAGTTCTTTGAGCTCGCTCAGCCAGCCTTCAGATTCTAGTAGAATGCTCAGTAAAGTGCAAGGTTATAGCACATCAAGAGTAAGAAAAAGAATAATGTATTACCTTAATGCTGCAAACTCCTCCTTGCCCAACGGTGCTTTCCTGTTGTGCTACCCACAACATTATTGCCACATTATTCAACCAGGTCCAAAATGGCGTTGGAGCAGTACCTTTGATCTCACAACTCTGTTTTTACACACAATAAATCCGGAAAAAAAATACAATGTACATTTATATTACTTATTAAAAGCAGGCTTAAAATTAAATGAAATTTAACCACAAAAATGAACAGCGGACTCCTAATAAGGTTTTTAAAAACACCGCCAGTCCAATTCACACTGTGATTGACAGGTTGCCATGGTAGCAACCTGTCAATCACATGATAGCCACATCCTAAAGCATATCTTGTTTTATTGACTATTTTCCTCTATACGTGACCAAACTTTACAAAATGAATGTCATGCTGTATTGAAAAATAGGCATACATGAAACTAGAGACAGAAACCATGAACTAATTAGGAAAGTGTTTACTGAGGTAAGAGGTAACAAATCAAGATTTTATTGGACTCTAATATTTGTAATCCACAGAAAACAATCCACAATTGTATGTACTGTGTATGTGTATACACTGTACACATGGTGAGGTGTGGTAACTTCAACTAGACAGTGAGCTAAACTCTTATATTCAAGAACATGAAGAATACCTGAATTCTTGTTTGCAGATTTTTCACTTTTCATATTGTACTGAACCCACAGTGATAAGCAAAAAGGAGAATTAGAGTGAAACTAGGAGAAAAAACAATAAAACAAATACTGCAATTAGTTAGCCATCTAGTTTCATTAACATTACTTGCAAATTGCTTGTAAAATAACAGTCTGGTAATGCTAACATTTCCTTGTGCTAACAATTGCATCCTTAGGGCCAGATTTACTAAAGGTTTGCGTGAGTGAAAACGTGTGCAAACTTGATATCACCAGCAAATTAACACGTAAGCTGGTCTACTAACGGTGTGCACGGAGAATGACGTCTTTCAAAAGTGCAAGATAGCGACTATTGTTCATTTAGTACTTTTGCCTTAATGAATATGCTATTTAAATTTTATTGTGCAAAGTAATGGAAGGGTAACATTCAAATGCATTTATCTACTGAACGCAATGTGATCTACCATGTCTAAACGCAATTTCATGTGAGTGGAACAGCATCTGTATTTAATAAAATACAAGGAAGGTGCAAACCACCAAGTGTTGCAGAGATGGCTACTGTTATTGTTGCCAGAAGTGGTCGCAGCCGTAACGAAAGAAAACGTAGAGAAATTAAATTCTATTTATTTGAATTGAATTTCTTTTTTTTTAATAATATAGCAAATTTCGTTTCAACCTGACTTTTTTTCTCCATGAGATGGAAGAATTTAGAAAGTTGCGTGGCACTGCGGAGAGCCCCAAACTGCAATGCATGGATCTCGCATAAAATTCATCCAGAGGGAACGGGCACCAGCTGTTCACAGTGTGCCGGTTGTAGCATCAACACAACCCATTGTAGGTATCGGAGAAGGAATGGGGCGGACAGGGACAGGAGATCACGCAGCGACTGGCACGGTGCGGACAGATGGTGATTGTTCCTCTGGCTGGATGCTGATGGCATTTCCTCGCATCTGGGTCATTCCAGCATACTGTATCTGTTTCTGCTGGGGTTTCCCAAAGCAGTTTTTGAGGTGTGCTCTCCCAAGTACTTTGTGCAATCTTAAGCAAGATGGTACATATGATTTCCATATTCTCGGGACGCACTGAATGAAACAAACCAAGGTTATTACACAGTAGCTGCTTTCCCTCCCAACTCTCTATGGCGGAAAACATTAAAACACGCAAAACCCTCATTTAAATACTGCCACCTGCACTGTGTTTTCTCCTGTTGTCATCTACTCAATAATTCTTAGTAAATCACCCTTAAAAGGTACTAAAATTTCATGTGCAATATTTTAGAATGCACACACAATATAGTAGTCTTCATTCGGGGTGTTAGTAAATCACGAGTCATCAGAGTGATGGCTTGTGGAAAGAAACTGTTCCTGAGTCTGTTGGTTTTGTTGCACAGTGCTCTGTAGCACCTACCAGAGAGGAGAAGTTGGAACAGGTTGTGTCCGGGGTGAGATGGATCTGCAGTGGTGTTTCCTGCCCGTTTTCTGACTCTGGAAATGTAATGTATGTAAAGTCCTGAATGGAGGGCAGGTTGGCACCGATAATCTTTTTTGCAGTCCTGACAGGTAATAAAGTAATTAACCTGTAAGTCCAAGACCCCCCCAACCCCCCCACCCCCCTACCCCCACAAGGGGGTCACCCAGTGACGTCCCTGGTATAAGATGTAACCACTTTAGTCTGTAGTCTACAATTTGACTTGTAACATCAGCACCTGTGAGCTTATATTCTCCCCAGTGCCTGTTAAAGCTGGAGTAGACAATGCTGGAAAACTAGCAAGACACTGCTAGATTTTTTAAGTATCGAACTGAAAAAATCCTACCCCTCCCTTCAGGGCTAGATCCACTACCCCAAAACAGATTTTCATGCGCAATAAGGGCATGGACAGAGTGTGCGAAGGGAGGCAGGTTGGTAGCCCAGACTATCAATTGGCCATGGTTTTTATAGTCCTGTGACATCCACACATATATTTTTTCTGTGTGCGTGTGTGTGTGTTTGAATCCAAATTAACTACTGTGGAAGAGATTTCAGATTCTTTCCACCACATGACCAAAACTCCAAAAAGGGAATATCTTGTGGTGCTCTACCTCCTCAGTAGAATTCCTGAGATTAGTATCAATGCCGAGAGCATTAAAGCTGTTCTGCTCCTGACTACAGCCACAACCCGCTCACCAATGGATATAGTGGCGGAGCAGAAAAATGGATGTCATTTTTCACGGTCTAGGGGTCCACCACTTTGGTCCAGACTGAAATAACTGGATTAACATTAAATCTTGTGCAGTCAGGGTCACCAGAGGACAACACCAATTGACTGGTGATCCACTGACTGTTCCTCTAGTGCTACCATGAGGCTGACATTTTGTATTTTAGAGAAATATCTCAAGAAACCACTGGGGATTTCCAATCTAGCACTACCATGAGGTAGATGATTGTGGGCTAGAATCAAAATACATTTAAAGACAGCCACAGCCGCTGTCATCACTGACATTCCCATTGTCCCACGCTGTACTTCTAGCATTCTAACTAGGAAATCTAATTCAAATTCTAATCTAAGAAGGAGAAAATGGTAAGCACTACTTTATAATTATCTTGTGAGCATTGTTATTTTTTAATATGTTAGCATGATATGATTTAGTATGTTAGCTGATGTTAGTATTTAGATCAAATCACTACTGTGCCTGAGCCTATGAGAGTGTCTAGCATGGTCATAGACACTAGTCTTCAGTGGTGGAAGAAGTACTTAAAATTATAAAAGTACATGTGAGCTAGCATCAAAATACATTTAAAGATGGATTAATCCATAATAACACATTGTAATTTATTAGTTGATTCTATTTTGTATAAATAATAGGAATCTACAAAGTATTGTAAAAATACAATATTTCGCTCCAAACTGTAGTTTAGAGGTATGGAAATACTTGAGTACCTCAAGCTTTTACTTAAGAATACTGCTTACTTATATAGTACTACTTAGTAGTGGTAAATGTCTTTAGCTACATTCCAACTGCAAGTTTTTTTTAAATGAAAAAAATTGAATTACAGTGGAATATTCATTTAAGAATATTATTAGTATCTGTTGTACTTACAGTATTAAACTTTTTTCATATATTACGTCATTGTACTGTTACCCTCTCATATCTGCCATGTCTACTTGTATCATGTGCATATATACTGTATTAACCAAATCATTTGTATAAATGGCATTGGCTTTAGCCTTAGGACTCTTTATGGTTTGGTTCTTCACCGTCTTCACATGATCAGAATTTGCAATATGCTGAGAGCATGCAGGTCCACTTTTCATAGCTTGCTGTTAAATGTAAATGAACAGATATGATAAAGTTGAATTATTCAACTGAATTGAATATACTAAGAAGCATTGTCTCCCTCCAGTAACTTGGTAGACTTCCCCTTACTATCAAGTTGTACATCCAAGAAACAAGACATGATAACCACAAGGGATTTATTCAAAAGGGTTTGTCTCACTAATGTCCTTTCCTACTGCTGTAACACTTAATTAACTTGCCTCCAGTTCCTATTACCTTATTACTACAGTACCAACATATCTCTTCTTAGAAACATTAACTGAAAAGAAAGAGTGAGAAATAACTTATAAATGTCCTGGAGCTTGTCTTCGAAGAATGTGAGCTGTCATCCGACACATGACTTCTTTTAATCAAGGTAGCTTACTTCCTTCATTCTTTTGATGTGTGTCATACTCGCTATAATTGATTCCACTCACTTCTGTCATGCTTTTGCCTGCAATTTGCACTGCAATATGCCACCCTGAACTTTTTGAACTCATAGCATAATGGAAAAGCTGTAGGTCCTATGAAGCGTGAATTATCACCTGGTCTTGCACATAATGCTGCTGGCACAAGAACACAGACACTCAGCGTGTCTTCCGCAGTAAGAGAAGTACATTTCTGATGAAAGAGGAGCTATTGTTCCTCGACTATGTAAGCTCCACACGCTTCTACAAGTAACTCATTAGATAATTTGTCCTGTAGTCTTACGGGTGTCTCTCTGATGGTCTCTGTTTTTCACGTGAAACGTTAATGCTGAAATTTAATCAAAGCTCATTTGCTTTTTAGAAGGAAAATACTGATAATAATGGGTAAATATTGGATTGTGCATAACCTAAGCTTCAGGTATTTAGGACATAAAATGTTAATATAACACTGGCAATGTTAGCTTTTGTCATATGTTTAAAACTAAGAGATTATCAAATTTTCTCATGTCTGGAGCTGTTACTAATTAATACATTTCTTTGTCCCCCTCTAAACAGTGGCATTTGAACTACGATAGAAGCAATAGGGTGTGTTTTCTGTCTACCAATTACATCTAGTGCCATTTATTATCCATTAAAGCGTCAGCATTTTGTTTGTGCTGATGCTGCCTTTCACTACTACAAAACTTGAAAAAAAAATGTTTGCTGCTATGAAAAGTCTTTGAAATACATAGCTCTTATATAAATAAATTTGGTTGTGTTTATTCTGTCAGTCTCCTGATTACTTGGATTCAGTGATATTTTCAAGATGAAACAAGTTACAAATTTGGCTTGACAAGCAGAGAGGCATTATGTATGAGAAGAAAATATGTTCATATTATGTTTTCTCTTCCTCTTTACATAAGTGAAGAGTATTTGGGTGCGTGCGTGTGTTTGTGCACGCATGGAATCCACCATTCCACTGATGAAAAAAATCTTTCTTATTACTTATTTCCTACTTTTACTACAAATATTACTTTAAAATTTTATCACTTAATATTTTAATTTAACAAGCTGCAGTGTTCAATATGAATATACAGTAATGGTTTTGATGCTGCTGTTGATAGAGGAAGTATACCTGCACTGGCATTTATATTTCTTAAAGACTTTGGCAGAGTTAATCTAAGGTATGCATTGGAAACTATGTATGGTCCCTAACAACCTTTCCTCCATAAAGTACTCACACACACAAAAAAAAAATCATACATGATGTGCGTAGCCTAAACAACGTCATGCCAATGGTAACCCAGATACAAGTACAGCCTAGAGGAGGGAAAAGACGAAAGATAAAACAAAGTGACTGTGTTCTTTGCACTAATAGTGTATACACTGTAACCCAAAATGTTTTTCAAAGTCAGCTCGGGGCTCAAAAGTCATTTGTTTAATGGTTTCTGCCCAGCAGGAAGCCAACAGTCTATTTTTAAAAAGTGATACTGATAGGAAGGCCACACCTTCAGAACACCCGGTACATTGCACCGTAGTGTTTTCCCAAATGGCCTCAGCAAAAGTGCATTCAACGCACACCTCTTCAATAAGGGCATTAAAAGGGGATGACTTTGCATGGTTACTAAATGATAACAATGAAAGAAGGCAAAAGAGAGGAGAGTAAAAGAGAATGAGGAAGAGGAGGTAAAGACTGGAAGAAAGAGGCTGAAAGAAAGACACGCCGTAGCCCACTGTATATCTGCTTAAATCAAAGGCCTTGTCACCTTTTTCCCTTCCTTTCATCCCTTTGTCTATGCACTACTGTTGCTGCTCTCTGTGGTCTTGAAGCCTTTTCACTGTGATGTGGTGCAGTAGAGCTTCCATCAACAGAGATATGACTGAGGGGATCTGAATAGACCTCTGCTACCACCTAGAGGTCTCAGTGATAGTGGCGTCACATCACATTGCAGCTGTCAAAAAGAGCAATCACCATCAAGTAATTGTAAAGACTGAGACTTTGGGTCATTGATTTTAAGATGTGACAGGACAAAATAACAATTTAATATCACCATACTCTGATGAAGCTAAGCAATACACCATTTCACCAATGATCTTAATATCTTTATTTTGAAAAACAAACTTGTTTGTCCCAAGATGTAATGCATGCATTTGTCTACCCTTTCAATCAAAGCCACCTGAGTGAGACACAAATTGTGGAGGTTTCAGACAGATAAGGTTTCGGTTTCAAAGCTGGCAGCCAGGAGATAATTTCTAGCATCACTGCTACATTTGAGCCTTCACTATTGTCACCTTTTCATGTCTTTTTAACATCAATTACCTTGTACCTTGGACCTTATAAATGTGTCCCTGGCGTGTCTCAAGAAACTCTGACTATGAGAAAAAAACTATCTTCTCTCTTTTTCTCCAGCTCAGTATTTCAGTAAATGTGTGTGCAAATAGGGCCTACACCATTTGAATTGGAGGGATCTGTATAGCATAGGACCTCCACCAGCCCTTCAGCGGACATAGCCCCACCCATTGAACATATACTGAATACACAGCTCTTAATCATACCCCAACAGTCCAACCTTTTTTTCCAACACAATACCAGGAAGTCGCTGAGCTAGAGCTGGAGATTGTTCAGTATGTCTTACAGAAAGTGCTTTCATGGTTATAAAGGAAAGAAATATTTTCTGGTTTTCCCACTGATGTCCACAGGTTGCCCTGCCTAAACTTTATCCATCCATCGTCAACAGCTTATCCTGCATACAGGGTCGCGGGGGGCTGGAGCCTATCCCAGCTGACATTGGGCGAAAGGCAGGGTAAACCCTGGACAAGTCGCCAGCCCATCGCAGGGTCACACATAGACAAACAACAACTCACACCTAGGGATAATTTTGGAGACACCAATCAACCTGTCCTGCATGTCTTTGGATGGTGGGAGGAAGCCAGAGCACCTGGAGAAAACATGCAAACAGTGCCAACCACTGCATCACCGTGCCACTCTAAACTTTATGTGATTTACAAAGTCTCATGATGCAAAAATCGCTTTACTTGTTGCTAACAGTCTGCTATCTACTGCTTACTGCTGCCGTTATTGGCTGGGTGCTTCCAGCTGTCCAAAGCTCCTGTATTAACATTAGATGTGTAAACACCAAAACACCCCCAGAGGACCAAACTTCTAGGCTGGGTAGAGTCAGCTAATAGGACGGCTAACAGCACAGCTAACTGAGCTAACTAGCTAGTGCCAGCTATCATTAGTTACCTGCTAAAGTAACTGCTAAAAACAAGTAACAACAAGTAAAGCTATCTGTCCATCATGAAACTCAGTAAATCACATAAAGTTGAGGCAGAGCAGCCGGAGGATATCAGACTGAAAACCAGAATCCCCCCACCTATAAAATAGGATCCAGTTTCATAGCCAGACCTATCTCCGCACTTCCATTCAGCACAGAGCCAGATAGTTCCTGCCCCTCTGCAGGCTTCCAGAATTTGGCCAATAAGAAGAAAGTGTGCTTTTAAGAAGGTGGGCCTCAAAGAGACAGGAGCTAAAAGAGAGTTTTCAGACAGAGGGTGCTGAAGCAATGGACATTATGAGAATGTTTGTTTAACATTAAAGCATGTAAACATTTTCTAGTACACACTCAAAATAAAAGTATGAACCTGAAAATTACTATAATGTGAGGCCTTTAAATTTGCTTAACTGTCCCAGATAGGCAATTATATAACTACTTCACAGGGCTTATTCTGTATGGTGAAAATCTGTTTCTTTGATTTTGCTTTAAAAGCATCAAGCTTCTGCTGCTTGGGGATAAGTTCATAGTGATGCAGTGGGACAACAGTTTGGTTTTCTACAGTTACAGACTTCCTCAAAGGCTGCAGTTTGTTTGATAGAGGGGTGATGTTTTCAGCAAGGTGCAGGATAACATGAGGACAAGCCCAGAGATCTGCACCGTCACCTTATATATCTCAGACTCAACGCTGGTTTTCTGATGACTCCTGTATTGTAAGAGAAAGACATAATGGAGAGCACAAGGTTGTAAAGTACTAAAAAAGTTGCTGTTGTGAAGCTGAGTATAAATACCCTGGAGGCAATTACAGAGGGTAGAGTAGGGACTAAACTCAATTCTGTCTTGGATATCAACTCTCTCTCTCCTTGACAAACCTAGACAGTTTATGTAAACTGTTTTTATTTCCAACTTTTACAATGAAAGTACATAACATTAAACATTCAATTCAAACCAGCATTGTGGAGAACGTTGCAGCATTCATTTTCAGTTTGTATGTTTTTTCTTTGCTGTGTCTAAATTGTTTCCATGAGAGCCCAGGCTTTTCTGACAAGAATCTTGCAAACATCCTGCTTGACATTCAAATTGCAAGTAGATTTGCTGCATGACAGCAGAATCTACACAGTTTGCACTGTGTAACATTTACAAAACTGTTTTTGCAACTGTTTAACAAGCTCAAACCTTTATTCATCTTGTAGCTTAGGTAACAACACATTTTAGACGAAATGTAGAATGTAAACAAATGTGTGTTCTTTCCTTGGAATATACCCATGCTTACACTTAATTGAAGATGTCAACACAAATCACACTAGATAAATCTTTAAAATAATTACAGAGCTTCAGAGCCTTTAAGCCCCTTAGATTCAGAGACAGGGAGTCAGAGCTGACCACTGGCATCAGGGATTTAGAGACCCTCAATTCACAGGGCTGGCAACAAACGTAGCATGAGAACAAAGCTTTGCACACATAGTGAAGTCTGTCCTTTGAAATATGTTTCTTTAGTTATGCATTTAATTCACATAGTAGATTATTCTGACTTTATACAAATACATGTTCACACACACACTCACATGCTAAAAAAGCTTGTTGGCTGATTTACCAGTCTACACACACACACAGAGTGGTAGTTATTTTTCAGGCAGCTGGGAGACGTGGCTCCCATGGCTCAAATAATGTCACAGAATAGTGTATAATCTTTGGAACAGCTGTGGCTGGAGATAAAACCTTAATCAGGTGAAAGAGGTCGGTAATATAATAACCTGAAGCTAGAGAGTCACCAAAGATGCACTGATAGACACAAAAGAGCACTGCTGGATAATCTTAGTTCAGGAGCTTACTTAACCTCCGTCACTATTATGGCCCACTCAGAACTGGATAGACATGATTGGAGGACTTAATGAAAAACCCGTTCATGGTGCTAAGTGCTCAAAGATAGTGGGAAAAGATATAAAAACAGGGGGATCTGTCAGGATGAATATGTTTTAATGATTCACTTTTGAATCCTGACATGGACCTCTTTATACTCATATGGAACATGTTTGTGATGGTGCTGTAGGTGCAGTCAAATGTAGAATGTTCCCCTTAATTGTGTGGCAATGGGGAGTTACATGGACCATAATAACATGGTATTTAAAACAATGATGATTAAAGACTGTGATATTGTATCTTAACTTCGTTAAAGGTCCCTTCGATGGGTCATGATTGGATCACCCTTCATGGAAAGAAACAGCAGGATGGAGACAGATAACTTTTTCAAGCAGAACTTTACTATAGCCCACAATTCATCAGTTTCACAACACAACTCTCATGTGAATGAACAAAGCAATGGGAAGCTTGAAGGAGTTAGCCTAAGGTAAATGTAAGGAAATCACAGACGTAGATTATATATAAATATTAACTATTTTAAAGATGCAAATTAAAGATTTATGTTAAGAATTATGTTAAATAACTGTGTAACACTAGAATGTAAACAATTAACTGTGTAAACATTGTCAATATATTTTTTAACTTAACTTCTAAGTCTTGCATTTCCACACCTCTCTCCCAAAAGAAACATCATGTACCCCCACATGGGGTACATTGCCTGTACCACATCTTAATGTCACATAACATAACTGGCCAGTGATATAGTTGCTGAGCCCATCTAAAGACTTCATCTGCCTATATACTGCGGAACGCATTGGAAATTGAAACAGACAATACTCGCAATACCACCACCCAACACAATCATACAGCTGATTTGTGTCACATGACACAAGCCAATCCATTTTCAGACACCAGAATCTATTGCTTTCTCATGGGCTGTGGTCACTTAGCATGATAAATGTGGCTGCCATAGAGGTTATAATTAAAAGTCAAATATTTATTTTTCTTTTGTTCTGACGTTCAAGCACACACGCCCCTGATTTATTTCCACTTGCAATTGTTATATTATAGCTAATATTAACAGAATAAAAATAGAAAAGAAACATCAAACTCACCCCTGCTCTAAATATTACATAGGAAGTGTCTCCATCGGTTATTATGCTGGATGAAGTCCCTGGCTATGCTCAAAGCATTCATTGTGGTCAAAACATCTCAGTGTGTGTGGGTGCACATTAAGCTCTTTAGTCTTCTCTTGGTCATTGTTGATCTCAGATATGTCTTCATACGACGGAGGGACGAGAAACACCTCTCAGCACTGGCAGTGGACACAGGGATGGTGTAGAATAACTTCAACAGCTTGTGCACCTCTTGCAGTAGATTTTTTGGCACAGGAATGGCATTCATTGCCGATGCTACTGAGGCTATTGTTGGGCCTCCCTCAATCCCAGAAGTCTGAATCATGTCTGGCAACTTATCCAGCTGTGAACGGAGAGTTTCAATGTCAAAATCGCTCTTGTAGAGACCCACTATGGAAGATGGGGAAAGGGGCTGTCTCCCTTTCAGCTGCAGACAGTCGTGCTCCAGAGCAGCTGCCACGTGCAGTCTCTTTGTTCAAAACGTTACTCACATTCAGAACTTCAAAGTATAGTCACCTATAATGATCCACTGGGTTCTGGAATGTGTGTGCAGGCTCTCTTCCTGTATCTAGTTTAGCATGGCACTTCTGTTGCCTATACAACACGGGGGTGTGAGGTCTTGCGAGTCTTCCACAACTTTTTTGTAAAACTGCTCAAAAACGTGATTTGACTTCTTTCTTTGAATGAAGCTTCTTTTCAAAGCCACCACCTTCTGTGCATCCTGTAATGATATGTTTACTGTCTGTAAGATCCTACAGATCCTAGAATGTGCTGAATTTGTCCAGTGCTGCAAAAATTCCCCCAGCTTTCCTACGGGCATCATTGTATGATTCTTCATTTATTTCAGTCATCAGCGTGGAAAGTATAGCGTAGTTGTCAAGGACAGATTACACAGCACCTGTGCACACCATCTATCTCGTTGGGAAAAGAGTGCACAGGTTAATACTGCCCGGGGCCATTTCATTCCTTAAGACTGGAAAATTGTTGTTTTGTTTGGGGGATTGTTTCACAACATGCGCACATTCTTTCACGTCCAGCACACCTCTGATGACTTTATATTTTTCCCCAATATCTTGCAAACACTGCAAATAAATGGTTGTTGGATTGTCCCGTTTAAAGCTTGCTGCAAGCAAGTCCATTCAAATGTCTAGACATATTTGCAGCCCAATCATATGGCTGTCCACAGCACATACTGGGCAAAATGTTGCAATGGACAAGAATGTCGTTTAGTGCAGTGAGAATGGTGGAAGCGTCAGCCTGAGGTAAGTCAAATAGGCCAATAAAATCCTTGTGAGGGACATAATTGTCGTCAACTCAGCAGAACAGAGCCACTAACTGCTCTTTGTTTAAAATGTCTCTAGTTTTGTCTGGTAGTATTGCATAAAACTCCCCACGAATAGGTGAAATATCCTGGGACAGTACTGAACGAGAAACTGAATTAATCCGTTCATTGATTATGTCATGACTCATATAGTTTCTGTCAGCTAACAACTGGTAAATTTTAGGACAATCCTGTGCCTGTAATTCCAACAACTTGTAAAGATAGTTGTTTTTTGTCTTAACTAGCATGTCGCGTATGTGCTGTTTAACTTTTAGCTGGGCATCAAGCTGAGACCCAATAGACTGCTCTTGGAATAAATACATGTTGTAAGCCAGGGTCTCTCTATGATATTTGCTACTTTCATGTTCCCAAAAAGAGCACAGCATTTTTCCAGTTTTGGAATGCAAGCACAGAGAAAGTGTGTTCATTAGTTTTGCTTAACCACGAACCCAGTCCTTTAATAATCCAATAGTTACATTTTTGCTCATGTTTGACACGTTAGCCATTGGAAATCTTTAAACCACTGTGGTTGCACAGACCAATTTTTCAGTGTTACACCTTGTACATGTCTTGTACCCGAGAGAACTGCTGGGTCGTCTGGTGGTAAGGCTTTGTCAGATCCCTGCAACAGTCACTGGAGTAGTGGACATCTGCCAGGCTCATAGAAGGAGAAGACATGGAAGCTGGGGGCTGTGGAGCAATGGAGGAGTCTATGGCTGGGGCAGAAGGTGGCAAATGGTTTCCTGGAGGAGCAGCAATGACAGCAACAGAACAGACAGAGTGACCAAATTAGCTGGAGCCACGGCAGATCGACTGTAGATTAAATTGTAAATTGCTGGCTGGATGAGACCCACCAGACACAATGTGGCATGTTAAGATAGCCGAGGCACCAGCGTTACATCTAGGGCTGTTGCTGTCTGGTACAGCAGCAGACCATCTAGGTGGACCAGCTTTCTTCTGAAGCTTCCCCAGGGGATATATGATCAGCGTCAGGTGAAGTGACAGCAGCTGTAGTTGCCTTAATTTTCGCTAGCATTGTGCCAAAATAAATCTGTTATTTTTTGGTCTTTCATTGTCAGTTAAACTTTAATGCTAACAAAGTAGTGGTCATAAGCAGCGCCAGATGGATAACATTTGTGTGTGAAAAGTTTTGTTTACATCACATTAAACAATCAACAATACATTTTTAGATAGAATAATTTTTCGCTCTCTCATTGGAGAATGATTCTACTGCCATAGACTAGAATTTCATTTTATTTATATATGTTTCATTTCTTATTTTACTTGTTTGATGATCCCTATTGGTTCCGCGGTCTTTGCGTCTGCCGACAGATTACCAGTTACTGGATTTCCATGCAACAGCTAAAAGACAACCTGATGCAGAGCTGTGGGTGGGTTGAAAGCTTTTGCAGCAGAGTAACCTATTATGAAAGGTAAGTCTGTGATACTCTTGCAAAAGTGCTTTAGTAGGTGTGCATTTTTTCATGCACCAATATGGTGGTTTTGACCTTTAGCTTTCCAGCTAATAACGTCTGAGATGGAATTGTTGTGCCTTTTTAAGATCTTCTTCATGGAGCTGAAGCACAAATGTGGAGGAGATAGACTGTGGAGCATAATAAGTCCAGACCAGGATGGTAGTCTGCTGGTCTGGTCTGGTTACAGACTAGACAGATAAATGAAGTAGGCTAATTTGGTGCAATATTGCATAGTAAGTCTGTATGTGGAACTCACCTCACTGCGCAGCAAGCTGCTCACTGCAGCTTTATTGTCTGAGCAAGGTAGCTGCTGATTGCTAGTCAAAGTTACACAACTTTGCCAAGCAAACTCATTTCTGCAATTTGACCATGTCATTTTTGCACATAGCTATATTGTTACCTTAAGTGCATGCCACATTAGCTCTGCAGTATGTCAATGCAGAGTTAGCTAACCTACATAAACAGTAAAATAACATATACCATGGTAACACTTAGAGCCTCCAAGTCTGAAGTCGGATCATGGATAGCCCATTGCAATCCATCTTTTAACTGTTACGGGCCTTGTTACACTTGTGGATTTTTTTAAAGAGCTAATTTATTCCACGCACTAGTGTGTAAAGCAAGAAAATATGAACATTGTGGTTGTTGCAGTTACTTGCCATTTTTGTGGCCAATAGTGCGGTATTTCAATTTTGCAGTTATCGCGACAGCCCAACTCATAGACTTTCACAGGAGTTATTCTCACCATGGTGTGGACTGGCAACCAAGTCCAGTTCCCTTGACCTCAACCTTTCTTGGATAACTATGACCTGGATGAATGAGAAGACTTTGAAGGTTTTGCATCCAAAATATGAAATTTGGGGGGCCTGCTTGTGAATATAGACACTAAACTTTACATAAAATGGCCCAGTCAGAATGAAAAACTAAATAAGCTAATCCATCCACCATTCAAGTCTCAATCCTGGAGATAAGGGAGTACTTAAGCAATATAAGAGATTCAGATCTCCCTTTGTAACAGCAGGTTTTGATTTGTTTTAGATATATGTATTTCAGATTGCCTTTCGATGGTGCAGTCTTCTAGACTCATCTATAATGAACAAGATGAACGAGCAGTTAGAGGGTTTTTTATTGCTCAGCTTAGTTCAGCTTCACACTTCAAAAAGACACTTGGCTGTTGATGAAAAGATTAATTGATTGAATGTGTCACGAGAAAGTCTTGACATTTTGCGTCTTTGACATACTGTATACAGTTTTCACTTGATGTAATGCTGCAAAAAAATACTGTGTTTGCTGTATGGCCGAAGCGTTCACTTTAACCTTCAGAAGTGTGGCACTATTAATAGCTTAAGAATAGGGAGGCTTGCAGGTTTGTGGTGCGTGCGTAGAATTTACTATTCTTTAATTTTAGAATTTACTATATATATATATATATATATATATATATATATATATATATATATATATATATATATATATATATATATATATTAGTGGTGGGCATAGATTAATTTTTTAAATCTAGATTACTCTAGATTAATCTTGAAATTAATCTAGATTAATCTAGATTAAAATGGCTCATTTGAATTCTGCCGAAGGCATTTAAAATATGTGTGCGAACGGGTTTCAAGCCGGGTTTCAAGCCAGGTGGCGCAATAGACCAGGGGCTCATCTCCTGTTTCCAAAATGCATCACAAACTGCTTGAGAAAGCTGTTCTACTATGATAATTGGTGATGAAAATAAATCATGTTCAATAAGATGTACTTGTGTATAGCGTGTGATGTGCTTTGCATTTAGGTGGTAGGCTACTTGAGACTAGAAGAACTCCTACAGTAAACTAATTCCGCATTGCACAAGGTGCAAACCAGGTGTTGTGCCGAGTTTTTCCTGCCTGCCGAGAATTGCATGCACCTCTAAATAATGCTTTTAAATGCTGTAAAATTCTTTGTGGACTTCATCAATGGTAATACATTGATTTGAAGTATGTATTTTATGAACGTTTAGAGTCTTTAATATTTTAATACACTTAGTAGGCTAGAAGGACCATTCCTTGACATTCAGTAAATATATGTGGCGATACAGCAGTTTGATCAATGAGCACAGCAAAGTGTCTGAGAAGGACCTAAAGAGGTGGATGCATAATTTGGCAGATCAGATTTTGTAGGCTCCCGGCCGAGATCTGCATCCACCTCTTTTCTCAGCATAGATGACCGTTAGCACCCGCGAGGTGCATGCAATTCTCGGCAGGCAGGCAGAATTCGGCACAACACCGGCGGCTTCAGAAATGTTCGTACACAAAGTGCTGTCCAACAGCTGTCTGTGGACGTGTTGCTACAGTTAGTGTGAGTAAATACCGCACAATGCGTTTTTAATCAACCGACGTATCAATAACTAACCTGGCTAGTTGTAAACAAACAGCTGGCCGAGCGAGGTTGTAACCGGAACGCCATCAAGTCGGGTGTGACGTCATTCCCAGCTCCGACCTCCGAAGTAAATGGAACGCAGCAACAGCTGCATCCATGTTAGCACGTCACGTTTGATGTGGTAATTTCACAGCAGGCAGACACACAGGTTCGCAGACTCGTTCTTGCCCCCTACAGTGGAATTCGGTATACATCTGCGCTAAGATATCAAGGTGAAAGTCATCATAGCTTGCGTAGTATAGACCCAGCTCGCAACCCAACTTTGAGTATAGATTAACGGCGATATTTTTTTTGTCGCCCGATAAGAGTCTCACGTTAACGCAGCCGTTAACGCCGATAACGACCCACCACTAATATATATATATATATATATATATATATATATATATATATATATATATATATATATATATATATATATATATATATATATATATATATATATATATATATATACGTTCATATATATATACGTTCTTATATATATACGTTCTTATATATATATATATATATATATATATATATATATATATATATATATATATATATATACACACACACAAATGAAATGACTAGTTATTGTATCCTTGTTCTCTTTTTCACTTTGATATGCATTATTTTCATCATCTTTTCATCATCAAGATTTTAGTGCAGTTAATAGATATTTGGGTTATTTATTTCCAGAAATGTTCACATGTGCTTAAAGAATGATTTAATTTAATTCCTTTTGGTTTCATTTACTTTAATACCAATAGCCTCACACAGCAGCAGGAATATTATGTGTATTGCATTTTAAGCTTTTATTATGGGGCACGCATTGTGTAATTATGCAGAAACAGCTTGTGTACCTTGATTTATTAGTTACCTCAGTTTATTAGTTAAAGCATGTAGCATTTCTACCAGGCTAAGAGTTCAACTAAATGCAAATGCAAAAGATGTGCTTCAAAGCACATCTTCAGCGGGGGGGTTTCTCAGATATTTAAAGCTGACCAGAGACTCTACCGTCACCTTTCTTATTAAAGACATTCAAGATGTGTTGGAAAGCCCTCTCTAGACACACATGGACAATTATAATTTCCTTCAGACCCAGCTCTATAATACATTTCAAGCATGTCAAACATGAAATGTGGTATTATACATATGATCCCACCTATTTCTGACCAGACATATTCAAGATGTAGATACATTAGCAGGCATGATTTTTTTTAAAAGGAACAGAGCCATGCTGCAACATTATGTAACAAATAGCCATGTTTCTTTATAAACCAATATTCCATTGCATTGCTAGATTTGTGTGTTTGCTAGAAAGTACTTCAAATATCTTGTAATATTAGTAAATGTATTACTTATTTCTTCCTTAAATGAAATACAGTAGGAATAATTTAGAGCCTGATGCACTTGCAGTGAGAATGTAAGTAAGCAAAGCCTTCACAGCAGCCTGAATGGCTTTTACCAGCCATCCCCATCCAGAAAAAACTACAAATATTTTTCTCTGGAGAAATCAGTTGACACTAGACCAATCTGTCTGCATGGAAACAAATTTGGAATATTAATATAAATTGATACATATTAGTAAAATAACAATTCAGTCATGAGCCAGCCAGAAAAACTATTTAATAGAAAATTGTATGATAATTTAGATAGATAAAATATAGAATAAGACTTCCACAGCAAATGTACAATTGTACAAATGTACAATTCTGATAATTAAAGTACTTCATGATACATAGATTTATCCAAACCAAAAAGGGACTACTTTCCAAATGATCTGAGATCTTGGTTGTACTACAGTAGACATAGTTTGTAGGAATACTTTGGCCATATTTCAGCTCACTCTACTCTGACAACAGTTTTGGCTCATTTTTTGATGGAGGGATATCCAGCAGACGAAGCACACCACAAATGCAGTATAGACACCATGCCGTTACCGATCAAGAAAAAAGTAACAGATATAGATTCTTTCTTCTGAGTGGGTTTTCACCCTATACACAGCAAAAAATATCCTTTGTTCCTACACTGCCTCTGTTAATTGGAAAGAGAAGTGAAACAGTTGACTTCAAGTGCTGTACCACCGATCATAGTGAAGATAGTGCTCTCTCCTGTGCAACTGTTGGATATTTTCTTGAATAATAAATACTAAAAATAAGTTCAAGGTAAATACGGCTATAGACAAATATTTATATCTGAAGTTCATTTGGATAACATGCCACTATTTCAGATCTCATTATTTTTATCCCTTTCATAAGGCTTCCACGGTGAGACCTATAAACGTGGTCTCAGAAAAAATGTAACCCTTCAAATACCTCGCTGACTTTAGATTGGGTGAAATCAATGCTTTCATTTATTTTTATTTTTTTGAAATAATGACCAGAATGAGTCTCTTTAAGCTGAGACAGAGATAGTTCCTTTAGGGCTCTGCCAGCATGCTCTGATGATATTAGGTCCAGCCTTTGCCAAGGATCAAACAGTGACCCACCAGTTCATCAAATACTCCGAGCTGGACATTCATAAAACATGCTTTCCCCTGCTAGCTCTTGGCATAGGCTCAGATGTAATAAATCACATACTGTATATTTTATAACCTAACTGGTCCAGGGTTGTATCGAGGGTTGTATTAAGACAGTTGCCTTAGATACTGAAGATAGGATTTGCTGCATGTTTAATCACAAATTTAATCCTGTATTACTGATCATTGCCACAGCACCCTTATAATATGAATTTAACATCCAATGCGGCCTTCAAACCTAAAGCAAAAATTTGCATTTCCAGAAATGCTTGAGTGAGATCAAAAGATGTATTGCTATGACTTTTATACATTTAAATTTTGCACATTTTCTAATCATTTTCCCATCGATTATAAAACTTTACTGCCCTACTATACTTACAACCCCCTTATCTTTCAACAAATGTGCAATTTTCCCTTTTACAGCCTTCTTGTTATCGCCAGTAAACTGCCCCCTTGTTATTTCCTCCATGTATTTACAATTATTTTATATGTGAAAGAGGGCAAAGGGACAAATGGACTTGAGACGTGAGAGAGAAAGAGTGTAGCAAGCCAAGACGCTTTGTAATGCCATGGGCAGGTTATAAGGAAGATAAATAGCGTGACACCTTAATGGAGCCATACAGTTATCCTTTATGAATAAAGTGAGATTGGTTCATAAAAGGTACCGTCCATGATTAATGATAGAACTAGAACCACTTGCATCGATCCTGGACATAAAAGGACTCTCCAGTATTTACAGCTGTTAATGTTATAACAAATGGCATTATAAAAGTTGGATGTACAGCGAGTCCAATAAAATATTACGGAATTACACTGAGCCTCTGGTGGCTATTGCTATTACGGTGTTCTCTGATATTTAGGTGAAGAAACAATGATGACAGTACAGAAACCCAAACACACTGGAAGTCAGAATGCATCAGATATGCAAATGGACAATATGGGTAACAACGTCAATAATATAACTTCAAAGGCCACAAAGTTGACATGGCTAAATTTCTGTTTTTGGTGTGATTGCTGGGTTAGTGTTTAGTGGATGTTATTCACTTCAGTCAGTTAGCTATTAGTGGAAAGGCTATGAAGTAATCACAAGAAGATGCATGAGGTATCACAATTTCACAATATTGATTTCTTAACTTCACTTATTAAAGAGCACAAAAGCACGGAAAGCATATTTACTGTAACACTGAATCCCTACATACATTATACTTTCAAACATATTTTTCACTTATAAAAACCCTCACTTTTTTGAAGTGAGTTTAAAACTCTGAACAACAAGAGTAGAACCACCATGTGGGAATCTTTTCCCTCTGACACATATCATGAACATGATTGAACTAAATTCTGAGGTAAATTTCTCTGTCTGTGTGCGCTGTGGTAATAAATGACTTAAACAGATGCAATCATCTCCCTGCCTGCATTCGTACTGAGGAATTTCAAATGTTTGAAGGCTGGATATTAATGCCTCAAAGTTATACCATGTTGGCAGCTGCACCAAGACATACAGTACAAACAAAATATGTCCTTTTTGAAGCTGTATAGACATATTGTAATTGAAAGGGAAAAAACTGCATCTCTAGAAAGTTTTCCCATCTGGTGTTAGCAATAAATAATCACAACTAAAAACATACAGCTGGTAGGAGTAAAGAAGATAAACAGCAGGAATAACATAATGTTTGGAGAATGAGAGCAGATCAAATTTTAAACACAGAGTAATTGTTTTGCTTGAAAATAATTTGTCTGGATGCATCATGGCGATTCTCAGAGTCAGCTGATGCTATGCACCACTCTGCCAGAACTAATTCCAAACTTGATATATATGAGACCTGCAATAAGGGAAACCTAAGGCAATGATGAAAAATCAAGTTCCAAACTTCCATTCTAAAGAAATTCCAAATATGTAGACACCTGCATGAATTTCACAGGGATATTGATGAAATTCCAGGTAACATCTCACAAGATTGCTGTTTCTCAGGTTTGACAAAACTCTTTTTTAGTTGTTTGGCATTTTCTCACATGCATTTTGAGAAAGAATATGATCTTACTGCTGATGGCATGTCAGCTGCATTATCCCATGACATACTCAAATTAAATCATGTGCTTTACGCTGGAGAGCAGAGATCATGATACTTAATATATTTGTCATGTTCACAGTGTCAATTTATTTTGATAACTTAAATAATCATATTATTCCAGTAATTCCAAATATTTTAGATATTATAGTGCAACACTAAGTCACTCAATCCGTCTACTATACATTTGTTTTTAACCTCTGAAAACAAGACACAAATTCATTATTTTTTTTGCTGTTTGTCCAATACATAAGAGTGATTTGATGGCATTTGTTTGTTCCAAGATTGAGGGACACATGTTCCATTTTGGGTTTCTTTATCTTCAATTACATACAACACTAAAAATAGTTCCTTAGGGCTATCAGCTATGTTCTCATCCAACGGCCCTTATGCTCTTTTAAACCAAATTAAATAGGTCTGTTCCTAACACATTGCCTTCTCAGATTACCAGGCCCCTTACTATAATAACTATTATATAGAAACTGGTGTGAGTCTAATTGGAATTGGCATTCAGTATGTGAAAATAAAAATTGTTCTCTTCATTGAGATTTTTTCACACCAACCATCTTATTTGAAATGAGTGACTTGGTACTTTCACATGGTTAACTGCATTCACAGTATATCCCCATAGACAACAAAAAAACATGTCTGAAAGGATGCTTTAGGCTTTGAATGTATAACCTCCTACCATCTTTGTTGTTACTGGAGCCAGAAAATCCAGATTTAAGCTACAAAGCGGGGGCTTTGTGAAACCACAGTGGGACGTGCAAGTGGCTACCACAACATAAACATCTGTCTTTAAGCCAGCTTCTAGTGGCAAAGGAATTCACTGCAGTTTGAATCATTTTCACAGTGGCTACAACATCTAGCCAGGGCTTTTGCCAGTTGAATAGACCGTCCCTCCACTCCTCAACTGTCATTTTCTTGCTCTGCTCTACTCTGTTTTGAGATATTGACACTCATTCTTGTTTTTAAAAAGCATCTTATAGGTTTAATATAAGACTAAATGTCTTGATAAGATAACCCTTTTTTTGCAATGTGTGACTGCACACTGCATCTTGTGATGAAAGAAGGAGATGTGAATCAGATCAATTGTCTTTCGGATGGCCTGTTGAACCTGGATCAATAGCTGCTAGTTGAGTGAGGACTTGTTCTCTGATTTTCTGTTTCTCACTGCAAGACACTTGCTCATAATTTACAGTTACTCTTTCAGTTATCTAGCCCCACACTAAACATACAAATACACACACACACACACACATAAATACACTTCCCTCTCAATCTCTCTCCAGGCTAAATAGTTTGCTGGCAGTACCCGGTGCAGCAAGGTTAAGTCATCATGCCTTTTGACAGAGATGGAAAGGGTTATTATCTGACGCTGCACTGGATTCATGCTGTGTGAAACAAAGGTGCATTTAGATCAATACACATATACTGTAAGTGCTGTGGCTGAGACGCTGAGCCTGGTCTAGTACATCATGAGTACTAATATAAATCTGACTCACTATCAAGAGGTCAAAGAAGCAGACACACTTACGGTCATTTGGGTTTTTTGTACTCACAATTTTGAATAGCTTTCAAAATGCAATTAGACCTGTCTGAGCTGAATAACATTTTTAAATATGAAATTTAACAAAATTGCTTTAGGTTGCTTACATGGGGTTTATTAAAAAAGAGTTGAGATATAGATTAATTTTCAAGTTTCCAATTTTTTACTCCGTGCCCCGAACAGCACTCACACACTTGTGCTTATGTCCAATTATGTTTTGAAAATGAAATCACTGGGAACCACTGACATTTTGTCCCTCACTTGCAAGTAATTCCAGTAAAAAAGATACTGCAAATTTAATTGGCTAATGGAGTTGCCAGTGACAGAGAGAGGAAAGGCAATAATTGCATTTGAATTGCAGATTCTTACTACTAAATCCTAAGCTTCTAAGGCATAGGAAGGAACAAACATCAGCATTTTGCCCTGGGAAGAAATAAAACAGCAAGGACAGCAAGATGGCTGACTGCTGCTAGACAATAAACAGCTGACACCATAGGTTGCCATGTGCTGATGTACTCGAATGAGGTAAATCTCTCACAGACATTCCAGCTTCAAAAAAAGTGAGGGAGGTTAAACTTAATGATATCAGGCCAGTGGCTTCTAACAGTTGTGAAGACCTTTGGATACCCTGTAATTTGCATTTCCGCCATAAAAATGATGCCTTTCCTTTGCATGGGGTCTGTGAACACCTGGAGAGAACCAGTGGTGTCATCAAGATTGTGTTGTTTTACTATTGTAGGGCTTTTAACACAGTACAACCTCATAAATCTGAATGTCAACACTCAACGAAATGGATTCTTGTATCACAGTGAGCTTGGTTTGTTACTTAAAGAGAACATGACTTTAGATCAGATTTCCCCCAACTCAGAGCCCCGCTCACAGTGTTGTGTTGTCACCTACCTTGTTTATCTTGTATACAAGAAAAATATAATCAGGAAATGAGCCATATGTGGAAATCCTCCAGTGAATTGGCACTTGTCAGTTGCATTTTCAGGCTGTGATGACAGGAGAGAAATCAAATCATTTTCAAACAGTATCTTCACTTGAAGAAAGCTGGTGGTTAACTTTTGAGAAGAAGGGAAGGAGAATGCATTACCCAAAACACAAAAACTGAGCATCTCTGTGACTTGGCAGATCGATGCTTTGAGCTGAATGCTAATTTCAGCTTGCAAACATGTTCACAGTGACAATGTTAACATGCTGATGTTTAGCAGGTATACTGTTTACCATGTCCACCATCTTAATGTAGCATGTTAGTATGCTAACATTTACTCCTAAGATCTAAAAACAAAGGAGCCTACCGTTGAGGCGTGACGGGAATGTCACTGACGGCATTTGGTCACAAATAAAGGTGGACAAGTTTACATTTTGACTAGATGATGGCCATAGATAAAACATCAGTGGATGACCCAAGTTATTGCAACTCACCTTGAGGGGAAGATAAACATCAGTACTTGGCAATCTACTCAATAGTAATAGTTATTTCAGCCTGGACCAAAGTGGTGCACCGCCAGACCAGCATTGCCATCCCTAGAGTTACGCCAGTAACATAGCAAATAAAATCAAAACATAAAATCAAAATACTATATCCTTGAGAAACTCTTTCCATGTCTGCAAGGACATACTTTTAATATTGTATCTCGTCTTTGTGCTGCTGTTTGGCCTGGTTAAACATGTCTGGATACTCAGATCATTCATTTGGAGTGTAATATTTCAACTCAAAGGCAGTTTAGGCTTTTAGGCTTATACTTTCCAAAATGTCCACAGAGAAGTCCAAGCAGTCTGCGGTAAAATTCTAAAATGATTAATACATTGTTTCCTGACCATTAACTTACCTTAGACATGGTGAGTTGCTCATACTGTCCAATATGTATCCTTTGTACCCTGGTTTGTATCTTGTTCCTTTTTGCACTGGTTCTTATGTGAAGTTACAGACTGCCTACTTTATTCATGGCATCTTTTCAGTAGAAAGGCTACTACTCCAAAGGTGTGTCTTATCAGATTGTTTCTTATGGCAAAACCATATCATAAGGGACTTTAACATTAAGTGAAATTCAGTATCTACAGATAACTACAGGTAAATATAGTTAAATGCTATTCTTGAAGCTACATTAGCACCAGATGTCACTAAGTAAGCACCAGAAAGAATGTTGAAAACTGGGCTGCATGTAAACCGTATAAAATTATACAGTGCTGATTTTTCAACCAAATTTTTTTTTCTAATCTAGCTATAATTGAGTACCTCAATATTGGAAAAACAACACATTCGCAGCCTCATTTCCTACTCCACTGCACTTCACAAATCCCATACACAAAATCTTCCTCCATGACCCATTGTGAGTACCTCTGTATGCATTGAGCTCCTGCTGTTGCCTTTCCCTGGCCTCAACCCCATGAACACACTCTCTGCAACCTGAACCTCATATTCAGCCTTTTTGGTATTCCAAGGACAACACTCTTTGGACACAATCTCCTACCAAGAGAGCTCTTGATTTGAACTGTACTATATCGATCTTTCACTTTTTTTTTGGCATGAAAAACTACTTTTCTATCCCACACCCTTGGTTCCATTCATAGGATTCCATTCGCAATTGAGACCTTGTGTTTCACCCTGTCTGAGTCACGTGTTAATTCATCTGTGAGTTTAATAAGAGATTTCTGTCACCTGTTGAGCTTTTCCCGAGCTAGTATAAAAGCTCAGCCAATGTTCTGTTACACTCCAGTTGTTAATTGTGTATGAAAACCATGAAATAGCATCATATGGGTCACAGATAGACTTTTGTGACCCTTACTCAAGAGCCCAACCCATTGTAGTGTACCATTAAGCTTAAGACCCTTGATGCAGAAAGTTAAAGTTAGAGAGCAGAGAAAGAATTCTGCACAAAACTAATGCTATGTTAAACACAAAAACCTGTGGAACATGGGATGCACCTCAGCCACCTAAACACACTTCACTGACTTTAGGTACATACCACAGGTAATACACAAATCCAGGCCTCTACAACCAAAAGCTCTTTTTACTGATATTAGCGCAACATCAATCACAACACATAAGAATAAAAAGTTAATTCAATCACATACATCAGTTGGCTTTAATGAGGACAAGCATATTGTTCTGGAGCCACTCGGAGAGAGTACTGATGTACAAATCACCCCTCATAAACTCTCCTACTCTTAGCTGAATACAGAAGAAGTCCACTTTCTATTAAGTAAATAGATAAATATAGTAGAAACAGAGAAATTACACTTAGGGAGGAACATGCTGTGGTCCAATATTCCCTTTTCAAAGAAATCCAGAATTGGCTAGGAAGACACAACTTCAAAAGAGAGTCACTCCTCTCTGAACCTATTTCTTGACTCTTTGATTGTTAGATATTCTAGCCATGTATGAGATATTGTAGAGGCTATAAAAAAAAAGATGACCTCATGTTTTATTCAGAGCGTCTCTACTTTCATAAGATAAGGGGTGTCATTGTTGCACCAGCACAAAGTTAGCTTCTGTGTGAATATTTCACCTTCAGCTTTTGCAAGCTACCACTAATCTGTTCTAATCGCAACGGCATGTTGTTCTTGGTGGAATAATATGTTGGAAAAGAAGGCCAAAAAGGCGAACAACAAGTGCTCTCTTTTAGGATCTCTATTCAGACATACATCTAAAGTGAATGTGTTGTCTCTCTAATGTGTTCAGCAAAATATCAAATGTGTTTGACAGATGAAGTCATTTGCATTTGTGGTTGCAAGGCATCTGGCTATGGTTTTGTATACCTGTAGCAACATGTATCATGCAGACACATATGCATACATACATGCACAAATAGCAAAGAGAAACATGTTGTTGCCCTACAGTAAACAGATTTGTTGTAGATGGAATTTCTAGCGAGGTCAGTGGAAACACAGAAAAGGGTTCCTTGGAATGACTTGCATGGTATTATATGTTGCTGTACCTGGATCTGATAGCTTGTGCTGATATATTTGGTCTGACATTTACGATAGCCACACTGTATTCCCTAATTATTGAACAATTTCGGCATGAAATCAGATTTAGCGGTTTAAATGAAGCTGCCTGAAGTCATTTGGTTCTGGCCAAGACTTATCTCCTCTGGTGGTTTTATTCATTTGTTTTGCTGTATTTTCTTCTTTTGTCAACCTTCCCACTGTATATGCTCCATAGATATTTTCAGCACTGGCGTCTCAAAGTGATCAGTTCAATCACAGAACAACATTGCCCCCTGTTGGTTGCATGTGAGAAAACCTTTAAATCCTCATTGATGCAGCCACATAATATGCATGCTGAAACCACACTTATCCAATTTGTAGTCACACAATTTTTGTTGTTGCACCTGGTCACTGACCTTGTCTACATACCTATTACAATACTGGTATCACATTAATATCCTTGCATCTACAAAATAGGTGCAATTACACAGTCACCACAGTATCTCCAGCTTCCAGGTTGAGTGAGTGTAGGTAAATCATTGGGGCTAATAATTGCCTCGGTGATGTTTCAGTGGATTCCAGACAATTCAAAAAGAAGAAGAAGGCTTAAAAGTAGATTGTAATTTCATGGGCATTAATATACTGTATACACACTGAGATTGCAGGTAACTTTTATGTTGCCTGTCGTCATTATATCTAACCACTGCTGCTGCTGGTGGACAGACTTAACAGGATAGAGTACCTTAGTTACATACTCAGAATGATGTTGGGACCATATTGTATAACCATCCAAAACATGACAGTTTTTCTTAGTAATTATTTTATCCTCTTTATAGGAATTTACCTATTTCCCCCTGAGTTAACAGTGTTTTAGGCTTTGCACAGCAATTAGCCAAGCATAGCACTCTGTTGGTGAATTTTTGTGTTATTTTTGTGATTCAGTGTTTTGCTTTTTGAAAATTTTAATGAACTTTTTCATGTTTTTCAGTTTCATTTTTTTAGCAGCTTTGCATTTGTTTTTATTTATTAGTTTTTGCTTACTTGTCTCATTTTCTTCCAAATGTGACTGCGCTGCTCCCTATCTAGTAGCCCTTCTCTCTGCTTACTCCCTACATTGATCTGGAGCGTATGTACACAATCAGTTGTCTCCTCTAGTACAAATATATTTAGCAGCTGCTATTTCATCTCACAAGGGGTACTGAGTGAAGGTTCACGTCGCCACTTCTCACCCCCTTCCACACTGCCTTGATCAATCGTTAAGAGTTGCTATTGCAGCAACAATGACAAGGAAGCCTCACCAGCTTCCCACTGAGAAAACATAATATTTCAAAATGAATACTAATATAGCATTAAAGCCAAGGATCAAAGGTATCACCCTTTTGAAATGTTATCTTGCATCTCAGAGTCACCTCATGTCCAATTCAACAACAGGCAAGTGTGTGTTTTGAGAGTGTACAGAAAGCATCCTGAAAGAACTTGTTTACTTGCATAAGGGTGCTTGGAATACAACCATTTTATATGATATTGCTAAAGATTTAAGCTGACAGTGCTATTGCTATGCAGTGTAACTCACCCTTATGGATGACATTTGGCATTTCCGCAATATAAAAGAGAAGGCAAATTAAATTCACATTTTTTTTTGCCATTAAGCAAACAGTGGGGTGCTCAGTTTTCTTTTTTGTTGTCCCTCTCATTGTAAGTTCATGAAAATGCACAGGTGATATTTCAATCCTGTCTCCTGCTAATTTCATTTGTTTATTACTAAATTGTTTTTATAATTACGTCTGTGGTGATAGGGCTGGATATTTCGAACCACTGTAGCCAGCAGCACATCAAGGGTTTGATTTAAAACATAATCCAGATGACTCATTTAGTGTTGTTTTAAGGAGAAAATCCACCTGGATAGACATTTTTAATCTGGTGGCTTGTCACTTTTTCATGTCTGCAGCTCCTGTATAGCTCCACATGTCAGTTGTTGCGGCCATTGATACGATAGCAGTATTATTAAGACCTAATATTTAGTATAGTTAATGAGGCAGGAATCATGTGTTGCCTATCAAATATTCATTCATTATTACAGTGTTGATTGTGCAGTTGTATTTAAAGTTTTTCTGTATTGTAGTTATAGCCTATTTTGCAGGCTTTCAACCTTTGTTCAAAAATAGCCAGACAATATGGAGTGCTCAAGCAGAGGACTACAAAAATCTCTATCAAATGTGATATATTTGGGTTTGTATGCAAATTCTGCTTGCATATATTGTACTCAAACTAATATTCTTGCTCTAATTTTTCTAGAACATCTATCAAACTTCATTAAAATGTAGGAATTTTAGTTATTATTCAAAGACTTGCTTTCACCAAGCATAACATATGAATAAGTGTAACTTACAATGGACAAAGGCTTCACTATTGGATTAAATGGTAATTTTTATTCATTAATACAAACCCGTTGTCTTTTTAGTGTTTGTTAATCTTATCTGATATTCTGCTTGGAGTTTGTTCTTGACTGTTAAACAGGTCTGCGGCAACCTTGTATGTTTGGCATCTTAAGTATCTTTATGTATGACTTCTCTCTGTGTCTGAGGGGACACATTTGTAATGCAGATGTTGCCTTGTTTGTTCTCTCAAAGAGGCTCATGAGAAGATAATGAACAGCCAGCCTCTGGTCAAACTATAAGTTATCACTCCATCATAAGCTCACAATCCAATATAAAGTAATGGGGAAAAAAGTCATAATTATGCACAAATTAAACTCCCAATGTTATCATCCAAAAACAAACAAAACAAAAAAATTACCCTCGGGAGTGACAGAGCAGTGTCTTGACATCTTAAAATCATCACAATTATGCTTTTGAGTAAAAAGAGTGGGCTAACTTAATCTTGAAATAGTTCAAAGCTAAGGCTTAATGTAAAAATGCATTACTGAAATGCAAATATTCTCCTCTACTTATACCGTATACTCAGACATGTTCTACTGAGGCTGTGATCCCCAAAAAAAAAAAAAAAAAAAAGAATTGAAAAAACTTCCAGGCACATATTTAGTCACAGCGTTAATTATCAGTTGCTCTAATTGTGTTCTGTGTCCATCTAATTAGTTTGAAGGCACAGATTTTATAGCAGTCAATGTGTGGGATGGTCATGTCAGGAACTGCAAATTAGGTCTGGGGTCTTGCTGATGAGCCTGGGGCATTGGAGTAGATACCAGAGCGCACCGTGACCAGATGAAAGAGATACAGTAGAGCTCTAATAATCTCTGCTGCAACATTAGTAACTCAGGTCCTTCCACTCTCCCTCTGTTTTTGAAATCATGTACAGTACCTTGTTTCTGTATCAGGTCAAGAGTACCAGTTACATAAGCTGATCTGGACACTGAAGATAAGCGATATGGTATCTATTGTTAATTGTTGAGCTCAGTTTGCAGTGAAATTTGGCTCTCGGGGGATGTGCTTCTGCAGCTGGGTAATCATTTTAACTGGTTACACTTTCCCTCTCTCTTTGGAATATTTGTAACAGAAAGGTTAACCATCCAATATGAAATGATAGCGTGGCAATGTGAAATGTGAAACTGCACAAAATGTTTGTTTGTATTCTGTTTGTAGAATCTCATTTTAATAAAACAGTAGTCTTTGGTACATGCTGCTTGAATGGCATTTTCTTGACATTTACTGTAGTATTCTGTTTTTAACAGCCAGTCCTCACCTGAAAAAAGGCTATAATCGTCATTTGTGCAAGCAGCTCATTATGACCCATATTTACGTGGAGGTGGTCTGGGTGGATGGTAGAAGGGAACAGCCACGTCATGTCACGTTACTTATGTCACAGTCAAGTGACTCACTTGACTTGACTAACATAACATACTTATCTTAGCCCTAACACAAACCAAACCCGTTCTTAATCCTTACTAAGTAGTTTTGTTGCCTAAACCTAAACAAGTATTTTTGTTGCCAAACCTAATCAACATGAGACACTTCAAAACGTGTTTGACTTACATACGTACTTATGGTCTGGTATGCCTGTTGCTGTGAACCTGTTCTGTTGTTTATGTATAACTATTTTTTCTTTCAACTGCTCTAAAGTATGCCTTGTAAAGTTATCAGATTTAAAAATATTGTTATTATATTATTCTGTTGTTCTGTCTACTGACAGAATTAATATTAATTAATGTTAAGTTTGTGATTAAGTCACACTGGTGTAATAAAAGTGAACTTTGGTTTTATTAATAGATGAGAACATGTTAACAATACATGTAATGCAGTAACAGATCATACTGTAGGACAAAAAATACTGCAGGGATCAAATTTTATAAAGATGAGATTTAAAGCGGTGATTTAAACATGCTCTTAGAAAGTTCTTCTCAGCGGTTGTTCCATACTCAGAGAGTCCCGATAACAAATGACATTTGGCCTTAAGTCAAGACCAAGGGACTGATAGTAGCTGTGTTAAAGGATTTTAAATTAAGTTCACAAATGTGTGCTGGGGATACATTAAGTGTTTTATGAGCTAGTTTGTCATATAGAAATAAAACTGGCATTGGATTAGACTTAATTTTCAGCTTTTCCACACGTCAGCACGGGCCCACCTTTCATCCAGAAAACCAGCCCCATAATGAGAATTTTAAAATCCACTGGTGGCTGGTATAGGGAAGCAGGAATTGATCTTTTACAATATCTGTTCTTTGTTCTAGTTTGTAGTCTGTCTTCATCTTACTGTAGAAACATAACATAACACAGACCTGTAGTTTTGAATTCTGGAACAAAACTTTTGTCAAAGTAGGAGAAACATAAAATCATGTAAGGTTTGAAATAGCCATCAGCCAATATAAACAAACACTCATTTGACTTGCTTTTTTAAAGTGAGAATGTAGTCAAGCTTCACTCCAATATTTAAGGTAAAATATGTCAGATCAGAGAGTTTTATTTTTCAAGAGTGTCAGATGAATTCAGTGAACAAAATGAGTCAATCTGTACTGACAGAAATGAGTTGACATTCTTAGTCTTGTTAGTGCTTCACAATATCACAAGTACAATAAGTTGTATCAGCACAGTAACAAACAGAATTGTTATGAATAGTGGAAGAGGCAGCTAATAATTGTTGGTAACGATGTAGAAATTTCCCAGAACAACATTTAAATTTGTTTTGACAAAGCGTTTAACAGAAATATAAAATTGTCAACATTTAAGATAAATTTAACATACTTTTATTTCCACTTCTAGGCACGTGTTTTTTTCAGTTGTAATTATTCAGTCAATAAATACCTATGCAACTAAGCTGTGTTTAAACTTGGAAAAAACGAGAATGACAACCAGAGATTTAAATTCTCTTTAAACTTTCGAAAGAACTTTCTGCAGTATACTCCAAGTGCAACAGCTTAAATGCTGTAATAAAACATGCCTGGGGGTGGGATGAATATATTGCACCGCTCTTAATGCGGGTGACAGATGGATTGGGGGGAACGGAGGAGGGAAAAGCTAAAAGTAATGGCAAGGAGCAAGGCCAGAGCAATCAGAGTAAGACCATACTTCTGACCTTGCATGACTGTCCCACCTACCCCGTCCGTCACCAGTGGGACTAACGGATGGGTGAATCAGTGGGCCAGAATGTGGACGGTAAACAGGGGTGACAGCTGACCTGGCAGCTCTCAATGGGGATGATGAAGAGGATATGAGCATGGGGCGGGGTCATCCAGAGGTAGATTTTTGAACACTTGGAGTCTGTCAGAGAGCCACAGACCTGTCAATGAGGTAGGACATGGCCCTGAATGACAACAGTCCATGGCTCCAATGTAGCAGGGAGATGAATCAGCTCCATGGTTCCACTGCAGCAGGCATCAAATACCAGTGGATACAGGCTGGGACTGGTCTCTTGCTGTCATCACAAAAAAAAGTTGGCTATTCCAGCCTGAAGGTTCAGACAGAAACTTAAAAAACTCCATACCTATTCACATTAAATGCCTGATTCTATAAATACAACATTTGCTGGCCTCTACTGCAACAAAAAACAGACCACACACCAACCCTGTCTTCATCTAATGTTATATACTGTATATAACCTTATCAGTTATCAACAAAAACAACACGTCAGACAAGCAAATGAAGTACACAACATAAAAGATAAATATGTGATATATTTATAGTCATTTTTTGAGGACAACAGGACATTTGTACTGTGACCTTAAGAAATGCACAATTCTATTTGATATCTTAAGATCTTAATGTACTTTTGTAATTTAGTTGAACAGTTCTACATTTTAATCTAAATTAAATCTAAGTTTTTTAACTTTTTTTCTGCCTCAGTCAGAGAACTGTCTTCCTTGCTACTGTGAAATGAACAGTAAAGATTTTTGTCCTCTATGGAGGACAAGAAAAAACTGAAAAAACAAAAACATGTTGGTGAACAAAATGCTGATGCTGCTATAAAAAAATCTCACAAACCTAATTTTCCTGAGATGTTCACTCAGAGAAAGGAATCCACAGTTAAAACTGAAGCACTCATAATTACATCCCCAACACACTTATCTTTCTTGATTTCATAATATGCCCCTGCGCTGATGGAAGCCATTTTGAAGAACCATGAAATCCGTCAATGTCCAACCCCCACATGTGTTACATCACTCAACAAATTAGGGGAACAGATTTGAAGTTTCTCTACTTTGTGCTAAAAATTACTTATCAGTAGTCTGCTGTACACATGTGTTGGAATGTGTACTCAGCACCCACTAAACCAATTTGTTAGACGTTTTTTGCTGTTTATTGTGTGTGTGTGTCTTTGTGTGCAGTTGTGTGTGTATGTGTGTGTGTGTGTGTGTAGTTGTGTGTTTGTCCTCCAGGTGTAACCCAGTTTCTAATTGAGGAGCTCTTTGTTTACACCTGCAGAACTGGAACAGTCTCCAGATAACTTAAGCTAATCAATTAACAAAGCACAGGAAAACATTGCCAGTAAAACACAGCTCTCAGGACTTTTTCTCTTAAAACCAACTCAAGTTATATACACAATATAGCTTCATGAATTCTGCAATTTAATCACACAGAACTGTACTTTTTTAGCCATCCAAACGACGTGGCTCTATGGATGGAAATATTGGTCTATTTGTTGGTCAGTCGATCAGTTGGTAAATCCACCACTTTGGTCCAGACTGAAATATCCCAACATAAATACCAGACTGATCGCCATGACATTTAGTGCAGACATTATGGCTTCCCATAGCTGTATTCTTCTGATTTTGATGAAACTTATCATGTAGCGCCACCATAAGGTTTATATTTGTTTTTGGGAAGTCTTATCATGTCTTTGATGGAGACAAATACAAAAAACATGAAATAACAAATGACATAATGCTCATTATCGTAAGTTCTAGCGAATGTCAAATGTGACCATGCTAACAAGCTACACTAAAAAGTATACCTGCTTAGAAATATATAGATGTTAACATTGTTATTGTGAGCATGTTAGCATGCTGAGATTAGCATTTAGCTCAGACTATGGCTGTGTACAGTGTACAGCCTCACAGACAAGTTAGCATGGTTGTTGACCTTTAGTCTAGTTTCTTTTGGATCAAAGTTTGAAAAAAAATGCTGCCTCCTCAGTTTCATCAGGCACTCAGTCCACGATGTGTGCTTTTCCCATGGTACCTATGGGATCTCAATCCCACTGCATTAGAAATTAGCTATTAGAAAAATGTCTCCTGGGTGATTTTTACAACAAATGCATAGGTCATTGAGCTTTCATACCCACTCATTTGTGCACATTCACAGACTGATGTATATATCCACAGTATTCTACAACCGGCCATTGTACTGGTCCACTTAAAGATCTAGAGCTTACTGAAGGACATTTTTTTCAATAATGGACAAGGAAGCGAAAAGCAATAACCATTTTCTTTCTCAATCCAAATTTGCTTCTCTTGTCGACTATCAAGCTAGAACCTTTTGGCAATTGTTTGGGGGGAAAAATGCTTCCAAGTCTAGTGTCTATGGGCATCTAACTCGAAGGAAAGCGCAGAACACATACTTTTCAATAATTTGCTGACATCAAACAACACTCTATCAGTCTGGCTGAGGGAAGCAGGGAGGGAATAGGTCAGGTCCTGTGCTCATTATGCCACAGAAATCTGTTTAACTATCTCTGTCTGGGTGCAGTGGACGTTAGCTTGTTGTCTATCAAATTCAATTTTGAGAGAGTCAGAGGCTACCATGGCATTCAGGTCGAAGCAATTTCCTGAGCAATAAATCTCATATAACCAACCACCGCTCTCCATCAGCTAATAACAACATAGTTTTCCTTTCCATACCTTTCCTACTTGCAGCTCTCACCGAACACACCAACATCAATAAATCCTATCTGATGTCTTGTCACTGTTTGTCCATTAAAGACAGACAGTGTTCAATGAAATCTATCAGCAAAAGAGTTCATGTCTGCAAAACTACGGCATATGCTCGGTGGGCCCACACTAGATCTCTCTACAATGTCAGCACATTCACTAGGACAGCACAGCTTGTCAGATTTGCCCTTTAGGCTAATCTTTGTAGCCAACTATTCTATCAGGAAATCAGTATGACAGACTGACTAAATTGTCAAATTAACACAGAAAAAGGAAAAAGGGGAAAGTTGTCCAAATGTAGGGGTAGTGGATGTGGCAGTGACTTGTGATTTTACTCTGATGTTAGATCTTCAAAAGTATTATACACTGGAGCCAGGAAATCTAAACAGTGATATAAGGATACCAATTAACTTACACATGCATTAGCTGTTACTAGCAAGATAAATAGGATAGCTTACGGTTTTACCTATTAGGAACAAAGAATGTAAGCAACAATTTGAAAAACAGAAAGTGGTCAATATGATGAAAAACATCATATCAGCAAAAATTGTGTTATGTAAATTGGTCCATCTGTCATTAAATTTTCAATTGTCAAACAAAATGATCCATATATTTTATATAAGGAGGCAATAAAGTTAAAGGTTGATGATGGTGATTCTGTGTGGTGTCCAGAGAAAACCACATAGATACTAGAGTGTATCATGCACTTGTAGTCACAAATAAATTATAATAAAAACAGAGCAATAAAGAAAAATGTTTGGCCTTGGCTAGATGAAATGAATTAAATCATTGAATGTTTTAAAATGAAAAGAAGAAAATACATTCTTTGCATTGAATGTGATATGTGTGACTTTTGAATTCAAGTTGATTTAAACCAAAAAACAGACATTTGAAGCCTATGCCCAAATAACAAAGGTACAATGTTAGCGGATGTGCAGCTGTTGTAGATGTTTTAGATTTGCCTTGAAATTAATAAATAGAATATGAAAAGGCCTCTGCACATTTTCCCTTATAATGAACAGTTTAACAGGCAATTCTCAAACAAAATGGCCAAAAGCGGAAATAGTGTACTAGGTAGTAAACCAGGACTAATATTAGAAACTTACTGGTTTGAATGTGTCAAAACCATGGAGAGAGAGAGATACACACACACACACACACACACAGACTGTTTCATTACCCACACCTGCGGTACAGTGTTTGTAAGTTAAGTGCCCACTTGTGTGACATATTTTCAGATTGGAATTGTGTGGTGGATTTAAAATACGCACTGGGACACACTTAGTTAATGAGGTCCCCCCATCGCTCAGGCAAATTTTGGCTCAGTTGTTATAGCTCAGATGCCTTTTTTATTCAATATTATTTTATTTTCACAAAAACAACAACCCAACAATAAACTGAAATTGAAAAAAATTGAAACACATATTTGGGCAGGCTGAAGGAGTAATTCAGTAAAGTAAGCGACCCCATTTGAGATTCTGCCAAAATTTCATAGTGTTTATACACAAATAAAATAGCTGTGTAATTGCTTCTGCCTCCCCTGAAAAGAGAACATAGGGAACAGGATCATAATAAAAAATGCCGAAGCAGGATAACTAGCTGTTTTAGTTTTGTATCACATTCTTTATACATTTTACAATTAAAAGAATCATTTGGTATTAGTGTCATTATTTATAGTATTGTGTAGATTGGGAAGACTTGACATCAGAGCATTGATTGCATTCACACCAATGTCAAGAAACTTGTTGACCTTAACTTATTTATTTTTGCATCAGCTCAAGCCTAGGGGAGTTAATGTGTTTTACTAACAGATTGACTACTAAATGACACGTTGCTGAAATCAGCACATTCAGAATTTTAAAGCAATCCAATAGATCGCACTGTTGCCAGATTTGGCAACTTCTAAGACATTTTTTTCTGAGCTTATGACAACAACGCTTTGGGTAGACATGACCTACTTCTCCTTGAAAAGGTAAATATACAGTCCTTTATTATATTATTTATTGGGAGAGGGTTAGGCACGTCCAGTCAACCACTCATTAGCAAAACTGACTTAGTGACATACACCATATGACCTACAGCATGGTTTACTTGTTTAAATTACTCTATTGTGTTTTAGCAATGGCTGCACTCAGGATCCAGGAAAAGGCTCGCTTACTCTAATTCAGAAGGAACTAGCATGTGCCTAGTTACCGGGAGGCAAGTGAATGTACACCTAAGTACTCAAGACTGTAAATGTGGCTACTGGGATAGACCCTGCGACTGAATCCTTCAGCGCTACGGAGAAAAACAAGCAGAGAGAGTGTGTTTGAATATTTTAGCCCCTTGGAGAGAGACGGAGAGAAAAGCTGGCGCTGTGCCCCTTTTCCATATTAATTCTGAGCAAGTTTGGTGTAAGCAGTATGTTCACATTGGAAAAGCGACAAAAAAGTATTTGTATGATTTTGTGTGTTGATAGACACTCTTGTCCGACAATGCAATGCACAAAGGAAAAGTAGGAGCTGCTCACAGCTGGGAAAAAAATAAAACAAGTTGTTCACAGTGGTGAGAGAGCTTCAGGAAGATATCAAATATTTGGTAAAACATTTTGCTCTTTCTTTGTCAAGTACGATTGACAGCTGTGTTCTAAAGTCACTGTACCATTGATGTCTTTTGGTGCCTTTCTGTATCCTTTCCTATTAGTATGATAAAGAGGGCTACATCAATTTCTGGGGTACTAAATGCACAAACATACTACTATGAAAATCAATGGTAGTACAAAGTACTACATACTTCCATCTGGCATATGTGTATGTCATTTGGAATTGGGACAGTATACTGTTAACTTTTACAGATAGGCAATAGAAAGCATCCTGACTGTAACCCATGGAATTGTGTATGGCCCTGGACAGGAGGGCTATGTAGCAGGTCATTAAAACCGCTAAGAAGATCATTGGTACCCATTTACCAAGCATCAGTCATATCAGTGAGTTGAGGTGCTACACAGAGCTCAAAGGATACTAATAGCTAGTACCCATCCCAGCCTAGCATGATCACCTTGCTGTGGTCTGGCAAGAGATACAGAAGTATCTGCTGTAATACCACCAAACTCCAGAGCAGCTTCTTCCCTCAGGTTATGAGACTCCTCAATTCATCCTCAGCACATTTTAGATGTGTCAGCACCATGGATAGAGCACAAGGACGGAGATTGTCTCTCGCGCGCCCTCAGAGGTCAAATGCAGCAATGATGGGAAGACTGACAGAGGCAAACAAGTATTCAGATTGATTCTAAAGTCTGGGTGAGCCACAAAATGCCAACCAACATTAAGTAGGTTACACAAATTGACAACAAAGAAAAACATTTTTTTTTCTGAATGAAGAATGATTTTTAACTTTTCCCCTTCCAAAATGATATACGTATAAACAGCTGATATGAACAATCAAATAGTGACGAGCCATTGTAGATGATGATGTTACTGCATTGCATCAACATACCAGCTTGAGTCTGAGTTCTTGGACCGAGGTTTAGGAAGGGAGAAATGATGTTAATTAATGTAACCGCTGAGTGAAGAAAACTTGTACAGACAGCCTTTTATTAATTACTTTCTTTTTTTTTTTAAATTTACATCTGTGTAACTTATTTATATTTTTGTACTGTTTTGTATATTGTAACTATTGTATTTATTTCATGAACACCTTGTCATTTTGGGAAAATTTGCTCACTTTCATCATTTCTGATGCAGTCACCGGAGAAGATATATTTCCAGGTAGGAAGTATTGTCTTTAGTTTGAACTGGGATCTTCCAGGTGAAACCGCACATTCAGTAGTAGTAGTAGACTTAATGTAGCTTTTAATATTTGAAAAGATGTATTTCAACAGTGAATGAGTTGACAGTAGGTGTATGGATGAATGAAAAACTCTTTGCTGAGCACTTGGTGCTGAGTCTGTTCGGTCATGGCAAATTGCAGACCAGAGGCCTTGTTTATGAAATGAGGGCGGCAATTACTAGTAGTGCTTATGCATCTGTTTTTTGCACTGTTTATTATTTATCACTATTTAAGGACAGTATAATGTGTACACATTATTATGTTTTCCTGAATTATAGGCGGTTCACTGAACTTATTGACTCAAACTGGTTTAAACAAAACTAAAAAATATGTAACTCTCAAATGTTATATGCTTTTCAAATGTTAAAGATATAACTGATGAGAGATTACTTTTTCAACTGGTATTTGCAAGATATAAACAAGATGAAATTTGATTTGATCTGATTCGACGCACTGATCAACAATGCGTAAAAAGACTGGTCCATGGTTGAACCTAATTGCTGACCCCTGATCCCCAGTATCTGGCAAATGACCATATGATAATCAAAAGCTTCAGAACAGCTACTAAAAAGCTTTAGGTGACAGCGGGCTTAGTTGAGCTAGTTCTTACTTGAGGGGTCTTTTAAAGTAAGGACACGATAGTAATGTCTCCAACTAAAATATGTACTGAAATTTTTCAGGATGTGACAGTGCTTTCCTGGAAATAATCACTTCAGATCTAAAATAAAGTTTTTAAAATTTGACTATCCGCAAAAAAAAAAGAGGATTCTTGGCTCAACTTGCCCCCACTGAGGGCTAAGCTGAGCCTAGGGAGAGGAACAGTTGAGGCACATGGGAGTCTGGGACATAAATGTCATTTCGTCTTGGCCAGCCACGCCAATTCATAACATTTCATTGAACTTAAATTGTGAAATATTGCTGCTAGGTTTTTGATATGTTTCATAAAGTACCCCCTAAAAGTCATCCTGTTGATCTTCATGTCCCTTGCCATCTGACTTATGGACATGCTATTCTGTACCTCTCCCACTAATCTGTCCAAATCCACAAGAAGAGTTAAACCCCTCCCAAATTTTGTCTATGGTTACCCAGAAACAAGGGGTGTCTAAACTTCCCCACAGGCTCAAATCACCCTGTTCTCCCTATGGTAGGCTATATTGTTTTGTTAAATGCAGTTTCAAGGGTCAAGAATGAACTCTAAACCTCATAAAGACGTAAAACCAGGTAAGCCTATATGTAGGCCTAAATGATACATTTGTTGATTCATTTAGGTCTACTATTTTAGTTTAACCAATATGTGAGACCAGGATCTAGTCCACCTGATTCTCTGATTTCATTAAAATATAAAATTGTCAATGTAGGCTGTGATTTTCTGCAACTTAGCTCTTACTCTCACACTTTCATAATGGGACCATTATTACTTGACCAAATATTTTGGTTGGTTTTGACAAAAAAAGCCGCGTGTACAGAAATCAACATGCTGACTCCACCTCATATCTGTCTTTAAAAAGGACATGTGCTTTTCCGTGTAACAGTGTTTTGTTGCCCCACAGCATGAACACAAATGGATGTGGTGTGAGGAGCCGAAAGATGTCATTCACACTACACCTGTGCTGCCGCCTCCTGGACGGACGCGACTCCTTTGCAGCGACTGTACTATAAGTGAACGGACTGCTTATGAGCCCCACTCAAAGCGAGAGAACCACACACAAGGAGCGGGATGGCGAGGGTATTGCTGCTGCACCTCCGCGTCCTTCTCGTGGGGCTCTTTTTAACAGAAAACTTGGCCGTCCACGCAAACAGAGGGGCAACATCGCCGGACGAAGATCGGGACAAAGAGAGCGACGCGGAGACGCCATGTGAAGTGAAATCGGTTACCGTCTCGACCCTGCCCGTACTCCGGGAGAACGAGTTCAGCTTCACCGGCGGAGCCTCGGGGAACGTGGTCGGAGGAGGAGGGGGTGCTGCTGGAGCAGGTGGTGCTGGTGGAGGAGGAACTGGAGGAGGAACTGGAGGAGGAGGAGGAGGAGGAGGAGGAGGAGGAATCCCGACTCCTGTTATTCGTTAGGACCGACCTACCTGGGCGAATTTCCGTAATGGATGATCTTGACAACACAGCTCTCCCCTACTTCACACTCGGTAAGAACTGCTTTGGTACCGTGTTTCCCTTCCACGATGATAACCTGTCAACCTTGCTGCACATTTAGTGCGCATAGGGACCATGCACCCACTGGTATAGGCTGTGTGCACACCAAGAGCTATTCCCATAACACGGGTACTCCCTGGCGTTTGAGCACCTGTCCTGTTTCCATTCCCTTGCTCAGATTTTATGGTAGCTATAATGTTGTCTAGCCAGCATGATGTGGAAGCCATAATCCAGGTAAAGATAATACACGATTTTTTACTTGTTTTACTTAACAACACTGCTTTTTGTATGAAACATGGGCTACCACAAAGTACCACTCATGTTTAAGTGACACTATCCATTTCCTCCTCTCGCCCACCTCCCTCATACTCTGTCTCTCTTTCTGTCTGGCTTTTCTATTTTGTGGTTCAATATGATTATGACTTCAAATTTCATGCATACACTAAGTATGGTGCCCCAATCAAGGGACGCAATTTGGCCCTGGAAATGTGCATGAAATTGGTAGTTTATCCTCACTTGACTTTATAATTCAAGGCACACATGCTTTGCTGGTGGTATAAGTTTAACATATTAAAGTACTAGGTTAGAGTTTACTTCACTGTCAACATTTGGCAAGGTTTGGCAAGGTTTTAAGGGAACCTGCTGTTCTGTCAGAGATAACTAAGTGAATCAAAACAGCAACAACACTGGTCTTTGATAGGTCATCACAAGTCCTATGTAAATGCCACTGGCTTTAAAATGGCCTTGGGAATAGCATCACTGATTGGATAATCATAGAGCAAGTAATGACGGGACAGTTTATTTGCCTTTCAACCTCCACAAAAGATATTTGCTTTGTAAGAGGAGCTGACTATGCATGAAGGGGACTTGCTTACCTTGCTTTCTCCATATTTCCACACTTATGTCACAGAGTCATGTGAAAGATGGATGTTCTTTGCCCCTTTGCTGTGTGAGCCAAGCAACTGTTTTTACGACTGTGTTTCGGAAGGTGTGCAGAGAGTGCATGTGGCACACAGTAATGTATGTTAACCACAATAAGCCACACATGGTGCACTGCAATTGCAAAAATGCTGTATGTTTTCCAGTTCCCAATCAATTCAGGGCAACTGTGTTGGCTTAGTTTGATAGAAAACCTGTTATATGGCAAATACAAAGATGCAAGACTTTGTGGAGATCAGTGATGTGAGGTACTGAGAGAATCCATGTCTCATTACTGCAGTTTTTGGACTCTGGCTTGCCATCTTCTTTTTTTTTTCTTTCTTTCCCTGGTCTCAGTTTCATTCTCTGTATGAAGAGTGCCGACTGGCTGCGTGAAGCAAAGGCGGGCAGGCAGGCTGAGGGCTGGAGCATTAAGCTAGTAAATCACTTTCTATTCTCATTAAGGACAGCCGTTGACTGGTGAGAAAGGCCTCTCTGTCCTCCCAGTCAGCCAGCTAGCAAATTTGCTGCTTCACCCTTCCAGTGCATGACTGCATGCTGTGGAGGGAGGAGGAGAAATGGGGCTTTTAATAGTTTTAATGCAAGCATGTTTGTTCACGCCACTGAACACTGTGAAATGAAATAATTTCTCGCAAGTGGTTGCATCCAAGAGAAATCATAGTGTTCTCACTACAAAGCTGATATTTAAGACAATAAATAGGAATTAATACCATTAAGAAAACAGCAGTTGTTAAATTACAGTATTTATTTAATGTATGTTGTCTGATAGGATACAGTGATATTGCATAACAAACACCTCACTGTTTTTGTATCAAAACTTATGTGCGTGTTAAGATCCTGACACAGGAGTCAGGAAGTAGAAATTATGGTGTCACACGTGTTGCCTGTGTATTTAGCATTCAACACCATAATGATTTAGGTCATCTCGACAGCTTTTCTCTTCTTTGATGTATAAGTGGCTTGAGTTCTGCTTCTGAGATCAAATGCTGTACCTGACATCATAAAAATACAGTGTTGTTGATTTAGTAGAACAGAACGAGCAAGTTGAATTACATACACTGTGAATTGGTATTATCAGAATTACATTTGTTGCATCAATATTCTACCTTATCATTTCCCCCTCTCTCATATTAAAATTGACTGTTGATGCTCCAGGATGTTATAAAAGCTTAAGGCTTACCAGATACACAGAGAGATGCAAGTTATGTGGGCTTGAGCATGGGCATTGTCAATTTTTTTTTTATTCCTTTTTTTCATTTTATTCTAATACCCAGTAAACATTATATAGGACTGTATAGTGTTTAGACAATATTAGATTGAGGAAACCACCCACCCACACTCTGTTCATGAATGTCTGTTGTTCTGAAGCTTTTAGAAAGCTGTTAACATCAGTGCCTGTGACAATGCAGACTAACGACACAGCACATGCTGCCTCCAGTAATGTCATCTGAACTAAAGAACAGAAAATAAGCAAATAATGTAAAAGAAGTGTTGAGTGAAAATGGAATCTTAACATTCATCTGATACCAGAGAATAAACATTAAAAGTTGCACTTGGTGTCTCATTACACTTGAGACACCTGCTGGGTCTTTTTTTCTTTTCTTGGTAAAGGACTTTTTGACCTCATGCTTAAATTGCCATTTTTATTTTAGAAACAAATTTACAGACTTTGTGTGCTCAATATTATGCTTTAACATGCACTACTGGTGCCTCAGTCCGCATTTACTCCTGTGCCACACTTGCCTGACAAGTATAGGTACAAATCATGTGTTACATTACACCTCCTCACAGCACCTATTTTTTTCTTTTCATTTCTTTCCTTTCATGTAATAGAATTCACATAACATTTTTTAAAAATGGTACCTCAGAGATTTCAAAATAATAGAGCATACCATATTAGCCAAATGTCGAAACTATAATGAGCATACTCTTGTTTCTGTTTTTTTGATATTGTCAGATGTCTGATTGTTTTGTCGAACCAACGTCAGAGGTTAAGGAAGGGGGAGTGGGGACAGCAGGGGACGTCAAGTCCCTTCCCCTTTCCCATCGTAGCCTGCCTGCTCAGCTTTGATTTATTACCTGAAGTGTCACGGAGAATGGATGAGCAGAAAGGGCAGTGCAGAGGAAATGTACAGGGCTCATTCCCCTCCCTCTTTCTTATTTTGTTTTCTTAGCCCTTTCCTTATGTGTGGAAAATAGTAAAAAAGCAGTGAGATAAATCACTGTATTCAATAAACACACACAGCTTTACCTTTCTGGTAAAATGATGTGTATTGGATTTGCTGATATAGTTTATTGTTTTTTGTGTGGATGCATTTAAGCATGCTCAAATATTCCACTTCAGGTGTTTCCTGGCACTACAATATCATACTTTAGCTTTATTAGCTTTAAAAAGACGAGTTAATGCCAATTTGTAATGCAGTTTTAGTGTGTAACATGCAAAATATGTTGGCAATGCAACTTTTTAGCATCGTACTTCAAAATTAAATGGAGTGAATTCCTATGCTGCTAGAGAATTTTATTTGCTCATTTTAAGTGATGGGTCTGGGTGGAAATCAATACGTTTAGCAACATGGCTGACTCGGTAAACACCTAATTAGGAGTTCACCTTTTTCAAAACCTTCAGGCACTTAACATGAGATCGAAAACATTCATTTGTCTCCCTGTCCTTTATCGTCTCTCTGTCCATTAAACTGCACTAAATCTTTACACTTTTCATTTTACACCACAGCTTTGTCTTTTTTTGTGCATCGTATCAAACTCTGGCATGTCACCAGCCTTTACCTGTCTCTACGTTTCCCCTCTGTGCCTTCCTGAGTCTTTCAGAGTTACTGCAAACTCTGCTTTCTTAGAGATCGGAGATTAAAAGCAACAGTGGTAAAATGAAAAAAAAATGCCTGCACTGGAGCACACTGTTCCCTGTGGCACAGAACATGTACAAACTGCACTACATCTCAATCTTATGTCAGGGGTCGAGCTTAGCACTGCTGGACAAGCAATGAAGAGGGGGATAAGGTCAACAGGAGAGATTGTAGTTATTACATAGTGTGCAGCTAAAGCAAAGGTGTGAAATTTCAGGAGGACTTTTAAAATTGTAGCATAGCACTTAATTTGGTGCTGTTTTGAGTGGAGTGTAGTTAGAAATACTTACAAACAAGCTCACCCAACTGATATACACAGGGTGCCAAGGGAGCATAGAGAATAGGATCTATGGTGGCGCATCTGTAGGCCATCAAATGGTCTATTTGTCATCTCTTGACCTGCTATAATAGACATATGCCAAGTTGTCTTGTTTAAGATGAATGCTTTACTACTGGCACTCTCATTTGTAGTGTGAATCCCGTTCCCACTCTGTAACCCCATTCTGTATGTAATGCACTGCCAGTCTTTGTGTTTTAGTTTGTTACACAACAAAGTGGCAGGTTTATGACACAAAAGAAGTTCTGCAATTGGTCTTCTGGCTGGCTATCAGAACAACCCCTCGTCTGCTAAGTACTGGTTAGAAATGTTTTGCATCAGGTTGGCTGTCGTATCTCATGATTTTCAGGTATTTTAATTTACATTTATGTTTTACACCTTGCTGTAAGGAACTTGCAAGTTGTTTGCTTCCACTGTGATTTGTCAGCTACCTCTCTGGTTGTGGATGTAATTAAATGACCATGGTCCATATTTATTTATTTAAAGTGCAAACACACAAAAATGTATTTCCTACATATAAAAATATGCATTGAGAAAGTACATTTTCATACCTCAGACCATATGTACAACAAAGTTTTGTAGTGTGAGCCAAGTGTGATATGGTGAAAGATATAATCTAAACAGCATTATTCTTTTAGGCTGTTAGATAAGAGTGTATGAAATGTTATGCAGTCCATGCAGCTACAGTAATTTAAAAATCAATTATAGGGCAACTAATGATTATTTTCATCATTGATTAATCTGTTGATTATTTTCTCAATTATTCGATTTAATCGAGTTGTTGTTGAAAATTGTGAAAAATGTCGATCATTGTCTCCCAAAGGCCCTGTATTCAATTTAATGCATATAAGAAACCAGAAAACATTCACATTTGAGAAGCTGAAATCAGAGAATTTTAATATTTTTTGATTTATTGCTGTCTCACAGCAATAAATCGATTATCAATTAATTTAATATTTGACAACTAAATTAATAATCTACAAATCCTTGCAGCTCTTATCAATTATAACCTTTTTTTTTACTTAAAATTAGACATTTATGAGGTGATAATTGAGATACCATTGCTGATGATGGATTTGATAAGGACTGATGACTCTACGTACTAGACACAGCCACAGCTTTGTGTAGACGCTGCGTATAAGGGTGGCAGCTCTGACGTTGTGAATGACGGGCTGTGTGAGAAAACAAAGGAAAAAAACAGCATTAAGTCTCAGTAAGGTGTTCGGCCATAATGAGCTACCAGAACAGCTTCAGTGGTCCTCGGCATAAATTATATAGAACAAACGACAGATTGTGAGGTTGTGTCACCTCACCCAATGGGAAACTCATTTGACAGACACAGAGTGAAGAATCGTGCTCATTTAGCTTAATGGTTACAGGCTTAAGTGATGGCATGGAAAGGATGAATGAATTGTGGTCAGTGACCCGTGCTGGTTGCTCTTCTTTGCGGGAAAGGTATTTAGTAATGCTTTGTTTTACTGTCAGTTTCTCTAGTCTTGCCTTGTGGCAGAGGTGGACAGCTTTGATCTAAAGATAATCATTTGATCATTACCATTGCTGAGAGTTGCATTGTAGCTATCTTTATTGGACTGAACAAAGAAGTTTATGTAAATACCCCTAATGAATGCACAAGCTCAGTTTTTCTTGCTTTTTTCCTCCCTCTGATTTATGCAAAGCAACAACATGCACAATTGTTTATACATTTTTTCCCCCTCCATTTTATTAATTGGCAAAGAAGATCAAAGATAATGTTCTGCAAATGACGGAATGGCAAAATGTAATAGCTTGTTGTGTTGTTTTTGCTTATATATTGTATGGTTTTAAAATGAGTTGGCTAAGATGCAATCTTTTGGGGTGATTTACTGTTGCAGGATAAATAAAGAAATGGGTGGATCTTGATAAAGTGTTTAGCCATCCTTCTACATAAACATGAGGTGTGGGCTCTGTTTACTTATGTCTCAAACAAATTAGGTTGTGTGCTTACTTCTGTAATTGATGTGGCTCAATAAAAAGTAATAGTTGGATCTGATGTTTAGAAATCTGAGCTGAGGATGCTGCTTGTAGAATACTTTATCTACAGTATGTAGTGTACACAACTACTGTTACCAACCTGACAGCCATTTCAGCCATTAGCATCTTACACAGGACCTCTACTATGGCTTCAAAAGCTTTCATAGGTTCAGTGACAAGCCCAGGGACTCTCACCAGTACTATCAAGTATCTTTTCATGATACTGAAACCAGCAGCCTGCTTTTATTTAGACATTAGCGTCGAAAAATAAAGGCAACTTTTTCATCAGTCTGTCTTCCTGTAAGAGTCTTTAATGCTGCCCATCTACCTTGTTATCTCTGTAACTTCCATTGTATGTTTCTTTGAGCATTAGTTTGTGTGGGTGTACCCCTGTAAGTCCAAGAGAACTTATCTTGATATGTAAAGCTGGACTAGTAACAACAAACAGCCTGGATAATGTATCTAACAAGAGAGCATGTTGCAAGCTGATTCCCAAAAGATTCATAAACTTTCTGCTTGTATACTGTAGAGAGGCTTTCTAGTCTGTGCACTGAATGCATAATGTGACACTGATTTATAAAAGCAATTCCATTTAGTTGCTCTTTTTGCTCCTTGGCCTCTGGTGTGTACCCCACCACATAATAGAAGGCCCTGTGTGACAAAAACTGTGTAATGTATTTGCTCTCTTAGTAAAATACTTTTTATAATGTGAGCCAGGCATTTGGGGCACAGGGAGTTTGGGTGAAATCCATCAACTTGCACAAAACATCTTTGAAACCAAGCATGATTATGTGGACATGGTGAATATTTTACAGATCTCAAATTTGCCTACACATCACTACGGTCAACATCTATGGACAATACAGCAAGTACAATTGCAAGACTTTAAAATTCTACTGCAAGACAAGCACACATAACCTTTCAAACAAAGCCCTGATTTGTTTGAATAAGTCAGGTAATAGAAGGGCAGTTTTCCATTAAAGGTTAATTGGATAAAGACACAGCATTGAATCCAACTTAAAAAAAAGATGAAATCAAGGTTTTCATTAGGTTTCTAAGCTGATTTGTGCTTCTGTTAACAACCTGTTATTTGGATTTTACAGAACCTGCACAAAATGGAAACTCTGCCACAAAAGGATGAATCAACTCAATTTCTATCATTAATTCATGTGATTTGATTTGGTTTTGCTAAGTTCATGGTGAGTTCAGACTTCTGAGTTGGAATATTTTTTTTTCTCCACAACTTCTATAAGAACATGAGGCTCTTCTAATGCCAATTCATAACAAAAGTATTATTGGGTTCATTATACTGGTATTTGATTAACATTTTATTTGACATAATGTTAAAAAATTTAACATTTATAGACATTTTTTTTCTTCATAAAATCAATATATATTATAACTGTAGTTAATGAGAAGAATGTGGCTGTTAATTACTTAGCTGTTTCAAATTAATGCAAAAAAAGGTAGATAGTACATACAAACAATACCACCACTTACTATTCTGTTAAACATCTTTAGCTTGTTCTGGTTGGAGTGACAGTTCTGCCCAGCATGAACAAAATAGTTAGTAATAAGTCCAAACCTGAATGTCTAAACTAAATGAAAAAATAAGCTCTGAAAAAGGCCTGGAGAACAGCCATAATGTATATGGAATGGACACTTTTTGCTCCTTGAGGCGGTGTACGTGTGTGTTTGTGTACTTGCATTTGGATTTCTGCTTGGAAGTCCATACTCATGTGAGAGCTATCGGGGTGCTCAAGAGCAGATGGAATTTCCTGTGCCTCTGCAGTACTCTTACTTGTGTGCAAGTTCTAACTTATCTTGCAAGAGTTGTAATGGAAATGGTGTCTACCTACCTGCTGATACTCAGGCAGCCGGTTGCATACTACTCTGAACCAACTCTGTGTGACACACAATGAAATCAGCTTTTTAGAAAGGGTGGTGCTGCTTACATCTTATAAAGTCCTCGATAAAGCTACAGTATTTTTTTTTAATAGACTGTTTATGAATATGCTAACTTTTCAGTGATTTTTGTGCCATTTTCATACATAATTAATTTAGAACAAATCAATGGACCAGTCCGTCATTGCTACAAGCAATTTAATTTCCAAGTCCATCTTGCCTGTATCATCCACTTCTTGCCAATAACACAAATGGCAACAAAGACCAATTCAATATTTATGGATTAAAAGCAATAATGTGAAATAGAAAACAGTACATTGACAAAAATAGGATGTTAAGAGTTTTGGTCCATTTTGTAGTCTCATTCCCCCCTTTCCTGTTTTAGTATTGTTTTATGTTTTAATATTTTTTTCTATTTATTTATTATTTTTGTGTAGGTGATTGAAGATGTCAAAAAATGTTTTTTTGCTGAAGGAAACTGAATTGAAATAAACTGAAATAAGTTATATTTATTCTTTGAGCATGTGGATGGGTGGGTCCATGAAATTGCACATCTGCAAAATGCTACCACATTAATCAGCCATACGTAAGACTGTGAGGAATAAGATAGAAGTGTCAGTCTGCATCAAAATGTCAGTGAAATATATGGTTTACACAGTCCCTAGCTCACGGGAATTCATTTGCGCCCCCTTCTCTGTCTTCAAACGTACCAAACGGCCTTTAAATGTCCTCCTACTGGTTGACAGGTTAGACTTCCAGATCATAGGCAGGATGAAAGCCCAGTTTTACTGTTGGGGCTCCAGTTGCTCTCTCCCCTCTTGTCCTTGCTTCTTTCATGCACACTCTATATTGTTCACCATCTGCTTTCATTCTGAACTTATCATACTTTTTTTTATTTTCCTACTAACAAAACACTATGCTCTATGTTTCAATACTTTTAGGATTCATTGTCATTTGTTTAAAAAAAAACAATTCCAACAAAATTTGTTCCTATGTATTTCTTTTTTTCTTTTTCTGCAAATTTTACAGTTTATAAATGCAGAAGGGTATGGCTTGCATTTATAATACCAGCATTGTGTGTATTAGTTCATTATCACCAAGGCAATATAGTCAAACGGTCTCCACTAACCTAGTTAATGGACTTATTGAAATCACTTAAGGGTTTTATTTTGCAAACATGACAAGCAGTGTGTGTGTTTCAAAGAGAAGAAGGAGAGTCATTGTTCATATAAGCTGGTCACAATGATGTTTAAGACCCATAAAATTTGATTCCCACCAGAATTTGCTCTGCACCTTGGAAACGTGCCAGCTCTGCACAGCTCACTACCGTCACATCCCCATGGTTTCTACAAAAGATTTTAAACCTTTTATCTATGCTGGTGTGTTTGTACCTATTTGCATTCCCTCCAAGCTGTAAAATCTATGAGATTTCCTTTCAGATAAAGAATGTGCACCATTAATCTCCCCTCGACTGATGGATTCCCTCCCACTATTTTTTTTTTTTTCATGCTCGATCATGCACACATCTGTCCAAGTTCCTGGTGGAGTTGGCTTTATCTGCACAGGGACACATGTTCTAAGTCTTCTTTTTCCAGTTGTCAGTCTGGATATTATCAGCCCATTGATTTCAAACAAAACAGAGAAGTCAGTAAGATGTGACCAAACATTGTGTATGACCTCAGGTGGTTTAGATTAAGAGACACTGTTGGTTTGTTAGATAATGGCGGCATTGTACAAGTTTTACAAAGGGACTTGTTTTGTCTTTGAGAGTCACAAAGAGAATCGTATATTCAGTAATTCATAATTGTTGGGTTAGCAGGGGTGCATTTAATAACGTCTCCTTGAAATGTGTTTTTGTTTTCAATTGTTTTTCATTATGCATCGACATGGCTCATGGAGACATTTTGTGCGATCATTATAAATCTTGAAGGATGGGTGCCTGTAAGGTTTTTAAGTTGATGAAGTGCCGTGTGTTTCCACGTCATTATTATTATTATTAAACTTCACACTTTACGTTTGAGACATTCTAAAATGGCAAATTTAATCTTTTCTTTTATATATCATTGGTGAAATTGAATAGAGTTGTTTTCAGCACTATGCACTTCTGATAAGCCTTAGGGGGAAATGGACATTTGGCCTCACACATTGTATGCTTATCCAGAGGAAGCTCATTGGTATGTCATGGCTGTATCCTTCTCTCCTCCATTCACAGGCAGAGCACACAGTGTGCATTTCTTCAGGTATTTTGTCTGGCTCTGGATTAGCTCTGATCTAACAGCAATTACCCTTGGAAGTGTAACACAGCATAGCATGCTCTCCCGAGGTCACTAGTAGGTGATGCATCTTCAGACTGGTTAAGAGCGTTGTCAAGGTGAACAATGGACACACACAGATTTGAAGCCCTTTTATTTTGTGTCAGGTTTGTTAATGATGTATATGCTCTTCATACTATATGTATTTAAGGGATTGTCCATCATTATCATTTTAGTTTGAGAAGTTAACTGTTTGCTGAGCTATACAAATTAAAGCTGATATGATTAAGGCTCTACACAAATACAATTTAAGTAATGCAGCCATGCATAGACCCAGTGGTAATATAACAAGTGTTGATAGCTTACACACAGGCATGTAGACATATCCTCCCCCATCTGTTTTACACTATTACACTTTAAGAGGGGGAATGAAAAACACATGTACAGTGGCCAGTCTGCCTTTAATGCTAATATCACCTCTTCTAAATGAATAAATCAGAGATGAAACTAACAGGGAGAATATCAGTAAGACAACCCCCAGAGGGGCATGAAGGTTTTTTAATCACTCTATATTCTGTTTCTGGAAAAGAAAGTGAGGAACCAACCTGTTCTGGGCATTTTGTTTTCTCAGTGGTCATATTGAGGAACAGGTGTCTTATGGTAAAACAGTTACTGGAGTGTTCAGTAAACAGATAATATTTGTAGATACAACAGATGCATATTTGTGCCTATCTAATTTCATCTAATTTACTCATTGAACTGATGTTATAACCAGATATATACAAATTTGTTTTGCAACAGTATTTTAAGTGTTGTAAAGATTAAACAAAAAAATCCTACAGATTATTCTCTATTATAAATAATTGTTAGTTGCAGTCCTAGTTGCTTGGTTGACATTAAGAAATCAACTACTTCCATTTCTTTTTTTATTGAAAAAAGTGTGAAAAAAGGGTGAAGTTGTGTGACTACTGGCTGATTTGGTAAAATATTCTCACATCTCTGTTTTTACAAGATCCCCAAAGGCCACACCATATCTGCCAAAGGGCAAAGATGATAGACTGTACAATACAATGTCATTGTTTCAAAGTCAAATTTCTAGTTCTTCTCAAAACTACTCTTAGTTATTTAGTTAGGGACATTATATTACATGTTGTGTTTTTGGTTATGATGTACTGATCCAACCTTGTCAGTCCTCATACAGAGAAGCATACCAGTGTAAATACCGCATTCCTCATTTTGAGGAAAAGGCTATGCATAATTATGTGCAAGGCAACATTATTTAAGTTTTGGTGTGATTTGACAACCACTGTTTCAGAGTGTAATTCCACACTGTCATAACTAAAGACAGCTGAATGTATGCATTTCTTATGAGTACATTACATCTAAAACTAGCAAGTAGATAACTTTACTAACGCCACCAAACAAGACCACCACATCAAGCAAGAGTGACGGAACACAAGACATAGCAATATCACTTATTAGAATACCAGCTTCGCTATTATATTGCAGCCTTTTATTTCACAAAACTCTCTTATTCTCTTATTGGCTTCCTCACGTCAACGTCCTCTGCCATGAGCTAACATTACGTCCACAGAGGCTGTTGTTGAGCAGGGTTGTGCCATTTGCCCAGCTGTGGCTCGACACCCCCACCACTCTCTCCCACAGCAGCAGCATAATGTTGCTTAAACTTGGATGGCAAGCTAGCCAACATAGCTAGATAGCAACTGACACAAGTAAGCAAAGTTAAGCAAGTAAGTTTGCTAACATCCAGTGCTTGAAGTGGGACGCTACACACTGGTACGCAGTACCAACATCTCAAAATTTTACTTTTTGGCGTACGGGAAGTTTTTGTGTACTGGCACTTCTCACAAGCTGCCAGTACTCTTCTGTGCCCTCTCTAAATCAGGATCTCTGGGCGCTACGTGACGCTCATCTGTTACCCTTCTCACCTGACTGCTAATCTCTGTCTGTGGAGACAGAGTAGGGAGAAGAGAAGCGAGGGTGCCTTTCAAACAGCCGTGTGGAGAATGTAGCTCGCCAGTGTCACTTTTGGTGAACCGACCAATCACAGCCTGGATGGGCCGGCGCGTTTAAAAATATTGACAGATAGGTGTCATTTACAATGAGGGCACTGGGGACTTGTCAGAATGAGAATGTCTCCATCACTTTTTGAAAGCTTTTGTTAAAAAATGTTCTGAAAAACAGCTTGTAACAAGAAATATTAAATAACAAATGAAACAATGCACATTAAGTGAACATAGAATGCAATTAAAATATAGAAGAAACAAATGTGCATTGTCCAAAAAAGTAACTTAAGCTAAAACCGCAATCTGCTGATTACTGCATTATGTTCCATTATAGTTTTAGATTTTGAATTGTTAGCTGCCAGCCTAATTTTGTTTCTCTTCTTATAAAGACATTTCCACCATAAATTGGTGCAGGAAATGCCTCCAGAATGCACGAAATTAAGTGTTTAATGCTCAAAGTCTTCTGGGGGAGCCTAGGCTACTGATAAATTTCAGCACCTGTGCAATACCCATGCCGTCTGATCAGCATCTTGATATGCCTCACCTGTGAGGTGGATGGATTGGTTCAGCAAAGGAGTAGTGCTCATTAACACAGATTTTGACAGATTTGTGAACAATATTTGAGAGAAATAGGTATTTTGTCTACATAGAGAAACTCTTAGATCTTTGAGTTCAGCTCATAATAAATGGGGGCAAAAACAAAAGTGCTGCGTTTTATAATTTACCGGCACATTGCTGACACATGCGTGCGAGTACACACGTAATTGAAGTGAATAGATCGGCCCATATATAGCTTGTTGTCATGATAACCAGATCCAGCTATTTTGGTCAGAATCGGACCGATATAGATATCAGCTTGATGCATCCCTAGTTTTTGGCTTCACCATGAAAACATGCAGGTCAGTGTTTATTCAATATCATTATAAAATGAATGCATCTTAGACAAAGAACACAAGTTACTGTATAGATCTAAAGATTGCACTATGGGACCTTAACTTAAAGGGAGTCTGTAATTATCATAATTAATGCCGCAGCCCATGATCATTCATTAGAACCAGTTACTGTAAATGTAAAAGAAGTCAGAACACATGATTACCAGCTTGCGTGGCCCACTTCAATCATCTAGCACACAGTAACATGTAATTACCGATTGGATAATAACTATCATTTGTTTACACACATGACTGGCATTATACATCTAACACATGGTGTTTTGTTTTTTGTAGATATTCTTTATAAATGTAGAATTTAAAATAAGCATACTTAATGTAATTGAACATAAAAAATATTTTGTAGTGTGGCATTTTTAGCCATATTGGACCATTCTTAACTGTCCACTGCCACTTTTTTATATAATAATGTTACAAATATATTAAATTAAAATCAGATTTAGTCCTATTCCCGAATGATTGTCAATACTACCTGTACTGTAGCAATGGATTATTTTATGACAATATATAGGCATTTTGGTAAAAAGAAACTAGACATATCACCATATTGCTGTGTGTGCGGTGTGCCTTCCATCCATTAGTCCAACAGTGTGATCACTGTTCCGTAACATGACCGCAATCAGGACAAATGCACTATTAACTCTGTAATGAGACAGCTCAACAAACAGAATTAATGGGTCCATTCAAAATGGCACTCTCCAGCAATCAACACTTAGTTAGGCTTCTAACTATGGCTGTCGGAATCAGAGGGAATACTCTGCCTGAGCTGAAGTGAAGACACAAATATGTAAATTGATTTAGTTGTTTCGAACTTCCAAGCAACTCTGCAATATACAGTATGTACTGGAACGTTGACTTGTACCATTTTCATTACGTAAATTCTGTCAACACATCAACAGAAAATTAGTCTCAACTTCGAAATGTTGAATGGGTGTGAAATTGAGAATATTTTAACAGGAACCAATTTTGGCCTGAAAAATCGGATATGTCAAATATTTGAAAATCAGTAGTAATATGGTGCATATTTTAATGATAGTCAGTCTTGGGCCCTTAATATACACAGCTTTGTCAGACCACCCTAATTATCAAAGAGCCTCTTTGATGATTTTTAACCTTAAACCTTTTATTCTAATGTTGTGAGGAGAACTAGCAAAAATACCCACAGCATTCAGTGTATCAAGGGCTCACCACCACCGCATATCTCGGCGTTCAAGAAGGTGTTGTACAATGTGTGATCTTTACACTTTAGTTCTCACCTCACTTGTGTTTACAATGTCATTTACTATATTTTAGGCTTTAGTGTTATACCTGTATTTGTTTCAGTGTTGTTTGCATGCAAACAAAAATTATTTTGCTAACAAAACACATGTTACTAAATCAAATGACAAAATATATGGAAACAGATCTACCTAATATCGGATATGGTCCCTTACAAAGTGCCAAAATAAGATGCAAACTAAAAAAAAAACAATCAAACTATGACACATTGACAATCACATAATTTTATGTATTGTTTTTAACATTTAAATCTAGTTGCTAGTGCTGGTTGGAAGTCTTTTTAGCCCTGGCACAATAAGTGGATGATGAAAATTGGTAAGTGACGCAGATGAACATATAATTCCAAGCCAGAAATCAGTAATCAGGATACATATTAAACTTCTGTCAGAATTTCTGTAATGAAGATAGACTTATTGTCAAAGATTGAAGACTGAGGCAACGGTTTATTTGAATGTACATGATAAAAGGTAAAAATTTTAGTTTGATTGCACATTGGACTTTGATTGCAGTATTGCACACCACTTTTAAGATCGAGATCTCAATCAAGAGCATGAAGTCAAGGTACATTTCACAGTAAAATCCAAACACTTGAGATTATTTATTTCACATTCTCTTTTACTGGATATTTGTATCTACACCTTTGTCTTGTTGGGTACTCTCAAAGACAGATGATTCAACATTAATAAACCCTCCGACAACCCAATGATGGATTTGTTCCTTAGCTATTTCACTATTACATCTACTGATCTAATGGGATTTTCCAGACTGGCTATTATGATGAAGTAGGCAAATGATTGTCAGGATGTTGCCACTCATCAGTCATATTAATTGCATTTATATGTCATTATTACAATCTCCTAATGGATGATAGCTACTTGCAGACTGCCTCTCTCCTCCCTAACCTAATTGAGTTTAAGCCCATGTTTTTCCCTCCCAATTCAAACTGCAACTTGAGTGGTGTCTTTTCTGGTGTCCATAAAAAAACATTGCTTCCTTTGACTACTTAATGTTATTTGTCAGTAGATTTGAACAGGCTTCTTAGTTTCCAACCTATTGATCCAGTGCCTGTTAAAGGTTACATGGCTTAAGAAAGTCAACATCTAATATACACGGATCAAAACAAACATATTTTTAGTGTATTGATTTTTTTTTTTTTTTCCACTGGAGTGATGCCTCCCAAACTGAACGAGGGAGGAGAGAGCTTCCTTTTCCCTAGTTTTAAGTCATTTTCAGTGAGACAGCAATGATAGACCACACCCATTTGTGTGTGTAATGATAAATTGCTAAGAAAGTAACAGTGAAAATTGAGGCATTCTTTAAAGGTCAACAGAAAATATTGCAAGACAGTTTGGGAAACTATATGGATGTGAAAACTTATTAGATTTATGAAGTTATATACTTAATCACAAAACAGTACAGCATACTATTAGTGTCTTCTCATCAAGTCTTTGCAGTATCTAAATCTTGAACTCGTTTTAAGGTTTTTAATCGCACCTTAGCACTCTGCCTAATTTTGGCTCAGTATGCCATTGTGACATCCAAAATGGCTGGTTCATGATTACATTGTTGCTATGACACTCAGCCTGTTTGACTGGCAGAGGCCATTTGATTAGTCAGGAGACCATATCCCTGCTAAGGTCAGACAGGTTCCTAATGATGTGTTGTGTGGTTTTATGGACTCTTTCCATGAGCATGGGAAAGGCTTCTGTAATAAGCTGTCACTGAGGCAGAATCACCCATTAGAAGCAACTCGTAAATGTCCATATTCTCCAGACATAGAGGTGAAAGTGCCTCAATCATGTCATGATCATGACATTTCGTGGCAGTTTATTTGTCTTGCAGATAATTTACCCTTTAAATCAAACAAGCTCATTAAAGTGGACTAGAAATAACTTGAGATGCATAGTGAGGATTACTGTATTGACTTTTAAAACCATAAATTAAAATGTTGTTTAATTCTGACAGTTCTACATTTGCTGATTTTGCAAAAGATTCTTTGCTAAATTTTGTCACAAGACATTGTCATCAGAAATACACTTTCAAAAATTTAATTGCCAGAGTAGCTTTTAACTAACTCTGTTTATGTCCATGTCTTTGATTTGATATGCTAATTTATCAGTTATGATGAGTGACTCTCATTTAAAAATATAAAATCAATATAACTGGCGAGCCACGTGTTGCTTTCTGCTTAATGATTTTCCATCCAGTGGAGTGCCTGCTTTCTGTTTTCTTTAAGCAGGTAGATAGAAAAATGGCAATAAACTGTAGAAGAAATATAAATTTGCAATGCTTGACTAGATATTGTATGTACTTCCTCTCAGTTGACATGATGTTAAATAAAACAAATCACTAAATACGGGTAAACACTTATCAGGTGGGGAAATAAAGTTACTCCTCCCGTTTCGAAGGTTTACAAGGCTCTGATTACAATAGAACCTAAATTGCAATGTGTCTTGTATTCTGTAATTGACAGTGAATAAAGATGGAAATTTTTATTCAGTTTTAAATCATTAATAGAAATTGTAATATTAAAGAGATAACGTATTGTGATGTAGTTAACTAGGACTTAATGTTGCTCTCATTTCTGATCCATATCCTTGAAAGGAAACATAATGCCACAGTCCTTGTTTGTTTACCATGGCATGCATGTAATTGCTCTTTATCTGCGTCATGGAGTTTATCTCCATATGATAAAACAAACCTGCCTGTCATATTTTCAGTCTCAGGATACGATTATTGCTACAAGTTGACTCCTTTTTTAACGTGTTTTTGTTGTCATGACTACACCAATATCAGCTTGAGACACATGGCATTTAGAGCTGATTCTAGAGTGACAGCATTTCTATAGATGGATGTGATACTTTTTTAAAGTGGGATTTTATATTAATCTCAAGAAAATATGGTGAGACTACATGCTGGCTATATATGTACTATTTATGTACTTATCCTATCCATTAAAGTAATGTCACATTGCTTTGGACTTTGGACTTACCTGGACTTTGGTCAAGAGGCAACCACAGCTGATTGTTGCAGCCAGTGTGAAAAGTCCAAATAGTAGTATAGTAGAGCCCAACCAATTTATCGTTTTGCAGGTATTATCGGCGAAATAAGCTACTTGTAGATATATCTACATCGGCATCAGCCGAAATGACTATTTAAAAAAAACAGTTGGATCCTTATGTCATCTCATGAGTGTTGCATAGTTTACCCACCAGAGGGCGCTCAGCAGCTCCTCTGTTAACACATTTATCAACACTGCAGCACCACATAACAAAACATCAGCTGACCGCAGTGTGCCGTAGCTACTGTGATTAGCTCCTGGTAGCTTTCACACTCAGTTTTCACGGTCAGTCGGTCATTTGTCACTTCAATCACATAACTTAGATAATAATGAAAACAGCCCTTATCACTTTTCCTTTCCTGAAAACATTTATACCAGACTTGCTAACCCAGCCGTTTTTTTCACTGCACTCTCCCAGGTCACAGCAGGATGTTTAATATTACAATAGGTGAATGGTGGAGGCGTTACGCTGACAGACTTTAGATTTCATCTCCTTATGAGATGATTTTAGATTTATTCTGAAACAGCCCGGCACTTCTAGTGAACGGTCCTCTCATTTCTCCCTAGTTCATTATTTTTAAATATTATTAAACATAAGTTACAGCAGCTAACACTGCCCGTTGCTAAATTAGCCACAAAGCCAATGCCGTGTTTATCAGTGGAGGAGTACTAATGTTAATGAGGGATTAAACTGAAGCGTTTAACATATTCTAAATATATCTGCGGGTTGCTTGTCTCTAGTTACAGTCAGTGTGTCAGAAATAATTAAATCGGACTTGTGAATAAACGTGAGCTGTACAAGTATCTAACACGTTCTCTAACATTATCTCTTCTTTTGAATGGGAAACCTTAGTGTGAAATCTCAAAGTTGCAGGTCCTTGTTGTAGACGGTCATTTATTCAACAGCAGTGTTTCCTACGGGTCACTGTATCATAGACGATATGTTTTAGAGCAGCGGTCAGCAACCTTTTCTGTTTTGAGTGTCAATATAGAAAGATGAAGACATCCAATGTGCCAGCAGCGTTTATTAATGCACATCATTTATTTTTAATTTATGCACTGATAGTCAGATTTTAATTGAAGTTTGATAATAATAATAATAATAATAATAATAGAATAAATAAGGCTGTCATGCAAATTAAAAAATGAATGTATGTAATTACAAGTTTTGTAACTTGTTTGTAGTTTTGTAATGAATTAATAGAATGAATCGAAATGAATCACATTTATCGATATGTGCCGTGATAAGCATTTAAAATATTCTCATTCAAATAGATTTTGGTGGATGAGTTCATCAATGATAATTAACAAACTTATTTAGCTAAACATCTTTATTTCCCATACATTCATAACATTTTTTTCACTGTTCATATGCAATAACAATGCCTTTTTTTATTAAAAATACAGTTTTTTAAAAAAAAATTTTATTGAAGACCTTCAAGAAACTTTAGGATGACACCTGCCTCCTCAGTTTGTATAAGCAAGACACCACTGTACTGAACAAGACCAAGTCAAGCCTGGTCAAAGCTTAAGTCACAGTAACTACCAGCCAAGTACCAACTTACTTAAGTCACTGTTAGCTACCAACAGGGTTGGGAGGGTTAATTTTAAAATGTAATCCGGTACAATTACTAATTACTTGTCTAAAAATGTAATCAGTAATGTAATCGTAAGTAGTAAGTACATCAAAATACAAGTAATGTAAAATGATTACTTTTAGTTACATTTGGATTACTTCAATGATAAATAGGCAAATGAAGACAAGAGAGTACCAAAGATGTGTTGCCTGCTTAGTGTGTTTTTAGAGAAACATAGAATAACATTAAATGTTTTTATATGATGCCCACCAATGATAAACATTGTATTCTTGATGACATTTAAGAGTTTCATTTGGAAAATCATTCTGCACTTGTTGTTTAGTGTCCAATGAAAAGATTTCTCAGTGCTGCTGAAGGACAGTGTTTCTGGGACTGGGCCCCATTAAATACTGTACAAAAATATATTTTTCACAGATTTTGTTGAAACTGGATCACATTTGATGGAGAAATATTAGAACTATGGAGAATTTATATTCTAGTATTCTCCCCTGGCTGCTGTGCATCAACTCTGTGGGCCTTTCCGAAACTGCTTTCTACTCCCTCTCCCTACATTCTTCCACTCAGAATTCATGTGGAGGGTCTGCCACATTGAGTGCCATCCTAAACCAATGAGAGCAGGCTGATAGTGGGTTGTTAAACCCTAAAATGCCAAGTCAGCATTGATGCTGGCTTGTTGAAGGTGTGTAACACCATTTGCTGCACGATGGGGGACCTTTCCTTCAATTTGCGTTGTGTGACTCTGCCGGTTAACATGTTTTTATTTCGAAACTACAGTAACATTGTTACGTCACCATTCATATGTTAACAACATAGCCCAAAGATTATATTGTGTTCAATAAAAAAAGGCTCTTGTCTGATAGACAATACAAATGTTGTTTTTATTGAATTGTGTTCATCTTATAGTAAATTTTCAGCCAAAACAAAATAGCCTACATTAAACAACAGAATAATAGAACATGACACAACGGGATACATGGGGGGGATTAGGCTATGTAACAAGCAACAAAGGCTTTATATATTTAATTCTCCAGACTATAGCCTGTAATCCTTCAATATATAATGTATGATTAAATTGAAATTTTGTATTTGTGAATGTAATATTTTTCATATAGGCTAAGATAAAGAGGTTCAAATATATAGGCTTTTCTTTACAATGAAGATCAATCTTTTCATAAAACAATATAATATTTATTTTTTCCTAAAAATATAAAGTCATGTTTTTAAAGAAATATTCGACACAAACACAAAATGAATGACAAATGCTTTCACTTTTCCTCAACATCACTCCTGAATCTCAATACCACTGTTGTTTATTTGATACATGTATTATACCAGTGAGTGCAACGGTAACGTCAGATCCTATTTATGGTGGGGAGAGAGGGTAGTTCGTCCGAAAGTTGTCGTTGTATTTAAACCCTACCCAAGAGAGTTCGATTTGCCCTGGAGAGTGACTCCGATTAGAGTTCACTCCGTGTCGGAGTGGAAGTTGCGAGGGTCTAGTTTCGGAAAGGCCCTGTGATTCACAGTTTCCTGATGGACAGATAGCTTTACTTCTTGCTGAAGTTGGTTAACAGCTAACCAGCTGCTGTCATTAACTCAGTTACCTGTGCAACCACTGGTCATGTTAGCTCTGCCAGTACTGGAAGCTCAGAGCACTGGGGGAGTGTTTGTGTTTGCCATTGACTGTACGAAGGTGTTTACACCTTTACTCAAGCACTGTAGGTATTCAGGCCATGGGCGGGGGGAGGCAGCAGGGAGTGATGGTGGGGTGCAATGCCTGATAATTGTGAACCAGAACAGCACCGGGCGAATGGGCAATTTGCTCAGCAGCCTCCCAGTGAACACGGCGTGAAAAGGACCAAACACAGCCTTAAAGACTAACAGGGAAATCGGTACTGAGATGATTTACACAGAGCTTCTTGATGGGTATAGTTAGATTTACTTTTTGCTAAACTGCTAACTTTAGCCTATCTGCCTGTATCTGTGGCAGCTTAGCTCGGTCGGTTAGCCGTGCTGCGGTTCTACTACTTTACACCTCGGTATCGTTACTGTATTCCCAGTGGTCAAACTGGACTTTCGGTCTGAGAAACTTTGCTCGGTCCCTGTCCAGCTGCATGACGGGGTGGGTGGCCGTAAAGTTAACACACATTCAGCGCTACTGGAGACTATAAACGCCAATCAATACCTGCCATACGTCCATCTCCAGCTTTGTGTTTTTACAGAAACACGCATATACCATCTACTGTTTATAAAAAAAACACATGGAGACAAACAGCACTGCGTTTTCTGTTTCATGGAAACTTTCTACTTAAAGTAATCCTTATCAGTAATCCCCATTTTTTTCAAAATGTACCTGTAATCTGATTACGTCTGTTTTTTATCTACTGTTACGGAATACAGTTACTTTTTTTGGATCCTGATATGTAATCCGTTACTCCCAACCCTGAATAAACATAAAAAGCTAAAATAGTTATGAATGCCTCTTATGCCAACAGTTTATCTTCTGAATTCAAGTTTTTCGCTAAACTCCTTTGATTGGCACCGTCGGACACACAGACAGCAGCTGACTTTCCAGTCGGTCAGCCCAGTCGCAGATCATAAAGTAAGCCCACTATGATTGATCCTGTGTTAAAAAATAAGCCATTATTTTTCCTTTATTTCTATTATTTTGACAACCCTAATAATAATGTCAAAAAGAATTCATCATGGTGGTTGACTATCTGTTCTTTCACTAACTTAATGTAATATTAAACAATTTAGTAGCATATGTCAATAATGTATGATTGACTTTGCTTTTTCACGTGCCACTTAAAATGTCTCTGTGCCATAGGTTGCCGACCCCTGAGGGACAGGGGTTGGTGCACACCACCAGACCTCCTCCCTCCGTGATGTGTTCAGTATGCATTTATTTGTGTATCATGTGCTGCTGTGTACACACTGAAAATGCTGTGAATGTGCGTAACGCGCTTCAGTCTCCACAAAACTGCACGTTCACCGAAGCTAAGCTAATGATGCAACCTACGGCCCACACTGCTCTGGAACACTGCTAGCTCACTGACAGTGTCCATCCATCCATCGTCAACCGCTTATCCTGTGTACAGGGTCGCGGGGGGGCTGGAGCCTATCCCAGCTGACATTGGGCGAAAGGCGGGGTACACCCTGGACAGGTCGCCAGTCCATCGCAGGGCCACAAATAGACGCACAACCACTCACACTCACATCCACACCTAAGGACAATTTAGAGACACCAATTAACCTAGCATGTGGGAGGAAGCCGGAGCACCCAGAGAGAACCCACGCAGACACGGGGAGAACATGCAAACTCCACACAGAAAGGCCGTCTTGCTGTGAGGCGACAGTGCTAACCACTGCACCACCGTGCCGCCCCACTGACAGTGTGTGTGTTCCTAAAACACACAACCGCATTGTCAATATATGCTCAATCAAACCAGCGCAGCGTTAAGCTGACTAGCTGCGATGGCCTTGCTAATGCCAATCTAGGTCAGATATAGCTGGAGAGACGCAACAGGCAACACGTCTCTTCCATTAGTGCAGCTCGTGGCACTTATCATAGTGAACAGCGGCTCATTCTCCCAGCAGCAGCTCGCTACAGTGGAGAAGCCCTGTCCTGACTCGTCTTCACTGGGGAGCTGTGTTGATATTGACTGCTTCACTGACGACGCGCTCATGGTGACACTGTTGCAAGTTGAGCCGTCATTGGAGCAGCAAACTGTGGTGCGTTTAATGACACCACGGATCAACAGACCGTGGATAATTTGACACCACAGAGCAGCAAGCTGTGATGCATTAAAAGACACCAGGGAGCAACCGGTCCTGGTGTGTTCAGGGACACTATAACCCATTTGACGAGAGGCTTCTGAGGCATTCTGGATCTCTGCCTCCTGAACCAGCATAATGGACAAGAGGGCATGCTGATGATCAAGAAAATGCTGGAGCCAGTGCAGCCCGGCAACTGGTTCACTGCCATTGACCTGAAAGACGCCTATTTCATGTTACGGTGACACAGTAACAGGGAATTTCTAGGCTTCTCCTCTTAGGACGTAGCCTACAAATACGTTAGGCCTCCCTGTCAACTACTCGCTAGCCACACACTCAGCACATGCATCGCACTGCAATTGTTGCACGAGAAGGGCATGAGCGTTCCTTTCTACTCACGACCTCATGGTCATGGAGAGATTGAAGCCTTGAGTGATCTCCACACAGCCCAGTTCATTTTGCACCTCAACAGCCTGGGGTTGCGATCAATTGGGAAGAGAGCTCCCCCCAGCCACTGCAGCGAGCGGAGTATCTGAGGATTGTGCTCAGCTGCAACACTCCAAGAGCGTATCTGTGCACGTCGCTTGGTGGTCCACAGGCTGCAGCAGGGAACAGCTGCGGCAGCGCTACAGTGATGCTGCTCTTGGGCCTCAGGGCAGTAGTCCATCAGGTGGTCCCTCTGGGCTTGCTGCACATGCGATGGCTACAATGTTGGGTTGCCAGCCTGCATCTGAACCTCAAGAGGCAAAGGTGATGCATCCCCACCCCGATTCAGGACCTGTGATTCTCGCTGTCTGGCAGTGAGAATCGTCTTCATCTGTGTCAGTCTTCATAGATGAGTCTCTCACTGGATGGGGAGGGACCTGCCAGGGAAATGCAGTGAGTGTTGTGGCTCCCAGTGGAGAGCCAAGGGGGCCACACCACACATCTACAATCCACTCCAGGTTGTGTTTGGAGTGTGGTGGTGCGTTTCCTTCAGCGCGTGCATCAACAGACAGGGCAAAGTCCACGGCTCTGTTGGCGCTGGCAGGGAACCTATAGACGTGGGCATCAGAACACCTGCTCTCTCTGAAAGCCCTTCACATCCCAGGCTTGGAGAACGGCGGTGGCTGACCTCATGTCGAGGTCTGGCTCCCAACCGAGCGGGTGGAGACTGTACAACAATGTGGTTCAGGAGAGCGGAGGTGGATCTGTTTGCCAACACCCACTGCGCGTCTCAATTCAGCCACAGGACAGCCCACCCTGGGGGATGGACACGTTACACACGCGCCATTGCCAGAAGGGCTGCTTTTTGCGTTCCCCCCACCCCATCTCAGCGTTCATGCATTGAGCGGGGGACGGATCTGCCTACATGTTCGATGGGATCCATTTTGTCTTTTCTGCAAGGTCTGATGGAGAAGGGGCTGTCACACTGCAGCTATCTCTCCTGTCACAGGGGGGTTTGGTGACAGAACAATCTTCACCCACTCCCTCATGATACGCTTTCTGCAGGGTGTGAGAAGACCGGTGTCATGTCTCTCTGTGCCTCAGTAGGACTTGCTGCTTTTGTTGGCGGCTCTAATATCTGCACCTTATGAGCCCCTGGAGCTGTCCTCATTGAAAATGCTATCTGTTGAACAGCCCTGCGCTTGCTCTCTCCTCTGCTAAGAAGGTGAGCTGTGTGCCTGTTGGTTCACCCCAGCTGCATGCTGGTTCTTGGTGTCCACAGTGCAGCCAGATTGAGACAACACACCTCCTTTGTTCTTAAGAACATAAGAAGCATGTTCAGGTCCAGGACAATAAATCTAGATGCTTTCTACCCCCCTACCCCACTTAGGGTGCAAGGAAGTGATATTGCATCTGTTGTGTCCATTTGTGCTAGGCTAACGTCCTATGTAGAGCACACAGCACCCATTTGATGCACTGGTCAGCTGTTCATCTGTTTCAGTGATAGTGCAGTCAGTAAACCCCTGTCCAAGAAGAGCCTGTGGAAGTGTCTACCATCCTTTTCAGCGGGGTGTGTGTTGAAAAATCTGCACAATGGCATCTTGTCCTTTACTGCGCCTGTTTGTGCGTTTCTATCTCTTGGATAGAAACGCACGTGACATACGATACGTCACGCACGTATCGGTAGTGACTTCCTATTGGTCGGCTACGTGCACGATAAAATTTCAGTGGGCATGTGCGTGCATGTGATTGGAGGAGGTAGTACCCATAGAGTAAAGTAGAGGGCTCCGCCTGTGCTTATAGAACTAGAGTTACCATATTGTAATCTTCGTATCAGCACTGGAGAACTTGTTCATTGTACTTCTCTGCTCGTCATTTGACATAGGCCTTGACAACTGTAATTTCTAAGCCACAGCTCACTAATGAACAATTAAAGGCCCATATTAAACCTTCCATTTTTTGGGGTAAAATAATTGAAAAAGCTGTTTTTTTTCCCAGCAGCTTAACACAAAATTTACCCTAAAAATTTGTTTTGATGTTTTCCAGTCTGACCACAGCACAGAGACTTCTCTTGTTAATGTCTTGAATTACATACCCTTACACACAGACAGTGGAAAAGTTTAATCTTGGTTTCATTAGATCTCAGTGCTGCATTTGACAGTCGACCACAACATTCTACTAGACAGACTGGAAAACCGCTTTGGACTTTCTGGCACAGTGCTAAACTCAGTGTTTGAATTCTATTTTGAAAGATTTGCTTTGTGTTGATCAGTAATTGAAGGCTCCATTCTCCGGCCTCTTCTGTTTAACAGCTTCCTTCTCCCACTAGCACAGATTATGGAAAAGAACAAAATATAACCATAATTATGCGGACAACTTTATTTATTTATATTTTGATATCACCAGATGACTACGGTCCCGTAAGTGCATTGGACAAATCAGTGATTAAAAGTGCTATAACATCTTCCAGTTAATACAATAGTAATTGTCATTGGCCCATAGAAGAACGATTAAAAGTTGACGCTCACCTGTGAATGCCAATGTTAAAGACCACTAACTATGCCAGAAGTCTTGGTGTAGTTGTGCACTGTTTTGTTATTTGAGATTTTGGGCTACTTTGCTACCTTAACATGTGCATTTTCAGACTAGAGGGGACAAAGTCTGAAATATACATTTAGTACTTTATTTTCCTGCAGTTTGTCTCTGTCCATCTGTAGATTTCTCCTAAAAGTTAGGAGCCACATCTCCTGCCACTGTCATTCTTCCTGCACCATATCATTGCCGGTACTGCTGGAAAGCTCCTGCACAATGTTGTCTGATCCAAATATGGATCAGACAACATTGTACCAGCAACTAATCGTAAAGGTGTACGTAAGTGGTTTAGATGAGTCACGTGGTGTGCTTTGACACTTCCTAATTTAGGTTTCCACGGGTGGCTTTGTCTATTTCTTGGTGTTTTGTGTGTGTATGTGTGACCGTTCAGACATGCTGTTACTCAGTTATCAGTTTTGATGTGTTTGAGATGTTATATAGCAGTGTTGTTAAGGATCTGATTCAATATTGGGTCTGTAAATATCAATTTTCAATGAAAATGTGTAGAATTTTACAATACTTAACTTCACTAGCCGTTTTCTCAAAATGTGTTTTTCCTCATTCTCTGAGATTCTAAAATCTCCACTTCATTAGCACTATATTCAGAAAGTTTTTACAGAGGGGTTTGTTCATATATCATTTATAGCCTGAATTATAGAATAATTTTATTCCCTGAAACAGGTCAAAAATACTTTTTTGTATGCCTGTTGACAGTATTTTTTGATTTATGAAATAAAAATAAATATCCAAAATTCCCTCTGTAAAAACAAGTTTCATGTGTCAACAAAATAAATCAATAATTTTAAACCCGACCTCCAGTGAAAATTTCATGGTGATGTCTGTTAGTTAAGACAATTATAAAATCGGCCTACTTTCACCTTAACAATATATTAAGAATTTGTGGACTTTATCATAATAATGCTGTCTTTACAGGTCTCTACAAAGCAGATCAATCAGAAACCTGCAGATGATTCAGAACGCTGCTGCTAGAGATTTGCTCAAACTTTAAATCAGGGCTTGCAATCTTTGCGTTTTGCCATTGATAAAATATATGGAGTTTAAATTTGGGACACTTTATTCATATCTTGGGCTATAACTTTTATTCTACTATTTGTGTCTTATTAAGCTTTTTTTATATTATATTTTATTTTAGTCTTTTGAAAATCATATTTATGTGTGTCTTTTCATATTGCCTTGTTTCTTTTATATACTTTCTTATTGCCTTTCTTTCTTATGTAAAGCACTTGCCTTGTTGTTGAATGAATGGTGCTATACAAATAAACTTGCCCGTCTTGCTTAGATAAATGGGAAAACAGAAATCGCTCAAAGTCAGCACTTCCGACTGAACAATTCAATGTTTCACTTTGCAATAAATCCACAATCAGATTATCAGGAGAAATAGACGAAAACAAAGATGAATCAAATGAGAACGGAACTTAGCTTAGGTAGAAACAGAGTCTTTGTTTTTATAGAGTGTTTAGAGTGTGTGGGTTTTTCACATTTTGAGATAACCATGCCTAAAGGTTGTTACCCTGAATTGCAAAAAACCCTCTCATTTTTACTTTCCCTTAGTGGTAGTTAGTTCTAGGTATTAGACTACCAAAGTTCTACTGAAAACCATTGCCATTGGCTATTGGAACTTGAACAGTGTGTTGCAAATTGTTTTTCATTCGGACATTATTTTGTTTGTTTAATTCACGATTTTCTTCAACTACTGATTTTTCAAACTTTCTAATATACAAATGACACATTGTTTAGCTAATGCAGTGGGTACAGCACCTGCCACTATGGTGGGCTCATGTTATCATGTGTCATGTGAGGGATTTTGGCAGTCTAATTTGAATCTAAAAGCCATTGCTAAAAAGACAGATTATCTAATGACGAAGACCTTCATCTTGTGGAGCATCTGAAAACACTGAGCATCTATTAACGCTAATGCATATTTAATCTTTTCTTTTTCTCAGCCTGCCCTGTGCAGCCTAGCAGTGCCTGTGATGATTCTGCAATAACTCAGCACATTAACAGCAGGAAACATTATGATTCCTTAATTGTAGATATGTTTTTGAGAGATTTGTTTGGGAGATTTGTTTTGTGTGTAGTGTTAGACCTGAGAACCATTACAACTTGAATATTCTATAGTGCACTGTTAAATATCTGTTTTGTTAGAAAGTAGATAGCTTTTACATCAGAAAAGCTTCTTCAATTCCCAGTGTAGTGTGGGCTTTGGGTATGTGATAGAAGGAGCATACATAGTACTTTGAATTTTCTTACTTTTTTGTGGAATTTAATTGTTTGTGGACCTGACTTGAAATAATCATTCATTACTTACAGCCAGCCTTATCAAGGAAACAGTTTAACCCTGTGTGCAATATTGTGTGAACAATGGCATTGGGGAACTTATATGCACTCCTTTTTAAGGTATCAACTAACAGAAAGTGTTTACTTTTCAATGTGGCGGGATCTTGGAGGCGGAAACACGAAATGCTGAGCAGAAGCAGAGGGACAGAGCCAAAAAAATCATTGGAGCCAAAGGGAGGATAATCCAAGTGGTCAACATCCGCTTAAGCAGACTGCTTGGCACTGGACTAAAAATGTTTGAGCACAGTGTTTTTACATGCATTTTAAAATCAGCATTACTCATACACAAAAGTCTGCAAATGCTACAACCAATTAAAAAAGTTATTAACTCTGTCCAAAGTTGTTTTTCTTCGCTGCAAGAAATACTTCCAGACACACATTTATCTTACCTTGAGCTATATTTCCAAAGGCGTGCCTTGAAGACATTTATCATAAAGAAACAAAAATGAATCTGTGTCATTGCCTGGGTTAAAGGATCAGTATGTAAGTCTTAAGGGGATCTATTGGCAGAAATGGAATATAAAATTCATAAGTATGTTTTCATTCGTGTTCTATCACCTGAAAATAAGAGTCGATGTGTTTTTGTTGCCTTAGAATGAGTCTCTCATTCTGTATCTACAGAGGTAACAAGGCCTCTTCCACAAAGTCTGACATGTTGCACCACCATGTTTTTACAGTAGCCCGGAGCTGCATCAAAAAGTCTTTTTTGCTTTTGAAGAGACCCGGAAGTATTTCAGTGGCAGCAATGATAGCTGGTCGAATTCTCCAAAAGCTAAGGAAAGATGCTTTAATGTTTCCTTTCTTATCTCCTTTAGCATAGGGTACACCGGACCTTCCTTTACGAAAGGAAAAGCAGATAATGCCGTCCCACAATACCTTGCGGCAGCAACATTTAAAGTGACGCACGTTATCAAACTGAAACTATAAAATCCATTGACCACATTTAGCAAAATCCTTGCAATACGGACATATATTGTGATCCTTGAATAAGACACTCACAATTTCCTTCTTTCTTTTGGTTTGTTTTATTGTGGCTTTGCTGTAATCTGATGCTGAAAAGAAATCACCGACCATGATGCATAAAGGATGTTGATCACCATGGAATTTAACATACTTTATTTTTTCTCTCATGCCATAACTTGCTAATATATGTAGTGTATTTCTTGAACTGTCAACAATAACTGCATAGCAAGCTATGTTACTAGTCTTGTAAAATGATCAGTGAAGATAATGCTGCAGTGTGTAGGCTCACGTTATGTATAGCCAGCCTTATCATTAATTTTACTTGAGTCACAGATGTTGACACCCTCACCTTAATAAAGGCAATAATCAAGCTGGATGACCTCAGTACAGTACATTAAATGTAATGTACTATTTCAGTGTTTCCCACACATTGATTTATTTGTGACGGCCTGCCACATTATTAAAGCTGACCATGACTTATTGATTTTCGATTATTATTATTATTTTTTTTAATATTATAATAGGTAAATTCTAGTGCTGGGCAACAATCAAAATTTTTAATTGCAATTTATCACATGATTTTCTTGCAATTAATTGCATTGTTACACACAAAATTGAATAATGAATTCCAAAGTAGTGTATTGCACACTTTTGATTTAAATGTACTGCTATATACACAAAAGTGCAATAACGTGGTTTGCAAACACTTTAAACAAATAAGGTGCTTAGATACTAGCAGTATTCCCTTTTCACAGTAGCAATAAAATATTTCTTGGAAATCTCAACTTAAACATTAATGTAATGAAATCAAATATTAAACCAATGCTATTTGCCACTGCCAGGGAATTACCTTTTATCTAGCTTGTTAAAACAAGTTACCATCAGAGTCCAGTTTTCTTGGGATTTTACCTGAGCAGGTATCAGCAGAAACATTTTTCTTTTATCAGGGAGCAGCAGAAACATGCTATGTTCAGTAGTTGCAGTTATAGTGAGGTGAAGTGGTGGAGCACAAGGTGTAGCAACAACCAGGTGCGTTTCTGTGATACTGTTGTGCTCGCCTCACATACACGTCCACCTGCTGCCGAAGTTGAATTGTCTTGAACTTTTTGTACACAACGCGCACATCATTGGAAGAGAGATTGATCCCGACGTTAATTAATTAATGCGTTAACATGATAACAACACTTTAACATGCCCAGCCATAAATTTCTATTTGATTACAGATGGGTGGGCAGGAGGGTGAGTGTCAGCAAGCATTCTCAATGTGACAACCCTTTCCATTATTTGGTGACTGGTAGCCTACCTTATAGGCCTTTTTGCCATCTTTGTTATGAAGTAGCCTAATATATTCAACCTGTTGTCCACCTTAAGGTGGTCTGCATTAAAACGACACAGGGGGCAGTGTCAAAGATGCATTTTTTGTAGTCCACCTTCAGTGCATTGTAGTTTCATCATGGCTGGTCACATCAGTAATATCCGCATTATAATCCGCAAACAGCTCTTAAGTATGTTGCTTAGAAAAGAGCAGATATACTGAGCCCCATGGTCGTCTTTTCCTAATTCCTTATGAATTCTCCTTTACATCTTTCCATGACCTCATGATGCTTTCTAACAAGGTCAAGAAGAGTGGTTAGGAAATAAGATTTTTTTTTACTGTTCAACCGCAGCCCAGCACGGACAAACCAAACACTACTTCCTCATGTAAGATGCCACAGAATCATACACCCTGGTCCTTTTTAAGGCTGTGTGTTTATATATCTGTGGACAACTGAGTATTTATGCATGCATTTATTCTTTGTGCTAGGGGCTCCTGGTGTCTATGCCTCTTCCCTTGCAGTGTGTACTGTACTTCTTAACACTGTCTGCCGTCTAAAGGAAACAGAGTTGATAGCTAATGACATCTGACAGAGGCCGTCTGTTATGGTCATGTGATACGGTCTCAGAACGTCTGAGGCCTGCTTAAGAGATGTGGTCTGACCATGGAGAAAACAGAAGACCGGCTACATACAACGAGGCTGATTCTCACTTCATCATTTTACATGATAGAGATGGGTGATATGACTCTATATACTGTAGCATAAGACAATACAATATTTTAACTGCCATGCTGTTTATACTATTGCTAGGATATATATTGCTTTAACATTTTATGTTGTACTGGGCCATCATGGGAAATGTATAGTCAATGCTATATATATAAAAAAAAATCATATTGACTCATCTTGCATAACATAAAGCATAAAGTCAAGCAGTACTCATTTAGATAACCCTCCTACTAGTGTCACCTCTATTCTGTAACAAAAATACAGTGTGAACTTACTTGAGAGAAGGAAACCACTGTCTGTTTACATTGTACATAAAGCGGACGTTTTAATGTTTGCAGGCATAAAGACACCGGTGTGTTTTTGGTATGAGAAAACAGAAAAACAATGCTTATATCTTAAGAAGAAAGTACACGTGTGTCATAATTTAATTTCATATCATTATAAGTCTTAGACCATGCAAGCCAAATCAAACAATTAATCCATCTAATCACATTGAATCATTATGCTTCTTTGGACACACGTGAATAAATACGCATGCAGAAGCATTCACATGAGCACGTACAGTGTTTCATTCACCCATCCATCACGTACGCCTACATCTTCTCATATAAAACTGCTTTGGCTCAGATACGAATCAATGTACCAGTCAAGTGAATCCAGGTGAGATAGAAATCCACTTACACCCTCTGATCACAATCAGTGATCGAGAAACCACACGGAGGCAGGTTTACCTTAGCTTCAAAAACACAGGGCTGTGGCACAATGGGGGACAACTATGGAAGGGAAAGCAGAGGAGATTACATCTCAGACTCTGCAGGCTGCTCTGTAGGAGATGCTGGTGGTGCTCAGGAAAGAACACATGGGGTTGAATTCAGACAACTAACACGGACTGACAGAGGCTAGTATGTGGTCTGTATTAGATGAGTTGTGCTAGTGATCTGCTGTTGTCTGACTGATGCATCCAGTTTGATTGTGTGGGTATAAGAAAACACATTTTCAAACAAAGATAGCTAAATTGATTATATACTGTTCACTGGTAGACTTATTCGGACATCCTAAATGGATACTCTCACATAAAAGATTTCACCCCAGATGCTAAGCCATCAAATATGATTCTGAGCGATAAGGAAATCAGCAGGAGAGCACACCAGGGTAACATTTTTGATGAGATCAGTACCTGAATAACACTGTGTTAAGTCAGAACATGAAGGGTTATTAATGTTTTCTGTCACATCTTTTGGTTGTGTTTGAATGTACTTGTACATAAAACCACACTGGAGTGTGGTACCGTCAGTTGTGCTGTGCTACAGTATTAAGGCACAGTACAGTAATTTTAAAACATTTTTGGGGAGTATGTTCCTATGTGAAAAAACTAATTGGAAACAATATTTTATCATAACACAAAACCTTTCCAAATCAGCCTTGCATTGGGCTTAAAAAGACACATGCATATTTCAAAGTATGTCTTTCCATTTATCTAACAAATGCAATACCTTATGCTTAATCTCATGTGTGGGATTGTTTTGATAGCTTGGATCTAGGCTCATCTAAACCGCAGCCTATACCTTCTATTTCTAAAGGGAAGACATGCAAAGTCTCTGTATTGGTTTCACTTCTGTGCCAGACCACTCAGCTTCTTTAGCTGGTGGGGCCTGCTGTCTGCGGGAGACCTCTCTTGGAGACTGTTCGCCATAGAAAATAATTGATATCGTGCTGCAGTAGCAGGCCAAAGTAGGATGAAAGAGATGTTGGAGGCCAGTCAAAGAACTGACACCATTATGACATTTACAGTCATGGCTGAGTGAATCCCTGTTGTTGGACAGTTATTTTCAGCCACTCCTTTTCCTTGCATCTTTCTTTCTTTGTTTCTTTGTCTGCCTGGTGTCTTTAGAAAACAGGAACACACACCGACACAGCATGATCTTTTTTTCTCTTTCATTTCATGTTACAAACAGGCTGGCACATTGTAACACTAATAATACAGTACTGTTCACTGTGCAGTTCAATCTCTCCTTTTGACAAATGCTTTTTGAGTGAGGGATGGATGAAATGAGGGAGGTGTGTCCTTGTAATTTGGAATTGTCACTACCTATTGGCTAGTCTTGATGTATGCCATTCCATAATGGCACTCCACCTCTGCTACACATATATAATTTGCTTTGCATGCACTACTCGCAATCAGAGAAGAACATTTTAAGCACATACATTTCTGAGAACCCATGGAGAGTATCTGAAAGATTTCCAAAGCAAACCATTTTAGAATCTCATTCATTCATCTCCAGTCAATGTTGAATTCTTCTTGTAAAAGTATCGTTTTTAAGTCAGCACATTTCATGTGAATGTCTGTCCAATGCAGTCTACAGGCAGGCTGTCTGCGTCAGCAAGGCTGCTTAATTATCATGAAGACATGCACTTTTCTCTTTTTGGGGAAATGGAGCAAGCTGTCAAATTTTTCCCCCATGTGCTTGTCCAGATGACAGCTTAGTGGTGTGTATGGGCCACAGTATAAAATTGTTAACATAAAAAGTACACTGTGTGTAGTTTAGGTAGGTGAGTGAAACGGGAAATATATAATTTCACACAGATGAAACAGTGATATGTACACAATACCAAGACAACACAGTTCTGTTGTACACGCTGTATCTAAAAAAGACAGAATTGTCAAAGCTTAACGTCTTTATTTACGCCATTGGTGTAGTTCCATGGATCAGGGTTCAATTGGTCAATCCAACACTCAGCTAAATATGTCAATAGCAATTCAGTTATTTGCAGTGGAATTTGGTTCCGCATTAATTAGACACAAAAGATAAATTCCAAAGATTTGACGACATTTTTTATCTTTCACCAGCAACACGTCAAAATGTTCAGTTGCCCAACACTTAGTCTAGCATAATGTTAAGGATTAGTTTTATTTTTCTTAACAACATACCCCATGCAAAGACCAAAACCACAAATAAATTTATCCTTAAAACAAGTATTGTCTGTGTAGCTAAAGCCTGATATATCTAATTTTGCCCCACTAATTGTAAAAGCATATTGTAGATGTATCTTCAACATTTTTGTTTTCTATTGGGCTAGACATGTTGAGATGCTAGTGTTGCTATTGACTTTTAATCTTTTTTTTCCTATTAAAGTCAGTAGCATATTTGTTTCTTGTACCAAATCAGATAGCCTACTCTGAAACATGGCACAAACAGAAGTACAAACCTTTAAACAAATGAGAGTGAGAAAAGTGGAAAGTAATGACTGGAATATTGTTGTGATAGCTGGACTATGAGCTCTATCTGTTTTCGAGGCTCACTGGCATAAGGGACATGATGAATTATGATTGATACAAGAAGTGATGAGTGGCAGATTGCAGCAACGGTCATGGGGCAGTGATGGGTTGAAGCTATTAAAGAGGAGTGGACATCAAAAATATGCTGAAGTTTGTGAAGCATTACTTCAGCTCCAACAGAGCTAGATAAATAGATTTGAATTAATCTTTCCTTACAATACCAATTATTTACTATCAGCTGTAATGAAGGGGGTGGTATGGGACAAGAATAATGCTTGATTCGTTGCCTGCAGTTAATATGTGAGATTTTCCCAGTTCCTCTCCCAGAACAGTTGTCGGTGTGAACATTCATAGCAGCATAGACTGTCAAGTGGACCTTCTTTCACTGTACTTGTTACATGAACTTTTCATGATATTTCTGTCACTTTCTATCAACCATGGCTCTGAAGTCTCCATGGTCCTCTGCAGCTTTGCCTAATCTTCTTTTACTTTTCATTTTCATTGTCAGTGTCTACAGTATCTAGAGCTGAAAGCTTATACAGTACTGAATGATATTTGGAACTGGGTTCATATGCTGATGATAAGCCTCTTACACTAATAACGTATACAATACCAAGTTGACTCTGATTCCCCGCTTATTTATTTATCTAGAAAGGAGAGGAAAACAAAAGAGAGGAATTAAGTGCGATTAAAGTTTTTTCATTCATTTCACAAGGAGGTGGACAGAGAGTGGACATTAAGAATTACTGGAAACTATATACATTTGGATTTGATTGACATAGACTAATCTATTTTGGTAGTGTTATGGAATATTAGCAGAATTTTGTTTATTGACAGTGTAAATGTTCAATTCTTGTAAAATTACATTTTTAATCAGCTCAGTTAAGTCATGCTTTTGGGGGTTTAGATTTTTCATAGTATATCACAAATTATAGTAATATAATATTTAAAAAAATGAAATATTAAATAAAAATGCTATTACTCAGTTTTAGCTCATTGTAGTGCTTGATCTTCATTTGAGAACCCGAGAACATGCTGTTTGTTTTTTTTTTCTTTTTTCTATCTGTCATAGTGTCTGTCATGTTCACCATCTTAATTGATGGATAAATGAGAGGCCTAGCATTGTGTAATTTGTTTTTTCAGGTTTTTAGTCATACGCTAAAGTAATGGACAAAAAGCTAGCAGGGCTACAAAAAGGTAATTTCTAATGTCTGTCCTTTGGTTTTAATGTGCCATCATTGATCAGATGTAGCAACTCAGTCAGTCTTAAATGAAGTGGGCCCAAATTTATATTGCATGTGGCTCAGTTCCATCTCGCCTCCACTACAGCTGTTTGGTTTGTTTTCTACTGTACTTTGCCATTGAGTTTTTGTATTTTATTGCGTCGTTAAGTGGGTAATTTTAAAACTGAAAAATATACAATTCTGTGAATACAAGTTTTTTTTATAAACTTTTTGTTTGTCAAACTGTCAGACAGTTGAAAGTTGTCATGGCACTGAAATTAGGCCAGCTGGGTAGGTGACAATCATTTACAATTTATTCATTTTTCTGTGACACTGGCTCACATATATATAGGCCTGGTTGATACCTTCTAAATCACAAAAGATAGAGTCTCAGAGAATTTGTGAGGATTTGTGTATGTGGGCCTGACGTGGGCCAAATATATTTGTATTGGTGTATATATCGTGAATGCTTGTATAAGCTATAATAAGCTGTAGTCAAGTAGTGCTGTTACACAAAATTGCTAACTATTTTGCATGACAAAAATATGGTGTTTTTTAAAAAAATGTAACCTTGTAAACCTATTCTCGTATAGCCCTTAGGTAAAATTATGAACCTGAAAATGAGCATAATATGACCACTTTAAGTCATTTCTCACTCCTGGCTGTTAAAGTAAACAGGAAATAGAAATCGGACAAACATTAGATGACAGATGGTGAAACATTACCATGTTACTAACATAACATCTATGGTGCCAAAATTACTTTTAACATGGGGATGATAAAAAAAAAACATTTAGAAAATTGACTGTAAGTGACTATCACCAACAGAAACACAGTCTTTGTGCTGATAATCTTAATATATCATGCTTGTGTGGGGACAAAAAATTTAGCAGACTTTGTGGTGTTGTCTTGCATCCATTACTATCTTGACAAAGTGCTCGTGGATCCTTTTGCTTCAAGTGTTTGTGTTGCTTCAGCTATTTGTACGTCACAGTGTACTGCTTTGATAAGCCATTTCCAATGTGCAGAGCTTACAGAGCACCACGTTGTGGGGTCTCTGTCTAAAATACTCCCTAACCTTAGATGGTCGTTGATGTTTTTTAGCTAAAGCTTGTTCTTCAGGAGAACTCTTGCTTTGACCGGACGCAGCACTTCATTGTGACACGCAGATGCACATGACAATAACGTCCGTTACTTCAATGAATTGCCCCAGCTCTAGTTATTAGTTTAAGAAAGTAGTAGTAGTAGTAGAAAGTGCTATAAAAGACACTATGTCATGCATCGGTACTAAATATTTGCATTTGACTTAAGTCATACACCACTGCATTGCCCTAAATGGTCATTGGTAGAAGTACTGGGCTGTGACTCGGAATTAATTTCTGTGAAACAGTACAGGACCGTTTCCCTAAGGCTCCACACAAACCCAAAGGACATGACCTAATACTTGTATAGTCCCAGTTTTTTCTGTTCTTTGTAACAGACTCTCTCTCTCTTTGGTAGTTATAGGGCTCAGAAGGAAGGAATATTGGCATTACTAGTTTACAAGGATCCACCATACACATTTGTCAGTTTCCCTGTGTCACAGCCTCATGAGTAACAAAGTACTTGACTTATGATCATGTACATCCACAGTCACCCCCTTATTGTTTCGGAGGTCAAGAAGCCAGTTAAAGTGAACATGTTGGACACAGCCGGGGCATGACGCCTTACAGTGCACCACTGATTTATATCCAGTAACAGGGGACCTAACTCTGCATGCCAATGGCATTACCATCATTAATCAGGCGAGACACAGCCATGCCCACAGGAAATTAATTAACTCTTAAAATTCAGGATGGGCTCATTATTTATAGTGGCTAATTTATCGCAGCCTTGTGCATGTCTTGCCATACCATATAAACCCACATTCACAGATGAAGAAGGATGTTTATGTGTAGGAGAGAAAGAAAGAGTACAACAATTGAGACAGAGGAACAGAAAGTATAAAAAACTGCTTTCAATGCCAAAATAGTGTCTTCTACTGATTATAGTTAGAATTTTCAATTTTGACTAACTGTCTTGTGCTTCAGATGAACAGTTTTAGCAGCTTAGAACACACACGTCTATGACATGGATGAGTGCAGAACACTACATGTTGGCCCTTAGCCATGACTAGCCAATAAAATGCTGTAGATCAGATTTGATTGCCATATCCCATTTCTAACTTATTTGGTCAATAGTTTCCTGTCCAGATATTTCCTTTTTGAAGGGAACTGCCACTGTCCTTTTTATTCTAAGTCCTGGTACTTTCAAGAACTTGGAATAAAAGGTTTAATATAAGATTCTGGAGTGGCTAGCCACAGTCATTGCCAGTGTTGGACATATTAGCTGGGTGCCCAGCTAAATCCAGTTGTGAAGTCTTTCTGGAACCACATGTAGCCCACATTGGCCACGACTGACCCCTGCCAGTTTATTAGCTCTCAGCCTTTGTTTTTCATGCTCTGGGAGCTCTTGCATACTTGTCGTGATGCCTGCTAAGGTCATGGGACAGCTGAGGTTCCTGGGGAAAAGTGTATCGATTCTCTGGAGAGACTTAAATTGGTCATATTATACCTTTTGCCTTTTCCCCTGTCCTTTTATTGTGTTATATATCTTTTTTGTGCATGTAATAGGTTTGCAAAGTGAGAAAGCCCAAAGTCCACCCCAAAAGGAGTTCCCATCTCCCACAGAAAACACAGCTCTAAACTGCCTGAAAACAGCTCGTTTGTAGTCCGCTTTCTTGTGACGTCACAAGAAAACACGTGTCATAATGCTTGCCTAGTGGCTAATCCGACACACCCTCAAAAACACCAGTGGAAAAACACAATGAGCTGCAGCACAGGGACAAGACGTCTGCCTGCTGCCTCTCCTCTCCCTTCCAAACATTAGTCACCCTCCAAGCAGTCTTTTGACATAAAGTTGTTACTGTGATGTAGAGACAGTGCACAGTTAAAACTTTATGGATGAAAGATACAGCTGAACCGAAGCAGTGTTTACCTGCTTTTCAGGACCTGCCCTTCTCTGATTGTGATTGGCTGGTAGTCCGTACTACACATGTGCAAGTCCCAACAAAGATCTTGTAGAAGTAAGATTGACCCATAGCAGAAACACTATGAAAATGAAACTACGTAAACCTGTTCTGCTACATCCACTAAATAAAATTATGAACCTGACAATAAGCATAATATGACCACTTTAAAATTCTTAATCATCACATCATCACAATATTGATAACACTACACAGTGCAGTACAATGATGTATGAATTATTTGCTTTTTCGGCATATCTTCTGTGATGATATCATGGAGTGACATTTGGTTGCTATGTTTTGATTAATTGTCCAAACCAAAAGTGGTACCTTATCTGAATATCTGGTACCGGACATCTTCAGCACCAAACTCACCCAGCTCACTGTGCCAGCTTCCACTTGTTAGTGGATCACAAACAAAAGATTTGCCCTCTGTTTGGTGATGATGTTCTCAAAAAAGAAAATGGTGATTCAGCACAAAAAGCACAGCAGCAAACCAATAATTGTGCCAAACATTCATTGCAGGCCCATCTTCTTTAAAAGTTTCCACATGTAGCAGAGCTGAGTTTGGTGTATTGTGCATATTATCTCTGTGATTATATCTTCCTATCCAGCACAGTAATGTTGCTTTGCCACAGGCTTAACCTTGAAGTCATTGAAGGATACACTATTACAATGACTATACTGGAACAGGCTACAGAGCTGGAGAGTATTACCTCATGATCCACCTCCTGGTTGAGACTGATTAAGACCTTCATGTATGTCACCACTAAATCCATGCCAGGCAGAAGATGGATCCTACAAGCAGCTGGCGAGGTGTCAAGCTCATCATGTCAAGCTTGATCAATTCCTGTTAAGAAGAAAGTAGTCACAGACAGATTTCCCTTTACCTCTGCAAAGTTTTCAGTGCCAGTACTGTGACAAAATTCATTAAGGGTCAAATAGAACAACCAGAGGGACACAGCTGCAATCTAGGTTTCGTGCCAAGACCTGAATAGCTGGCTCAAGCCTGTCAACATGTACAGACTTTGCTGAAAGTTATAAGGTATGGTTCTTTAATCATGGAATCACCCAGATCTGCTCACCTGCAAAGGATTCGTCTTAGCAATGGAGAACTTTTATGAGTGGAAGGGGCTGAGATTGCCAACACACACTAAGACTTCAAGAGAATCAGAGTGAGAATACTGTAAAAGCAGATAATTGAGATGCAGACAAGGGGGAAATCAAGAATAGAAGAAGCAATAGAGCCGACTGAGTCAAAAATCTGAATACCCAATGGTATACGCAATTACTAGAGAGGATTATCCTGAAGCTATTTCAGGTTGAGGTGAGTGAGCAGAGGCTTAAGTCATGCAAGAGAATGGGAACACAACAGAAATGAGCCTGAACCAAGTGGGAGTTGGCTGTGGACAGAAACATCCCACGACCCAGGCATGACCCATCATGTATCAAATCCTTCACCAAGCTATTTGTGATTTTATCTTTCTCCCCATCCACATGCTGGGATATGGAGGAGTACCACTTGAATTTCCATTATAAATTCATCCTTGACCAGTGTGTTTTCAGTTCGGTACACTTGGCACATCATGGTCTGTTGTTACAAGGCCATTGCTGTTACTGCTGGCCCTAGAACCACGACCTAAGCACGGCGATCACAAAAAACATCTAGCATCTGAGTTCAGTGTGACCAAGATGATACAGCTCGTAAAGCAGACTCCCAAGCTTCACCCAAATCTCCAAAATTATACAAAATAAAAACATTCTCTTTTTCTCCTGCTTAGTCTTTCTGTAAATGTGTGTACAAGTACGCCGTTTGAATTAGCCTCCCTTGTTGACATCATAGAAGGATCTGTGTAGCATAGGACCCCCCCCAGCTCAAGAGATGGACCTGCCCACTGAACACGTACTGAATTTGGACTGCAATTCAATTCAAATTAGCTTTATTGGCTTGAATGTGTAATAACAATATTGCCAAAGCATCATACAAACTAACAATCAACCCCATACTGCAACTAACTGCTTTGGTAGTCGAATCATCTGTTGATTATTAAAATAATAATAATTGGCTTTTCGGATTATGAATCGCAAAATTACTCAATGCCTCTTACAGGTTCATTGTGTAAGATTTAGTGGCATTAAGTGGTGAGGGTTGTGAATGGCAACCAACTTTCTAGTCTACCACTGCCCCATACCCTGTAGCCACTATTGTTTATTTATTTATTTGGATCCCCATTAGCACAAAAGCGCAAAAGCTGGTGCTATTCTTCCTGGGGTCCAGAAAGAGATTTGCATAAATATTACAAAACATGTTTAAAACAATACATTACAAAATCTGTACATAATTCAAACAAAAAAAACAGCAACAATTTTCAGTCTTTACATCATACGGAAGTTTAAAATAGTTTTCACAAAGTTATAAGACATTTAATTTTGATTATAAAAATTATTATTATAGCCACCATCTCAAATCAATTTAATATACAGTAAATGTTACAATAAAAAAGCACAAAAAGTTGCTGTTACAAAAATGATTTAATAGAATTTTGTAAAATTAACTTTTTTAATTGAATCTCTTCTGAGACTGCAGAGAGTGGCCAGTCAAGAAATAAGGTTTCTTTAGGTGTATTTATTAAGAAAGTATATTTACTTAATTATTCAGTATAACCATATGTTGATGCAACTTGGCCACTGAATAACGTGGAAAATGTAAGGCAAGAGTGTGAAACACTGTCACTGTTTCTGCACCACAGTCCATTATAGAGATTAACTTAGATAAAGTTTATACAAATATTACAAGGGAAACACATTCATTCTCTCTGTGATTATGGACCCTAGCCAAAACTCCCCTCCAGCAATAAATCCTGGCCCACGGTCAGATTCTGGTGTTTAGATAGCGAAGTGATTCCCCTGAATTTCCTCTGCCTGGATTTCTGGGGAATTGAAAAAGCATTTGTAGGTTGATGGATACAATGGACACAATTTGAAGTTGGAAAAAAGATAATAAATTGAAATATGTTTAAAATCGCAATAATATTGTATCGTGACATAAGTATCATGATAATATCGTGGGTTCTCCGGTGATTCCCACCCCTATTCATTATGTAAGGTCTTTATACACCACTGAAACATAGTTATGGCTCTTATATTGCTGCTACTGCAAAACACTTTTTACTCACCTCCAGCGCTCTGTATCACAGACAATCCTTGCTACTGCTAGTGTGCTAATGTGCTAATCCATTCTTTTACCCATATTCTTTGTCTTTATAATTGCTATCTTTATGCATCATCATGTATACATATATCATACATACATATCATGTATCTTTTTGTATCATTTCTCGTGTGGCTCACGTATGTTTTTTGACAAAATGTGGTTTGGAGACCAGTCGTCGGGTGACAGAGTCCCTGTAAGCTTGTGTACTGTGTGAACCTCTGTCACTGATCAGTGACGTAGTGTGAACGCCACAATGACTTCAAGACTCTCCGTCACAAGACAGCAAGTTGTGTAGTCTGAACAGCACAGTGATCTGCAGACGCTGAAAGTCTGCACCAGCATTCATTTAGCTATCAGCTTTTAAAGAGGTCATATAATGCTTTTTTTCATTTTCTTTATTGTGTTGTATCTTTTTTTGTGATTGTGAAAGGTTTTGCAAAGTGAAGAATATGATTTTGAGTTTAAGTGGCTCGGGTCCAGTGGCCCTGTGCAATATGAAGCAACCAGTAATACTTATTAAGTTGGCCTATTTCATTATTATTTTTATCTGTATTTTATCTTACAGCAATAATCCAGACAGTGAAAAAAACACCTGTCTAACCTTTTTGGCTTATTGGAAAGTGTTACATTATTCATAACTTTTTCAATCAATCTTTTTGTTGAGCTAATGTAATTTGACCATTTACCTAGTATTTTTGCACATTTAGCCTTTATGGAATACATCACTCACTCTTTCTTGTTTCAAATGTGTCCTCTCTACAACCATTATAGGAAACCCATCAACAGAAAACACTTTCTTTGGCATTGTGCAACACATGTCAAAACAGACTGGCATCAGATCTTTATGCAAATCAAATGAACTGTGGCTAGGCTCATTTACATCTTGTTGACATTTACGTGTTGTAAATATCCTGCATAATTGTCAAATTGACGTGCACCACAGGTGCTTATTTCCGGCAGGCTATGTAAATACCCCCCAAATTTAACAGGAAGAAAGATTTTACAGAAAGTAAACGTCTTCATTGTGTCTCATTCAGGTTCAGTGAGGCCCTTACACATTACATATATTGAATCATAAGCCTTTGTTTGTAACCTTATCCATCTGTTTGCAGTGTCTATTTTTTCCTTGGCAGAGGGTTAACATAAATGCTGTAATGCAGTTTAAAATCACTGTGCCATTGCATTCTCCCCTTCTTATTTGACCAAGGTCTCAATTGAAGTGGCCAAAACAAAGGATTAGTAAATCTTAATGTGTGTATTATTACACCCAAGCCTCCCACTTTGGCACTGGCAGACAACCCCCATCGGTGGACAAGCCTTATATTATAGTAAGAGAGAGTGAGATGTGAAATCAGAATAGGTCTTGTTAATGGGATTGTAGTGTTTTAGAAGAAGCCTATGCACTCAGCAGATAAGGGGACTGTTTATCCTGTTAATGTGTCACTTTAAATACATTAGGAGTAGGAGGGCTCCTGATTTTTTTTTTATTTGGCACTCTGCCTCACTAATCCCAAAGAGCTCAAGGGACAAAGCATTTAAAGATCCACACATAAATTTCACTTTAACTGGTTTTCAGTCTGTTAATGATGCCAATTTCTGCCTGGAAAAAAACAAATTACATGTTGATTTAATTGCACAAAAAAATGTTCAAGATTTTTTTATAAAAATATCAATTTAAATTATTTAAAACTGACCTTGGGCAATTGGATGCATGGGCACACATATGTGCAGTACATAGGCACATACACACACGAGCTACCACACACACCACACAATGTATTCAATGCTAATGAGACACAATCCAGATCTCACTGTGCCACAGTGGGACCAGTGGTACGCAGATATTTGTTCATTCTATTTACACTGTCACAACAGGTTCCCAGAGGTCTGTTAGTCCCACTATAAAAACAAATGCTGTTCTATAATTCATTGCTGATTTTGCACTTGTCTTTGCTTTTGGAAAATAATGTAGGACGATGTTTAATGCAATATTTGTGGATGGCTATGGTGTGATTTTTTTTTTTTAGTTTAAATTTATATTGTTTATTTTTTGGTGGGGGGGAAAAAGAAGCTCAGAAGCAAAATGCATTTTATGGGTGTGACTTTCACTTAACTTCTGGGATGTTTGTGGGGGAGGATGAAAGGATGAAATATCTGCTTTCTTAACGACACTCACTGCGACTGTCTAATACAGTTACTGCCACGCCTTGGTTGTGTGTTCTGAAGTCATGAGTCACTTTCTCCTTCATGCTGGGAGGCTCACTGGCGGTGTCTCTGAAAATATGATTGGTTTTCTGTAGGAGGTGGTCAGTGTGCAGTCCAACAACTGCTGCTGTGATTGAGCACAGTAGGAGCTAGTGTGGGTGTGGACATCAGTGATAAGGCCTGAGTGGCACTGGCAGGCTCTCTTGTTAGCAGGAGATCCTTCAGAGGACCCCACTAAGAACGTAAAGGAGTTGGTCTCACTGTCTCAAACCCCATAACATTCATCCTGCTCCACTGGCTATTGTTTTTGTCACATACTGTTGCTCTGTCACAGAGCAACAATCATACAGATACGTGTAGGACAGCCTGCCAGTGACTAATTCATAGATAGATTTAGGCTTGTGAAGTTAGTGCCGTTAAATTAGACACATTTAATCATCACAAATTGGTATAAAACGTGTTTCTGAACAAATGAGTTTCATTCATGAACTGCTGTTAATTAATGGCTGGTAAGATTATCAGTGGTGGCGTGAGAGTTATTTATACATTTCATCTTGGTAAATGTGTAAAGGTTTATAAAGTGGCCTCTGCAGTGGGGAGCATGTGCAGAAGTGAGGGGAAAGCAGGTCATCTAGAGAAACAGGTGGTGAGTCAACAGAATTGTATCCCACAGTGCCGATTAAGCTAGGAAGTGTAGCGACAGAAGTCTACATTACTCAAAAGTCTGAATATGGGCAGAAAATACTGACAGCATTCTACCTTTCTTGGTTGTTTTTGTTAATTTCACAAACTGAATGTTCAATAGAAATCCCGGTCCCCTACCTTGAATACTACCACTCCCCTTATTTTGTGTATTTATTTGTACTATTTAAAACCAGAGATGGAACACCACATACAGTAAACAAGCAGCCAGTGTACAGAGCCATTGGATTTGGTTTTGTTGTAAATATCTGAATTTCAAACTTGCTTGACATTGGTGATCTATCACAGTGAACAAACTGATGTTACTTGTTGCCATATTTAGCAATATGGCTACAAGTGGAAAACATGCACCAGTGTTTTCAGAGGTTTGATGTGGTACGTCACTTAAACTGTCATCAAGTTCCTTTTTTTTCCAAAGAAGACAGTAGACTTTTTAAAATTTTGAAATCCTAATTCAACTTTATAGTTGTCATGTACAGCAAAATGTAATTGCACAATAATTTTGTGTAAGGAGGGAAGTTGGTCTCACATAATAAAAGGTATTTGCACACAGAGTCTGTATTTTTCAGATGCATTTGTCACCTGATTAAGAATTGTTATGCACAGAAACCTTTCACACTGAGTCCGATGTGTTTTATTATTCAATTCAATTCACAGCATGAGACAAAATGAAGTGGTCAAGCAGTGAGCGAGTCCTGATGCTGCTGTCGCTCTGTCTCTCGCTCCCCTCTCATTTGCCCTCTTGCTTCTCTCTACAGAGGTCCCTACGCTATCACCACTCTCTGCTCACGTCTTGTGTTTGGCACAGGGGCTACCTGAAGAGGCTTATCTGTCCTCTCTCTCTCTTGCTCTCTCCAGACTGTTGCTCTCCCTGTCTCTCTGTGTGCTGTCCTCGTCCTCTATTTCATTCTCCCCCTACTCGTCATCATCTATAAATATTACTATTTGACCTGTTGAAAGTAAACTGTCTTAGTTATGAAATGAAGCTGTGCTTTTGATGGATGGGGAAAAAAGTCAGCTAATTCTAACACATCTAACTCAACGGAAAACAAGTCTTAAACAGTGAACTTTGTTTTTAGATATTTCTCTTTATATTACGTTTTCTTGAGCTTTATAGGAATCACATGCTTGGATCTGCACTGACTGAGGTAATTTTGGCAGGTGATAACATTTCAATTAGACATTTAATACACATTCCACCAAAACTGTCTGAAAATGTGGGGCTCTCTCTTCTTCCAAATTAATTTAGGTAGGGCTCATTCCTGGTGGGAAAAACACATGGACAACCTTGTGATACTGGAGCTGATTGTTTCAACACACACACACACACACACACACAAACACACACACACACACACACACACACACACACACACACACACACACACACACACACGTAAAACCCACTATGTGTCAGGCCTGTGCAGATAACAGTCGTACATTTCCTGAAAAAAGAAAAAAAAAGTCTTGATGCATTTTTAATTGCGTTCATTTTCATTGGTCTGTATCTGAATGCCAGCTATTTCATTAGTGTTAGTAATGAGACATTAGGTTGACATTTAGTTGCATAGGTGTTAAATTGAAAGGGGAACCCTGCTTGCCTTTTTGTAGCTCATCCTGTATTTGCCTAAATATTCCATAGCTCCCATCAGTTTATTATAAATGGTAATGACACAATTAGCATTCTGGGAATGGGGGTATATGACACCAAGACCATTTAGTAGCTAATCAAGGATGTGTATTTTTTAAATCTGTTTGTTTTGCTGCTGATGATGCCATTGTCACAGCTGACAGTGACGTTTTAAGGCAGAATTTGAATGTCTAGGAGGTATGCTAATATTCTTGAACACTTTTGACGAGTGTCAGACTGATAAATCCCCTTCCCCTTTTCCATCTCTTCATCTCTGTCTGCTTGTCTCTCTTTCACATACTCTCACCTCTCCTTTTTCTGCCCTTGCTTTCATTTTGGGCCGAGACATTTGAAACCAATGAATCCATCCTTATTCTCTCTCATGAATTATTGAATATTCCTCTGCCTATTGTGTTGTCACAAGACCTACATACTATAGGCAGCCTGAGCAATGAGATGTGGGGTGCAGTCAGTGGAAGACTGACGTGCTGTGCCACGTATGTAATGACAGGCAGCAAAGTGCCTTTAGGGTGCCAGCTTTCATCAGAGTAAATGTTGATGACACGGGCTTGTTGCTGAGCTGACAAACTGTCATGGAGCTGTCAGGCTTGCACAATCACTGACTCTGCACTGCTATGATCACTTTTAAACTGATGAATGCCAACCTTTTGGGAACAAGAGTTGTTGTGTGGGCGGCCAGGCGACTTAGGCCTGGTCCATATGTACACGGGTATTTTTATAACTGGAAATTTTCCTTTTTTATTTAAAAAAAAATCTCTGCATGAAAACGCGACATCAAGCGCTGTCAAGAGCATGCCAAACCACCAGGCGGCGATATGACCCTAACCGTAAACCATGTTAGCCAATCAGAGCCGAAGAAAATCATACACAAAGCAGGGAGAGGCACATGATCTGACATCAAACACAGCAGTTAACGGCGTGCACTCTGTCGGCGCAAGGTATAAACTGTTTTACTGTCTACCAGGCAACACTGCAACCGGAGTTTCTTAAAATCTTCACCTGGCAGGAGTTTTCAAAAATGTTTGGTTTTAGTGACTGCGTTTCTGTGTGGATGAACGGCCAAACCCGTGTTTGTGTAGACAGGGCCAATGTATGTGTATGCATATGTTGTCAGCTCCTAGACAGGAATTTGTACTGTTTATAACCCATTTATGCTTTATGTCTAATCTGTCTGCAGCATTGCCAGTGATTATCATCAACACCTGATTGTGCTAAATTTGGTAGTCATGACGTTGAATATATTGTGTCTAAACGTATGATCATAGGAATAACAATGTATGGTGCAAAAAAGTTTTTTTTGGACACCACCCTTACTCAAAAACATTAAAGTGAGTAACACAGACCATCTCCCTAGCTAGAAATAAGAGCACTGAGGATTGAATTGAAGATGTATCCAGGTAATACATTTTGGAGATGGTCCATTGGCACTGAATTAGATTTTGACTCTGTGGGCTTGTAGAATTTTTGAGACATTCTTTTCAAATGAGTTCAAGCTGTGATTCAGAAAATATACCTATATCCCAGTAAAATTGCCATGGGTGCCGTCATAGTGAATTTTTCTGTTGTTCATGATCAGTGGAGCAGCTCAAGGATTTGTCTCTGCATGACATCATCACCAGTCTTTTCCCTCCTGTTCAGCGTAAGGAACTATTATAACCCTACTAATTCAAACACTGAACTGTTGGAACTGCAAATCTATGTTCAGTTTTAGTGTGGATTTTTAATGAGCAAATCAGCTTTGGACAATAAATAAGTTATGAGAAGTAAATAGATTTAGCCTAGTATAGTGCTTTTCGCTACACCAACACTGTGTTGATGTATCACAAAGGCTCAATACTGTGCTCTGTGGCCAATGGGGGAAAACCCTCTGTAGTTACCTATTTACACATCTAACAGATATGGAGTAACATTAGCAGTAAATTGGAATTGTGTTTATGTCAATGTGATTATTATAGGCACAATATTCAATCCCCTTTTAGCTCTGGTTCGAACTCCACCAACTCCTGAGGGAAATTATTGAGGGCTTGTTGCTAATTTGTCTGGTGTTTGGTGCTAGGCAGGTAGTATGCAGTGTTTTTTTTTTAGAGCTTTCTTGCTGAAAACAGCGGTCTTCTACAAAAGCAACAACTAATAGCTATAGATGGCAGTTAGGTTGGATCTGCTCAATACGCTTAAATTTGTCATAATTGATATCTGTACAATGGAAAGCAAACAAACAACTGGTTTAAGGTGAGACAGCTCGCTTTAACACATGTTAACAAAGTTTATCACTGGTTTTGTGAGCAGTGCAACAGTTTGCCCGACTCTATGATCAATGCTTTGCTAATCAGGGTGATCTGTGTTTCTAGTGTGCAACTTGCAGCTGCTGACGTTAGTAAGTATAATTCAGGTTTGATAGAGGGAGCAGACTGGATTTGGAAAATATAGCAATTTGCTTTGATTTACATAAAAGTCACCAACTGATGTATGGTACTCCTCTGATGTTCCCCTGCAACTCATTCAATTTCAATGAATTGACTCATGTTGGTGCTTATACGTAAGGCTTTGTGTTTTGTGTTTTTATGGTAGTTTTTTTTATGTCAAGCAACATGATTTTGCAAGTATTTAGTATTAGGGCTGTCTCCCTTGCCTTCATCTTTTTACTCTGGTTGTGGGCAACCTCATCTCATCAAAAATCCAATTCTGAGAGACTGTGCTAAGTGACTGTGCTTGCTCCCGCTCAAGGCAAAATTGAAAGAATGTAGAAACTACAGTATGAGCTCAAAATTTAACTCAGCACTTCTTGCCAAACCTTGCAAATGATGAAGAAAAGATGAAAGATCTTAAAGGGGAGACGGATAAAAGAAAGCGGATGAAGAAAAACACTTTAAGATGCAAAGTGAGCATCTTTTATATGATCACCAGCTCTTGTAATAACAGTTCTGCTGACATTGAGTAGTTCAGTAGATTTCACTTGTATCTTGAGTACCTACAGAGAGGACTTTGCAAAGAGTATGTAGGATTTATCGAGGGTTTGGAGCCAAGCTTTCTGTGTCCCAACTGTTATGCAAACTTGACAACATCAGTTGACTCCCTGCACTTTTTCTTACACTGTACACAGAGCAAAGCAGGATAACACCACAGCAAGCTATGAATTTTTACGTAATGACTCTCTTTCTCAAAATGGCCTTACCACAGTGCTAATTGTAATGGAAAAGAGTGATGAAAACTGAAGCGCTCTGCATTCCGTTTTCATCACTCTTTTCAGTTTCCATGGTACATATCAGAGGGGCCCATTTCAGTTCACAGCTATGCCACTATGCAAAGTTGACTAACCGTCAGTTCACTCAGAATAAAAAAAGCTTTACTGTCAGCCAAGGAAGAAGAATGAGGGGAAATATTTAGTGCACAGTTATTCAGTATGAATTCCTGATGTAGTTGTATAATACTGTAGTTGTCCAATTTAGAGCCAATACTTTTAGTAGTTTTTCTTTCATGGATAATAACTTGTGCAGGCTGAAAACTAGAGGCAGGCTGATAAATCTGTGTGCCATTATTGTTGGCTGGTATGAGCTAATTGCAGATAAATCATATCGCTGTTAATAAAAGCCAACATATGACAATTAAAAAAGAAACTGAGAGACGGAAGACAGATTCTTCAATCATGTTATGAGTGTTGTTGTTGCATAGTTTGTCCACCAGAGGGCACTTTGTAACTCCCATATTGGCAACACTGTTTGAAACCCACAAATCCACCACAAAACACAACAAACAGCTGTACTTTTGTTCAAAGTACTATTTACAACAGAAAAAGTTTATTTTTAAAGTGCATTATGTCATATTATCTTGATGAGGTCTCACATAACAAATGTTAGAATAATCTTATCTTATTAATAAGACAATAATAATAATTATTAAGTTATTGTTAGTTATTGTGCATCCACTTGTGATCAACGAGGGACTGTTTTGAAGACCTGTCCTGTGCAAGTAGACTCTGAAAAATGCTTTAAGTTTTGTCTGCTGAACAGCAGCCTTTTTTAAAAGCAAGAAAAAGGAAATTCACATGATTTTTTTTCCTGACATCCTCATTTCCTGACATCCATGTAGCCTAAAAGTGCATCATTAAAGTGGTCTACAGTAGATGAAATACATCACAGAGAATAATTTTGAAAATGGCTACTGCTATAATGTATTTTTGTCTGTCTTCTTTATGGCTACAATGCTGATAACCCATACGAAAAACACAAATGCTTCAAATTAACTGCCTTACCCTGTAAGGATCTGAGCATATGATTCTCTGTGATCCATTCTGTTAATGGAGACATTTTGCCTGGGTCTATGAAATGTTCGCATTGGCATTCCTTTGCGTTGTCCTTGGGACTCAGTTTGGGAGACACTATATTGCTGACACCCTTGCTGGGAGCATACAACTTTAGTGACACACATACAGTAGACACATGCACACAGTCATGCACATATACGCATTAATAATGTTCCTCCTAATGAATTACAAGCAGACCTTGAGGCCATACACCTATGTCCCAGTAACGTCTGGCTTGGTGCCCAATGACAAGCCTCATAGCACAAAAGACAAGGACACACACACACACACACACACACACACACACACTCCTTTTGTCTTTAAATAGCATGCTTACTTAGCTTCCTCATCTACATAACAATAGTACAAAGGTAGATAACAGTCATAGAAACTCTGGTACTGTCCATCCATCCTGCGTGTGATTGCTTCTAATACCGCAAGACTCTGTTTTCAGTTTTTGAAAATCACTTTTAATTTGAATCAAACAAAGTGTCAGTGTTGTGCATAATCAAAGTTATTTAAAGCTACCTGAAATACACATGCGAGGTAAATTTGACAGGAGCTTGATGGGCTTCGTTTAAAACAGTAGCAGATGGCGTGAGGCACCTCACTGTTGGCCCAGCAGACAAAGCTTTATCTCCTGTCAAGGTGAAAGGTCAAGCAGTGTGTCTTCAGCCCACAGATTAAACATAAAAAGTTGAATAGCCAGCAGTTATGGCATTTAAGAATTTCACACCCTACAAAATTTTATCATAAGCTGTAGTCAGCAAAAGTATAGAACGCCTCACTGTTACAGGAGGGAGGAAAGTGTACTTTCAGAGGTTGTTTCAGAGGATTTCAAAATGTACATTTTCTTAATTCTTAACAATTGATGAGTTGATACCCAGAAAATTATTTCACATATATTGTAATGATTAATCATATAAGTAGTTTATCAAGAATAAAGCATTTGCTGATTCCTGCTTCACTATGTGAGGATTTATTGCCTCATTTGTAACTTGAATATATTTGACTTTTGGACTGGTTCTGAGGATGATGCCATGGACTTGACTTGGTGCTGATCATTGTTTTAACTATTTTCACCTAACTTATTAATGGATGCATTGAAAAAATAATGACATAAATTTAAAACATAAGGAAAATAATTGTGATTTGCAACTCGACAGTGACTGTATTTAAGTAATGTTCCCTATACGTAAATAGAGCATTATGATATGAAGTCTCTGTAACTTGTGTTATTGTAATGATTTCTGTCATTTTATGAAGGGATGTCTGTTCTGCATGCTCTCTCCCTGCACCTGAGGGACTATGGCACTATTGAACATAGCTCACATAACCCTCCCCTGCCGTCCATGTCCTCTGACCCACAGTCAGTGGGTTAATAACCAGCTGCACCGAAAGTCATTTGTCATTTGCTACCTGCCGCTGATAGGAGATGTCAGTAGATGTCTATGCCCTTGTCACCCAGCCACATGACAAATACTGTATCAAGCCTTGCAATCTGAGGCTCCCTGAGGCTTCTCAGTACTCCTCTACTGAACAACCACTCCCACTTGATAGCATTAGATTATTGTGCCATGATCCATATCGAGATAAACTAGTGATCCCCCTGCTCTTGTTCACCCCCTTTTCCAATAAATTGCAATTGGGTTTGTTTTGTTTTTTTCTTTTGGCACATTTTTCTCTTTCCTTTGCTTTTAAATGTTTCCAGCTTTCCTTTGATGTTGGATATTTAATGCCAGCACTGGCCTGCAGCTAATGGTTTTATATTGGCACAAAATTTATGACAATTTATGCAGATAAAAACAGGACATTGAATGATGAGACAGCATTTCTACAACTGTTTTGGACTTATGAATTTAATAAAGTCTGATAAATCCATTGTCTTCCCAATTTTAGAGTTTTTGTTTCTGTGTTTCTTGCCTGACAAAAAGAGGAGTGTAAACTATTGGATATTAACAGGAATAAGCCTTTCCCATCTGTGACTCATTTTGTCTATAATTGAAGTGCTATATTGATTGTGATGGCTGAAAAATTTGTGATGCTTGCCACTTATTCATTCTCGAATTTAGACAAATCTCCGACTAATACCATGGGTGAAAAAGTTGTCATTATAAAGATTTCATCAAAGCAGCTAAGCAATGCAATGGCTTGACAGTAATTCTTACCGAGCCAACTGCACAAAATGATGACAGCCTAAGAAGTCTGTCCAGCTATTTAGGAGTTCAAGGTTTCTAGTTGCAGCACAGTGTTGATGTGAGCGGAGACTGGGCACTGCACTAGACTACTAATGCATAACTTAACACTCACTTTTGAACTTTGGTTTATTCTTTACAGGCAAATTAGACTTTTAACATTCCCATAATGCGGTGTGAAAATATGAACATTAACACACATTCACAGTTTAAATGTCACTTTCCCCTATACTAAATGTTGATCTTACAAACCTGTTTCCCTTTGTTCTCTGCAGAGATGTCGGGTACAGGAGAAGATATTTCTCAGGTACACTGGAAGCAGCAGTGGTTGGAAAATGGGACACTATACTTTCATGTGTCCCTAACTGAGTCTGAGCTTCTAGACCAGACAACACAACCCACAGCTCGGGAGCCTGCTCATGTCCTACATGAACATATGCATCTCCTGCACATCTCAGTTATGGTAAGTTATGAACACCTGAGCCTAAGAAATGTTGTCGTGGATATTCATAGAATCACATATATGCATGTTTAGCATGGAAAATACATACAGAAATACACTATTGTTGACAGTCTTTTGCAGGTGTGACAGTCCTCTATGTGGTCATCCACTGTGTCAAGTGCGACTGCTGGTTGCTGGTGTTTGGGCTGTCTTTGCTCTGAAGATCTATTTTATGTGTAAGAACTACAATTACGCTTGACGGCTGTGGCTGTGTTTGTGACCTGGACAGACGGTCGGTCATCATTCCCTCTTGCTGGATGAAGTCTGACGCTCCTCATGATCCATGATGATAGAGAAATGCAGAGATTGTCAATAAAGCATGTTGTCAACCCAAAATATCACAAGTCATGCTTTTAGGGGAGCTGATGTCTTATTAAGGGGTGCTAAGCTCCCCCTGCCCCCCCCATAGTTTAGGAGTCTCTCGGATCGTTTGTCAGACAACCTGTTCCTCCTCGGAGTCAGCACAAGACTGTCCAGGCTAAAGAGCCTCGCCACAGGTGTACTAGAGAGTATCACAGTCCTTTTCCGAAACAATGTGAAGTAATACATCCGCCCCTTGAAAGACTTCTTTCACAGCTCTGCAATTTCTGCATCCTCGTGAAGTGGCGCTGAAGTCAGAAGTGAGGTCGGGAAAGTGTTAAGCAAACACTCATGAAAAGGGACGTTTGATTTATTTTTCTTCTCCCGTTATGCGGATAGTTTAAGAACCAGTATGCAAGTAACGCAATGATTTTGTTAATAATAACTAATGTTCTTACTGAAGTTATCAAAAGTAACACGTTACATTACTTTGTTACAGAGAAAACTGATTTAATTACACTAACGTATTACCCCCTACACTGAGTACTGAGTACCGATACCTTTTAAGGTATTGACCGAAACAGCCCAGTATCGAGTAGTATCGAAACGTCTTCAGTCAAACCAGTACTTCAATGGATACTTTTTGTAACCAGATAGCGGAAAAAGTGTAGTTTATTGACTTGTTTAGCCGACTCCTTTCTCGTTCTCTGCTTCTTACTGTCGTCTTTTTTGAAGGAGGTTTTCGACTCACCACTAAAGGAGCATTTGCAGAGATCTTTCAGTTTAGTTCATTAATCCAAGTTTAACAAAATAATTCTCCGTGGCTGACTTTCAACAAACTAGGGCTGTCCCAGATTAAGTATTTACATAGTCTAATCAGAATTGTCAAGTCCTGCCTATAGTCGACTGATAGTCCAATTATGTGTGTTTTTGTGCACAGCGTTCTCTCTCTCTTTCTCTCTCGCCTGCCATTCACCGGTCTTGTGCAGAGTTTTGCGTGCATGCCCTGCTGCCGACAACTGCATTCATGTTGCGGATCCTCACAGGTCTATTTCAAGTAGCCGGCTATTTAAAAATGCTAAAATATTCCTTGTGTGGTTCATCAATGGTGATAAATTATCCGAAAGTTCCGCAAGACAGCATTGAAGCTGGGGCTTGGTCTCTTCTGCCACTACACACATGCACACTACTCCTACACATGCGCATTGAAGCCCCAGGGTTAGTGTACAATTTTGGGTGTATTCACGCACTTTAAAAACATTTATTGGAAATTTTGAAAATGTTTATTTACAGCATTAAACTTTGAAATGTATATTGTAATAGGCTGATATTAACTTATTGGACTTATTGGGAGAAAACTGATAGTTCTATCTAAAATTAGATGTTAAGAACCCCCATATAGCCAAAATGGCATGATCCTTGTTTCGCTGCAAAGCTTCGACTAATAGGCTACAAAAAAACTCCCATTCTGTCGTCCTTCCTCTGAGGATGACCTAATTAGGATGAGCAGTGATCTGATACAATTTCCAAATATTTTTATATAACAGGTTATTGATAAGAGAAAAAGTAAAAAGATGTCCTTGATTGTCCATAACAACAAAAAAATAGCAAGGTATCAAATGAAGTACTCAATTAGTATCTGTAACACTTTAAGGGTACTGGTTTTGGTACTGGTATCATAAAATTTTAAACGATATCCAACCATATTGATAATACACTTCAGAAAAGCATGGACTATACTCCATACTGCCTAATGAGGATAGTGATGTTTTTTGTGTTTTGTTTTTTTACAATGTTTATGGTCCAAGCTGGTTTTAAGCCTTTTTCACTGGAAGCATTGGAGTTAGTGGTACTGACGCAGCACGTCGAAAGAGCAATAACTTTGTAGACAAGAAGACTGGTGCAGAGGTTAAGATCTTCAAATGTCAAAACAGTCTGGTGAAGGCATAGCTACAGCGGCACATCTTAAGCAGTGATGCACCTCTTGGTATATTAGTTCTTGCATGCTGTGAGAGTACTGTCTATGTTTTAAAGTGTGCTATTACCCACCATTGACAGGTGGCGTAGAAAGCTGGCTAGGCAGTGATTGGTGGGAGACCTGACTTTTCTTTATATCCAAGCTTAAACTTAAGCTGTTCTTGTATGTGTATCAGTAGTGTTTTCATAGCCTTTTTACAGCTTTATGACTGTGGTGTGTAAGGATTTGCTATTCCTTTAAATCTACTGGGGCTGAAGTACCTTATTAACATACACATGTACACACACCAGAATGCAGCTGATAGCTTACCTCCTACATGTTTTTGTTCTACATTGTTATGTCACGGAAATATTTTCTCTCCTCTAGACTTTATTGTCAAACTTACCTCACCATGTACTTAGTAACATCATCTCAACTTTATGGATGTCGATGGTGCTTTATCTTTTCTTGTTAACTTCTCCCTTGAAGTAAATACTTCTGGCTCTGTCCCACCTCTCCCAGTCTCTGTTCTCATCACTTCACCCCTTCTCTATTTCCCCAAATTCCACATTTTCAGGCTTCTACTCTCATGTTTCGCACCTATTCTATTGTTGACTTTTTCTGCCTCACCTCTCCTTGCACCTCCCACCACCTCCTCTATTTCTGTCTCTACCCCTCTACTCTGTGCACCATCTCTAGCCACCGCTGTGTTCTCCCTAATCCTCTCACCTCTTTTGCCGACAGCCCCACCTCCTCCTCTCACCCTCAAAAAACACATTTTGGTGACACTTTTTGTCGCTTATTTTAAGGGGAGTGCATAATACTGTCATGACTATGCCATCCGAAATTGACATAAACCCGGAATCAAACATTATGAATGTTGTGTTTAAGTGCCTTTAAGCTACTTTCAGTGTAAAGTTGAAACTGCAGCAGACGTCTGTGTTTAAATAACTTGACATTAACCATTACAGTGAACTGACAGTGTCATTCCAAAGTAGCAGTTTCAAGCATTTGTCCTTTAGCTCAACACTTAACATTATTGTTACTGTGTATACTGTAATCACACTATTACATAAAACTTTATTCTAGACACTCTCATAAAAGCATTTGACAGTTATATAGCATTTAAACCTGCCAAGAAGTGTTTATGATGGGCTGTGTCCCCAATGTCAAGTTGTCAAAACAGGGAGTTTTTTGGCGCTGCATCAACTTTGCACTTAAAGTGACTTAACAGAAAGACAATGATAATAGTTATAAACTAGGGGTGGGCATAGATTATTTTTTTTAATCTAGATTAATCTTGAAATTAATCTAGATTAATCTAGATTAAAATGGCTCATTTGAATTCTGCCGAAGACATTTAAAATATGTGTGCGAACGGGTTTCAAGCCAGGTTTCAAGCCAGGTGGCGCATTAGACCAGGGGCTCATCTCCTGTTTCCAAAATGCATCACAAACTGCTTGAGAAAGCTGTTCTACTATGATAATTGGTGATGAAAATAAATCATGTTCATTAAGATGTACTTGTGTGTAGCGTGTGATGTGCTTTGCGTTTAGGTGGTAGGCTACTTGAGACTGGAAGAACTCCTACAGTAAACTAATTCCACATTGCACAAGGTGCAAACCAGGTGTTGTGCCGAGTTTTGCCTGCCTGCCGAGAATTGCATGCACCTCCAAATAATGCTTTTAAATGCTGTAAAATTCTTTGTGGACTTCATCAATGGTGATAAATTGATTTGAAGTATATATTTTATGAATGTTTAGAGTCTTTAATATTTTAATACACTTAGTAGGCTAGAAGGACCATGACATTCAGCACATATATGTGGCGATAAAGCTGTTTGATCAATGAGCACAGCAAAGTGTCTGAGAAGGACCTAAAGAGGTGGATGCATAATTCGGCAGATCAGATTTTGTAGGCTCCCTGCCGAGATTTGCATCCACCTCTTTTCTCAGCATAGATGACCGTTAGCACCCGCGAGGTGCATGCAATTCTCGGCAGGGAGGCAGAATTCGGCACAACACCCGCGGCTTCAGAAATGTTCGTACACAAAGTGCTGTCCAACAGCTGTCTGTGGACGTGTTGCTACAGTTAGTGTGAGTAAATACCGCACAATGCGTTTTTTAATCAACCGGCGCATCAATAACTAACCTGGCTAGTTGTAAACAAACAGCTGGCCGAGCGAGGTTGTAACTGGAACGCCGTCAACTCGGGTGTGACGTCATTCCCAGCTTCGACCTCCGAGGTAACGCAGCAACAGCTATTAGCACGTCACGTTTGATGTGGTAATTTCACAGTAGGCAGACACGCAGGTTCGAAGGCTTGTTCTCTCCCCCTACAGTGCAATTCGGCGCTAAAATATCAAGGTGAAAGTCATCATAGCTTGCGTAGTATAGACCCAGCTCCCAACCCTACTTTGAGAATAGATTAACGGCGATATTTTTTTTGTCGCCCGATAAGAGTCTCGCGTTAACACAGCACGTTAACGCCGATAACGGCCCACCACTATTATAAACATTCAAGTTGAACTAAGGCTCATGTCTGTTTTTCTGTGTTATGCACATGTGTTGTAATAAGTTGATGTAATTGCACCATTTCTCTTTTATTTTTCTCTCTGCACCTCATGTCACTCCTTTCACTGCTTTTGTATGAAAAAGGTGATTATCAAATCCTGTGGTGTTCTTGCCAAAAGTGTGAACCCTTTTTATAAAAGCAGCACATCATTTTTGCTTGTGACCTTCCTTTTGATTTGCGAATATTTGGTGCATTGTTTTGAAAATACTTTTTAATCTGACAGAGCTGTCACTCACACCTTTGTCTGCTCGTACTTACAGTAGAGGTCTCTGCTCTCCTCCTTCAGTATCAAGGTCCTTTTTAGCTAAAACAGGTCTGAAATGGTGCACCGTGGTTACAAAGTGGTTTTCAACACTGGCTCCCTATTTAAACAAGTATATTTTAATAACTGCTAAAGCACTGAAATGGTAAGACCTTTAACATGTTCCCAAGCTTTCCGTTGCAATGCTTTTACTCAAATGCAACCTCTTATACATATCATCCTGCCTCACAAGGGCTTATTGAGGTTTACATCAAAAGTGAATCTGATTTCTCAGGGACGATTCTGTAGATCTGCCTTGTGGAAGAAATCCTTCCTCCCTTTCATCTTATATACATTTTTTAATTTTAATGCTGTAGATTGATTTTATGTTCTGCTTATATTTTATGTATTTCAAAATATTTTTGTATATTCTAATGCGTTTGTGTATAATGTTCTATATCTTTTATTTCTTGGTACAGCTTCTTTTGTTGGCACTCCAAAGAATTTGACCATGTGGTCATCTGTCTATTTCTGTTAGCCCTGTAGCCTAATATAGTCCAGGGTGTAGCCTGCCTTTTACCTAATGCCCAGTGGATCCTGGAATAAGCCCAACACTCCTGAGACACAGAACAGACCAAACCATCATAGAAAACTGATCAATTGATGTTTCTTTAGCTGATTTTGCTATTTGGATTTAATCATTTTGGTATACAATTATAATTTATATAACAATTGATGGTTATTGTTCTCCTGTTTCTCCTTGTCTTGGTTGCATCCCACTGTCCTCTGCTCAACATTCTTTCATTCGTCTTTATAATTAGATACTGCAGAACTTGTTTCCTTTGTGCTCCTATCCCTCTTATCTACAACCCATATCCTTATTTAGCACTAGAGCCGCCAGGGCTTACTGTATTTATTTATGGGTGGGTAAAATTTACCAGCTATTAGAATGCGTTGGTTTTGTCACTATTTCTGTTACACGTTGCTTAAACACACTTTCACTAACATTCAGCACCTTTGCTCTGCATTTCCCATAAACAGCATTCCCTCACTTCGGGCATTTACAGAATATTTTCACTGTTTGCATTGCACCATCACCATCTGTGAAGGGCACGTCCACTCGTGTTGGCTCTTTTGATGCCATCCACTCTGTGCTGCCTGAATTTAACACAGTCTGAATTTAAATGCAGCATGCAATTTAGAAGAAAAGATTGACTGTTGCAGAGTTTTTATAGACCTACATAATAAAGATAATAATATAGAATCTAAGATGTTCTCTTTGTTGGAAAGAAACAATTCTAATCAGAATGTTAGCTTATAATAGTCACTTTTGCTAAACAGTGCACTGTGGTTGAAAGTTTCTGCAGGTCAAAAAACACATGAAGGCCAGTAGGATATATAACAATAGTATCTATCTAAACATGTGAAGTTAATAGCTTGAAAATGACTGCATTCTCACTGTCGCCTATGTATATGCACATTTATCTTCGCAATTTTTAACTATGGGGATGCTACATACTTTTAGGAACAGTCAGAAACTGGGGGTCTTGCATATTTTATTGAAACAAAGTTACATACACTATATGGGCAAAAGTACTGGGACACGTACACATTACTTTTATGACATTAAATTCTAAATACATTGGCATTAATATGGAGTTGGCCCCCTCTTTGCAGCTATAACATCTTCTGCTCTTCTGGGAAGGTTTTCTACAGGATTTTGGAGTTTGTCTGTGGGAACTGTTACCCATTCATCCAGAAGAACATTTGTTAGGTTAGACACTGATGTTGGATGAAAAGGACTGGCTTGCAATCTCTGTTCTAGTTGATCCCAAAGGTGTTGGATAGGGTTGAGGTCAGGGCTCTGTGCGGGCCAGTCTAGTTCCTCCACACCAAACTGGGAAAACAATTTCCCAATGGAGCCGGCTTTGTGCAAGGGAGCATTGTCACAATGAAATAAGAAAAGGCCAAACAAAACTGTTGGAAGAACTACTGTTTAAAATTGTATGCTGTACCATTAAGATTTCCCTTGCAAATACCACACCACGAAAAAACAGCCCCTCCCACACTGATAAAACCTAGCTCCATCGGCACCACTGGTGGTGGAAAAACTCCAACAAACAGAACAAAAGAACAAACCACTTATTTTCCTGTCTGAGTATCAGCTTAGGATGTGACCATCAATGTATTACATTTAACCTTTTAGCTTAATTTTTATAAAAATGTGCAGCCTTCCTTGCATTTTAAAAATGGGATTTGTGCCAGACAAGAGCTTCTAGTGCACTTGTATGGTTGATTTTTTTATCTTGACGAAAATATCTTTAAACCTGCATTTACTGACTTTCAGCTGCTTGTCACAGCTGAAAGTCAGAAAATGGATGGTTGGAGAGTCAGTCCACACAAATGTGTGGCCCCACCCTTTAGCGGCCACGGTTTTCGCCCTGAAACTTGGCATGGATTTTCTGTGTGTGTGTGTGTGTGTGTGTGTGTGTGTGTGTGTGTGTGTGTGTGTGTGTGTGTGTGTGTGTGTGTGTGTGTGTGTGTGTGTGTGTGTGTGTGTTCATGCTCATTGACTACATGAGAGTGGGAGTGGCTTCTTAATAACATCTAATGGATTTTTGCAACATGACAAACTTTGTAGAAAAACAGACAGAAACAGACAGTAACACACATTTGCCATGCCCCCTTTTAGACACTCCTGGAAGGCACCTTGTCATTGCTGTGTTGAGTGGTGTAGGTTCAGTATTCATTCCCTTTTGTCGCTGATGAATGCAGGGAAAGTGAACCAAAACAGTACCATTGCAGATGCTGAAACATAGACGAGGGGAAGGGCAGAGTCGAATGATAATTATCTATAGTACCAGTGACCAAATTATCATACAAGTAGTCTTGCAATCCGTTGTTAGTGTAAAATATTAATTATAGCTGCTTTAAACATAGTGGTATACATTCATGCAGGTACACTTTAATCCCCTGTCTTTCTTTTTATTCCCAGTACCCATTCCCTACAGGAGACCTTTGTCTCCTGCCAGGCCGTTATTGTAAATAAGAAACTGTTCTCAAATAACTTGCCTGGTAAAATCAAAGTATATATAAAAAAATACACATGTAATTGTGTCTTTAGGGAGTTGTCCTTGTCTTATCTTGTGGGTTGCAATCTGTATAAAAATATGTATAAAATGCAAAGAATGAGGGAAAGAGGGAGGGAAACATATCGAGGCAGTCAGAATGGGACAGAAGGTGTGGTGGTTGGCCTCATGGCCCCAAGGTGTCTCCTGGCTCTTTGAGTGTACATCAAAATGTGTGATGCTGTCAGTTCTGACCCAGACTGAAGTGTGAGCACTCTATTCTTGTGGCATTGAGCTGTCAGTTTCTCACTTTCTCATGCAACCGTTTTCCCCAACTCTCTCTGCTTTTCACTGTCCTCCCCTGTCTCTCCATCATATAACGTCAGTGGATAGGGACAGGTATCAGTTTTAACACAGGTTAAAATGACAATTGACTGACATCGCGATCAGATAGATTTGTGTTTCAATGAGTGACTCACACTCAATAAGTTGATTTGACAGTATCATCTTTTTCATGCAAGATTTTATTATTCTTTACAATTGAACATGTCCTTAGTTTTTTTAAATAAATATTCTAAAACTTTTTAACTATTACATTTTGCTATTCCGTTTATCCTTCTATTTCTATTCCTTTTTTTTACGTGCTCATTGTGGTCAGTATTTCAGTGTCCCTGTCAAAGCTTATACTGTATCAACAGAAATAACTGACACATAACAAATTGACATTTGTAAGCACAATATCTGCCTTAGTTAGCAATGAATGTTTTATTTGTGATGCTTCCAAAGTTTACTACATAAAGTTAAGCATAGGCTTAAAGCAAGTCCTTCAACATAAAGCATGAAGTTGTTTGTTCTTTCCTTCATGACTTACTGTACATTTGTTCACTGTTCAACAACCCTGTTGAATCCACTGAAAATTGTCTACTTAATTGTCTACTTTGGTTCCTTCTTCTTTATGCTCAAAATGTATCACAGTAACTCAGTACATATTAAAACCATTGCTTATTAGTGGTGATCACATATTCTTTGATACATTACATCTCAGAGCTTTATATTCTGATAATGCTTTTTCTAGACACGTTCCTGACTTATCTTTTTTATGTCAGTTAGTGAATGAGCTTTAATCAACAACTAATGCAAAATAAATTTACCTACTTCATAAGCTGCCTTTAAATTAACAAAATTAACCATAGAAGTTTTGATTGTTGCATTAGTTCACATAGGCAGAGACACTTACAGACTATCACATGCAGTTTGATTGTTTGATTATGAGGTATGTTGAAAATGCATGTAAGAGGAAGGCTTATGGTAAGTTACACTTAACCCACTTCACTTCAGACTTCAGAGTGCCGCAATTAGTCAGTTAAGTTTTTTGTTTTTAATAGTTTGCACAGGCTTGCACTGAGGATATTACAGTAAATATGTTTGCATGTTTGTGTGGAATCATTGTCTGCTGTTTGACTGTATGTATCGGCCAAGCTATTGTAAACCATTATGTTCCTTTAAGAACCTGATGAAAAGGCTGAAATCTTGTCCAAAAATACCATTAGGGATCCTCACCATATGAAATCATTAAAAGAATGAAATGAAAAAAAAAATGGCTAGGGTGACAAGATAACAACAGGTGAAATTAGGAACATGGGTGTTGGGGATGGGCATGGCTATGTTACATTCAGTGTCAATGAACAGTAAAACTTTAACACGTGAAATTCTCTTTGCTAAATTTAATGAAGTCTTTGTCATAAGGAACTGTAACTTCCACTATCTAGACATTGAAAACAACAAGGGGAAAAGAGCAACAACTTTGTTGACACAATGTTCACGGTACCCTGCAGTACCTGCTGCAGCAAATGAGATCTGGAACAGTGCCCATCTGTAGGAAACACCGAAAGAATGTTTCACAACAATCAACAGGCCTATTTAGAGTGGACAACTGCTTGTAATTTGGGACTGTCTCAAATTCTTTTGGGCATCTGGTCACCCTAGTTGTGGCCATATTTTAGAGACAAAATGTTAACCTTGGTTGTTGAAGGCACTTCCCCTGACTGTGTTACCCTTATTTTTTTATGTCTGACTATGACCTACTGTATACTGAAGTGGTCCTCCTTAATAATCTAAAGCACCTAGTGATACTATATCAAATTTTTGCTGCATTTTGTTATTACAAAATGTACTGCTCCCTGGCCATGCCTGGAGACCTTTATCTGAAAACGTTTGATTTGCATTGTGTCACACACACTTTATCAAGGATTCTATTTGTTGTGGTTACCCTTTTATCAAGCTGCTTTTAGTCTTTGCTCTGTTCTTTTTGATTTGTACCTTCTGAGGGATATTCTTTAAATTGTGATTGTAGATCATTGGAAAGGTTGTATTTTATATGTCAGGGAAGTACTTCACTGTAGTTCACTGCTGTCTGTCACTGCCTTACTGTAGCCTCAGACTCTGCATTGATAAGTGTTATCTACTAGCTGTGCTATGTGTTGTTATTCATCATACATTTGCAAAAAAATGGGGACATTAGAGGCAGTGTTATGGAAAATATTAAACTTAGGCTCACACTCACAGAGAGAGAGTAATGAATCTGTTAACGCTATCGGAGGCAAAGATGACTGATATAATTTAAAAAATTTCAGAAAGAACTTTTACAACCCTGTAGTAGGAAACTGAGAAACAAAATAATGTGATTCATGGAATTATTAACATCTAACACCAGAGAGTTTGCCTCCAGAAAGGAGTCACACCAGTGGTTTGATCAGACCTCTGAGATGTAGTGAAGCAGCCCTTAAACAAAGCCCGTATCCCACAACCAAGACAGATCACAGAGAAAAAGCAATTTTCTCCACTCAGTGCAACCTCTACACCAAAAACCATCCATGATGCATATTGCGCAATGCAATATACAAAGTTTTTGGTTGAAAAAATAATTATAGGTGAGGTATAATTGCATTTCTTTCTCATCAGTACTGGGAATGATATAATGCAGAGGGAATTTGAATATGGAGTTCAGAGGAAACAGCAATCAGTCATATTGTGTGCAGCACTGTGGAGGATTTTTCAAAGAAATGGCATGTTTGAGTTCACTGGGAGGACAGGTAGTATTTTACCAAAATGAGATGCAATAAAGGCTGCCAGTTCAGAGCCTTTCATATGCCATGTTACTGAACATAATCATCTATTCCCTGAGATCTGGGTATCTGTAGGACAACAAAAAATGAAAATTACACATGTTTCATTGACTTTCTGGACATTATGTTAAATACAGCAGTTAGCCTACCACCAAAACAAAATAAATTACTAAAAACTATAATGAATAGAAAACATTTCGTTTTGTGAAATCAATCTGCCTCATTTCTTATAATTGACCATATGCCTGGGGTCATTTAATATTCCTGAGCTCACACAATGTGAAGGGATGACTACTATTCTTATCTCTGTCCTGATAGATATGCATGAAGATACAGTGCACCCTACACGGTTGAAATGGCTTCCTTTATAATTAAGCAGTCACTGGTGATATATGACCATCAGTGTGGTGGGTCATCGAGACATTTCAGGCAATTGTGGCTCCTGTAGAATCAGGGGCTACATAAATTAATTTCCGCCACGCAACAGAACAGGCAGGCGCATAATGCTACTGTGGGTGAGGACATTTTCAATTATTACATTAAAGTCCAAGTGAGTTACATTTTAATTGCTCTAAGCTTTAATTGTTTCAGTCACCTTTTAGTTTCTGTGATTTTACACATGAGTGTTATTGTACAATGAATACAAAGTCATTGCAAATTAAAATGACTGGTAGCCAGCAGCTTAAGAGACTGACATGAAGCTTCTAGAGTTAAGAATTGTTAGAAAAGTGATTAGTGAAAGGAGCTAATTGTTTTATGTGCCATTAATAAGGCTTCTTTATATAGTCGCTGCTCAATAACATCAAACTGTTAAGTGGTATATCAAAAAAAGAAAGAAATTGTAATAGTGCTTATATTAAGCACTTAATATTTATATATTAAGAAGAAAATGTATTTGCATATTATCCTTATTTTAAGCCTTCAGATGTTCTGTTGAATGTACCCAATTTATGTAAACTCCCAGTATTTGTACCACAATATCTTGACATACTTTATGCTTTATAGTGGGTTTATCCCTTTTTTATAACTAAATATACTACTTTATGTCCAAACAAACACATTGTCATACCTAAATGACAATTTACTGAAGGTTATTACCTTCCATAATGACTCATATCACCCTTTTCAAGACAACTCTAGAACATTTCCTGCTTCCACCCGCCAATGCTACCCCAAGCAGGGCAGCCACACCACTGTGTAATCACTCTGTGTAAAAAGTCACATTTTATATAATTCCTTTATATTCCGCTGAGGGATATTCCATTATACCATGGTCACTGAGACAGTATAACTACAACAGGTCTAAAACCAGTGTTTTGCTGTTCTCGATGCCAGTTATTGGCAACTGTTGGTAAAGATTACAACAGTGCCACATTGATTAAATGATAAATTTTTGCTGCCACTAAAATGATTAAAACATTTAGCTAAAAACTTTTCTGCCAGCCTTCCACTTCCTTTTCTTATATTACTATCCTTCAAGCCCTGCTGCCTACACCAGCTTCACTGTAGCAATTTCAAAGGTCATCTCTCTTCAACTCTGTATAGGGGTTGGGTCCAGATTCTTGCAAATAACAGTTTTGAAATTAAGTTAGTGTGGTTCTATTTAAGCTCTGTACGCAGTTTGATGATAGGCAGGTAGTGTACAATAAGGCTTTACAGCTTTTTTTTTGGGAGTGGAAACAAACGTGATGAAAGCAGTTACACTAAATCAAAACCGTAAAGTTGGTGAAACCAAAAACAAAAAGCAACCAGCACAATTTTTACGGGCACTGTGAAAAGCAAAAGCATGTCAGGGATCAATGCTTAAATCTCAGTTGAATTCTAAAAGAATTTGTTTTGTTTTGAGTAATTTGAATTTTAAAATATCTGATATTATTTGTCCATTCCCCATTAAATTGTAGTCAACACTGAAAGGGCCATTCTAATGTCAAGTGAAGACCACACTCAACAAGATATCATCTATTGTTAGCTCAAGCTTTTTGTTTTAATTTTCTCTTTCAACATTCTTTGTGCACTGCATAAATTTAAATTGTAGCATTAGTCTTCTCTAAACTTCAGCATGATCAAAATAATTTTACTAGTTATCACCTAAAAAAGTTTTATATTTATTTTGGTCCTTTGACATTGCCATTTGTTGCTTTTTTATTGCATCTTTAAAATGCTAATTTTACCATGTCACTTTGCAATAATGATTTTATCTAAATAAAATTTCAAAAGAAAATATTATGTAATTACTGCAGAAAGATGAAATGCAAAGTTGCAAAAAGTAATCACATTTTTTTTTGTAAAGTATTTTTATTGTATTTAAAGGCTCATAGACATGACAGATGAAAATTCAAGACCAGCATATGTGCCCCTTTTACAACCTAACAGAACACATTCTCCACACACGAGTTAACCCAACCCGAAAAAAACAACAAACAAACAAAAAAATTACAATAAATAAAATGTACTCAGACAGAAGGTTCGTATAGATAGATGTACCCATGGTAATCAAACATAGTAGTGGGGTAAAAGCATAGCATATAAAGAACTAAGACCTGGAAACGTGACTCGAAATCTACGTCCATGACAGGCCATAAAGACCACTCCGGAGTGTATGGGCCCTATCATCTCCAATATATTCCAGAAAGGGGTCCCAAACGTGGAAAAACTTGCATGGTTTGTCCTTGAGCCAAAAAGTAATTACATTTAAATAAATGAATGTAATTATGTTGACCAAAAGAAGCACACATTGTCTTTTTGTCAATACTTTAGTGATTGCTTTTTGTTGTTATTGTTGTTGTTAATATGTTTTTAGTGTTGGGAAAGAGATTGGTGCCACAACTGACTATATTGAGAATTGATTTCCCATGTTGATTGATCAAATAGTCATTTTTAAAAAATGTGTATTTGTGGTTCAGCTGAGGCCATTTCAGTGAAAAATTGAATCACTCTGGATCGGCAGTTTTGATTCCTAGTGAAAGAAACCTGTGGTTTACCAACTGACCCAGACTTAAAGTGATGATGTGCCTGAAGTCTAAAACACACTGCCACAGCAGCGTAGCAGAATGTTAAATGACACTTCTCATTCGATGCCCCTAGCACACATCAGTCATGCTAAGGCATGTCTACAAGTTAAATACCGAGTACTGCTCTTGAGTAAAGATGTCTTTTGTGTGATCTTTCATTTGATTCCTCACCAGAAGATGACTTTTTAAAATATTATCTTTATAAAGCTATGACACTGGGGTCGAATATTTCTGGATTTTTATTTAACTGCACAGCAAATTTCTCCTTGTCTACTTTCACAGCTAGAATATTATGTTCAGCCACCTTGCTGAACAATGGAGACAGAGGTTATAGATCCAAATGCAGACAAAGAGAGGGTACTGGTGAGTGTTGTGGTTTATTGCACAAATGGTGAAACTTATAGGTGGTGAGGCAATGAGCAAGAGAACAGGCTGGGTGAGGAGTGAACAGTACCAAAATAAAACAAAAAAAACTCAAAGAGGTGATAAATCCAATGTTAAAAAAGCCACACAAGAAACAGTGAAAACACTGGACACAAAATCAACACAACTAAATCCACAATGAAGTGGCATCAACTGAAAGACAGACAACCACTTAAATACACAGGTGAGGGATAAACTAATTACACACAGGTGAGACCATTAAGACAATCAAGGACAAGCACAGGGAGTAAAAAATGACAAGAGACTCTAGGGCAGACTAACTACAAACTAAAACAGGAATTAAAGCTGAAACACACAAGGAATAATGTCACAAAATGAAACATAACACAAACAACATAAGTGACTTACTGACAAAAAACAACAAAGGCAAAGAACACAGAGACAGTGAAACTAGCCTAGAAACACTGATTAACTCATAACAAGGAAACCTGACAAATAACCAAATGACCAAAGTAACACATACACACACTACAGAGAAGAGCAAACACAAGGGCAGGGAATGAACACGGAAAACAGAGACAAAACACACCCCACAAACCCAAACCCATGACACAGAAGTCTGTAAAGATGGACATTTTAATACCTGACACAAAATACCTTAAGTTACAGTAGCTAAAATGTGGCAAAGCGAGGGAGCAAGTCTGGGGGAAAAGATGCTGCTTTTATGTAGCATCGACAGCATTGACACATATGTGGGCCATCTGTTTCCATGTCTCATATGACACTGGTGTCTTCCGGACTTCATGCCTCACAATGTCACATGTGCAGTAAAAGTTTGTGAAGTTTCAGGACAGACTGACCATCATCACTAGTGACTGGACCTAGAGTTTACTATGTGGTCTAGTCATAATATTTTGTTAAATGAATTCAAACTTACTATGCTGGGAACCATTTTGAATTAAATGCAATGGCTTTAAAATGATTACTAAATTTAATATTTAATATTTTTAAATTGACTTCTGCTAACTCAATTTCAGTTTAGTTCATTCAATTTCAGCTTGCTTTCATGAGCATAGGGGTCTTTCTCCTTGAATAATGACTGAATGCCAGTCACCTCCTCCGTGACTGCCAGCAGTGGACTAACACTGCTAACAACATGTGGCACTGTGCCCTACTCATCACGTCAGACAATGACCAAGGTTTACTCCCCCTGGTCAGTGAAAGGCTTGAAAATAATGGATGAGTTGCAAGTATAGGACTAGAAAGATTGGGCAGATTGGCATTTAACCAATATGGCATCATAACCTGGCTGATATGTTGCTATCAGAATCATATTTGGCTGTTTAGCAGCTGCAGTCAGCCTACAAGTTCACACTACATTGAAGAGACATTTTAGTCTGTCACAACCTAACAATATCCAGGTCCTTTAGCTTTCCTCTCAAGCTCTACTACCAACCCAGTGAATGCTGACATGGGAGCCATCCCTGAGCTTCCTCCAATGATGAATCTATTCCCTTCTGTGCAGAGGGCTTATTTGTTAGTTTAAGGGGGTTCCCACATGTTCTCTATACCCCTCTGACAATTGAGGTCTTCTGAAAGTCAAACTGTTTGAACTCCTTCCACAGATCAACTTTCTTTGCTGCAACCCCAGTGTTTCATCCTGCTGGTAGGCTTGGGCGGTATCTAGTTTTTCATACCTTGATACCGTCCTGACTTTTCATGAGGGCATATAGTATATGGCGGTATTTGTGTAAAAATAACAACAACAATGCAACGTTGAGCTGCTGGTGATATAAGTTATTGAAGCATGTAAGAGATTGTCTAGCCTACAGTGATGTGTGTGTGTGTGTGTGTGTGTGTGTAATATGCAATTAGCCTACTTTGACAAGTATTGCTGGGTTTAAATACCAATGGCTCATACAATTATGAATATATGGAAAATAAGCCCATGTATTCCATAGATTCGTGCTGGAGGACCCAATGACTCGTACCGCAGCGGATACCAACACATCAGTGGGCTTAATGGAGATGATGTGCACACAGCTTCGTTCGTGTTGGCTGGCCCCAGTATCATTGGGAATAAACGTAAAATACTCCCAAACCGGTGCAGAAGCATTTTTGTTCTTTACAAATGCTGTAACATTATCCCCACCACTTGCAGTTGCTAACAAGTAGCTCCTTTTTGTGTGTGTAGTGAGTGTGTGATTGAGCGAGAGAGATGTAGCAGGTAGTGAATGTGAACACAGTGGAAAAGGTGAACAGTGAAGTTTAGCAGTAAATGTACAGTGTAGGTTACAGTTTGACAGTGAATAAAGGCTGCAGCTTCTCAAGACCAGCGTGCGTGCATGTGTGGCGTCGTCATTTTGAAGATGATGCCAGGCAGTTTCAGCAGAGTTGCTCGTCTACATTGAGGGTGCATGCTACAATACATCTCCTCAATACAGCGTCTCCATATTAGTTTGATAGAAAAAATAATTTCTGCATTTTTCGATGGTTGAAAGTCATACCTTTGAGATTTCTAAATACCCTTGTGTACCATAATACTTGGATACCACCCAAGCATACCTGCTGGAACGTCTCTCCTCAGTTTGGAGTTTGAGGTTGCATAAGGGGGAAAAAAACCTGTCAAAAGTGATATATGGCTACTAATTAATTTAAGTTTAAATTCAATCTTAAATGTGATTGGCACCGGGGGACAACATGTTTCTCATCAATTTCACTGGCACTTGAGCAAGCAGATGCAGTGTGTTCCAATATAAGCCTAAACTTCAAATTCAACTTCAAGCTACATCGTATGCATATTACAATTCAAAACATATGTATTGCATTATCACAACAATCCACTGAAGATAAGATGGAAAACTTGGTAGAAATAAACAGTTTAGATGAAGACTGCCATCAGAGTTTATGAGCGCACCAAGGAGTTCTACAGCAGGCCATGTCTCCATGTTCAAATTTATTTTTTCATTTATTTCAGCCTATGCCACTGCTCTGGTGTTGTTACAGACAACCCATGACTTGCACAGATGTTCAATAACGATGCACCACCTGCGTGTTTATCAGGGAGGATATTCCTCCCAATAATACCCCTCCAGGCATCTGAGTCACTAATGTGGCCATTTATGTTTTCTAGTACCACTATAGATCTGTAAGAGGAATCTAGCAGCTTCTAGGTGCTCATATAAAAACAACAGTTAGTGCTCTCCCCTTTCTGCAACATGCAGTCACATTGGGGTGACCCTCTTATCCACCGGGACTCTCTAAATGTGCCTAGTTGCAAAGGCAGGCTTTGGTGTCCCTATTCCGGGTATAGTTCTTTTTGGTTCTTGCTGGAAGTCATAGGGGTCTTTTGGAAAGACTGTTTGTCCTCTCACATGAAACTGTTTTACCTTGCATGTCCCTGTAAAGGCTAGCATTGGTGTAACATCAAAACTCACCTTGTATCTAGAACAAATAATCACATTTCAAGAGACAAAGATGGTGTATGTTTCCTCTAGTTTTTGGCCTGATTAATTTGACACTACCCTCTACTACCCATGTTAACAATATCTGCAAATATATACGAGCAGAAACTATGTTAATGTGTGAGTATACATCCACATTACACATGTTAGTCTGAACGTTCCCTGCTTGTCCATCAATTCAGTGAATGACCTACATTGCTAATTGTTCTTAACCAGAGCCATTAGTGCTATGACATACTGTTGGGGATGATAGTGTTGATGTAATTAGGAAACAAGGAACATAGCGTTTCATCATTTTCTCCTCATAACTCCATGTCTGCTGCACAGTTTATTCATCAGGTTCTTGAGTAACCAGTGTCTGTCCTTTTGGATTTATCGTCTTACAAATGATGTGACATCTCTTGCAAATTTCTGAAAATTAGCCAGGAATAAATGCTGTTTCGTCTGGAAATTCTAATTATAGCAAAGTAACAAAGAAGATGACTCTTTTAATCAATGATCAGTAGTAAGCTGTGAAATATTGCTTTAAAAGTCTGCAGACTCCCATCCAAGCAGACAAACCACACTGAGGTTTTCATCATATTTCAGCTTGTACATGTTTTGCAGTGGTTTATGCAGTGGTTTATCCCCTCACTTTGAGCTTGGATTTGAGGCCAGTAGTACACTTTGGGCAAGTGTAAAAAAGTCTAATGCCGTTTAATCAGTCCATAAGGAGGACAGGAGCCTTGTTACCTTCCACTATTCACTATAATCTTCTATATCAAGTGACACAATATACAGCAGATAAAGGTGTTTTTCATGTGTTCTGCTTGGCCGTGGCTCTGTCTTTTACTTCTATCCATAGGGGACAGAATTGTACAAGCAGCTCTTCACTGAAGGTTCCTGGCATGGTTCCCACATGTTCTCATCATAGCTGCTCTGTTCCCAGATTTTAGCAGTGCACTAAACACATGGACAGGTGCTGTGGAGCTGCTTCAAGGACTGTGCCACTGTCATGATGGCTCGGGTCCAGGCCTTTGGTTGTAACATGGGTGTAGCAGAGAAATGATTCTTTCTTTGTCTTTTTAGTAAATTATGTCATACAATATAAATTAATTTGAACACACCTCCATAGAATCCTCTGCGTACACACAGGATATATCTTCACATTTATAGCGTGCCACTATTCCATTTCTTTGCCATAAATGTCTCACTGGGAGTTTACAATCTTGAAGTGGCTATCCGCGTGTGCTTTAGCTTTAACTCAGAGCACATTGATTCATAGCCATTTGCATTTTAGATGCTGGTTTGTTAGTTAGCATGCACAAACACACTCATTCATATTTGGCATGGTGTGTTTTCTTTAGACAGGGAGTTGTTTGTAAATTATCAGAGAACATTCAAACTGTGTGCACCATTTTGCTACGGTTTCTGGGTTGAATGACATGTTTCCTTGAAATGGTGTGCAATGATGCGTAACGGGCATTCATTTACGTTTTCTCTTGTTTGGTGGGTGTGTCAGAGGGTGTGTCTTACCTAATCAGCAGCAATGTGTAAATAAATGTGTAAATAAACACTGCCGTATTAAAAAAGCAGTGCAGTGTGCTTGTGTAAAACACAGAATGTTCTAGGCACCACTTTTTCCTTTTAAATGATCATTTTGTCGTGGCTGAAACACTCAAGTCCTATACATGCCAACCTCCGCCACCTATAGGAAATTATGTAGTCATATTTATATTTCTTCCTTTTGGCAAAGAGAATAGGTGTGTTCGAGATGACTGTGGCTGACTTTCGCTTGACTCGCCGACTTCATCGTCTAATGTTAGCTGCAGGTGACTGCAGGAGCGGGGTATAAAAACAGCACCGTCAAGTCGGACATATTCTATCTGTATGAGCTCACTTTGAGCTGAGATCAGTGTCTGATCTTGTGGTATTTTTCTTGGCAATTGCTGTGAGATCAGACATTGACCAGGCAGTAGTGTGGTTTCAACCTGGTGCAGCTGGAGAAAAGCAACTGCGGGACCTTGCTCCCTCAAGGTTTAATGTCCTTCGACATGGTGACATTTTGCAGCACAGGTGAAAGTTGGCCACAATTTCTAACCTGCATGCATTATTTAAGTTCAGTATGCATCATGTTAAGTCAGCGGAGCGCAGCGCCACATGAAGTCAAACGCACCTATTAATAATTGACACTTCACAGTCTGTAACACCTCCTGCAGGCCATGAGTGTTGCAGCTGCAGTTTCATTTTTTCTTCCGTCTTTTTTTGGACTTAAAGGTATGCACATTTAACACGTACCAACTGTTATCTTAGATAAAATAAATTAACATAAGTTGAACATCACTGTGTTCTTCCTCTCGATATTTAATACTACCAGAACTAAACTTATAGCTGTAAATCACCAATTGAGCTGCCATTTATTTCCCCATGTTAACATCTATGAACCATAACATTATGCTTTGTCAGACTCTTGATCAGCCACAGTCCCTCTAGTTCAAAGCAGATGTAAACAGAACACAAAACAGCAGTGTCAGTCATTGTCTGGCAGTGGCACGAACTGTTCAAATTGCAGCAGCGACTATATGCCATGACAGTAGATGTGGCATCGCCAGGTCAAAACCACTGTTGCTTTATCTTTCCTTGCCTATATGTGGTACACGTTGAACTGGAACTTCAAAGTCAGAACTTGAGGTCAACTGTTGGATATTATAGATAGGGCCTGGTTGTAGTGGTTTAACGTAAGCGACACTGCATCCTTGCTTGTTTTAGCAATGCGCATTAAGCTATTAAACATTCAACTCGCTCAACTCACATCCAGTAATAATGTAGTTGATAGTATGGGCTTTGGGGTTTCTCTGGTTGTGTTGTGAAGCTTTGTTGTATCCATCCAACCATTTTCTAAATCCCTTATTGTGTGTGCATGGTCGCAGGGGGGCTGGAGCCTATTGCAACAACCATTGGGCAAGAGGCGGAGTACACCATGGACAGGTCGCTAATCTTGCTGACACATATATACACAGAAACACAGATTACACACATCTATGGGCAATTGGTGTTTCCAAATGGTCATTTGCATGTCTATGGACTGTGCGAGGTCATGCAGACATATGAAAAGAAAGTCCACTCAGAATGGCCTTAGCTTGTCAGTGGATTTGACCAGGACCTTCTATGGTTGAGTTATATTTCTTATTATCTTACGTTTTTCAGTTCCACGTAAGAAGATGTAACTTGCCTGTACATCTACATAAAAGAAAGTTATTGTTATATGTGTGTGTGACTGTTCCTCAGTGCATTTTAAAGACGTAAGAGTATAATGCACAATCTTAAAATATATATATTACTGTACACCTGTTAGGAGCATTGTGATTCTGTTTAAATAGTTCTCTTAACATCCTTGTAAATTCTAATTTGGAGAACAGTCCCGGAGATGAACGTGTACAGACACCCTGATCCACACCACATACACATCCGGCTGTCCCTCTTTCACACACACAGCACGTGCATGCTTGAAAACACAACGCATTGTAATAGAGCACTTATTTGGCTGGGCAAGTGTCATGACCAAAGCAAATTAGTTCTCCTCAGACTTCCAGTCGCTGTGCAAGTGAAAGAGGGAGGATACTATTTATAGAGACAAAACTCAGGTAGAAGTGGCTGCATCCCCCCATCTTTGTTTTTTTCCCTTTTTTTTCTTCTGCCCATTCACTCACCTTCTCTCTGTCTGTTCTGTTGCCTGGGTAACAGTTACCGATGGAGACCAGGAGTTGTTCATGGAACAAAAGAAAAGTCTGTTGCTGAAGGGAGAGGATTATTGAATAACTGTGTTGGCTGCTTGTGTGTGTTTGTGTGCATGCATGTGAAGATGCTTGATTGCTGTGATTACATAATTTGTCATTCTAAAGAGTACATGCACACACTTGCATAATTGGTTGTGTAAGTGTGGAGAGGGAATATAGATATGTTTGTAAAATTGGGTGGAAGCTAGGAGACCCTTGCTAGCATGAGCATAAGGAGAGTAATAAGGTGAACTGTTTTTTTATATGTTGATCCATCACTTCACTTTTTAGGAATTAGACCATCCCCGCAGCAAATCTCATTAACCTCAATGAACTCTCAAGATAACACCACCAAGCTTTTCCATACAAACTACCTTAAGCTGGCAGACAAGCATCTTTTTTGTTATCAACTCCTCATCTGCTTCTATATCTCACTATTGATTCATCCAAATTCTTGCTGTTCTTTTTAATGGCCCACTGAAGCACAGTGATTAAAGTCTTTGGGAAATTTCCCATTAATGTATATTTGAACTGCTTGTTTTCCTTCCCCTTAGTGCAAATGATAGCAGATGTGTTTTGCTAGCAGCCATTAATGACTCAAGCACCAATTGGGAACATCTGTGCTATTTGAATTGGGCTTGGAAGTGTCATCTAGACCTGTGTTATCTATTAGCATTTTCAAAGCAATCTGAACCCATTACATGTTCTCACTGCGGGACTGTGTATATCTATTTATTTTCCCGTTCTCCCAAACCACATTGAGAGACAAATTGGCATGTTCCCTACAGAGTCCTATGTTTTAATCCCAGGTCATGTGTCAAGGTGAAAACAAGTAGGAGCTCACTATACTGTATACAACATGAAATACGTTAAGTGGAGCTGTGAAGTGAGAAGACATTGATGTGAAATGACGAGCATGGAAGAGACCAGGGATGAGATAGGGGGTTAGGGGGAGAGCAGGATTGAGGGTGAAAGGGAGTTTTTGATTACATCTGGCATGAATGGACAAAGACTAGCTTCCCCTTCAGCGGCTGCCGCTCGTTGACAGGTCTACTCTCACAAGCTGTTGTGGTAACACTTGGCCGACAGCTGCAGATACAAATAAAGGCCTCACTTCAAGCTAAACGACAGGGAATATAACAAGGGCTGAGGCCCCAGCTGCCTCTGATGGAGGTACACGGGCGCAAGCACACACTAACACATAAAAACACCTATAATCACACATAGCTCCATTGCACCCGCCAGCTTTCAAGGGAAGGATATTTCTTTCTCTAGCAGAGCGCAAAGCCATTCATTTCACTCTTTTAGTCTTATGTTTATTTTGTTTTCTGTTAAATACCACACAATTGCTCCTGACGGCACAGCAAAAAGAGCAATCTGAGTAATCCATGTAAGCCTTGAAACATTTTTTTTAAATATGCCTTCAAGCAAAATGGAAAAACAAAATTACTGTGTATGTGTGTCCACTGTTATTTTCCCACATGCTGCTCTTTACAAGTATGCACCATTGTACACACTCTGATGCCTGTATCTTTACAAAAGTAAAAATCCACTCTACCTTTCACACCTTAGACCTTTCTTTTTTCTCAATCAAAGTCACCCCAAGGGCCTGAATGCACAGGCCCTCTTATTGCCTTGTTATCAACAGCTGTAGCAAGCCTGTATTGGCCCCTTGTGACACCACTGCAAATATTGGCATTACGTTTCTAATCACATTTCTTTCTATGAAATGTCACTAGACAGGCATGTGTGCTTACAGTTGGCTAACACAGCCTCAATGTGAAGATATCATTTATCTCTTCTAAAAGCAAATGGAAAAGTCATAATGTACTGTCGGTGGGTGTGGTAGTGTTAGGATATGGGGGCATTGCAGTCTCTTCTTTTTCAGCTGTACTAATCTGCCACAGTAATAAGCAAGCAGCGGTGCATGGTCATCAGGCAATTATATTTGGTTACCATGCAAACAGTGAGCATCATGGGATGTCATTATGCTGAGAAATATACCCAGGCTCCATTACAATGCTGGGGAAAACACAAATGCTAGTCATTATCTAAAGACAGGCCCCTTTTTTTAACATGTGTGATTTTCAAATGCAAAATGCTTTTCCTCAAAGGATGACCACATGAGTAGCAAGCTGATCAGTTGTCTATTTCAATTATTTTGTGTTTTTTTTCTGCCATTCATGGAATGTAATTTTATCAATAAAACTCATTCCATATGCTCTTCTTTACTCAGTCAAATGCAATCATTTATGAATCAAAAGATTTTGAAGAAATCTAATTTACCTTGAACCGGATGCAACCGGAAAATAAACAGACTGGGAGAACTGAAAACAAAGATAACTGTTTTCATTCAAGGCACAAAACAAATTTATGTATGGTTATACTTTGAAATGCCCATTGGGTGGTATAATGGAAACTGTTTAACTGAATGCCCCTGTAGATTTTAGTAAATACTGATTTTTGTCTACCAGCCATGCCACCCGTAGCTAAATGAGACATAATGCAGAGGGCCCATTTCCTCTATTATGGAACAGAACGAATGTAATTGCTTTTGTGCTCTGTAGTGTGTACATACAGTAACATTTCAATACATAAGAAGACCCAATGCTGGATGATAGACTTTTTTAATAAGGAATGCAAATTAATTGTTTTTTGTTCTGGAAGGTTTCTAAAATGCTCCTGACTAAAACAAATTAGCTTTAGTTAGTTAGTTAGTGACATAGAGAAAATAGGTTTGTTCTAGCTTCTGATGTATAGAAATCAACAAAAGTAGTATAAATAGTAGTATAAATTCAGACTCACAGAGTAAGTGAACAAGTTATTGTCAATGAATGAATGAATGAATGAGACAGGCAAATAGTATATCACATTGGATAAAATCAGTCTTGAAATTTGTATGGCTTTCTTTGATTTTGGCATCGCTAAATGTAGGAAATAATATCTTTTCTGTAAACACAAAACAATACCTTTTTTATGTTGCATATGTATAAATAATTCACCTTGCAGAACTGAGGTGTCATTTATCTCTATAATCTATGGTGTGGATGCAGACTTTATCCTTATACATCAGCCCCAAGCTTGGGAAGCCTGAAACAGACTCATTGTTAGGCTGGATGAGAAGAAAGTGGTGGGTGTAGGGCATGGGCAAAAGCTAGAAAAAGCCTGGGAGAGAGGTTTTGGGTGGGCGGGAGCACCACACTAGCAAATCAGCCCTAATTCTCTGTTATAATTCACAGGGCCAGGGCTCAAGACAGCATTATCTGCCCTCAAATCTTTTCCCTGTGTGGGATGGAGCATCGTGGCATGTAAAAGGGGGAGGATAGAGAGGTGGAGTAATGAAGGGATAGGACTCAAGGCAATGGAAAAGGGGATGGGGAGTGGATGATGGAAACATGTATTAGTTCCCATGGCGAGAGGGACAAAATGGAAAGGTCGACCTGGTGCTTTCCAGTTAAGCTGTGGGAGATTTTCATTCAGTTTCCAATCACAGTGTAATCAGATTTTATGATTAGGTACGGGCTTTTGGTCAGTGTAATTTCTCTAGTGATTTACATAGCCAGGGCTGTGGACTAATAGATTATTTCACTTCCATCCTAAAACTTTACCTTACCAATTGAGATCTAAGTATATATTTTTGCATGGGCCTTTCTATATTACATTTCTCAACAACCACACAAAACCTTTATTAGAAAAAGAGTATACAACGTTGATGCAAAGCACCCTAGTACACACATATGCAGTATTGGAGAGGGGGCAACAAATGATCCTGGTTTAGTGTGTTTTAAGATATGTTTGTACACCAAAGACTCATTCAGACTCACAGAGTAAGTGAACAAGTTATTGTCAATGAATGAATGAATGAATGAGACAGGCAGCCGGACCTGTTTTACGTAAATTAAAACAAAGGGAATCAACAATTCTTCTGTTCTACCATCTTAAAAACTCGATCATGGAATGCAAATATCAGCCTGGCTACACTTTCTATTTGTATAGAAGTCTGAGACTAGTAGCTACTTCTCCATGTGCCCAGGTAATGGACAGGCACTGTTTCTCCAAGGTGAATTAGCCGAGTGGAAATATTGACCAGAGAGCCAAGTCCTGTCATTCACGCTGCGACTTCTAGTTGGACAGAGAGAATGGGGAGCAGATGCTAGGGCACATGCCACTTTAACTTCCTGCTGTGTGAGAGAGAGAGAGAGATATGAGAGAAATACATACAACACCAAGAGGGGGAGGTAAGGAAGAGTGGGAGTTTGACAAATAAATGATGGTGACAGCCAAAAAAAAAAGAAAAGAAAAAGTTGCAGGTAAAGGATGTTGTTCTTTCTTGAAGGTCTTTGCCTGACACAGTGGCATGAACATAGAAACAGGCCATTAAAGGTGTGTTTGTTTGTATATGAAGGCAGGCCTATGTCTATGGATGTGTGTATACCTGTGCTTGTGGGAGTATCTTGTGCATCTAAGCATGTCATCTGCAGCTTTTGTTTCTGTTTGACTGTCTGAATTCACTATGTGACAATTTCACAGTAGCATTTGTTCTAAATAATGCTCTAAAGATTGCTGTTGTCCAGTCTTCCCTTGGAGCAGGAGGTGGATGGTCACTACTGTAGCGTTCAGTGATGCACGTCCTCCGCTGTGCACAGATGGTGGCTAAACCACAGAGCATGTGTCGGATGTGTTGGCTTTGTGTCGTGTTGTTTTGCTGCATAAAGAAGCTGATTAGGATCATAAGGGATTCGTAGTTGTGCCAAAGTACATATACTGTAACAGTTCCAGCTTTTCTGTATTTTGGTGCTCGACAGGAGCTGTTGAACCAAGAGTGAATAATGGAGCATTACAACTGAGCATCAAATGTCCGAGCTGTTAAAGTGTTTGAGGTAGTTTGAACGTTTGATTGAGTAATGCCTTCAACAGTTAAGTGTTTGCAATTTGTGTAGCCACTCGCTATGGTCAGCAATACAAACGCCAGTGTCTCAAACAACTTTTTGATTATTATGTTCATTGTTTTTTTTTGTTTTTTTTGTGGGATGAGTTGTCATCACAGTTTATGGGTATGTACATTTTTGGTATGTACTGGAAAAAATACCTTTTCAATCCTTCTTATTTGGGAATTTACCTGAACGCACACCATTTCATGATACATGTTGTCCGTTTTTTAGGTTGTTGTTTTTTTTAAATACAAAATGAGAATGTTTGCAATTAATGGTGCTCTTATCGACTTGCTGATTGTTTTTACAAAATGTAGCAAAGCATCTGCCTAGACATCTGCTATTGCAGTCTCCTTTCTCCTATGAATGGGCAAAGAGAGGTGACATATCTGAGAGATCCATGGTGACAGTGCTATTTCTGTCCTCAACAGAAGAAATGCCATCAGAATCAGAGTCACACTGCAGAGATTAGATACAACAGCAGAAATATGCAGAAAGAATATCAGAGAAAAACACCCACACAAACACACCCTAGTTTCAGGACATTTCATGAAAACTTTGGACACATTTGGACAAACATATGTACTCTAACTAATATTGATGATTCTTTGGGAACCCCCTCCGCTCTATCGTCATTGTCAAGGTGAAACTTGTAAATATTCAACATTAAATACTACAAAGTAAAATGTTAGTATAGTATTAATATATTTACAGGTCACAGTTTATTTGGATAGTCTATCTGCCTGTTCATTCATTAAATTTAAAATTATTGTGCAAGAAAAATGCTCTACATGGTAGTTAGTCTCTGATTTGTTAACCATTCATGCAGAACAACTTCAACATTTAAAAAGTTTGGTGATTGCGTCACTTTGGTTTGTAAAGTGGTGAAGACATTAGGGCTCAGATTAGGGGTGTGATGACTTTGAGCATTAAACACTTAATTTCCTGCATTCTGGAGACATTTTCTGCACCAATTAATGGTGGAAATGTCTTTATTTTTATGAAGGAAAACAATGGAATGGAACGGAATGGAATATGATGCAGTAATCAGCTTTTGGACAATGCATTTCTTTCTTCTATATTTCATTGCATTGCATGTTTTCTTATATTCATATTGAACTACACATTTATGAAAAAATAATTCATTCATTTACCCTTAAAGCAGGTGAGGGAGGTGTGGATGTCCTACAGCTTCATATCTCTCCACAACTCCTTTTAAGTTCTGTATTTGCCAAAAGACACTTCCTTTGTAGCAATCCAATCACATCTGAAGGATTTGATTTAAATCACTCCTGTCACTAAACACTCCTCACACATGCTGTTTCACTCAGAATACGTCACTGTACAGAAGCTGTGGACACTCACTGGACTTCTGTTTTACTCTAACTTTGACTTTGTGGAAGATTTTATCTGAACAAACAACTTGTTTCAAAAACAACCAGTAAAAACAAATGTTTACTTTTTAAGTCATGTTAGCGTGCTTGGTTTTATGTTTTATATATTGTCCTTGCTTTAAAGTATTTAATGTGTTGTTAATGAAATGTGCTTTGCTTTCCTGTTTTAGTGTTTTTTATGTAACTGTCATTATATCTGCCCAGGGACTGCAGGCGAATATTAGCCAACCTGGCTAAAGTGGCGTATTCATAGAAATATTCCTGTAACTTTAAACTGTATAGATAAATACATACATACATACATACATACATAATTACATTGCTTTATCGTAATAGTGGATATTTTAGTGTAATGTGTTTTGAATCTGGGAGAAAACCAAATTACTAGAATGTATTATGTTCATATTTGCTAATGTAATGGTATTGATTTCTCACCCAGCCCTGCATCAGAAGGATTTATTTTTGTGCACACTGGAATAATGTAAAGTAGTATTGTTAGAATGAACCCATTGCAGGATTATTTAGTATTTTTAAAAACTGTAAATCTCGATTTTCCCCTTACAAGTCAGGCTTTCATAGCTTTCTCCATCACTTTCAGATTCATTCTGATGTTGTACATTCAACACATATCATTCTGACTATTGCTGATCATAACTAGGCTTCTATGCACCAACAAAAAAATACAATCCATGCACTGTCCTTCTTCTTCTGAGTTTTAAGATGCCTGTCCTGGCTAAACTGGGGTAATAGTTTAATCTAAGGAATTTGCTGGTATTATGGATGTTGAAAAAAGGTTAGCAAAATTGATGAATAATTCAGTGCTGGTATTTGTAGCCAAATTGTACATCAGATGTGGAAAAGAATGAGGATGTGTAAAAGTATGTGAGAAGGGATGAAATGGTTACAAGCAAGCCTAACAGGGAATGATGAAAGGAAAGAGGCAACATTATCCACAGTAGAGAGGAGAAAAGGGCAATTGGAGGGTAGGGAATGAAAGGGAAAAAGCAGGAACAACAGGAAAAATACAGGAACGTTACAGGAGAAGGCTAATGGGAGAAGGGTGCAGAGAGAAGAACAAAGGCAAGAGAAAAGAATAACATGCAAGGCGTTGCAGAAGGAAAATGGGAGCATTATTGGAGAAAATGGATGCAAAGTAAGGGAAATAATCACAGACTGAAGTAAACCTATGCTACAGAAAAGAGTGGAATTATGGGGCTTCCAACAACTCTCCTCCACATGAAGTCACTTAGGACTAAAGCAGCAGGGATTTGTAGGGTATGAAGATGAACAGAAAACCCATTTTCCCTCATGGCTACATCTGCCATTGTGAATTTATACGGCTGTTGTACTGAAGAGTGGAAGACAGATGTGATCAAACATGAAGGGGAATGGAGACTGAGAGAAGCACAGTAATCAAGCGGGAGAGAGAACAAAAAGCGAGAGCGGTAGGAAGTGCAAAAGAAGACATTCTGAGGTGATACGGGAAAGGTCATTTGAGAGTATCTTAAAGGCAGTGATGTGACAGAGACAGAGTCAAATTAACAAAGATACAGGTACAGGTTTTAAGTAGGAGTGCTTGCACTTTGCAAAGCTTTCAGACTGTCTGTACTGTTACGTTACTTGCATACCAGGTCTGCAGTATTTAAATGTAAGGAGCCTAATTACGGTTCTAAATGTCAAATATGTTCAACTTGTGCATGAGGTAATTGTAAAAGGTGCAATTACGTTAAATTTCTTTGTTCCTTCTTTAATTAACAGTGACAATCAACTTGACGTGTTACAGAAGTGTAACAGAGATGAATAATGAATAATACTGAACTGCAGGAAACATTTCTATTCTAGTGATTTACGCTGCCAGGAGGATTATTATTTTAAACTGAGATTCCAAACTTTTCATTGCAATTTTACCTCACTATGTTTCAGTGGCCATTATCACTCTACTGCTAAAATGAAACATAGGCCATCACTTTGCCATGCCTGTGCAGGCTAAGGGAAGTTTGCAGTACTGCATTTCTGCAAAGTTGCCATCCTATTGGAGATTAATGAACTAGTGAGGTACAAGTCCTCTCTGTGCCGCCTCTCCTCTCAACATAGTTTGATTTATGGACACCCAGCAGTGCATGAGTTATAATTTCAAAGGGGTTTGTTTTTCCTCATGAAGATGGAATTTTAAATGTTGTGATGAATGACCCCTTGTGGATTTTATTTATTATTCTGTCATGATTTAGTTTAGGTGTGTATGTGTGTGTGTGTCTGCACTTGCATGCTCACACATGTTCATGCTCCTGTGGTGTGCCTGTTTATGAACATATGCATATGTGTGTGCACGTGTGTCATTTTGTGAATAACACCACATCTTTAAATGTGTGCATGCAAAAGTGCTGCCACTGTATTTTCTGTCTGACATCACGAATATATCACCTTTAGGTTGCCATGTCTTGCTGAATCAAATACTACATCTCACCTATTGGATGTCAAACAGTCAGAATTATACATGGCCTCCCTTTCTTTGCACAATTCTGTCTCTGCATATGGATTTAGGTTATCATCCATCCACAGCATGTATGGCAGGGCGTTTGATGTTTCTGTATTGGTGAGATATTGAATGAACCATGGAGAAATGTGATGCCACTTGGTGAATTTACAGGAGCATAGAAAGAGTTAGCTTGGAGAAGAAAGGGGGGGCAAAGCAGCCTAACCACCCTGGTGCATTGGCGTGTGTGACACTCAAGAGATAGGAGTCCAGTTGCAGTACTGCCTCAAAGAAAATAATTTCTGCCTGACTTCTGTGTGTATGTGCTGGAGGGACTTCATATATAGGGAATGGACACAATAACAGCGACACTTAAAATGCAATACCTGCCAGTAGTCTTGCAGCAAATTCATCTTTTTTTAATGTTGTTGAGAAGAAAATTGTTGAGAAGTGCTTATTCAACTCTGGTATATTGCCTATCTTCTGTACATGTCCATTTATGTATGTGAATTAATGCAGGTGCCAACTGTATGTCCGACTGAAGCAAGTGCACCATCTGCTAACGAAGTGCGTTTTTTAGTGCTGACGAAAAATATGTTATGTGCTGTGCAGCAGTTTTTATTGTCGAAGTGTGTTTGTATGCGTGTACGTGATTTAGTGTATGCCTATGTCCTCCCTACCTCCTAATTACTTGCTAATGTCATCACTGTCTGTCTTTTCCTGAATAATCCGGATCCTCGCCAGCTTCTGTTGTCTTAGGAGGGGGTTGGGCAAAATAACATAATCACTAACTCTGCAGGTGCAGTTGTTTCAGTTTTGAGGGGGGGTGCCACAATGTCAAAACCTCTGTTGTATGATGATGAGTCTGCAAGGTTATCATTATTTTCACTGTTTTCTTAATTTGCTGTATTTTTACTAGTGTACTTGTTGTGGAAATGAGTTTGAGTCTCTTTATGACACTGTTAGCTGCCTCATGTTGGTTTGAGAACTCACATATTGAAGTGCTGATTGCCAAACCTCTTCAATAGCTGGCAAATGATGCTAATTGGCATTCAACCTAATACAACTGGCACTGGAGCAGTGATTGTAATTGTTATTGTTCGAGGTAAAGTCCTTTTTCTATTGCGTGTTTCTGATAATTGTGTACCACGTGAAATATCAACATTGCCTATTAAGTTAGTCGTCCTTGTGTGCTTCCCTCACATTCTCTTTCTCTCTTTTCTCTTGCATTTATCCAGGGAGGCCTCATCGCCCTCCTCCTACTAATTCTCCTCTTCACCCTCGTCTTGTATACCCGCCATCGATGGTGCAAGCGGCGCCGTATCCCCCAGAAGAGTGCCAGCACTGAGGCCACACATGAGATCCACTACATCCCCTCTGTTCTGCTTGGACCCCAGGGCCGTGACAGCTACCGGGGCTCTCGAAGCACACACCAGCACGGGAGCTCTGTCATCGGTATGCCCATCCGCGAGACCCCCATTCTCGATGACTACGACTGTGATGAGGAGGACCCAGGTGGACACTCACTTAACTCCACGCCCAACCAGCTCCACACTAAGATGAGTGATGGGAAAATCCAGGAGGACTTTGGAGTTAACCTTGGACACACTGACATGATGTGCAAGAACAACGAAATTAAGCATAATTTTGAAAAACGAGGTAGGTTGGTTCTTTAAATACATTTCCCTTGAAAAACAATTTAGTGTGATGGAAATATTATCACTTTATGCATACAATGGAGATTAATTATGTGCTCGCTGTAAGCTTAACAGCATGATGCTGGTTTTGTCTCCATCATTCAACCATGAGCAGCAGCATACACTTGTATAGAAAATCTGTTGTGCTCAGTGGTGTAGTTGTCCTGCTTTTTGCAAGCATGATTTGTACATCCGTGGAGGCTCTCAGTGCCAGCTCCCCAGATGGACCAGCCTGGACAGTTCACTTTGGCTCTGGTCAGCCCACCCATGTTCTCAGTAGCACAGCATGTCCTGTTTACATTTTGTCAGAATTAAGCAGCTCACGTCATTACTTCACACTTGTAAAGATAAGCATCCTGTATTGCATGAGTCATATTAAGTATGAACTGTACTTCCTTCTGAGAGCAGAGGGGCTATCGATCCAGTGGATTAGATGTGTCAGTAGGAGGCCCGTTGACCCTTGCTAAACATAGTCAGGGGTTTACACTTCAAGTGAGGGCAAAAATTATGTTGTGCCCTTAGTGACAAAACTAGAAGTGACGCTTCAAAAAATGTTAGGACCAGACATTTTTTGTAGCGTCACAAACAGGCCATCCAAATGTTATAATCTTAGGCTGTGTAGCATTTGTTGACATAATATCCTGTTGAACCCAGGGTACCCCTCTCCAAAGTCAGATTTTAATAATTGAATGGAACTTACTAAGTCTGAGGGTGCCTTGGTTATTCGTGTCATACTAAATTATGCATGGGTGAAGTTTGTGGAAATGTCCCTCTTGCTCCCATAGTTTATCACTCTACATAAACGTATTAACACAAGCTGTTTGCATCTGACTGGGTAGGTTACTTACTAAAAACCAGCTGAAAAAAAGGACAAATAATGAATAGTTTTTTCAAGTTAATATTTGTTAATTTTGTTGTACACTGCTGATCCAAGTCTTTTGAATGGAGGATATTTGAATGGAGCATAAAAATGGATATATGGGTAAAAATGTGTTCAGTTTCAGTTAGTTCTAAAAAAAAGTAAAAAACTGAAACTAACATTTGAAATATAACATTTCAGTTAGTTCCATTTCAGTTCATTTCATCAACAACATAAATAAAAGTTAACATAAACTTATATGTAGTTCCTGACCCCGAGCACAGCTCATAATGATCCTAAAAATAAAACTTGCATTCAAACAATGACACAAACTCATGTTTGAATATATTACTTTCATCCTTAAAGGAGAACTCCGGGCTAAGAACTTAAATGTGTGCCCAAATGGAAGGATAAATAAAGTTTACATTACCTCCACAGTGGTTGCACTCCTCTTCGTCCACGGAATGGCATTTTTCTTCAACCGGCTGTGTCTGTGTAGTCATCCTTCTCAAAGTGGTAATCTTTAGCGCGCAGTACTTGTACGGGAGTTTGCACATCAAGTTGAAGTACAACTAGCCACAACTGCAGAATTTCGAGGTCATGGAAAGGAAGATGATGAAAATTTCAGTTCTTGTATTTTCGCATTCTGTTGCCACAATTCAGAACGGCACAAATGTGAACCATTTCTTCTGCACTTGTGAGAAATTCCGATCATCACTCTTCACACACTACGCTCCTCTCACCTGCACACTGTTTTCTTAATTTGCTGTATTTTTGACTAGTGTACTTGTTGTGGATATGCGTTTGAGTCTCTTTATGACACTGTTAGCTGCCTCATGTTGGTTTGAGAACTCACATATTGAAGTGCTGATTGCCAAACCTCTTCAATAGCTGGCAAATGATGCTAATTGGCATTCAACCTAATACAACTGGCACTGGAGCAGTGATTGTAATTGTTATTGTTCGAGGTAAAGTCCTTTTTCTATTGCGTGTTTCTGATAATTGTGTACCACGTGAAATATCAACATTGCCTATTTACCTTTTTTTGGCAACAACTGAATTCCCACGGGACTTCAGCGCAAGACTACAGCTAGCCGTCTAAAACACTATTTAGGTGAATTTAAACAATGGCTAAGTTGTTAAACACATCTTTTTGTCATGTAAGAGCCCTGTTCATGTTGGACAGACATTTTAATTGCATTTTGTGTCTGTTAAGAGGCACAAAGACAATCTTTATGTATATGCCCCCATAACTGCCGTTTTAGCTGAGTGGGAGCTCTGGGCATTAGCTGTAGCAGCTCCTTGTTGCAAACACCAATCTGGTTTGGTTTTTTTCCATAGACAGCACTCAAAAAGGTATAATGATCAAAATTAACTTAAAAATTGCCCGGAGTTCTCCTTTAAGGATCACCTTCATTTGTCTCCCGCTCTGTTTATGAATTCCTTTTTCACTCAAACATGGAAACAGATTGACTGCAGGGACAAGTGACATGAGTAATCACTACAATTCACGCAATTACCTGCCTTATTTACACTGACCTTACAGGTGAATAATCTTTTCAGATTCTGAAAAGTGTTTTAGTTAACCAAAAAGAGAGATCTCTTTTTGTCTCCTCTCCGATTATAATGAGGACAGACTTGGTCCAGTGATGTCGTGCCTGCTGACCTGTTATTTCATCCTTTATTAAACACAAACACTCCCATTGCAGCCAAAGCCCTCAGCCCAGTGTGGAAGCACTTAGTTTCAAATACAGCAGCTGCTATTTAAAAAGGAAACAGAATATTATGCAACAAGGTGAAGGGATAGAGGTTAATTTCTGCTTTATTCCCAAGTGGAAATGTGGAAGAATGTGGGGAAGATATGGGGGAAAGAGAAGTGAGGCAGAGGGCAGAAAGGTCAAGGCTCTTACAAGCCTGCCTCTTGGGCACCGAATGATAAAATGTGGGAGAACAAAAAAGCCAAATGGCCCAAAGAAAAGAGCCAAGCAAACTGGTTGTAAGCAGCAAAACAAACCACAAATGCAGACTTCAACATAATTACAAGCAATGAAATGACCACTAAATTGTACTTTTATTCATGTTGAGACACATACAAATGAAACACTGCCTTAGTTATGCAGGACATGGAGACAAACGCCCTTTAATCAGCTAACAGCTGCTTATTGAATATTTGTCTTTTCTCTCACACACCAGTCACAACTCATTCTCATATCTGGTGGTGTATTTAAATACGACTCCCTCCTCACTGATCCCTGCTACACCAATGTTGCCATACTCACCACTGCTGCTGCCAAGCTTTGCCTCCACCACCCCAGCCTCAATCTAGTGCTATCATGGCTGCAAAGCTATATGGTATTCATGACTTAGGCCCACTCTTTAGGGATTTTGCATTGCACCCCTGCACTCCCTTTTTTTGGCTTAGCTTGGCCAATCCAAGGAACATCTAAGAGCGGAGTCATCAGTGCGAATCATAACTGTATTTGCATTTGTTGCAATAAATGGTTAAATCTATGATAAAGTGACCAGATTTCTGAAGTGAAAACCGGGGATATGTTTGGCACAAATAACCTTTCAGTCAATAAGTAGAGGCTGCAGTCACTTTCTGGCGAGTAGAATATTATGTGTTTTTTTGCCATCTGTCACATATAACTTCTGAATTAAATCAAGTCATTTTCAGGCAGAATTTACCTTTCAGTCAATAAGTCACTTTCTGAAAAGTGGAATACTGCCTTACATGGGTTGTACTGGCCATTTAAAGGTATTTCAACAGGTAAAAAGGACTGGATTGGTTGGTACACAGCAAGTTAAATAATGTAGAGTCATAAGGATAATTGCAAAAGAGATCATGTTTATTTTATATATAACTCAGCAATAAGTCATGTTAATTACAGGCTACATTCTGTTTTTTTTTAAATATAAACAAGGATATTAGACATAGGCCTACCAAACACATATTCCATCAGCCACATCAGGCTTCTATTATTGCCTGTCACATAAGTGTCATGCCTGGTTAAGCTATAAAAAACTGCAAACACTTATTTGTCGACAATTGTGATTATTCCGTTAAAAGAAAGGTTAAAGTATCACAAAGACATGTTTTTGCTATACCACGGACATAAAGTGATGTTTATTTACACTTTATGTCTGTTTGATCTAGATAAAAGCAGCTGTAGTCGCTACAGTCCAGTCTTTCTGGCCACGTAAATTCTGATACCAGGTCTGTTAACAGCTTATACAGCCTGTGATTAAAACACAGTTAAAAACGGGGACATTTCCGGGGACAGCTCCAGACAGGGACAGGCCACCAAAACCAGGGACTGTTCCGGGAAAATGGGGACGTTTGGTCACCCTAATCTGTGACGAGTGTTCCTGACTGAAAGATGAATCTAGAGGGACTTCATGTGTCACACAGAGTAGATTAAAGTTGTGATTTGGTAATTTATCCCTAATGTGCAAGTGATAGAAATGTTGAATCTCTTATATGCTGCACACCATGTTTCAAGCCTGATTAAAAAAAACAAAATACAAAACAAAAGCAACAATATACTTTTAATCCATATTGAGTATATTGAGCCTACCTTGATTCATGTGTCAAGCATATTAAACCATTAAAAAATCAAAGTTAAGTTAAAATCAAGCTCTAACACACCTAAACACACACACCTAAACATTATTTAAAAACTAAATAACCTGCAGTATTTAAAAACAAAATAACCTGATTCCTGTATAGTACCTAAGCTAACAGTGATAGCTGTAATGTGCTGCAGTAGGCACATTCAGTGGGCAGAATGTGCTGCAAAGCATTGAGTGAAGCGAACATACAGTAGTGGTGTGGTGTGATCTATGTACATATACAGATATAACGGTTTACTGGCAAGGAACTCAGATCCTGAATCAAAATGCTTTCTTGGTCACAAAAGCTCTGATTTGAGCTCCACCTATATTTCTTAAAATTTTACCTCCCAAAATAGCTGTTAAAATATTATGTAATGTGGGCAATTTAGAGTAAAGTCTAATGCAGGGTATTACACCAGGTCTGTACCTGTACACAAGTGGCTCATTTCTGTTCATTTTTTCCCGAATACAGTTCTTAACACATCTTTGTCAGTCTCATAAACAATCTGGCATTTATCAAAAGATAGCTCACAAACCGTTTAATTTGATGCCTCTGCCTTTGCCATCTGTACTCTGCATAAAGCGGCGACATTTGAATACAGGGGCGATTAACTCCTGTCCCACCTGTTCTTTGCTGCTCAGCATCCCAAAAGTCTCCAAATACCAGTCATCCTTTATCTCTCTGTCCTAGCTGACAGATAACCCCATTCAACTGAACTCAATAGTATTATCCCTAGGGATTATGGCTATGCCTCGCAGGGTTGTGCATGGCATTGGCTTTTGTTACACAGACAACCAAACAAATGAGGCCTGTCAATTTTTGTTATTCAGCAAGAATCCCTAGGCATTGGGAATGTATTGGGCAGCATGGACAGTCTAAATCAGGTGTAGAAAAACCTTGGCGGCATGCTGGAAATCTTGTTCTGTGAGTAGCGCTCTGGGACCAGTTATCACCATCAGACTGCTATCATCACACATACCTCTACAGTAGCAATCTGCACCTTCTACTGCGAACCTACATGTGTAGCCTTTCTTGTTAGAAGGGCAAATCATACTTATCATGTGCTTGCAGGAATACAGTTCAAATGCAGCTCATAATAAAGGTATAGTCATGTGGTTAAGTCTCAAGAGCTCTTTGTAGAGGTCTTGGGGTCTTTTGTCCAGTTCTCCTACACATTCTTATAATCATTTATGGACCTGTGCAACTAGTACTAGTTCAAACAAGCAATTATCCAAATATTACAAAAAATTAGTAATCTTGCCCTGAATTAAAGGTGTACTGATATGTCATTATCTGTATCTGTTCAACAACAGTGCTGTTATTTAAGTCAAAAAGTGAAGTTTTTTATATATTCTAGATTCATTACATATAAAGTGCAATATTTCTTTTTTTATCATGAGGATTACGGCTCACAGTTGATGGAAATCAGAAGTCCATATCTCAAAATATTAGAATCAAGAAATGTATAATACAGAAACGTCAACCTTTTGAAAAGTTGAACAGTTATGAAAAAGGTTAATTTATGCACTCAGTGCTTGGTCGGAGCTCCTTTTGCATGAATTATTTCATCAATGTGGCATGCCATGGAGACAATCAGTCTGTGGCACGGCAGAGGTGTTATGGAAGCCCAGGTTGCTTTGATAGCGGCCTTCAGCTCGTTGGGTTTGGCGCTTTCCTCTTAACAATAGCCCAAGGATTCTTTATAGGTTTCAGGTGAAGCGAGTTGTCTTTCTAACCAAGCACAGAAATACTGCAAACCAATTACTAGTCGTTTTGGCATTGTGAGCAAGAATCAAGTGCTCTAAAATCTCCTGATAGACGGCTGCATGGAAACATTGGACCAACACCAGCATAGGACATGGCACCCCAAATTATCACTGTGGAAACTTCACTCTGGACTTTAAGCAACTTGGATTCTGTGCCTCTCTGCTCCTCATCTAGACTCTGGGACCTTGATTTCCAAATGAAATGCAAAATTTGCTTTCATCTGAAAAGAGGATTTTGGACCACAGAGGAACTGTTCAGTTATTTTTTTTCCTTAGCCAAGGTAATACGCTTCTGGTTCAGCTAGGGTGGCTAGAAACTTGGAATGCGACACTTGCAGCTCACTTCCTGGACATGTCTGTGCCTTGTGGCTCTTGATGCTCTGACTCCAGCCTCTGACCACTACATGTGAAGCTCCCCCGAACTCTTGAATCGACAGTCCTCTCAAGGCTGAGGTCATCCTTGTTGCTTGTGCACCTTTTCCTACAACACTTTAACCTTCCAGTCAACTTTCCATGAATATGCTTTGATATAGCACTCCGCAAACAGCCAGCCCTTTCAGCAATGACCTTCTGTGGCTTACCCTCCTCGTGGAGGGTGTTAATGAGTCTCTATTGGACAACTCTCAAGTCAGACGTCTTCCCCATGAATTGTGGTTGTGTGTACTGAACCGGGCTGAGAGATTAAAGACTCTTCTTAGGTCGATATTTCTGTATTATACATTCTTTATTCTGATATTTTATATTTTTGGAGTTTTGGATTTTTGACTTCCATGAGCTCTAAGCTGTAATCATCAAGATAAAAACTAAGGCCTGAAATGAATCTAACATATATGAAAGTTTCAGTTTTTGAATTAAATTAAAGAAAAATTAATTATTTCACGATATTCTAATTTTCTGGGATGCACCTGTATATTATAACCAGTCCTCTTGCCTGTCTGTCCCACTGTAACCTCTGTGTCCCAATTTAACCAGTCCACCTGTCTGTCCTACTGTGCTCCTCAAAGTTTTCAAACATGTGCTGAAAGAGTCTCCACACAGTGACAGAAATTGTCAGACAGTAAGACAGAAATGCTAGTCGCACATCAATAACGGTAAAAGTTCCTCATCAATGTATTACATGTAGAAATCAACACTGGAAGATCCACCCTTAGCATTTTAGCATTTAGCCAGACCCAGCGTGCAGCTGTTGGTCAACAACTTCGATACAATTGTTTTTTGTCACTTAGCATGCTCAGCAGGTGGTGTATTAAATCATTGATTAATTAAGGTAGAAACAATCTTTGTTAACTATGCCAAGGTAGAACAATGCTTAAAATACCCACAAAGACATCATCCTTAATTTAGGTGCAATAATATTCATTGTTGTAGCTACTGTTTACAGACCACTAGGCCCAGCCTGCGTGAGCCTCTGTGCATCCTCGGCCCATGAAGCTCAAAGGAGCTCTGCCCTCCTGCAGCCACAGACACACCAGCAGGTTCAGGCAGAGAGTCAGGTAGACAGACACACCAGCAGCTTCCTCTCTGCTGCAGCTGCTGATATAACACCTTTAGTTCCATCCTCACACAGATTATCACATTCCTGAGCTGACTTTTTGCCCTAAATAATAACGTGGAACTTCGGGTGGACGAAATGTACGTTTCCATCGCAATATCTGTGCTTTTCTGACTTTTTGGATTCAGGAACATTCCTACCCTGAATAATTAAAGCTTTTCCAATTTCATTTATAGGTTTAGAGAATTTCTTACCAGCTGTTATTGCATATTAATCTAGGCGTTTCTTCTTATTGTTGCAAACTTTTCCTGGTAGCAGATGCTGGCGGCTGCTTAATCCTCATTCCCGTTGGTCTGAAGGGGAGGGTTACATAACGCTGACTGATAAAAATACTTGCAGTAATGACACTTCTAACAACAGCCACCCCTACTATTGTTAAAAATTAATCATGTTGGCACCATGTATACTGCCCTTGATCAGTTTCATTCTTACATGATAAAAATATTTTTCAACCCAGTTACAATGGTAAATCATTTTAAATCCATTTTTTAGAGGTTGTACTTTTGATTTTGAGGTTCAGTTCTGGTTTTAAAAATACCAACAATAATTCAGTAAATAGTGGGGGTTCTTAATATTTAAAATGTAAATATGGCAACTTTAACATAAACGGCAGATACATTTCAGTTGCAGCCTGAAAATGTTTGTCGTCTTTGCTGGGGAGTTGAGGACACAAAAAGTTACTTTAGTCACATTGTGCCTCCAGTTTTTGTTCATTTTAATATACAAAAATTAATTTTGTGCACATATAGAGAATGAAATTAACTGCAGGTTAACCTTTTGCCAGCTTGGGTGTAAAACTGGATCCTGAAGAATAATATGCCTCTCACAGCAACTCTTGGCCCATTGTTGGTGTTGCATTTGTGACAGCCCAGGTCACTTCCTGTTTGGGCCATCCTTTCTGAGGCCAGGCCTCACTGATTCATCTGCTGCTCCCTAGCTATATAAGCCGGTGGAGTCAGTCACTCGGGTTGTCTCTCCCTGGGCATATGGTTTGTAGTTTGACTTAGGTTCTCCTTGTCTTTAGTTGATTTGTTCATTACTCTTCACTGTACACACATGCAGACACTCAACACACTACTGGTGTTACTGATTTACATCCTTTATTTCTTTATCTGTTGTGTTATATTTTGTTAAATAAATCTTTAGTTACAAGTTACGTAGTGTCCTCTCCTCTTTGTCCTGCCTTTGAGCCGGGTTGTGACACATTACTTGTCCTATGCCCTGTAAAAGTCATTATAATAAGAAAAAGAGGGAACACAGAATATGCAAAGTTCATGTAGCCACCACTTTCAATAATCCAAAGTGGGCTGGTAATTCTTAATTTTCCTTTTTTCTGAAGATCTAAAACATCTTGAAAATGAGGTGCTGTGTATCCTTGCAGACCTTAATAAATGTATCCTTCTCAAATTAAGATTACTGTAATGCTCACCAGATATACCAGTCATGTCAGCCACAACCACAGCAAATAGCCAAATTCTCCATTGTGAGCAATAACCAAGCATTGACTCATTTGCATAAATCAAATACTTTATTTGACTTGTGGATTGGAATTTCTGTGAAAACTGATTTTTTACATGTTCTGAAAATATTAGAAATGTAATTTTTTTGTCATTAAAATTAAAGCAAAAGTTGTGCCAGAATCCACAGAGGGACCAGAGCTAATGGCAGAACGTGATATACAACTAATGCTGCAATTGCTTTGTTCTGGATGGTCTGCAACATCCTCCCTCTGGGATGAGACAACCCCTGGCTCAGTGCATCTGTTTGGAGGACAAAAGGCAATGAGACTATCTTGTGTATCATTACCATCCCCTCTTACTGTCTTGGCTTCCATTTTTTTCAACGGGTGCTGGCTGCAGCATGTGACTACTTTTATAGATTAGGTGTTAATAGTTAATTTTATTTTTTTAAGGACATAGCACAAAATTTGCCAAGACCCTATTGGAGCTGAAGAAATTATTTTTCTTTCTTTTTCCTTTGGATGCCCTAATCCCAACAGGAAGTCGGCCATTTTGAATTTAACTTTAGTTTTTGGCAATTTACCGTACTTTAATGAAATCCTCCTGCAGAATTGAGCCTTCATGAAATATTCATAATGTGTTCCAATTTTAACGTACTGGAACATAATGTATAATTATGGGTGCTCTCTAGCGCCACTTAGGGGACACAGGAAGTGATGTTTAAGCCATTTGTGCAGCATTCAATGTGCTTCACATGCGATGGCTTCCCTAGCACTGCTTGCAACTTTAATTTTTATTTTATTTTATCTACTGCATTGTTTTCCTTTTTAGAGACAAAACAAGTCTGTGGATTTGGAATATGTATTAAAATGTCTGACCAAGATGAAGATTACAGTGGCTTTACCTAGAGAATAATATTTTTTCACACAATCAGACATAATACCAGTCTGTAGAGCTGGACAACAACTTCAGACTTGATTGTGCTAAAACTTCACACCAATTTCTCTGCCAGTACAGCACTGAGGGTGTCTGGGGCCATTGAACTGGTCCTCACAGTAATGACAAGCAATCCATCCAATTCAAATGTAGAATGACTCTCATCACCTCAACACACACCCTAAGGTGGTGTGCAGCATAATGCACTGAGATGCCTGGGTTCATCTGTGACTACTGACAATAATGCTTTTTCTCTCCTGCTTAGCGTTTCTTGCTTGTTTATAAGAAGTGATAGAGACAGCAGAATTCAAGGTCACATTATCCCCTGATTGAATGCACTAACTGAAAGAACAGAATCCACTTGAAGCTCTATGCGATACCTTAGCACAATATCTGCACTATGTATTGTATGTCACTACAGTCTACTGCGTTTTTGCTCAAGTTATAAACATGCAAGTATGTGCCACCAGGTGCTTGTAGATCACAATGGATTGAGGGACACTTGTATAATGGTAACATTTTTAATTTAATGTGTTAAGCTAAGCCATATATCATTACATTCAAGTATAACCCTGTAAATTAAACTTTGCAGTTTTGCTATGTAAAAGTTAGTTTAGCAGAGTACATCTAAAACAAATGACCAAAGACATTAATACATCATTGTGATTGTTCTTTTGAAAACACCAGAGCTTTAATGTTACGGTAAAAGTTTTCTTTATCTACGACCACACTACTATAGCCAATGAAAAAAAGCTTGGCCAGTAAATTAAAGATTCCACTGTAGTTAAGTATTTCAATATCCCAAAAGGCATTCTGTCTCTTATTCCTTTCAGCGAAATTATGCTGTTTGTAAAGTCTGCTGAATACAATTACTGGGTATTTATTATACATTGTAAACACAGAAAAAGCCTTGGGCACAGCATGTAACCCGCTGAGAATCTGCTAAAAAGATGCTTATATTTTACAACTTTGAGGTAGTAAACGTGTAACTAAATATTGCTTAAAAATAGACAAAAGAGAAACATGGAGTTTGACAAAGATCCCTAGCAAGTGCAGTGGGGTTTCTTTAAAGTCCCTCCCCCCCTCTCCGTGGAGCCAATCCACACAAGCTGAACAAAAAGCAAATGTGAATAAGGTAGGTAATTTGAGACTACTTTAGATTTACAGTGGTAATGATCTCTACTACATGTGCCTAAAATCTTTCATTATGGGATATTTATTCACAAGAGAAATTAAGTAGCAAGCAAGAAAAAGAAGAAAGGGGGGGAAGGATTGTTTCATCACCCGCAAGACCAGTGTCATTACCAAGCTTATCAAGTGTTTACTGAGCTCTAATTGAACTCAAGACTGGAGAGTAATAATCCAGTGTCAAGCTTCAGATCGCTAATGTGACATCATTGATGAGAAATGGCTGCCAGCTTGGCACACTCAAGCTAGCTCAGGGTAATGTTTTGATTAATGCTGAATCAGACTTGTCATCCTTCCCCCTTGATAAATAGATGGGAGTTGATTACAAAGACTTCCCATTCTTCCTTTTGCCCTATCTATGGAAAGCATTAAGGTGGTGTGTTGTCAATGGAGCAATTAAGTGTATGTACAGGTACTCACAGACATCACTGCAAGACGAAGCATGTCGGTTGAATGTTAAAATAATCTAAGCTAAAATAATTCCAATAAACATGGACTCGATTGGTGTATTTTAAGTTATTCATCATAAAATTCTAGTCTTTCTTCTCTGCTGTGAAAACAGAGTGTGTCAGTTTCATCAATCATAGCTGTATTGTGTTTGTCAGGAAGTTTCAAAGGAGCACAAAATGTGCAAACCTCTCTATGCACAGCAGTAACTAATGAGAAAATTTACAGCAGAAAAGACGGTAGTGGGTAATATAATTGGGAAAAGGAGAGCCAGTCCAGGTATAGTAACTCATTGATAAAAGAAGCCATAGTAATTCGATCTGGCTCGGCTTTTGTCAGAGACACACAGACATGGAAAAAAAATCAAGACATGCCAGTAGAAGTAGGTTTATATACACCAAGGCCTCGACAGATCAATATATGTGGGTTGATTGCATGCCAAGTCGTGAGCCATCTTTAGGAGGCTGTTTTGAATTGTGGTTTGGGCCTCTCACCCACATGGAATGGTCAATAATATCCCTCAGTGTTTCTGTGCTCCCAGTATTTCAAAGACTCTTAGTTAATTAAAGTTATTATGCTACTTATTCAAACTGTTCACATAGACAGTGTCTTTGAAGGTTTGAAAGCATTCACTTTAGGGAAGAAAATTGAGAAGGCTGAAGGAGAAAAGCAGTATACAGTGGATAGAAAAAGTCTAAACACCCATGTTAAAATGCCAGGTTCTTATGATTTAAAATAATGAAACAAAGATAAATCATGTCAGAACTTTTTCCACCTTAAATGTAACCTATAATGTGAACAATTCAATTGAAAAACAAATTGAAATCTTTGAGGGGGAAAAATGAAAAATAAAAACCCTCAAATAACCTGGTTGCCCAGTGTGCACACCCTTAGACTAATATTTTGTTGACACACCTTCTGATTTTATTACAGCAGTCAGTCTTTTTGGGTAGGAGTCTATTAGCATGGCACATCTTGATGTGGCAATATTTGCCCACTCTTCTTTGCAAAAGAGCTCCAAATCTGTCAGACTGCGAGGACATCGCCTGTGCACAGCCTTCTTCAGATCACCCCACAGATGTTCAATTGGAATCAGGTCTGGGCTCTGGCTGGGCAATTCCAAAACTTTAATATTCTTCTGGTGAAGCCATGCTTTTTTTGATTTGGATGTGTATTTTGTGCATTTGTAGTGCTGAATGGTGAACTTCCTCTTCACCTTCAGCTTCTAATGGACGCCTGAAGGTTTTTTTGACAAAATTGCCTGGTATTTAGAACTGTTCATAATTCCCTCCACTCTGACCAATGCCCTGGTTCAAGGTGAAGAAAAACAGCCCCAAAGCATGATGCTGCCACCACCATGCTTCACTGCGGGTATGGTGTTCTTTGGATGATGTGCAGTGTTGTTTTTGCGCCAAACATACCTTTTGGAATTATGGCCAAAAAGTTCAACTTTGGTTTCATCGGACCATAACACATTTTCCCACATGCTTTTGGGGGACTTGATGTTTGTTTTTTGCAAACTTCAGCCGGGCTTGGATGTTTTTCTTTGTAAGAAAAGGCTTCCGTTTTGCCACCCTACCTTATAGCCCATTCATATGAAGAATACAGGAGATAGTTGTCATATGTACCACATAGCCAGTACTTGTCAGAAATTCCTGCAGTTCCTTTAATGTTGCTGTAGGCCTCTTGGAAGCGTCCCTGACCAGTTTTCTTTTTGTCTTTTTATCAATTTTGGAGGGACGTCCAGTTCTTGGTAAAGTCACAGTTGTGCCATATTTTCTCCACTTGATGATGACTGTCTTCACTGTGTTCCATGGTATATCTAATGCTTTGGAAATTCTTTTGTACCTGTCTCCTGACTTATGCCTTTAACAGTGAGATCTCTCTGATGCTTCGAAAGCTCTCTGCGGACCATGGCTTTTGCTTGGAGATGCAACTAAGAAAATATCAGGAAAATCCTACTAGAACAGCTTGGCTTTATTTTCACATTTTCATTCACTTTAAATAATGGCAGGTGTGTAATGACTTCTAGTTAACCTGAGTTTGAATGTGATTGGTTAATTCTGAACACAGCCACATCCCCAGTTACAAGAGGGTGTGCACACTTATGCAACCAGGTTATTGTAAGGTTTTTATTTTTCATTTTTCCCCCTCGAAGATTTCAGTTTGTTTTTCTATTGATTTGTTTACATTATAGGTCACATTGAAGGTGGAAAAAGTTCTGACATGATTTATCTTTGTCTCATTTTTTTTACACATCATAAGAACCTGGCATTTTAACAGGGGTGTGTAGACTTTTTCTATCCACTGTACTATCTAATAAAAATAGGCTGATAAACACCATAACGTCATGCTTGGACCCCTGACTCATTTAAAGTGTTTCTCTGCAATTAACTAAAACAGAGGAAATGAAAGGAGAACAATGATCAGCCTGTGCCATAATAAATATGAGACAATTGAAACGTGACAGATTTCCAATATGTGCATGCCTTACATTGCCTTAAAATATGAGCAAAATGTGAGCCTCTGTCCAAGTTCCCATCCACATGAATTCACTTCCATTTTTTTGGGCTGTTCCGAAGAGAATCCAGAACTGCAGCTGTTTCCCTCAGCTTGCCTTTGGTCAATATGCAATTGCAGGAAAGACACTGTTGCTTACAGCGTATTAAATTAACGGGATTGTTTCTGGGCGTGATGAATTATCTCTGTGTGTGATAAATTGGCACCCTATCATAATTATATTTGCATAATGTGTTTTCTGCTTCATTTCCTCTCCTACATGTGCCGGAAATTCCCCCAGTAACATTGTTGCAAGATCTGGAAATAATTCTTAATGTCTTGTCTTTGCAATCTGTCAAAAGTTATACATAGTTTTACCATGAAGACATTCATCTGCATCTCACTGGACAAAACTTAGACTTATTGTCATAAAGTGTCATTAATAAGCATCATCAATAAAGAAAATCACAATCGGACAGCAAGATGAGGGGGGATCAGATACCTCTTTTGACACCCCACATTATAATAAGATACTGCACAAGTACAAAAATAATTTATAGTAAAAGACTGACAATGACAGGATCCACTGAATTTTTGGGAAATTATAATAATTGCAGTGTGTCACTTGGATGCCCCGTGCCCTCTAACAGTGGTTTGCATACTGGCCATACACACACATTAGTACCCACAATTTCTGCCATGTTATCCCAGATATTGCAAAAATATGGATGTTACTTTATGTATATGCCACCTATTCAAGTATTGGCTGGAAAGCATTATGTGAATTGCAAATTTTTATATAAGTGCCTCACGTCATCAGTATTTACATGTGTTGTCAGAAGTTGAGAGAAATCAAAGGGCACTTCCCCAAAAACGAAATCCCGGTAGACAGAATTTTGAAAAATACTATTGAAGGTGCTCTGGAGGATGACTTTCCAACAGGATTCAACCCCACTTGTCAGCTGGTCCAGTCTGGTCATTAAAATGTCTATAAGATGTTCAAGAGCTTCATGCAGCTGCATAGGCAGAGCTTACAATCCAGGAGCAGGAATACAGTGTTTTGACCCAAATTGTCACGGATTATGTGGAAGCCTAGCCTCTGACAGTCACAACTAAGCAATTGGCTGCAGTCATGAGTTTTCAGTCAGGTATATACAAAATTATCCTTACTGACCAGAACTCCATTTTTATGAGTTGCACACTGTTGAAAGCTCCAAGGGATCGAAAGAGAGAACCACTTCTCGCTACTCACAGATTAATAGACCGGTAGAGTGTTCCAGTCAAACACTGAACAAATTTACTTTTGGAAAGCTGGAAAGAAATGCTATGCCATATTTGCTAGTGGTATACCGAGTAGGTTCCCCAGAGCTCCGCTTGATTTTTGCCATTTGAGCTGAGCCTATATAGTTTTGAGGCACTCTGGATGAGCTCTGTGAAACGTGTTAGGAGGGTGACTCACCACAGAATATGGAAACAATCTTGTTGCTGATTGTGGATAAGGAGCTCATGAAAACCACTGCCATGGCTGAAGAAAAACCTGTTGAAGCTGTTGGCCAAAGCAAAACAAGTGGAGTGACTCTTCAGCCACAAGGCAGAGCCTGGAGCCTGATGATGTCTGTTACAAGAGAGATTGCTGGCAAAATGGCTAGGCTGACCAGGTCAAGCAGATGGTGGGGGTGTGACTCTACATGCCAAAGAGTCGATAATCAGTAAAACTAACAGCATGCTTAAGAAATGGCAACCAGGCTGATTTTCAGAATGTCTTACTATTTGACAGGTTGTAGAGTTAATTTGATTTCCAAAAAAAAAAAAATTATTCTGCCTTGTTTTCTAAGATAAGACATTAATAATGATCATCACATCAACCCTCTCCAGGATGCAGAGTGGACCATATTTTTGCCTTGTTTTCTATAAGATAGGACCTAAAACATGGTAAACAAATCAATCTGGAAAGGGTTTATTTGTAATCAAAGGTTGCACTGTGAAAGATAAAAAAAATCTGTCTTCCTTTCTTTCTATTACTTAGCCTGTTTCTAAAGTATACATATAGAGAGCTCCAGCTGCTGACCTGCCTTTCCAATGTTCTTGAGCAGAATATTGTTTACAGCCTTTACAGTAGGTGTGTCCAGGTGTTTCCTGAAAAGGCTGCACATCACTACTGTGGCATTGTTACTTATTAAAGATTTAGACACAGAATAATTCAGCTGTACCTTTTTAAATCACCATCTTCCACACTGTCACAACAGATGGCTGTATTCAAAATATTCTCGCACGTTGGATCTTGTTCTTATGTCTCATGACCTGGGCTTTTTTGGGGATTATCAGTCAGGAGCTTCAGCCTGTCTGGATCAGTTGGAGGTCAGAGCTTGGCCTGCAAGGTTCAGCTGGTGCAGCATGGGGAGACACATCCATATTTTATTCTGGCCCATGGCAAGAGCTGAGCTATAGATAGCACTTTATTCTTGCTCTTCTGCAAACAGCAGAGGCATTAAAATATACAAGTAGAGGCAAAGGCTAGCAGAAAGGAAAAGTGTCTGACTAAAGATGAAACATTACATGCTTTCCAGTGGCTGGAAATGACAAGGCATGAGACAGTAAATGTTCAAATCCTGCAGAGAACAGGGGTAGAGGGGCCAGAGCGGGGGAGTTAGCGTCTGTTCTTGGTATTTTTCAGTTTTCAATATATTACCACTGTCAACCATCCGTATCCTCCTATGATGTAAGAAGAGAGAAATTGTCAAATTGTTTTCCCCATTATGGGTATTCATCTTTGTTTAATCTCATATTTTTTAAAAGTTATTTACCTTCAACACAGCCACTGTTTAGTAAATTCTTCTAAAATGGCATGGGTTATCTGCTATGACTATACTGTGGCAATGGCTTCAGCGTGGTGCCTTTGGTGTTTATCTGAGTTAGTATGAGATTAGAGATATTTTTTGTTTTTCCTGGAATAAAATGTTATACATTTTAGTAAAAAAGGGCAACTATGCAAGATGTCCCACCGTGTCAGATTTTCAGGAATTAAAATTTCCATTAATTTAGACATGGCAGCTGAGAACCATGATATCTTAATATGAAATATGATTGTATGAAGAGAAACCATACTATTCAACTCTTGCCCAGGTGTAACTGTGCTTCAATACATAGAGCACCAGTAAAAGACAGCACTTTGTCTCCAGAAGATTTTCCCCATTTATTTGTGTCTTTTCCCCAGTATCGATATATATACAGTAATTCACCTTTTACTGATTAATTATTTTCTCCTTTCTCACTGATTCACTTTTCATTTCATTGTCTCCCCTTCATTACAATAAGTTGGCTCTCATTTGTGCCTGTTCTTGCACTTTTCCTTATGTGATCACTTTCTTTTCCCCATTATTGTATATTGCATATTTTCAAATTATGCTCATTTACCCTCTGCTCTTTATTTCTCCTCGCTCTCTTTATCTGCATCTCATTCCTAACATCTTCTATCTTTCCTTCAACATCCATGCCGTTGTCACACCTCTCTGGCTCTATCTCTTTCTCACTCTGCCATTCTCTATTCGTCTCTAGATCCTTTGTCTTCTCCAACACTGGATGCCTTGTCTTCTCTGACACTTTTGTCTTTTTCTTTGTATCTGTCTAACCTCTTACTCTTTTCTCATGTACCTGTCACACTTCCAAAAGCAGTGCTGTCTAAGCTTTCCCAGAGAGGTAGACTGGACTGCTCCTATTGAGAAAAATGGCAAACTTAATAAATCACAGAGGGATTCAGAGCTGGGGTGAACCCCCATTTCCTCTCCACTGATCTTTTCTGCACTCATTTGCTCCCCAAGCCGTGAAGAGGAGTAGAGAAAATAAAGGAATAGAGATGTGGCTAGAGTGTGTGTGTGTGTGTGTGTGTGTGTGTGTGTTTGCATGCGTTGGAGGTACAGGAAAGAAAAAAATGGGAATAATAAAAGGAAATGTAATAAAAAATAGAAATCTGAAGGAATTTAATTTCTGGGGCTCTCAGTTTCTTTTCCTCTCGCAGATTTGCTCTAAATTAAAACAGCAGGGGTTTGTAGGGTCCAAAGATCTACAGAAATGTTCCCATCATTTCCCTTGTGGATACATCTGCTTTTGTGAATATGAATGCTGAGCCAGGCGGGATGACTTATAATAGTGAAAGACTGGCAGTTATTAAAACATGCATGCTTAAGAAGTGGCATTAAATTGTCAATATGTGCATAAGTCATATAATTTGTTCCACTTAAATTTATTTACATTTATGCAGTTTACTCTTTGTTGTTCTTTTTGGCTTAAATGAGTTTGTCTATAATGTTTATTATAATGTTTATAATAAAATGTATATTTTAAATGATACCATCTAAGGCAATAATTACATTGTTTTTGTTTTACATGTTAAGAGCCTTGTCTCATGTGATGTAATATATAACAGTTTAACACAAACAAAATGTTGCCTTGTTTCTCAGTGACTTTCAGTTGAGAGGAAATCTCTTCTTGAGCCTAAGAGAAATAAGGGTCAAGCACTATTTATGGACAGAGAGTCATGGTCAAAGGTTTCAGTTTCTGGCAGACAGTAATTCCCATAGGCTGTATCAGCGATTTGGTGGAAGCCGGCCTAGTCTTGTTCATTTGGCATTTTGGAGTAGCTAGTCCCTCAGTGTATTTTTTGCTGACGGAACAACTGTTGCCCTTCCTGGTGCTGGGTATCATTTTCCGTGAAGGTACAGGCATCAGATACAGGCATCCGATTTTGTCGTGATATCCAGCAATATATTTTTAGAAACCTCCGCTTCTGCAAAACTAGTGCTTTACCTATGAATATTTATACAGTTTTGTACATCTATCTATTACTGGTGTTGTTAATGCATATGACCTTTAACAAAGTGTAGTAATAGCAAGAGTAGTGTGAGTAAGCATTACTAACTAATCAAACTGAATCTGTTGTCACCATAATTGTGACAATTGTGATTTTTTTGTTGTGAATCTTTTCTGTTCTTGTGAAAGGGTTTTTGGGGGGGACTTTTTCCTCAGTTGAATCGATGGTCTAAGGACAGATCTAACCTGACTGACTTGACTTTGATGGTCATCTATATTCTTAAATGATGACTACTTTTAGAATGAATTGCACTGCGGTAAATATTTTTGCTAAATCAATCGTCATCTACTAAGTTTACTATGACAATTATGCCACCAAGTTTTCTTGTTCTTGTTGATCTGCCCCTTCTTCTTGTCATTATTAAGTTAATAATTTTCACAGATCAAACTAAAATGATGTTGTCAGATACTTGTCAAAATTTGAAGGGTGACTTGCCATAAGCATATATGAGAGATTAATGTCAGCATTTTACGATACAAAAAAAATTAAGTTTGACTCATCCATGTTCACCATGCTGGCATAGACCCCTGCAGTTAATTACCTGAAATGATTGCTTTGGCACTCATAAGTGAATAGCTGTCTTGAAATGCTAATGTGGATTTGCCATTAAAGAAGGAAAGTTTAGATTTATATTTTGAGTATTGAGTTCTATGAATATTGAGAGGATTAGTTCAACTGATTTTCAACATACAAAAAAACCCCTGAATTCTCTGGCTTTCTTGGTGGCGCATATGTGTGCATATCTATAATAACCTGCACTTTTCCCTAAGTAAAAAAAAAACATTACGCAGCAGAGTAACTAGCCTGACAGTGAGCAGATTGTTAATGCTAAACCCTTCTGTGTTTTGCCTGACTAGTGAGCCTGTCCTGTCACCTTAGCAGACCTCATAATAATGACACCTCTCTGGGTCTGTACAAGTGCATTGCTCACCAATGAGGTCCCAGGTGGGGCCAAAGTATAAGAGATGCAGAAAACAGAAAAGGAGGGATCAGCAGATACATTGTATTATACTTGAAGTGGACACTTTAGCAACATCCAGCTCAGATGTTCAATGTTCCATGGTCTACATAGAATTTGAGGAGGTCATCAAGCTTCACATTGGTTTATATTTTGGCACTGTTTGCACTGAAAATGTTTTGGTTTCACAGTCATTTTCATACTCCGATAAAGTCCATGAAAAGGAAAAAAAATGGAGACTGGAGTGCACTTTATGGAAATTGCTACGCTTTCCACACAGCTGTGAAAGCAATATCCTCCATGGACAGGAAGAAGGAAATATAAGCGGGGCGGGAGCTGTGATCTGTGGAGAGCCGTTCCTGTTATGAGAAATGTGTGAATATTTACATACACAAAAGCAAACACATGCATATACATACACACTTTCACAAAAGCCTGCATGAACCAAACAGTGCAGCCGCACAAAAACAGAAAATTGAGCAGGGTTATCTTCTCTTACTCGGCACTGAGAGACCACCAGAAATAAGTTGACTGAGGCAGCACGCTGTTGACATCCATTGCTTATGAGACACTGTTAACACACACTCAGCTTTGATAAGGGAGTAACTGCAGATAAGGGAGATGAAAAGGAGAAAATAAAGGCACCAGAGCTTTAACTGACATTGAACTCAAAATGAGAAGCTAGTCTGGACTTAGAGTCTAGGAAAAAACAAATGTCAAAATAAAATATATTGGTAGCTGAGAAATTGGGAAAAACAGCAACATAGTGAGAGACCTACAGGAGAAAGAATACTGTAAAAAATTAGCTAACATGGAGGACCATCTTGTTGGTAATGATGTCAAATGATGGCCAAAGAACATGCATCCATTTTACAGCATTAAGGGCACTCTATGATGCAAACACATTTGCGTCATGATGTTTCAGTATTTTGAGATGTTTGAGATTTAAGATGTGTGTGTTAGTGGGGATAAAAACAAACATCAGAAAAAAGGGTTGTGACAACCTTTAGAGACAAATTACATTTGTTTCAAGGAGACTGTGGCTCTAGGCACTGCTTGGTCTAGCATCTTTTCTTTCCTCGAAATGGAACAAAGGAAAGAGAGATAAAGAAAGTTACAGGAGGCCATGAAATATGTATGCAAGCAGTTAACCTCAAACATGCTGTCACAGACTCTCCTCGGCCACGGCAGGTCAAAGCTTAAGTGCTATCCATTCCAATCCTTTTTGTTTGTTTGCTAACCCCAAGTACCTGAATGATCCTAGCACTACCATAAATGCCCACAAGGAATGGAACTCACGTAACCATTTCTGAGTACCTTAGTTGTCTACACACTTTCACTTCCAGGTTACCATTTAAGCTCGATGAATTGACACTACAGGTGAAGTGAAGGCCCAATGGACACAAAAAATGCATTTGTTTTTGTTCCACATTGGGTATATATCATTTAGTTATTTATGTTTATGTTTATTTGACAGGGACAATGCACAATATATGTACTGTACTAGATATAGCTATAAGCTAATTTCCATCCTATTTACACTTCTTGGCTTTAAGTTGGTATTGCTATAGTGTGTGGATGATATTAAGTCTAGATGTATATTTTAAATGGTGCCATCTAGTGCTGCGCAATAATTCAATTATTCTTCCAGTTTTCATGCAAAGAAATTAACTTGTTTTAATTATTATAAGCCTCACAACTAAATCAGTTATTGAAGTAATAGCAATGTTTTGATGCACACCTATGGGGGGCCTAGTTGTAATACATAAAACTGGAACACACATAATCCAGTAATTGTTGAGGTATTTGTCTGGAACAAAATAGTTGACTATCGCATAAATAGTGGCAGCAATGTAATGCAGTGACATCCTTAAATATATAAACATATGTATATGTGTGTGTTTGTGTGTGTGTGTGGATTCAGAGGACTGTAATCCATCTTCCAAACTGCGTCACCATCCCCACCTGCCTGAGGGCATGGAGACAAAAAAAAAAAAAAAAATGTATGTGGTGGTCAGCTGTACGTGTGTAGGCTGAATGTGTATAAGCCTATACCCTCATTCTCACTCTCAGACACATTCTGTGGTAGAAACTACTCCTCTATAGCCTTCAAATGTGATTTCTTGTTACAAGGACATTCATGCATCAAGAGTTGAGGAGAGGACACTTTATTTTCTAATACCAGACATGCAAAATAAGACAAAGTTTCCAGGCTCCAAATGTAAAAGGCTTTTATTCTCCTTCTCAAGTTACTATAGTTCCAATTTATATCATATACCTGATGTATAGCTCCACTCTCAGTGGATTGAAACAAATAATTGTCAAAATATGTAGGATATTCAATGGGATTAGAATATTTGGGATTATTATATGCTTCAAGAGCCAGGACGCACTGTTATGTACTGTATGTTAAATGAAGTATATGCAACATTTCTGTCAAACTTTATTTAAGTAACGTCTACAACATCACTGGAGTAATACATATCAGTCCTTTATAAATGTTTACTTGTAATTACATTTTCCATTACATTTGTGGATAATTTTCTATGTGTACATTCTAATGCCTTCTTTATTTCAACTGTTTATTGCATTTTATGGTATGAGTATTCTCAATGAAGCATGGCAACACTTTTACCTTCGGCAGAGTCTGGTATACTGTTGTCCATGCGCACTCGTGGCGTGTGTGCGTTCGTGCGTGTGTGTAAGACTGTGTATCAACTAATAAGAAGTGAGCTACCTTCTTTGCATCACTGCGCTCTATCCTACGCACTCATGTGGGACTTACAGTTGTGTGAAAATCTGACTTGGGTTTGGTTGGTTTAAAGAAAACGGTGAGGATGGGAAATCCTTTGCAAGTTGCTGCCAGAAAATCTAGGGAACTCTGTTTTAGTTTCTGTGTCATGTGTTCAAAAGCATCCTTTCAGCACAAGGCAGATCCCACTCACAGCCAAGGGTTGGTGTACCCGCACCTCAGTTTACAACAACATTGCCAGAAGCAACAGCTACAATGGCTGCTTCAGCATCAAGGCCAGTGAGAAACCTGGTAAAAGTGTTATTTCAGTCGAAACACTTCTGTTATCTTGTATTGTACTATAAATGGGAAATGCATTTTAATTCAGCATGGTGGCCCTGTTCAAAGCAGTTCCCTTGCCCAATAGGAATTCATTATCCTTTTAGGCAAATAGGGCAAAAGATACAGGAAACAGTGTTAGCAGAGCCACTTGTGTGTTCGGTGTTACCTTTTTTCTAAAGATATCGCAGCATAGTAGAAGAATAGATTATATGTTGGTGTATTATAGCTTTAGCTGTTGTATGTTAACGTTTGTATCTATGCAGTTTGCTGTTATCATCAATAGAAGTTAGAAGTAGCAAGCAATGAGTAGCAGTAGTATCTTAAATTGAGCAACATATGAAGGCTGGGATGGTAAATAGTTGATGTCCCACGGTTTACAGTGAATTTGAAGCCACTGCCCAGTTAGCAGTAGTGTACAGGGTATCAACAATGGTGGCAATTTGACAAATGCACACAAAGCGCACTAATAAAAAGTAAACTACGGCCATATGTTCAGTCAGCAAACACCATTATATTATGTACATGATTAAATGCAGAACTCATATTGTTCATAAAAGAAATATATAGACCATTTCACCAGAATTGGTTAACTACTTGGATCCAAGTTTAATTTCAGTGAGCCATATTAGCAAACACTGAAACAGGAAATTAAACTGAAGGCATTTAAAAATGGTTGACTTTAGGTTCTGTGTGAATGCACATGTCTGTTATTAACTATCATTCAAGATGTTTTATCTAAACCTATGTCTAAACATTTTCTTCATGATAAAATTGGTTTTAAAATAAGCAGTTTTCATATGCCTAAAATTCACCATAGCTGATCTATACAACATGGCTTATGAACAAATATGTGCAATGCTTTCAACACTCTCATCACGCACACAATTATCATCCTAAACTACTGCTGTTTTCAGTAGACTACACATGGTACGGTTTATAGTTCTTCTCACAGAGTTGATACTTGCTTGCTCAATAAACCATGTGGTTGAACTGCCTGAGTGTGAATGGCCCCCATTTAGCATGCCTTCTGGGCATCTTAGATCAATATATATAGTGATAACACAGGAATTAAACATTTTAACACACTCTTATAATGGGAATATCTATACCAGAAAGTATCAAGTCCTCTGGCTATTGAGAAGTCTAGATACCTTAAAAAATCACAAATTGTTAGACTGCCTCTTCAGTCATGTAAGAATATGTGTTTTGATACAACACCTCTTGCCTGTGTTCAAGTCAACAACACATGTATAGTAGATAGGCAGATTAGCCATCTCATGTTTATTTATTTATAAAGCTCTACTGTTAAAGCTTCCAAACTGCCTCTATTTTCTCACTTCTCATCTAACAACTACAGTATACTGTCCAGTAACTATCTAACCTTAGATTTCCTCTATGTAGGCACTAATGCTGGCAGAATTGGTACCAGCTACTATGCACCTTTTTTTTTTAAATATGGAATTAATTGCAAACGGCCCCCAAACTAGAGTCTCACATTATCCTTGGAGATTTTAAAGCTTTTTCATCTGATGTTTTCTACAATTCATGTAAATGTTTTAGGGTTTTTGTTTTTTTAATAATTCCTTGTGATTGTGTTCTTGTGAATGTTTCTTGTTCTCAGGTCTCTATTGGAAAATATATCTTAATCTCATTGAGATTAAGATATATTTGCCTGATTAAAAATATATATTGTATCTAAATAGCAAACTATATAACAATGCACAAAAAGGCTTATGTAACACATGTTTTGTTCACTACTAATTGTAGGTTAACAATGAGTGTGCAGCCAGCTTTGTTGTTCTTTTCCTAGAGACAGCACAAGGGGGAAGCCAGATGCTATTGTTTTCAATTGTGAAAAACACCAAATAGTATTTCACACATCTCAAAATAGTTCTTACCTGTTAAAATCAAGCAAGGGTCCACAGTTTTCTTGATGGCTCAAAGCCAGGACACACATGAGGCTCTGCCTGGGGCTGTGTTTTGTTCAAGAAAAGAGATCAGGATTAACCACAGTAGAGTAAGCTGAGTTCAACTACAAATTAATCTGAACAAAAATGTATACTTGCAAAGATAATCTTTCTGAAGCAAATTGCAACGCCTCTGTTGATTTCAGAAACAATATGGACACTTTTGTCTTTTCACTTTCACCCTCATCCTCTTCATCTCCCTCTTGTTTTACTCTTGCACACTCATTGGCATGCATGATGAGCATCCACTGGGAGCAACACATCACCATTATTCATGGAAAGAGTACACCTCAGAGCCAGACTGACAGATCAAAAGATGTTGATGATAGGTGGGGGTACTAGTGGTTGGGGTGATAAATGGCCACATCTTTTGGAGGTGCTGTAAGTTTGGGGACAGAGCTGTCTTCACGGTTTTTCAAGCAGTTGTTTGTTTTGGGCCACATGTATTCAACCCTGAACTTTCAGTACAGGCTACTGGTAGATGACTAGATACTATATAGACAAATCATTACTCTTTACATAGACTGAAGGGCCATCTCACTTAAATTGAACTACACAATCCATATTAAGTTAGTGTCTATTAACAGAGGATATAGACACATAAATAGTTCAACATCATAATCTATTTTAGAGGTCACATGTTTGGAGTTTTTGTTTGTGTCAGACATAATATAGAAATAAATAAGGGGGGGAAATATTTTCTACTCATAATTTGTCTCTTTTTTTGGCATAAATCAGCCAGAACATATCTACACAGGTCATATAAATTTCCTGTCTTTTCCTTTTGCAATCTTTTACTGTAAGAAAAGGGAATTAAACTCCTTTCTCTACTACCCTGTCTTTCCCCACAGCCAGTTGTTTTGGAGTCATTCATCAGAAAGAGTGAGACTGAGCCATCAGGGGAAGCGTTGGCAGGATCCCTGTAGAGATGAGGCAATATTAAATTGATGGAATCATTTAAAAGGCCAGAAAAAATGAAATAGGAGAAATAACACTGTGCTGCTATTTTACAGTGTCTAAATGGGACAACCTAGTGGCTCGTGATGCATATCATACTCTAATCTCTTAGCTTTCCAAAAAAAAGGAAGCAAGATATTTTTGGGTGTTTGCCTTTCTGCATCTGTGTGTGCATTTTTACTATATCTTGTGGTTCTGTCACTATTTGCTAACTATTTTTTTTAACTTTAAAGCCTTATGACACGCCTGTCATTTTCACTTTGGATCTCTCTTTTGTAGCCATTGACCCAAACACGGAGTCAGTAGAGGATTTGATGCAGAGGTTCCAGGACAGTTTCCGTGTTCCCAACACACCAACAGACATGTCTCACTACCAGCATGTCATGCACAGCTCATCGACAGGCCGCCGGAGGGTCCCCAGCCACACCAGAGGTAGGACAAAAAGTAATTCAAAAAGTTTACAGTTGTGTTGGCAGACTGTTGCTGACCTTGCACACTAGATGATTTATAATATGTGCATGTACCCTTTAATTTTACTATGCACGCTTTTAGCCCTTTTGTGGTACTAATTTTATGTTTTTTGGGAGGGATGTTCCCAATTAGAAGTGCCTTTTGAAGACGTGCATGTGGACCAGTGTACAATATGACAAAAGCATAGGGTCACATGTTTTAGCTGCTTCAACTCTGAGATGTATAATGTGAATTTTCTTTCTACCCACTTTCCAACACCCTAACAGCCATTAACCATTATTTGAAACCTATTAGGATGTCACAGTATGTCCTGAATCCCTTTTTTTAATAAAATATCAAAATGGAATACCAAATTATATATTTTTTACATTACTGCCAACTATTATCCAAAAAGGGATTGCTAATGCATTAAACTGTCCAAATGCCGTTAGGTTTCTATTTATTTTGATGCATTAATTTCAGTATGACAGATAATACACATCTACAGGCAATTTAGATGTTCCCTTTTCACTTTACCTATATCATTATATAATGAGGGAGGATACACATATGAACACAACAAAAATTCCACACAGAGATTTGAATCTATGACCTCTAGATGGCGGTTTACCACTGAGCCACCATGCCTTCCTGGAGAACTGCCAAACTGCTTTGAAGAATATGTTTCACAGTATATGTAAAACATATTACTATGTATATTTCTTGTTTTCCATCATTTAACTGATGTAGACGCTCATGTGTAATGTACGGCTTTGGCAAATGAGGAATATCATTGACAGTCACATTCATAATGTGCAAGTGAACATGTAACCATTTGCATTTTCATCATTCAGGTTCACATCTTGCATGGAGGCCGCATACATTGTATCTAACCTACTGTATTGGCTTACATTTATCTGCTTAGGGTTAGTGCATAAAAACAGGATAAGAATTACTTAACATATTTTGAAGAGAAAGATTACTTTTGTCACAATACATTTAAAAAGGGATCTCTGTACATACTTCAAACTTTTGCAATTCAGTGTTTACATGTTTTACTATATTGCTGTCAGCATACTGTTGGTTTTGTGTTTCATCAAAGATCAATTGGCAACAGTTTCAAACTTGTGAAAAATGTGCTTTGTGCAATTTTGAGATGGGACACTGGTGTCACACTGGTGACAGCCTCTGTCACAGCAATAAATTCTTCTCATTACCAGGAAAATTTCCAGCAATTTTAATTGGACATATATGCAGTCTGCATCATTGGTCATACCATTATTAACAGTGAGACAATAACATTGAAAATATATTGATATATTAACCTTGATGAGTTCACATACCCTTGTCAGAATTACTTCCTATCCTGTCATCTACAGTGAGTGTCATCTACAGTGAATGCAAAATACAGAATCTTTGCATATAATGCATACTTATGTGGGGATTATTTAGCTTTCCACTCACATAGCACTTGGTTGAGAGAGTTCTATTCATGGTTATCTAGAACTATTCAGCTTGGCTTGTGCTTGTCTCATTTGTTGTGGAAGATTTAACTTAAAAGGTATCTTGTGTCAAACTTCTGAGCAAATGATGCCTTTAAAATTAAATCCACGCAGGTCAACCTCCTCAAAACTCTGTGAAAGACACTGCTGAGATACGTCCTTTCTGAGGTCAGAGCTTCCTTTGCTGTCCTATAATTAGGGGTGAAAACATGTCCTCAGTGCTAAAGTATAGGCAATACTACAAACATGATAATGGGACAAACACTTAAATTGAAGAGGAAACTCTATTAAATGGAGTGAGGTTAAAGGGGAAAGTGAATTAGTCAGACCCAGAAGGTTAGTGCTACATAAACAAAATGAATGCATTGCCAAATTTCCTTTATGCTGTGCAATAGCTATGTTTCTCTCGTTTTATCATATTTAAGTAGATCAGGTTATGGTTCCATCGCAAGTAGGTAAAAGTTGTCTCTGTCTTTATTGTCACCAATAAATTATTTTGAATGTGCAAATAATGCATAGCTTTGGTGATATGAGATAGTGTAGAAATGGCCCAGTAATTCTTGAAATCACAGGCATCTATATCATGCAGATCTAATAAAGCAACACAGACAGGCGAACTGTAAAATATTGTCTGTGCAGTTTTACGAGAAGTGACAAGAAGTGCTTAGACTGACCTACCAGAATTAATATCAGTGATACATGACATTACATGATATATAGGTGGTCACATTGAAGACTAGGAAGTCTCACCCATTTTCAAATACAATTCAAAACCATATACTTTGACCACTGTCCAATGTATATAATAGTGCCAAATAAAATGTTTCCTTACCTGAAGATAAATGTATGCCTTTTAATGGACATTGTAAAGAAATGACTTGAAATAATTATATTGTCTTTCTAACCAAACCCTACAAAAAAACAACAAAAAAAGACACACTTAATCAAAATAGACCAAAACCCTACCTTAATTCCAAAAGCATCTTAAGGCTGAGATGAATTTAGTCCCATTTTAAATCGATGGGCTATGATCGTTATATGTTTTACAATCCCTTTGGGAAGGGGACCCTGGGCTGCATTTTGAAGAACAGGACATGCTAGAACAAGGAAGTACAGTAACAGTGGACTAGTCTGCACAAGAGGCAAGCTATTGTCCAAGATGTCTAACTGGAAGGAGCAACACCAGGTACATAAAGGATATGATGTGTGGGGGGTCTGCATCTAGCAGCACAGATAATCATTTTCAGAAAGTGCACATTTTTTCCCCTTGAAGCCTGAGAGATGGGAGAGAATGGCCACTAATGGCCAATCTGTGAGCCTGCAGGCTGTCTGGATTTTTCCCAAACCTGTGTAGGAGTGAGAACAACAAGAGCAAATAAACAAGCAGTATAGAAACACATCACACTAGTCCTTGGTTGTCAGATAAAATTGCATGTAGTTTACTAACCAAATACCTTCCTTGACTCACATTTGCATTAAAGGGAACCCACCCTTACATATCTATTCAGCTGTAAAACAGTAGCAGTTGTGTCTTCTCAGCTAAACCCTGCAGCTGTTCATATACTCTTCTCCTGGTGCCCACAAGTCTGCATATTGAAATTTTGCTTTGTGGCAACATTTCTCACTTCCCTGTCAGCATGTATTGCCCTAGTTTCATGTAAGCACTATCTTATACCTGGACTCTCAGAAAATGTTGGCCCATGCACACATTTTTTAGTTACAGTCACTGTCTTCACTTTCCAATTTTCCCATGTTGGCTGCCTCTCTCAGGGCCTTATTTGGAGGATGTTACAAAGTTTACAAAGCATGATAAGAAACATAACCAGATTTAAAATATCTAACCACATGCATAATTTATCAAAGATAATATTGTGCACATTGATAGCAATTTAGCAATTAAATGGTTTTGAGTTTGTAATTCTGCCTGTCCTGCAATCCCATATTGCACCCCACTCCTCTTAGCCACTTCATGTGTCTTGGACAGATAGGATAGCTGCAATATGATAATCAGAAAAGCCAAGTCAAAGCAAAGCCAAATGCTGCCAAGAAGGATTAATGACAAATTGCAATTTGATTGCTCAATCAGCCTTTCCAGGTGGTTATCACCCTGGGAAGCATTGTAATCAGATTTTGGAAAAAGGTGTAAATGCATCAGTTTCTCCAAACTGCATGTGTAATCTTTTGTCCTCTGAACCCAAATACAGCAATAAGCAGTGTGTGGAAATTCCACTTGTCCCTGTGAAAATGTCAGACAAAATAGCAAACAAAACGTGTCTTACTCCATTCATGCAAGTCATCCATGTGTTTGTGTTGTTACAAACTAGCTAAAATGTTGTTTGCATGTTATCCAGAAACAGAAGGCTACCAAAAAGGCTATTGCAACTAGGCGATTTTGAAACCACTTTTAGGAGGATCATTACCACCTTTTTGACTGAAGTGTGTCCCCACCCAGATTTGCTTTAAGCATAGGAAAATGAAGACATATTCTTATCTGCCCCATTAAGATGCAAACTTGTAGTTAGTACTAAATATAATTGACTGTATATAGGTTTTTATCTGAATTGCACCTGGTGTAAGGGACATGAAATGATCTGTATAACTGGGGCTGTTGTTGCTGAACTGCCCTGTACTCACTGTACTCTTACTTGCCTGAATGAAGTTGTTACATCCTGCTATCAAAGTGTATGAGTCAGCAGTTTTCTTATGCCATATGAAGTTTGGAGAGAGGTTGGTTTTCATGTTTTGTTCTATGTGGAGTATTCCTTTACAATGAGATGTGCACAGAAGCCCTTTCTTTTGTACTCCCACAACCCCCTGGAATTTGTATGCTGTTAGCTGCTGTTGAATGAAGTTTCATCAAAGGTATCAGTTCATCCTAGACTTTTTTATATTTGGTTTAATGTTCAGTGCTTTGATTTGACCTGCAACTGTGGATTAATTGTCCCCATTGACTTCTAAATGGCATTATAGGTACTGGAAGTTTGCTGATTGTCTGGAGATGTTCTTTTCTCTCTCCCCAGGCCAGTGGATCAGTATTAAGAAAAGACCAGTATGAGTGAGGCGATTTGCTATAGTGTTGCCCTCTCACACACATTATGCTTGGCACTACGTACAGACTGTTGGTTATGTATGGCAAATTGGACAGTGTTCTTCCTGCTCAGTGTCCTGTGCACATCAAAAAGTGTTATGGTGATAAGAGGATATTTGCTTGTGTCATTCTGTCAAGCCACAGTCAAGCCAAGAAATGTGTGTGTTTTACTTTCACCCTAATTTGCCTCCAGAAGCCACTTGTAGAAGTACACATCCACTTTCTTTTCATTAGTAAATCAGGTTTGACAATGGAAAAATATATGTGTAGTATTAAGACATCAATTTATCACCTTTGTATGTGGAAGCCGTATATATGAGAATACTCCAACCATATTTTGGTATAGGAACAGCTCTGCCCTCAAACATGAGTAAGAATTTCATAATATTTTGTGGAACCCATATAGAGCCCCTTTTTCAGGTTCAAAATCATGTACCAGAACATGTTTACATGGTTTAATAAAAAAAAAAAACACCATATTTTTTTTACTGCACATTGCTGCAGCTCCTCTTTTCACCTTGTTTTGAAGGCTTCGTTTTAGCTGTGGAGTGATACATCTTGTCTCTAAATGATCTTTGTTGGGAGTTGCACATACGCAATTCCTAGTTAAAGACTACTAGCTAATTAGAAGCAGAGAAGGGCGGGTAAGCGAAAAGTATGTAATAGCCAATCATATAGCATTGAACTGTGTTGGTACGATGCATCGTTAAACTAACAAACATCTGAAGTACAGCCGTTTCCCAAAATTGTCGTACCTTGTTGGTACCACTGTGGTTTGAACTAACATGTTTCCAGGTGTGTTTGTCTGACTTTCACAGCAGGAAACTCACAAAACGCCATTATATTCTGCCTAAATATGTCACTTGTGACCAATATTAAGTGACATTATAATGCTAACTTATTATTTAGGCTTATTATATTATACTCATACCGGCAATAACAAGAAAATCAGCAATAGTATTAACTTAATGAAATCAACAATATAAGTAATATATAACCTAATCATTTTATTTTGCCTAAATATAGGCTAGAACTTAGAAGAAAAAATTAAGAACGATTAGCAATTACAAGACATTTAGTAAAATAAGTTTAACCCACAAGTGTCCTCGGTTCAACACTTTAATACTATATGAATCCCCTGGCTGCAACCCATGTCTAGGTCTTGAGAACTGCTCAGTGTGATAAGTGTCTAAGATGGAGGAAGTCCTCTATTGAGACAGACACGGGTTTGACTCCCGTGAGTTCTCTATTTACCTTCATTATAATGGCAACTAAAGCTCTGAGATTTGATCATTACAGTACTTTCATGAAATTTACGCTGTCTCTTTTTATATTTATGCTTGTAATGAAGACTAGAGATCATCCTCAGAGGCCTAGAAATGTATCCATGAATGTAGTATTAAAAGTTATGTCTTTACATTCTCTGTTTTGTCTTTTAAACTTTGTACTGGGTGACTAATATTAAATCAAGTTAATGTGAACAAATGGGTAATCTGTGAGAAAGACACCTGCTGTTTGAAGATGGGCTACACTAATATAAATAGTACTGAATCAATGCAACCCTACCCATGACACGACAAATTCATTTAAAAGTACTTTTACAACTACATTTTAAAAAATCTTCACCTTAAATATGTTTGTACAATAGGATTATATAACATTTCCTGCCTAAAACACATTACATCCACCTCCTAACACTGCATTTTCTGCTATCTGTGACATAGTCAACATGAACTAAGAATCTAACCACAGGTTCGGAGCTGTAGTTCGGACTATGCATTTTAACGACAGTTGGTGCAAACGTTCGTCAGAACTTTCAGGGAACACTTGTGTCGCTTAACGATGGTTTGTACATGTAAGTTTCCAACTTAGTTACCTCTGTAGTTCGAACAAGGGTTTTGGGAAACAGTTGCGTTGCAACCGCATAGTTCCAACCAAGGAAGTTGCTACAGTAGTTAGCAACTTTGCTTTTGGGAAACGCACCCCAGCTTGGCTGGAGCAGGAGTTTCAGAGTGGCCAATTATTTATCTGTAACAAATGTATCTTTCATCCATAAAGTTTTAACTGAGCTCTGTCTCTACATCACAGTAACAACTTTATGTCCATTGAGTGCCTGGAGGGTAACTAGTGTTTGGAAGGGAGATGAGAGGTTTGTGCTGCAGCTCAGTGTTTTTCCACCGGTGTTTTTTGAGGGCGTGTCAGAGTAGCCGCTAGGCGAGCCTTATATGTGGCGCTTTTAGCTTTCTTCCCTGTGTCGTCACAAAGATGAAACAAGACAAGCTGTCTTCAAGCAGTTCAGAGCAGTGTTTTCTGTGAGAGATGGGAATTCCCTTTGGGGTGGACTTTTTCTCTTTGCAAACTTATTACATGCACAAAAAAGGTATATCTCAATAAAGGGGAGGGAAAAAGCCAAAAAGCAAAATACCACCTCTTTAACTGTCATTGTTCTGGTGTAGCCACCAATCCAGAAACGCTTTGAAGTCACAACACATTGTGGTTTTGTGAAATATTAATGTTTGTCCTTAAAACCATACTACCTTATTTGCATGCACCTCTGTGCATGGTATTCCCTGCTGTGGTGTTAATGCATTTCCTTGTACTGGCTAGAAGCTGTGGTAGTGTTTTGATGTGTCACAACGAATACTTTGGCTCATTACGATGAGGATAACCTTATGGTTATTATCTAGCTTTTCTCCTATTTAATTGATGCTTTGAAGTAGCACATGAAAGTAATTCTGTGTTGTCTTGTGTGTGAGAGAGCAAGAAAGAGAGAGAGAAAGAGTGAGAGTGTTCCATAGTGCTTGAATTCATTCTGTGTTCATCTCCACTTTCAGCAGTCCTCAATCTTCACTGCAGACAAAACACAGTGATTACAGCTGTGGGTCTGCAGCCCTAGGGCTTCTCTCTACAACAGGCCATACAGCTGATCTACTGCCAAGTCAGACCAGTGTGTGACTCTGATTTCATATGTGTTTTTTGTGTGAAAGACAAGAGACAGAGGGATTACAAGAATGTATTCCGGGCCATCTGACCAAGTTTCTTCTCAGGAATCAATCCCCTGTTCATATTATGGCTATTATGGCATTTAGTAATTGTCAGTTACAAGACAGTAAACAACCAGGAATTTGCTTAGTAAAGTAAAAGACACACTACTCAATACATTAGCCACACCCATCCTAATTTTTAAAAGTATCTTATTATACTTTCCTAATCCTATCATCAATATGTGTAACTGAATGATTCTTCCAAGCCTCCAAGCAAGTCCTATTCAATAGTCCTTAATCTAATTAAAATCAGTATCACTGGAATATAGCTTTTCTCTAATCCCAAACATTGATCCTGCTCTGTGAACCATCACTGCTCAGAAAAATGACATGATGCTTGCCCCAGTTTTCTACTTACTGAATTCATTGAATCCTCACTTCAGATACCTGCCACGACTTCTTTCACATGATTTCAGGCCACATGCTCACAAGAAGAAGAGTGGCTGCTTAGCGAGGGTGTACTCTCAAGTCAAACTTAGCTGTGTGAACCTGCCCACCAGTTTCCCTAACAGAAAAGGAGATGCTTGATACCTTTGCACAGAGGCTGTCTGGTGTACTTAAGCTGTCTTCCCTGGGAACATGGTTGAAGTTCAGTGGGGAGTGCAATTATTTTGCTCAGTTAATGATGAAAAGAATTATTTATCAGTTTATTCAGAGAAGTGTGGCAGATGTTAAGAATGCTGCTAGTGTTTATATACCGTATGTAAGGGACAAAGAGCAAACAGCCGTTCAATAGGGAAGTTATCCCCTGTCACTGCCAGCCATGGCTCCTGTCTGGTTGACAGGAGAGACTGGTGAGGTGATCCATTGGTTCTCACTGTTAAGAGGTCATTGTCATGAAGTTGGGCTGGCTGGGCTTGAGCTGCAGGTTAAAATAAAAACATCTTTTCTCTAGATTCTTTCTATATACTTTGGTTATTTTATGCACACACAGTACTTTACCTAGAAATTACATTTATATACAGCAAATGTTCTACTGCAAATAGTTCTTAAAATATATGTAATGCGTTTTCTATTAACATAATCAGTCAATGTTGTTAAACCATGATACTGAATGTGTTAGTAAATGTTAACTGACAACATGCTTCATTTGTTTTCCTCTGAAATATCCAATCAGATAAAACAGCATCTATTTATAATGACTGACCACATTATTAAACGTTTTATGGTTAAGTTCATAGCACTTGATTAAGGTTAGGGGAAAATCTCGGTCTTGGTTTAATACTGAAAGAGTCCACAGTAAATTGAATTACAAAACTCTAAATGATTATCAACTTTTGATCAAAACCTTGATTTTTCAGCATGATCGTAATCATTTTAACACACCCGTAGTGATCCAAACTGTTTTTGACTGTATGGATGAGTGTCCTTCATATATGAGATGCAAGTCATGTTCAGGTCCTTTTTTAAACCAAGCAAAACTGCCAAGGTGCAAGTGGTTAAATTTGCTGGTTGCACATTCTTTAAAGCCCACCTTTGAATTTAATCTGTTGATACTATTGCTTAGTTCTAACCACCTTCTTTGATACTTTGACTCAGGGAGTCTGGGGATATTCTTTGATGTTGCCTACAGCGGTAGCATTGATATTCAGGAGGCAAGTGATTTGGGGGTGTGAGTGTCTTCTTCATTATATTTGTTGGCGTTGTATTGTAGAGAGAAAAAGGTTAGAGGCTTTCATTGTTACAAATTAGTAAAAGGCAGTTTATGTATAATTTATGGGCTCAACCAGAAAATAAATGATACATTACATGCATAGACTAACACAAATGGCTTTCACTTCTATCAAAATGATGCTAAAATGACTGAGGGCTATGTCCACTGCTAGTGAAAGTGATTGGCATCAATTTACAAATTGTGTGTGAGACTTGGTAATGCTGCTGTCATTTGAATGATGCCAATGGAGCATAATAAAAACACAAAAGAGGGAGCATATTCTAACATTTTAGACCAGCTCTTCCAGTTGCAATGGGAGTTCAGTGTGTAACATTAGAAATTGCTTTAGTTTTACATTAGTTCCATCTGAGAAGCTACAAATATTTCATTTTCAGATTTTACATTTCACATCCATGATAAAAGGATTATGTTGAAATATTTTTTGCATCTTAGACTGATTAAACAAAACTGCAGCCACTGTACTCTTCAAATTTTTCACTTTACCTTTGTTGTTATCATTACCTTTGTCTGTATATGACTCAAAATATATCATTAATGTTGCCAAAAGCATTTTTTCTGCTGCTGTATATGACAATACCAACCTAATTTCAGCTTTCCTGCAGTGGTTGCCATTTCCTTTTAGGCTTTGAGATTTTATCTTATCAGACCCCAGCATGACTTATCTGTGTGTGGAGCTACCTTGCTCTAACCTTTTAACTCCCTGTGAGGCAGGCAGTACCAGACAGTCCTAAAGGGAGATCCACTATATTTTCAATCACCTAAAATATGGAGCAAAGTAGCTGAGGAGTTGTAATGTATATACTTAAAAACTACACAATCAAACCTCACCATGAGGGGTTATAAATTTGACCATCCAGTTTTCTCCCTTTCAATAGTGTTGTGCTGCAGAGTCAACTTACTGGCTGACAGCGCCAGACTGTGCATGTGTCTTCGTCACTGCCCTGCCTGGTACTAAATGGCTCTACGGTGACCAACTGACTTGAACTCAGATGGATAAAATAACAAACAGTTTAACTCATTAGTGTCAAGTTAAGATGAAAAAGATATACAAATGCCATTGAGGAGAAGAAGTGGGGAAAACAGGGCCATCCTTTTTTCATACTCCATTTTGGATAGCTGCAGTGGCAATGCAACACTTTTTTTGGTGACAGCTGCAGTCCCATGCCACCCTCCGTGGCTTTACCCCTGCACAAGCTGGTTGATAAAAGGTGGGAAAATAACATACAGCCGGGAGCCAATGGCCACTGCATCTGAAATTAAGGTAATCCTAGTTCTATAAGCACAGGCAGAGCCCTCTACCTCCTACACACACACTTGCCCACTGAAATATTTATTGTGCACATAGCCGACCAATAGGACATTGCTAACGATACATGCGTGACATATAAATAGCACTGTCCCTACTGCCTCATCATCCGACCGCCTATTGAGCAGACGGTGTCTGAGTGGCAGGCCTCATTGGTAGAGGGCTCCTCCTGTGCTCATAGAACTTGGGTTACCATATCATAACCTACTTCCTATCTCACACAGGCTCTGTCCTCTACTGGACTCTATGGGTACTGTAGGTGGAGCCTGATGACTGTCCGTGACAAGCCAAAGTCTACCACGCCAACCCAATCGGCCACAGACCAGCCAAAGCCCGACCACCACATCACCTTAGTGACAGAATTGTGGGCCACACCTGAGAAGGTCACTGGACCGACAGGGGCTTGGCCTGACCATTAACACTTTGACTGCCCTGACTTCTCACTGGAACGTCAGGTACCGCCGGTGTATATTTATGCTCTATACCAGTAGTCACCTGGACTAAGACAAGGATCCTCACTTTACAGATCCTAAGTCGCACTTTGCGAGCAGGATCCCGAGAAGGAGGCGGACATATCCAAGAGATAGAAACGCACACATGGGCATGGTAAGGGCCAATATGCAATTGTGCAGATCTCTTCGATACACACCCCGCTGAAAAGGGTCGTAGATACTTCCCGCTTCGAGTGGAATGTGCATGCACCACTGAGGGTGGGTCTGTTTCTGCCCGTAGTAGACTGCTGCATTGTGCCATTTCCATGGTAAGAGAGCAGTGTGGGCCACAGGGTGAGCTGTTAGCTTAGCGTCGGTGAACATGCCGGGACGCAGCGGCCCATTCAACACAGCTAGCTTGATGGAATGGGGTTGGTGGTGGGGAATTAGCACTTATAAAGAATGTAATGTGTTTTAATAAACAGTTTAACATTCACAAACACCACAGTGTACACATGCAGCACATGTTTCAGTTGGTGGGGGCCTGGATTCGTCCGGGCAGGACATGGGTCCCCTTGCCCTGGTGCAAACATGAATTTCTGGAAGTGGTGTGGAGCTGTTGAATTCAGCAAGCATTTCGTCGTATGCTGAAGAAAATAGGATGGTGAGGCAGTAGAGACACTGATATTTATACGTCACGCATTTATCTGTAGCGATGTCCTTTTGGTCAGCTACATGCACAATATGCGCACGCTTCAGTGGGCAAGCACGTGCGTGTGATTGTAGGAGGTTGTTCCTATATAGTCCAGTAGAAGGCGGAGCCTGTGTGAGGTAGAACAGGCCATTACACATTTTCAGAAATCACATATCCAAAATCCCTGAGTGGTCTCCTCACACTTTACCATTTGCTTATTAGCTCCAAATTGGCGGGTGTGATCTCAATGCAGGAGAGATACAATAAAAAAATATATATAAAGGTGTGTGTACAAACAGTGAGCGCACTTGAGTACAAGAGCCAAGTGGTGGCTTGTTAAGCCTCTCACCTTTTCAAGTCCTTTCTCTCCCTTTTATCAAGGTAGCAAATCATAAATTTAGGTTGTAAAATGTGTCAGCAGGGCTTATATTGTGATGCCCTCTGTAATAACTTTTTAGCATGCCGAGGTTGTTTATGTATAATAGGATTGTGTGCCTGTGAGTTTGCACGTGTGTGTGTGTGTGTGTGTGTGTGTATGCGCGTGTGCAGAGTAAAACAGTGATTGGAAGTATTTTGGATAGGAAAAAACACAGCAGTGGGACACTGAGACATGACAGAGAAATGAGTGAGAGACAGTTACAGATAAGGGGAGCTAGACCACCGTGACATACCTGTTGGCATCCTGTACCAATATGCAGCTTCTGCTTAAAAAAGTAGGCAGACTGGGACAGACAGAAAGCAGAAAGTAAATCACAGATTCAACCTTCTTGATTTCCTCCTGTTACGACCCGGCTCGTGGGGAAAGGGAAGCAACATGAACCAGAGTGTTTTTGGTAAAAGTGCAAGTGATTTATTGTTGACAGGTTTACAAACAAAACGGAAAAGGGCTGGTGGATGCTGCTTAAATCAAAAAACCAAATATAACTTAAAGAGGTCTCTCCAACTGAGAGGTAGCCACTTGCTACTCCGAAATCAAACAAAATGTTGTCTTACCCAAGAAGAAACAAAGTACAAAATGAGCAGCACCCTCTAAACCTAGTGTAACTAACAACTTAACTGCTGGTGTCTGGTCGAAATCAGTAATCCCCCCACTAAGGTACTGGCCCTTCTTCCGGAACACAAATCAAGGTATATTAACACACAGTCTCTAGGAACTAACACTTCTACAGCAGCAATCACAATCACTACTACAGAGCACAATACAAACGAGGCAAGCTGATCAAGGGAAATCACAACTGCCAAGTTCACACAGGTGGGCAACTATTTAAACAGTAGATGATCTGGAAGGCAGTAGGTGATTGGAGGGGGTTGCCAGGTGCCGCACCAATCAGATCACCGGCTGGAACCAGGAAGTAGGCAGGTCTTGCGCCAGCCAATCCTCGGCAAGGGTTCGCACATCCTGTTTAACATAACACACAGCTGCCCAACACACAGATAACGGTGGCCGTAACACTCCTCTCTCTCTCTCTGATTTCCTGGTTTACAATGTTGACTTCCTTTACTTGTTGCAGCATGGCTGGGTGGAACACCTCAGGCCTTCCTTCCTGATCCTGACCCCTTCAGCCTGTACTTGTGTTTGTGCTCGCTCTCAGTTTCACCATAATAGAGCGCTATTTCTGAAATCATTCTAACATAATGTACATCAAACATGCGAGTGTTGGATTTATGCAACAGTTGTTTTTAATATTCGTAAGCATTTTAATGAATGCAGCAAAGTTGCAAACTTGTGTTCATATCTGCCACTTACATTTTTAAAAATATTTTTTACACAAATACAACTCAGTGAATACAACTTCAGTTTGCTCTTGCAGCCTCTCAGATGCTTGTCTTGTGCATTATAAATGGCAAATTTACATGCTCTCACTTTTGTATGGATGTAGATGTCAGTTTGTATTGAGTTCGAGTTGGAAATATTTAGCTTGCTGGTGTTAGAAAGCCTGACTGCTGAATGCAGCTGTGCCTTAATGTGATTACCAGTTTCTGAGCCATGTGGGGACTGGTGTTACTGTCAGCTTAATTTACTCACAAACACATTGTCACAGACATATGTACTCAGGCACCCATACAGCATGAGTATGCACATACAAAAGCATATACACTGTACAGTATGCATGCACAAGCTTCAAGTCTGGCAGCCATGAGTCAAAGCAATTCGTCTTGCTCAGTGAGTCACAAAACTCACCGAGGTCACATTTAAGTTCTGTGAGCCATCAGAGTCACATGCACATATATGCATACAGTGAATTAGGGAACAGACTCATGCACATACAGTATTAATGAACACAAAGGCACACAATGCACAAGCCACACGTCAACTGTAGTGCCATCATCATCGTCGTCATGCTATATGGTACTCTCTTATGTTCACTACTATAGTACTATTTTCCTCTCATACTATCTTTTTTTATTCACACAAAAACACATGCACTCTGACCTGTGAAAGGCCTTCCTCTCATAACTGTCATGCCTTCACATCATTATATATCTATTTGGCAGTTAGGATTTCCACAGGTGAAATGAAGTTGGCCGAATGAGCTGAATAAGGGAACTGTAAAATGCTGTGTTGTCACACATCTGCCCAGCTGAAGAGTTTTTGAGGAGGACTCTGTGTCTTGGCTCCTCAACTCAATGGGTGCTGTTCTGTAGCTAACTGCTATATATAATTTATTGTATAATCCATACACTATTAATGGTTTACCAACCAGACAGGCTCTCAGTACATAATTCACCTACTGTGTATGAAGTTTCTGTATTGCACAGGATGTCTTATAAACTCTGGGTTATAGTACATACAGTGCAGTTAGCTGCAACTAACTGACTAACGTTTTGTTTTTGTTTTTTTTTTATTAACTGTGCTATTTTGATTTCTTGATAAATCAATTAATTGTTCAGTCTACAATATCTAAAGAATTATTATTAAACCAAACAGTTTGGAGCTATAACAGAATAAATTTTGGTTTTGGGCTGTTGCTGTTGCTGTTGTGGCTATGTAACTGATGTCCTCAAATTTAGAACTTTATTCTTTTAAGCACTTTATTCCTTTATTCCACGGTTGTGCAACAGGAGTCCGCAACATTCAGTGTTTTATGAATTTTATCATCTTGTATTTATGACTGTTTTTTTATCTATATCTTGCACCAACACTTATTGCCCTACGTGGACAAATAAAGTTTACGTAAAGTATACAAGACTAAGACAACCTCAAACTAACAAACTGGAAACTAACAAAAAAAGGCCCAACTGATTAATCTGTTATCATAACTGAGAATTCCAACAGTATCTTTCCTACATTCATGCAAAGATAGCACTACCATAAAGTGAAGTTGTTGTAAAGATAGTAGTGTATTTTGTTTTGTTTTATTGTCTGACAGAATGTCATGATCTGGGACTTACCTGGACTCACATATCACTTCACACACTGACTGAGAGCACCAAATGATCTGGATAGAATATACTTTTTCTTCAAGGTCTGTCCTTGATCTACAGCCTCTAAAAAATGTTGGGTAATAGATCGCCATGATGATGGGTCCATTATGTCCAGTCACCATTACTTGTTTGTTGTCAGAGATTGTTGTTGTGGGCGAGTTTACCAAAAGCAAGGAGTCCTGTCATTCTTAAGTCTTTTTTGCCACACAAATAGGCTTCCTAGAGAAGTTATAGTAGAGGTCAGGGAACTGTTTTCAAACTTGAAGAGCATAAATTGGGAAACAACAATTTATACTCAAAGTGTTATGCAATTTGTGGTAATGTGAAGGGTATTGGAGTTTAATGCAGTCTTCTTGCGCTCTCATCCTACTCTATAGTTTTTAGGAGTATATTAGGTCCATTAGGTTTGCTGGTGTGTGGTGTTTTTTTGTGCTGGTGTAAAATACAGTGTATTGTAGTACTACCAGAGTGTGACGTGCCCTTCTCCTACGCAGAAAAATTATTAGCATTTACTTTTCAGATTGAACTCATCACCTTACCCTCCTGCTTTACCAGTATTAATGAGTCTCATTAATGGAAGAGTTGGAAAATAGTCTACTTCTCCCTCTCTCTCCTGTGGACTCACATTGTCTGTCTCTTTTTAAACCCCTTTAACAACAAATCACATCATTCTTGCTTAGTTATATAATTGTGACATCTCATTCTTCCTCTGCCTGCAAAGCTTTAGTTTGTGGCTGTTTTTCTTCTTTTTCTCTCTTTTTTTTACATATGTGCACCATCTAACTTTTACTGTCTCCTCTCTCCGTGGGCCCAGTATTTCATTAACCAACTCAAGCACTGACATATTAATAATCAGTGAGTGAAAATATGATGATACAAAAAGATTAATTCACTTGCCAAGTAATCAATCAATTTCTGATATGCTTATTCATTGATTGACTTTTAAAAGAAAATTGACAAAACATTTTGCTCTACAATCATGTGTTTCGTATTTCTTTGTTTATTTTGTATTTTTGCATTTGGATTAAAAAGGCAAATGCTAATTTATTGGACATTCTGGCACAATAAAAACTGGATCCAATCCTTTCTGTGACTAACTGATATGCCATCCTTTTTGTCTGCATTGTAATTTGTATCCTGCACAACACTATGAGGTGTGATTTTATAGTCTGAGAGCATATGCATTTTTTGCACAGAAAACCTCCGCGTGTCATCTTTGAGGAAGAATGTTAACGATGACAGCAGGTGCCTTTGCCATACCAAAACAAAGAAGTCAACACAGGTGACTGTGAGGACACTGTAATGAATAATGTATCATTTCAAGAAAGTGTTCCACCATTTCAAATTATTGCTTGAATGTAATTGAGAAGTAATTGCAATATCTATGACATTTTGTATTTAGCTGAAGATTTATTTTTGGGAATGAGTTGAGTGTTGGTTGTATGCACATGCATGTAACGAAACAGATGGAGGGAAAGCAGATTGATATATGGGGATGTGAAAAAGAGCTAGGAGACTATAAAATTATCTAATGGACTTCAGGACTGTGAAAGGGACTGTAAAAGCAAGATTGGTACGCCGCAGTAATTGAAATTTGTTGTACCGACATGCTGGAGTTTAGCCACAGTGTTCTGAAAGCTGATGTTTTTACGGGACTCTGCTTTGAAGGTTCTGAAGGAGATAAAAGCAAGATCAAGACAAATGACTGAAAAAATGGACTGAAAAAGGAAGAAAAATATTAAAAAGGAAGGAAAGCTGTGAAAGAGAAAAGACCCAGGACCAGATTTCCAAAGACTTTTACGCCTTGTTTTAGAGGGATTCTTGTGTGTGTGTTATTTTTCAAACCTGTGGCCCAGCCTGGAACAACAATTCACCTGTCATCTGGATCACAGTGTGAGTGTCTGTCAACACATATTTTGTGTGATTTGGTATGTGGGTATGCATATGTATTTCAGGAAGGATAAATCAAATGACATTCTGTGAGTGTTGACTGTGTTGACTTTATATTCCTCTGGAATTATCAAGCTTAATACAATTTCTGGGTGTCACATTTGCAAATGGTCAATGGCCTATTAAAGAAAAGTTTGGATGGCAATAAGAAATGTAACTTGTAGCCAGCTTTCTGTTCAGATCTCAATGGCAGCACACAAAAGGTGGACACATTACAAAGGGAGCTGCATTAAACTTGTTAAAAACAAACAAAATAACAACAGCTTCAGAGACAGAAAAGGAGAGCAATACATGAAAGCAATATCTGACCATTTTATAATATCAAACAAAGAGGGTACAGAGACTTGTGATTGTGTAGTTATTAAACTTGGAATTGGTTTTGATGTTCAGTGAGCGGCTAATGCACTGTGGCAATTGTTCTCTCTTGATACTTCATTTACATTTTGTTGGCTTTTCTTTTGTACATTGTTTTTTTGTCAGCCCATCTCTTTTTCATTACCTAAGAAGTTCATGTATTTATTGAAGCTGCACTGATTTTACAAACCTTTTATAGATCAAGATTATTTATTTGCCTTGAAATTGAAGCCTTAGTAAATGTTTTCAAATGTCTTACTTCATTAATGAGTAATTCTATTTCAGCATCACTACAATATGATCACTCCTGGAAAGCAGCTAGAAGGCAGTCTTAATCTCTGATTGTGTAATTAAATCATGCTGTCGTAAATCAGATGCTAATCTGGCGCAGGTTGCAAGTGCAAATTTAATGGAAGGCTAATTTGTGCTGTGTAAGTCTGGTCGAGAGCATAAATTGTACATGACCTGTGTGCATCTACTTTGTTTATATTGTAGTAGTGTAATTCTAGTTTGGTGGCAACCTTTTTGTTTTTCCAAAAGTAAGTAACTTATGTTATTTTCCAAAACTGAAAATGCATACATTTATGCATACATTTATTTCATCCCAGCGAAACTACAGGGATCAATACAATACACCCTTGCCTTATCTCTTCACTACTGGTTTAGTAAAGAGATTAAAACATAAAACACGTCATGTCGAAAGCTGTGTCATGAGACTATTGCAATTGGCATTTTTCACACGCTCTCGTGCCACACACATCATTTTTCTCACACAGTGAAAAACAAATGTATAAAGGCCCTTTCAGATAGGAAGTGTTTTGACCTGTAAGCTCGCCAAGCGGTGCAGTGCGCTTTGCGTTGCTTGGTGCCCGAGCGTGTCACAAGCCATTGAAAATATTGGGTTTCATAGCGCAACATGGCTGTTGTCGCGGTGTGTCTGAAAGGCCCTTAAGTGATGAGGTTGACTTGCCGAGCGAATCAACTCCGCCCAGCTGATGCTAAACTGGTACGCCGTAATAGTAATCAAGTGAACCCGCTCTGGCACTGTGAGTCCAGACAGTTGTGACGAATGGTAATATAGCTGGTAGAGTTTTGCAATATAACATCTAAAGACGCAACCTTTCTTTTTTTGAGACTGTGAGCTGCACTTTATTGGAGGTACTGAAGTTAGCAATTGTGTGGATTTGTGGTGAGATTTCTGCCTGATCACTAGTGTTTTCAGTTTGTTTTGTTTTCCACCTCATCAGTCATCCTATGCAGTCCTAAACGGGTTTCTGTGTCTTTCAGATGGGCTAAAGGGGAGCCAGCAGAGCAATAACCGACACCTCAACATTTTACTCATTGGCGTACCGGGACATTTTCTTGCATACAGGGGCTTCTCCCAAGCTACTGGTAAACTTCTCTGCCCACTCAATTTCAAGTTATCTGGGCGCTACATGACACTCACCTGTTCCAGTTCTCGCCTGCCTGCTAAACTGTGTCGGTGGGCAGAGACGAGGGAGAAGAGAAGTTCGGGTGCCTCTCAAGCAACCGTGTGCTGAATGTAACTCTTCAATGTCACTTTTTGTGACCTGACCAATTACAGCCTAGTTTGGGTGGGACATCTAAAAATATTGACAAATAGGTGTCATTTACACTGAGGCTGCTGGGGACGTCAGAATCAGAATAGGTACGTTTGACTTCATGAGGAACTGCACAGCGCTGACTTAAAATTATGCATAATCGACTTAAAATAAGGCATGCTGGTTAGAAATTGTGTCCAACTTTCATGGGGGGGTACGTGTGTGCTGACTCAGAAGGGATATTACATGACAAAAGTTGATCTATGGGAGAAACTGAAAGAATAAGAAAAATTGACTACAGATTGCCTCAGAGCTTCACTGCATTATATTCTGTAATAGTTGTAAATTTTGATTTGTCACCTAATCACCCCTGTCACCCCTAATCTCAAACACTGAAAACAGCCTAGACGCCACACACTTTTTTTTTTTTTTACTGTTTTTGTATTTCCTTCTTATTTGTGATGAATTTTGTTACATCAAGTATTTTAAGATTCTTTGTGAAGCCTTTTGTTTTCACCCTGTCGTTTTTATTTGACATATTAAAGGACTTTAACAGTAATTTATTAGTGCAATACAAAGATTATTATCTTAGATAATTGCCATCTCTGCTGTGCTGTTTCATTCAACAGAATTAAACACCTTAACTTACATTAAGACCAAAACTTTTAGTACTAGTGAATATGGAAACTGATTTGTTTGTTTGTCCTGTTTCTGTTTGTCTAGCTCTGTAAAATCAATACTGAAGAGACTATTTAATTACTTTTAATAAAGGGACATCAGAATCATATTTTTAAATTAAAATTAAAAAGCACTTACAAATGTGGACAGATAGTCCATGAATTTAATAAATCTAGCATTCTTTGAAATATAGAGAGCATTTCTTTTTGTTATTTTTAAATTGCTTTACAATATACTCTGGATTTCAAGGTACACAAACTGATTTTGAAAACAGCACTTCTGTGAGAACATATAGACAAAATAATGTGTTACCATATTTCAATAAATGAAACCAGCATTCTTCATGGGATGTTAGAAGTAACACCTGTCTCCTCTGTTTCTGTCTCTTCCTCAGTCTGTCTCCATTTGCCACCTCTCTGTGCATGCTCTTAACACGATGCATAAATTCAGAACCAATTTTACACCACATTGCCTTGGCTTCACTCTGCAAATACCGCCAGACTCTCACGCTTAAAATCCAACTCGACTCTCAACCTGTTTAAGTGCACCAGACCAAAAGAATGACTACAGCTTTCCGTACGCACTTTTTATACAGATTTAATAGAACTTTTAATCATGTCTGAAATCTTTATGGTGCAGGCAAATTTTCATGAGTTATAACATAATGTTTATGAAGTGAGTAAAAGAGGGACTTTCACCTGCATTGCTCAGCATTTGCCCAGAAATTATGACTGTGTCCAGTGAACATGAAAGAGAAAATATGTTGCTCTATCGTTGGCAATAAACTACTTTTAATAAGGAAGGTATGAGGTTCAGAAAAGAACAGAATTTAAGGTGAATAAAAACAGGCTGAAGGAGCGTCCCTCATGTACTCTCTCAGGATCCCTTTATCTTCCTGTATTTAAAGAATGTTCTTACCTACAAGATAAAAACAACTTTTTTCTTTATTCATTTATTTGCCTCAATGTTAGTGCACCAGATTAGAAACATTTATAATCTCTTCAAGGTTAGGGTTAGGATTGCCCAGTCTTTGTACTTTCTCCCCTCTAATGAGTTCCATTTGTGACTAGTTAGTCTTGAAAGTATTTTTCTTTCCTTTGTTAGGAACTGCTTTAAAAATTAGCCCCAGTCTCATATTTATCAAACTTATCAAGAATTACAATTGAGAATGCTCTAATGAACAACTTAGGAAGCCAAAAGATCTTTTCTGAGTGAGAGGAACAGGACATTTAGCAAGAGATGTGGGGTCAGGTTATGCTATCTCAGAGCTGATTCAAATGCTGTGTTGTCCAACCATGTGATGCCATTTAAATAAGGGTATAACAGTGCGCATTCTCAAAGGCTTTCATGTTCACATGAAAAGTAAAAGAACTACGTGTGTAAAGAATGCAAAAAGAGAACTTGACACAGCTGGCAAATCACAGCGTGAAGTAGGTGTGAATGTTGGCTCATAAGTTTCATTTATAGAAATGTTTAGATACTGGAATTGTTAAAAAAAAATCAATTCAAGTAATGATGAAGTGATTGGAAATGATACTAAATAGAAAAAAAAAGAAAACCGAACAGGAAAGAAATCCTGCTTCTGGTAGAAGAGGTACGTTCAAGAAAACATTATGAGGAGAATTGAGTAGCCTACCCAATTGACATGCTCAAACAGTGCAGATGCTCAGAAAGTGATTACAAACAAAAATCTATGTAAGCCTCATTATTGTTGTTTGTGTCCTTGATAAATACAGAATAGAGGTGTCAAATCCCATCAAATGTTCATATCAAATGCAAAAAATAAGCTTAAAATACCAAATTTCAATTACACAGTCCATGTTGCTTTAGCTAACATGTATTTATCATGACCAACACTTTTTTGTATTTAAAATGTGTGATTAATTTTTTTTTCTACAGGTTTGCAATTAGGAGTAAAAGTGAAGGATTTTTACTTTCAGTTACAGAGAACATTTTACCTTTAGCAGACATTTGATAAATACAGGCCCAAATCTAACATGAGCCAGCAACATATGGGGCTAAACGATTCAGCAGAGTCTCAATTGCACTGCATTTTTATAATTATGTACCATTAAAGACACACTTACCAAAGCCTTTCAACTGACAGCACTTACAGTAGAAGTGTGACCATGACTTATAATCATCATCATGGGCTAAAACTTTTGCTTCCTACAGAAGAATACTTTTTTGAGCTAATATCAACTTTCGTCACACACCGTATGGATCAGGGTACTGACACATCAACCCTATTATACATACATACGTTTTCCAACCTTCTGTGCGTTAATTGGCTGTCAACAGGTGAATCAGTTCTTCTCAGATGCTCCATCATTGCCAAGAGAAAAGCATTGATTTTCTTTCTGTCCATTATCCCTTTTCCACTCTGGGAGATTAGGAAGTGTAATCACCGTGATCCTGGGGATTATACAAGCACATCCATGAGGAAATTAGATTTTATTAGCATAGAGTCATTTCTTTAGGGTGTGACTCAGGCTAAATTACTTTGTTATAATAATGCTGAAAAATGTGTCATGCCATGTACAGTAATAAACATATTTATCAGAAACTGGTGGACGTTCTTATATCAGGTTTAGAAAGCAGTTTGAAGCTTTCCACACATGTCAGGTTGTTTTAGATTACTTATTTATCAATCAGAGGCTTAACACTCTGCAAATCCCTAGCAATTACCACTTTGAGGCAGCCCATGTGCATTTAGCAGGAATGTGTGTTTTTTTTAATGTTGCAGTGGCAAGGCTGGACAAACAAAGCCTCTTAACGCTCAGAGGCTCGCTCTTGCTCTCACCCTGACTTAAACACAGACATGCACACACAGGCACACGTTCACACACTCTGGGGATGTGACCCAATTTGATTAGCAAATTGAGCACCAGAGACTCTGTAACAATGAACAAATTACCAACAGTGGCCAACAGATCAGGCAAAGAGGGCAGGAAAGGGTGGGGTATATAACCACACTGGAAGGTGTATGGCAACCACATTGAGAAGTATAAAGAAATCATGGTGTTTTTTTTATTTTTGTTACAGACTACAGAAATGAATTAGTAAAGTTAGGGTAAATACTCATTCCCCATACCCTAACCATAGCATAATTCCAACCCAAGTTAAGGTTAGTCCTTTGGTAGTCAAAGAAAAGGTAAAAGCAAGCTAGTAGAATTTTGTCACCCAGCTAAAAAAATGAAGTCCAGAATCAAAGTTTAATAAAATAATCAAAGTTTTCAATTAATGTTCAATACACAGGCTGAAATGTGAGGCTACTATCTAGTATAACTGTATTTCAGCAAAACATGAAGCAGGGTATCAACAGCATATCAGTGGAAAAGCATGTGTTAATGTATAATGCAACCCAAGGGGGATAATAGGTAAGTAAAAGTACTGTGAAGAACCTACTATTGACCCTGGAGAACACTATAGGAAATGGGGTGAGAGGGAAAGAGATGCTTCCAAATACAACAGAGCATCTTCCAATAGAAAGATAAGAGTGGTAATGGTTGTAATCATGTCCATAATGACAACGCAATAATACAGGTTATGGATAAAAATACTGCATTCAACCTTTAACTTCTGTCAGGATTTAATCATCTCCATGAAGGAGTTGCGTTACTATGAACATCTACATGTGTATGTTGGTTCATTTCTGTGAAATTTTATATTTATGTTCTGTAATTCAGAGGAAACATTTTAAATTCTAGAAAATTCTACTTATTGATGATACTTGAATGAGATCAATTTGTCATTGTCATTGCCATCTGAAATGAATTCTGTACTTCCCTAAAACTTAAATGCTAACTAATGAGAAACTAAAGTAAATGTTCTGCAGGTGATTTTTTTCTACACCGTGAATTATTTATTATTATTATTATTATTATTATTATTATTATTATTATTATTATTATTATTATTATTATTATTATTATTATTTAACTTTAATTTTTGACTTTGATCAGAATTTGAATTAAATTTAAAACTTGACTCCCTTTTGTCTGTTTGCAGGAGCATGATCACGATGGTCAAAACTAACATGTGTTGTAAAATGTAATGCAAATGTTTGTTGAACATGGTTTTGTTCATAAAGTTCTAAAGATAAGATATTTGTCTGTGTTTTGTATTATGCAGATTAGAAGTACTGATCACCTGAAAAACTTGCTGGTTAAGAGCATAATTACATCCCAAAATACCATAACTGTCGATTGATTGATTCTTCTTGGATGTCTTTCCACTTTTTTCCTCTTATCTTCTCCATGCCAGCAACTGGAGGTGTATTTGGTCCTCAAGGGGAATCAGGGTCAGAGCCTGAAGATGACAGCCAAAAGTTTTACACAGAGCAGCACAGAGGACAGAGGCGCAGTAAAGGTGAGAGGAAATGCAGGTGGACTTCTTTGTATATTGTTATAAATGTTACATTTTAAACACATTAACTTGCACATGGGGCCCTCTTATCCACTGCATACTGCTGAGAAGGCAATAAAGTAAAAAGGGAATAAAATACAATATAACATTTTTGAAAACTAATGAATTTCAACCCTACGCTGGCCGAATATAAATGGAAATAATGGGAGGGTAACCTATAGCTGGGTGAAATGATGCTAGACATATCTGGAATTGTCATCATAGCTGGAAGTAGAAGGGAGTCGTGTACATTCCCGGTGGGTTTTAAAGTGCTGTTCCATGGCACAGCTCAATGACACTCAAAGCATATGAGTTGATATAAATGGAGGCTCAGGATGAGCCAAGATGAGTCAAATTACTTCAATGGGAGGCTTGATTTTAACTTTCCTTCCCACATAGTGATATGTGATAGTGAAGACCGTAGGTAGAATTTGCATTTGTGTGTTTGTGAGTGACCCCAAGAAAATGAAACACAGAGTCTCTGTGCATGTGCACTTGGATGTCCACATAGTGACCAAAAATGATTGAAACTGATGTGTTTACCATTATTTCCCATGCCTTAAATTAGATAGGAGGTGGAATAGAGGATGGAAAAGTCATGCTTCACATATTAGTCTTATTATGATTATTATTACAAATCACTGAGAGGTGGAGATTTTAATGCAAGAACATATCCTGGACTTTGTAGTCAACTGACAATATTTTCTATCAGTGTTGTGGCACATTCGAAAATTAAACAAGTGCCAACTTATTAAAAGATGAATGAAACTGAGTTGACTGTGATTGTTGCGTGACTGTAATGTTTGAATTGATGTTGTAAAGGGGATGTCCATAGGTAGACAGATAATGCAATCTACCAGTAGTTCCTGGCTGGCAAAAAAATCAGTAGCGGCAATGTTTTTTTGGAAGCAGTAATTAGAACGCATTTTTGGACAGATATTGGGCCTCTCATGCTTACAGAAATGTTGGTTATCATCTCATAGTTTAAATGCAAACCTTTATGGAATAGGGGATTGTAAGCCTAGGTTTGTGAACACAGGTGGGCCCCCTCAAACTGGATTCATAGACAATTAATTTAGCCCTGAATCACAGAAATACAAACAAATTTTATATATGAAGTAAATCACAGAACATGGTTGATTGAGCACAAATAAAAACAAATGAAAGGTCAGATCTCATTTAGATTTTATTAGGAAAGCACAGTGGCTCATGACTGATAAAATCCATGGCTGTGATCTGTGTTAAAGTCGCAGCATGTGTGCATGCTTTATATAGAAGAGGGCCAGGGGGAAATAAATAACAGGAAAAAAAGAATATGTTTTAGCTTAAACTTAAGCATTTCAGTTTGTTTAGGGTTTCCCTGTGTATTTGTTCGTTGCTTTACATTCCCTTTTTCTACGTCTGTTGTTCAGTCTCTGTTTCTGTGTGTATGAGCGCATGGACTAGGTGTTTGGTTTGTGGCCATAAAGTGTTTGCCATCGTGAGCACACATGCTTTTGTCTACTCAGTAGGCTTTTATAGTAATTGAGGGACCCCTTCACAAGCCCAGTGACAACACCCACGCTCCAAAGAGATTAGCCGCTATGCCACTTTTGCTGTAGACAGCTGTTGTTCCCATTCTTCCACAAAATGTGAGATGTGATTCAGTATGGGTAGATTCGTTCTCCAAACACTGTCTCCCTGGTTTTGACCTTGAGCCGCATCTCACTACTTCCAAACTTCTGATGGGATTCACTGGACTTTCCTGACACTGTAAATATAGTGAGTTACTGACCAGTGATACTATACTATTACTATACTACTATACTATTTCTATGATGTTGTGGTATTTCAGTTCAATCCATTTGTCCATCTGTTATTGGTAAAATCACACATAAAACTACACCTGGAAAATGTAAAACATCTGAATATGTGTATGGCACTCTTTTTCTGAAGTTCCCACGGATCTGCTAACAGAAGTCTAACCATCAAACAGAACATTTTTTCAAGATATATCACTTAAAGCAACGTTATATTTAAGTTTATTTATTTTTTGTGTGTGAGATTTGGCACTCCTGCCATTTCAGTGTAATTCCCATCCATCCATCATCAATGTCAGCTGGGAGCCTATCCCAGCTGACATTGGGTGAAATGCGGGGTACACCCGGGACAGGTCGCCAGTCCATCGCAGGGCCACACATAAACACACTCACACCCACACCTAAGGACAATTTAGAGACACCAATTAACCTAGCCTGCATGTCTTTGGATGGTGGGAGGAAGCCGGAGAGAACCCACGCAGACACAGGGAGAACAAACTCCACACAGAAAGGCCGGGGCAACAACCTTCTTGCTGTGAGGCGACAGTGCTAACCACTGCACCACCGTGCCGCCCAGTGTAATTCCCGACTGTTGTAAATAAGGACGGCCAAGACACAAATTTGTTATCATTGCATTATTTATGATGAAAAACTAGCAAGTTGATAAATTTGCACAGCCAAACTTTAAGCAAGTGTGACAACACAAGTCATAGCAATATTACTTACTAGTCCAACAGAAATAATGCCAGCTTGTAGTCTGTCTTTCAGACTTCACTCTCTTTTTCTCTTCTTTGCTTCCTCCACCAACGTCCTCTTCCGTGTCATCGGCTCTGCAATCAGCTAACTTTATCTCCATAGGGGATGCTGAGCCCGATTATGTTGCCCTCTCGCCTGGCTCTTGGTACGACACTGGTGCCAGTCTCCTCCAGCAGCAGCGTAATGTTCCTTGAAACTTGTGTGGCAAGCTAGCCAACAAAGGTAGACAGCAACTGACGCAAGAGCACATGCAGTAATACGGAATGAATACAGTCCTTGTGAAAATGTTTTGTACTTGTACATTCAAATGTTTGAATGTGTGGAAAAGTTTTTTACTCGTGAAAATGTTTTGTAGCTGTGTGAAAATGTTTGAATGTATATCTGAATATCAGAAATACCCAAAGTTCACAGGTACAGATCGATTCTACAGGTACAAAACAAACCTACAGTTACAAGTGCTTTTGTCCCACATTTGATACATTCTACTGAATAACCAATGGGGATGCTCTGATAAACATGTCATTTAACTATCCAGAAAACAGAAAAACAAAAACCGATGTCTGTTTTTTTTGTTTTCTGTTCATCTATTTTTCCGTTTTGGTTTTAAAACAGAAAAACAAAAAAAAAGTTTTGAAACAAAATAATCTAAGAACGAACAATACATGTATTGCCAACGCTGCATCTGTCTTATATCCTTTCAGCTCTGTTAGGTCACGCCAACGAGTAAAGGCCAGTCCGATATTTTCTTTTGTCCAGTCTCACTTTTCTTTTCGTTGCTTCCCCCCAAGACGTCTTCACTGGTCTCTTTGTAGTCTCTACCATGACATTCATACTGAGAATATAGAGCTAGCTTCTTCAAAAGAACTTTCATTATATGTATTATACTTCCGCTCTTCATAAAGCTAACTTGCTAAAGAGATGTGTTGGTGTGATATGGTGCCATAAAGCATAATGTCATTTGTGATAGTTGTCCTGTCTGGGGTTTCAGTGTTACATAGTGGCATTGACAGAGACACCATTCTCCCTATTACAATTCATTGTACCATCAAAATGATTTTATTTTTCAATATATAAATTTGTACAATATATAAACTTTCCCATGCACAGATTTTGCTACCGCCTTAGTCCCACTGCTGACAACAGGGAAACAACAATAAGCCTACTGTTACTACTGACTTTTGCAACAAACTTGCTCTCTTCCTGGAAACTATTAACACATTTTCTGAAGCCTGCAGATTCTGGGACATTGTGTCACATTTTCTAGGTTTGGATCAAACACGTACAAAGTCAAAAAAAGTACATTTTCAGGACGTTCAACAGGACCAATACATTTAATCTATTTAACAGTTAATCTATTTAAAACAGTATTTCCAAACTAGTCTTTTCCCTATAACATCCCAGTAGGTCTCCCTTCAACATGCCGGCTTCTCTCCCATGATAAATATCAGTAGACAGAGGTTAAGCGGCTAATTTCGTTCCCTATATCCTGGCTTGGAAATTGGAGCCCTGACAGGCAAAGGGCAACCAAAACAACTAATCTATAACCCTGTCAGTGGCAATAAGATCTTATATCATGCCGGAAAATGATTCTGGGCTGTTCTGCAGAAGGTTGGGTATTCTAATTCATCCTTTTACTTGCTCCGGCCAAACTTGAACCTTGGTTAGATTCATAAATCAGTAGAACAATTAACTGTATTTTCAAGGACTGAGGGAGGTTTACATGCTGTACTTTCAACAGTGCATAGTGCTGGATTTAGACAGTTTTAGGGTTTGTGTCAGGTGTCTGCTTGAATTGTGTTCCTGTGTGCAAAAGTAGTAAGTTGTCATTTCCTGTCAAGGATATTGACATCTTCTTGAGACCCCGATCAAAACAAAAAAAGGTTTCTGCCAAACTGTTCACCTTTACCTTTTTCTCTTTCTCTACCTCTAGGCCACCAACACAGTCCCCTAAATAAGGTCACCCTGACGCTGATTACCATCAGCACATGTGTCATTGCCATTGTCTATGCTACGCAAGATTCCTGCCCTCTCACTGTCAAGGTTACCCTCCATGTGCCTGAGCATTTTGTTGCGGATGGTAAGTGGAACACATTCATTAAACCCTAGTAGAATATTCTAATAATATAATTTTCAAAAGCAAATGTGTCAGATTTACTCATACTCACTTGACCCTATGTCTGTTTTCTTCATTGCACTGTTTTGTTTTGCTATCTTATTTTAATTTAAATCTTGGTGAGCTCCAATATTTCACATGCTTATGTGTCCAATTTGCAGAGATAGATTTGACAGAATAGTCAGTATCCATCATGGTGCCTCCATAATTGGATACAGTTGTCCTTCAAGTAGCATACTGTAGGAATGATTGTTGAGTAGGCACAGGCTATTATTGAGTGGTAAAAAATATTATGTAATTTTCATATTTTTTGTTGTTAGGAGGAACAACTAATGGACCAGGGACAGCTTCGCATGTGTCCTCTGTTTCAATTTACAAATGACTTGCAGTAAAATCTCCACCCCCTCAACTGTGATTTGTGGTTTTCAATTTCGCTGCTTTTCAGTGTCAATGCCCCCTCTGCATGACTGATAAAGTACAAAAGACGCATCCATCCGACAAAAAGTAAATCATGTGCTGGAACCAAAAATGAGCAAAAATCAAGACAATAAAGCCCACGCAGTGAAAGCTCCCTATGAAAAATGTATTTATTATCACCGCAGTCAACTGAATGACATTTTGAGCCACCCAACCGATGAAGAGCAGTGTGCTCAAAATATGATTGTTTTTTTCTTTGTTTGTTTTTCCAGTGGGAGCTTTCAGTGTGCAGACTTTATTGCATGTGACTTCATACAGTACAATTGGAATACTAACCTATTCTCTGGTTTATTCAGTTGACATGGCACAACGTTCTATTCAACTTATATGACAGTACTTCAAGGTTTATTTCTCTGTTATTCATGCCATATTCAGTAATGAGCTGTCTGTACTCTCCAAAGTCAAAATGTAATTTACGTGCTAACATAGGGACAGTAAACACTATATATATATCAAAATAAATGTAAATTCAGGTTAATTAACTTACTAAATTAATTAATTAATTATGTAGGCTTGGATACCGAGTCAGCTTCTTAGAGAGTCGTCCCACTGAGTCTGTTTTAAATTTCACCTTGGCTATGGGATAATTGTAAATTGAGCCTGTATATTAGCAAGATACAGTATAAACCTCACTGGGAGGTAAAAAGCCAATATGGAAAATGTGCAAGAAGTTAAGTGAAGTAAGAGGGAGTGAGGAGCTGAGGCAATTTAACTAATGATTGCTGTATCTCCAAAAGCTCTGCATTCACATATCAGTCGATCAGGTGCTGTAGCCGCCAGGGCCTCATTTCTAGTCCACCCACACACTCAATTTGTGTGCACATGGACACTCAATAGAAATGGAACAACTACAGTAAGTTTTGTAACTACATGTAAGATCAGCACCTGAAAAATATAATTTAAGCCAATATACTGTGAAAGACATGGACTTTGAATGTTGATCGAGTGTCCATAATGGTGAGTTTTTTAATACACTGTAGTCCATTGCAAGAAATTTCTATCACTGCTAGTCAGCGTACTGTGAAATTTAACATGGATATGTGTAGTCCCTGTGGAATGATTATTGACAGATTTTGGTGAACTCCTAACCTTGCGCTACCAACTGTCTACCATATAGTTAGCATCAGGCAGACAGAGCAAACAAACAAACAAACAAACACATCTAAAAGATAAAAAAAAAGCAGATCCAAACTGGCAAGTCACATATAAATATAATTTAGGTCAGGACAGGAACAGGCAGGCAGGATAAAGACTATAATGCTACAGCATGACTATAAGCCAACACATGTGATCTGACACACAGGACACTGTCTATATACTGGAGAAATGATGAGTGATGACGTCAGGTATCAGTGTGGTCAGTAAACTCTATGGGAGACATGAGAGGAGATGGTAAACAAACAACACAACACAAAAGCTAATATGTAGGTAGGCAGACATGAGGATGCAGAATATCTGGACTTTTCTAGCAAACATCATGATAAATTCACATCATTACTAAAACAAATATAGCTGGAATTAAATACATTTCTTAGAGGTTCTTACACATGTCATGGACCTTTATTTTATCTTGTTATTCATTTTGAAGATACTTTTAGCACCCCAAGGTGTGAATGGATTTTCTTTTACCGATATGTCAGATAAGGAGAGGTTTTTGCTACATGACAGAGGACATTCAGTGGGGGGGTAAAAATAAGTAAATGTAAATTACAGTCTGGAGGTGGTAATACAATTAAGCAAATTAAAAAATGCACAATTTGTTAAGACATAATAATCTTTGTTGTTGTGTGATGTGTCTAATCATATATCTCAATCGCCATAAACATAAAATGTAAAGATAACAGAAAACAATATTGTAATGTACATTAGAGGACAGTGTAAAAAAACAATAAGGTGTCAGTCAGTATAAATGGCTGTTTTTTTGGGGACAACTGTTGCACTTGTCGATAGAAAAACAACTGCTGGATGTGCACAGTTTCTTTAATTATCACTCTCACCATGACACAGATGTGGAATGCTTTCTGTCCCACTACTGTTCCCAAATCAGCTAAAAGAGGATTAATCTGTCAAAATAAATTCTCCCCAGTCTTCTGCACTCAGTTCACGATATGCACACCAAAATTGCCAGCAATCAGCGATGTTCTTACTGCTCAGGAGGGGTTTCTTCACAGGTCTCAGAGAAACCAACCCATAATCTAACAATTGCCTCCTCACTGTGTGAGCTGAAACCATTAGATTTATCTACTCTCAGCAAAAGTGCTACTGGCATTTTTGTTCACTAAACTGCAGTGCTGCAGGAAATGGCCTTGTTATGCTCACTTTTGGACACCCTGACCTAAGAGATGCTTTTAAAGACCAGTTCAGCAGAATTATGTGTGTATTTCATCCTTTTAGTCATTCCTTTAATTTTTTGGGCATTTCTGCTTTATTGGTTAGTCACAGAGAGAGACAGGGAATTTGTATGTTACCATATCTTAATTAATTAAACTGTCAAGATCTATGTGTGTAGCATGAAGGGACTATACACTTTCTTTTCATTATACAACCTTGTGTGTCCGTTTAAAATTTGTTAATTTTATTTAGATTATAGGTTACAATCATGACTATTTTATGTAGTAGCAGCCTTTAACACCTTGAATCACCTCAACCAGGAAGTCTTTCAGGCAGTATGAACCAAGACCATATGTTCTTCATATATGCACCCATACACACCCATTTATCATAGACCATTCGCATATGACATCAACATCTGAGGTAGACGCACTTAAGATTTAATTCAGTCCATACTGTAGGAGCAGCAGAATAATGGCTACACGCAATGCAATATTAACTTGAAGGCAACATATGAGTGTATTTTTGTAAGACTGTGTGTGGGTCAGGCTCTCATGGTGAAACACTTTCCTCTCAAATGAAAAGAAGCAGCTGGTGACTTCATGTGTGTAGGAGGAAGCAAATGGTCGTGTATTATATTAGACATTTGGAAAAACTAAAATGTTAACAAAGAAACAGACAAAAAAAGCATAGACGGGGCTTAGGATATTATTGCTTTAGCTGTTGCATAGTGTAAGTGCAACGCTTTGTGGGGTATTTCTCCTTTGAGTTGTGTATATTACCGCAGGGCATTGGCCCTATAACTTTTTCTGTGACTCAGATTTGATTGCTGGATACTGTCTAAAGTCTTTCAACTGCATTAATCATCTTAAAAAAAACAGCCTGGAGACCACCACCACAGGGTTTCACATCATAAAACAGAGTAAATGCGTGAATCCTTTTTAATCTCACACGTGCTATCTTTATGTCCTAGCCTGATTTTTGAAATGCATTTTAAATTCACTTAGACACAGAAATGGATATGTACTGTGAATGCTCCCGCAAATTTACCTCCCACAACCCAGCAGTATTCACACAATATAGCTGTATAATGGTCATTGTGTTCACCAGAGAGCTGAAGCACAATCTCCTCACAGCTCCCTTTGGAAGTAAAAGTCATTGGCATCAATTAGGGATAATCTTGTTCAGTGATCAGAGTTTAATGATTGGTCTGGGAGCAGTAAGAAAGAAAGGTAAGTCAGCGTCAATGAGCAGAGCATTTACTGATTGACTCGTGAAACTCTTTTAGCCCCTCTACTGCAATTACCAAGGAAATCTCATCAATACACACATTATAGGTCTTAATTTTCTCATTTAAATTCAGCCTGGTCAGGAGGGGAATTAAAATTACAGTGAAAACAAAAGAATTAGCTACTTTCAAATTGATTTTGCAATAGAACCAGGAAAAGAGCTTTTAAAAATGCCAGACAACCAAGCCGTTTTCTATCTTTTTATATTGTTTTGTTATCTAAGCAAAATAATTGTGTCTTGTGTTTTCTTTTTTCAGGAAGTAGTTTTGTAGTGAGCATGGGCAGCTTCCTGGATGTATCTAATTGGCTAAACCCAGCCAAGGTAACCCTCTACTATCAGACAAATTCATCCACGCAGTGGGTTCGGGACTACTGCGGCCAGAGGGCCACCGAGCCCTGCGAGCAGATTTGTGATCAGGACACAGGTCAGTCCGTACTAACATGCAGACACACATGCACACACGGGGGTCCATATGTTGAGCAAATAATATAATTTCACTGATTATTTGTTTATATAGAGCAACCAGTTATTACTGGAATATTTTTGTCCAATAACTGGTATGAAATTTAGTGGCAGAAAAAGCTACACAGGCGTGTAATATGGTGGGCTCAAAGTCACACCCTCATGACTCCATGCTGTTTAACTGATTAACACCTGGTACGTTCATGGTGAACATGACATGAGCTTCATATATTGTTAAAGAAAGAAGCTTACAAAAAGCTTCATAATCAGCCCATAAAATGTTTGAACAAAAATCTAACAATGTAAAATAATGACATTAAATTAATTTACTTTCCATTAGTTACAATATTTACAGTCTTCATGCAATATTTCAAGCCATGTTAAGTATTTTGATATTAGAAGAAAATACAGGACCTTTGAACCTCTTTCATGTTGTGATAATTGCAAGGACTGCAATACCCAGAACATGGAGGAAGGAAGGACGACTCTTTTTTGCTTCAGGTTTACCTTCAGAAATGTGTTTCTGTGTTTCTGATCTGAAAAAAGTCCTTGAGCGAGCCCAGTAGAACTGCTTTATACACATCTAATAGATGATGTTCACATTGATAATGTGATTATTGTCATGCAGTAATGAAAGCATTAATACTCGTTTGGATTCAGATTGGCCACTCTATTCCACTCTTTGAATTATTAAATTAGGTCTAATATTAGCCATTGCCAGTTCCACTGGGCCAGTCAGATGACAGCAATGTGACTGAAAAGAAGAGGGCAAAAGCAAGATCATGTGATAGGCTAAACTTTTTGTATTCACCATTGCAAATTGTCATTGCTGTGTCACAAAAAAAGTAGGCCTTTAAGCATTAAACAGAAAACAGTGGAATATATCAACTAAGTAAACACAATATTTTTATTGAAAAACAAGAATGAATTTGGCATTAATGCTGAATTCAAAGTTTTCATTTTAATTTTTTCAGAGGACCTTTCTGTTTGGCGAGAAAAGATACACTCAAATTAAGTAGCCAAGCTGAGCTTTTGAATTGAGTATATTTGTTTTTATAGTTAGAACCTAACACCATTGTTAGTAAGTAAGAAGTTGCCCTCACTGCCTGTTGCCTCATCCAGGTAAATAATCACCAACTTCCACTGCAATATGTACACAACCTGCTTGTACAATTTCCCTCTTATTTGTGCTGACATTAAAACTATACCAACAAAAGCCAAGACTGCAGCGTGATGATATTTATCTTCCCCTGAGTGGCGGGACTCCCTTGTGTATTTCGTTTCCAACTAGATAAAGTCTAAGCTCATTAGAATGGATTACATCTGTAATGTATGTGAATTTTATGGCACCCTGGTCAAGGGCATGTCGGGGGCTGATGCATAATGCATTAGAGCTCCAGACACTCAACTGAGTCAGTACACATGAATATGCCAAAGATGGAGTATGTGTCTGTAATGGCTATAATTCAATGTTGGAGTCATTTACTCATCCAGACCACAGTAAGTTTGGAATTCTCACTTTATCATTACTTCTGTTCACCCCAGTCTCCTGGTCTCTCTCCATTTATTTCTCTTTTCATCCGTCCTTTTCAACAACAAGTTTATTTGATCAGTAATTGCCCTGAAGTATGTTGTAACTCCTCAGGGCAACCATATCCATCTGGCAGCAAAATTAAAGGTGTTCTTCAAAAGAGCTTTCGATTTCCATCACTGTGCTCTAGCCTGTATTATAGCATCTGCACAACAGCACTCAACAATGACACACACACACACACACACACACACACACACACACACACACACACACACACACAAACACAGACAACTGTGCTGTTTCTAAAGACAGCACACCTAAATTAACTTTTTCATCCAGGCATGTTTATTGTAGTTCCAACAATAGGGTGAACCACTTGTTGTGAGGTGTTAAAGGGTAAATCACATAGAGAAGAAAAGTGCAGGTGAACTGCTCTCTGTGGATGCAGTATGCTGCAACTGGGGCCACAACAATAAGCAATGTCAAAGTGGGGGAAAACACATGCTCAAACGAGTCTTGTTTGTTTGTGGAAAACACACAAAAAAGTTGCGTACATAGATGCCCATATTGCATGTGGAAACATATCGTATTTTACATATTTGTACCTTAAATTCAAGTTTAGCCATTCACATGAATCAGTTTTCCCCAAACATGTACACAAATCCACCGGCAGTGACACTTCTTTGTTATGTCTATCTGTGCTCTATAATAACAAGCAGGTATGGTTTCACCAAGTATTCTCTCCCCTTCTCTATCTTGTACCTCCATCCTGCTTCAGTGTCACCCTGGTTTACTGTCACTGCTATAGAGTACCAGTCCTGTGCCTGGATAATCAATCTTCTCTGTCTTCACCTTCTCTCTCTTCAATTCAGTATGCTTTATTGTCATGAGAGTAACAAAGGCGATATCGCCAAAGTGTCAAGTAAAAAGGGAGGTTAAAGTAAAAGGTACAATTCATAAAATCAAGAAAATAGCAGAAAACAATGAATGGTGGTGGTGATTTTAATTTTAAAAATAATGAGATACTTTTAACTGATTATGTAAGTATGATAACATGATGACTCAGGTTAACTGAAGTTAACACTTTTATTATTTATTCATGAGTTATTACATTATTATTCAACCCGTCGTATCTCATATAGTTACACGCCCTACCAATGAAGAATACATTGCCACAAGCACCTCTCATTTGATGTTATTTCTCCCCAACTCCTCCAACTTCATCTAATTGGAACTGAAACTGTTGCAGTGTTAACATATAGCCCTACTTTATCCTTCCATTCAACGTATACAGTACTTGCATACACACACACACACGCACACCCACGCACTCCTATAAGAGAAAACATATTGAATCTGCCCCAAGGTGTTTGGGCAGAATGCCTTCTCTTTATAACGAGCGTACATTTGCATCAGGACAACAATAACTCACATACCATGAACCTTGAAATGTGAAAATCACCCACGCGGACAGGGTGAGATACTAGAAATCATTACAATGAAACACATCATTTGCAACATGAGCTTGGTTATTCAGGTGGAAGAGTGAAGAGAAATTATTTGTGGTCCCAAGTGATTGCCACTTGAACTGCTTTACATTTTAGGCTCTTAATTTTAGAAAAGAGGGATGGTTAAATGGGGACACAAGGGTGACATAATAGTATCAGGTTGCGTGTTGTGTAGAAACCTGGCATGAATGCAACAAGAAAGAGACTGGGTGAGCACAGTTAGATAATTGTTGTCATCAAATGACCATTTCGAACCACAGGTGATGAGCTCTAAAGTAGGCCGACAACATGTTCGCGTCAGTCAACAATAACTTTTGGCATCACTGAAAAGCGTCTGTGGGTGGCAGTGTCTTGTGTATTTCTGGTTAAATCCAAGCGGGAAGCTTGCGGTCTACAATATGAAGCGATTGCGGAAGTCCCTGAAACCTGCATTCTATTGAAAATCCAGCAGAGGGCGACTCTTCTGGTTGGAAAAAGAAGTCCGGCTCCATTAGAAAAAATGGGAAAATGACCCTACTTCTCAGCTGAATAATTACCCCAGTAACAGTTAAACACTGAGTTTATGGTCTCAGTCGCTAGTTTCAAGTCTTCTTCAGTACAAAATGATGTTCATTTAGTAAATTATGGTCCCATTTATTTTAAAATAGACCACAAAGCAGAGTATGTATCTGTGATTGACAAGTCGTTACCATGGCGACCTGTCAATCAGGCTACAGCCGACTCGGCGCTGTGTAAATTTAACCACTGCCGTTGAAAAAGCTTATAAGGAGTTGGCTGTTCACTTTCTCTGGTGAGTACATTTAGGTTTAAGACTGTTGTTCGCTGGACACAGTTATCAGCCCTGTTAAAATGACAGTTAACGTGATTTACAGTTGCACCTAGCTAAGCAAGCTAGCTAGCTCCGCACACCGCCGTTAGCTTCGCTGTATCGTCACTTCCGGGCACTTCCTGGTTGCAAAAACTCAACATTGCGGCGCCCTATCTGCCAAACTACATCCATTTCTTAAATCCAGTCTATGGTTAAATCCCATGCGGCTTGACTACTTCCACCAAGCACATAACTCTGAGTTTATTACTCAGTCCCTTTTTATTCTCATTTTTTTGTTTTGAAGTCTGTGTTACTCTGTCATGAGTTTGAAAGATCTTAGAGTACAGCAGTATAAGCCATCACTGAGTGTCCCACTGTGTACAACTTCTGCTAGGTTCAACTCTGTTCTCCATTTTCACACATTTCCAAAAGACAATGAAGTGCAGAAGAGGTGAGTAATGAATATTTGAAGAGACAATTTTCCCGTGAGGCTGCAGCATCTGGCTCCTACGGAATTGATCAAGCCTCCAACTCCAGACAGATGTAGCCTAAATGTCCAAAAAATGAGGGCTGTCCCGGTGCTTTTTCATTAAAACAGCTTGCCTGCCCCAGTAGAAAGAAACTACTGGTGTACTGAGCAACAGACGTCGAACAGGTCAGCCAAGGAAAGTAACGGTAATTGATGACAGAAATATTGTGAGAGTCTTGTTACTTTGTAAAACTTTCTTAAACTGGTGCAAAATTTTGTTAATACTATTAGATATAAATTGTCCCGGCCATTCAAATGAATGCATAAACCATGAAGGCCGCACAGCATTTATCATTATATAAACTGTCTTTCTCTTAGAATTCCAACTCACATTGACTTTTCTGATGAAAAAAATAAATCTGCGCTTGCAATCTGGTTAAAAAAAACATCTGATTTATTAAGACAGAAAGGTAATAAGAATAGCTTGCAAAGCATACAGTGGTGGTTTGTTTAAGATTAGTGAAAGCAGGAAAGAAAACAAAATGGTGTGATGAAAAAATCTCAATTATCTCCTCATCAGTTGGAGCCATTGAATGGGCTCCTAACATATCTTAAAAAATAGAATGATATAAAAGCACCCACAAAAGAAAAAATAGCTTATGGAAAAAATAAATCAATGAGCGACTTCATCAGTAGTGGCAACTGGTCCAAACTTATAACATAGCAGACGGATGGCCATGATGTGGCTGATGAACTCCAGCCAAATGCACACAGCAAATGTAAAAGGAGTGAAGTTACCATTGTGCATTAGCAGCACAGTGAAGTTCAAGTTTAATGACCACACTACCACAACGCCCCCATTTTCTCCTTGTGGGGTGTTTTTACTGCTGGCTTTATCTTTTTAAGAAGCAGGTTTTAATTATCTTATTCAGCACAATTCTGTCTGCTGTCATTGAACTTTCTAAAGAATAGCTACAGTCACTTTAGGTTCCTTTTCTCATCTATAACCTTCATCTTAATAGGCCTGCACTATATCTGAACCAGGTCATTAGAGACAGAGAATCTGCCACACAAAACTTGTTCTTGTAAATTCTCTAAAGGTTAGTTAATCCAGTGGAATTTGTAATCAAGCAGACATATCTCTTCCTGTTAATTGCTTGATCCTCACTTAAATGCATTTGCATAAAGGAAAGAGCTGCATTTCGCTGATTACTTGCAAGGTGTGCTTCGGATTACAGGAAAACTGCTTCTGGGTTGGTGCACCTCATCTGAAACAAGGTGGAAAAGACTTAAAATGTATCCCTCTGCAGCCTCCAGGCCTGCACACATATGGCTGTACAATAAATATACCTCTCCTCACTGTGCCGCAAGACTGCTTTGTGCACTTATGTATAAGCTTTATATCTTAATCAATTATCCACACTTTATCCATGAGTAATTATTCTTTCTTGCCTTTGAATAAATTTGCTAATCGTTGTATTGTTAATAATATCATGTGGTCTCTCCTTACATCTAAAGGAAGAGTGTCCAATTTTAAATGCCAGAATGACCAACTTCTGTCAGAGCTTATTCAGGTGAGAAATCAAACATAGCGTTAGTTCAGAGTTATTGCTGCTCTCTACCTCCGACATTCCATGTAGGCGCATGGAAGGACAGGAAGATTCCAGAAGAGAGCCACACTGGCAAAAATAACTGCGACGCAAATATTCATTTCTTGTTGTAGCCGGATGTATTTTGTAAAGTTGCATTGGATTATTAATATTGGGAAATATTGGCCAATATGACACAAGCAACACCACGATGACCAAGATGAAACAGGAAGGGACAGGTTTACTCTATGCTTGCAATCAAAGCTAAAACTAAAGCTTCCAGTAACCGTGTTTCCAGTTTCCACTGTTTCCTTTCCAAAATATAAATGACAGTTTGTATCATGCTGTTATGTTAGGACCCAATATCAATATCTCTCACTCAAAACACTTTCAAACAAAGACGCAAATCAAAGCAAAACATCTATAGACGTGTTTATAGTACAGTGGTCGGCAATAGGCGGCCCGCGGGCAATAATATCTGGCCTGCGGCTAGATTGTTTTGATAGCAGAAAAATAAAAAAATAAAAAATTGATAGCAGCTGGTGCTGAAATATCTCTCAGACATGACAGTTACAGTTACTCACATAATCACTTCCTCGTAAGTGGTTGTGCCTCCAAAATTAAATCACAAACGTTTTTTGCAGTAATGCTTAAAGTTGAACTTATTGAGAGCTTTTACTTTGAAAAGTTATGAAGGACATTCAAACAAATCTGTCTGGCTTGCTTGACACACCAGTCATCATGTCAGTAAACGTATGATTGAATTTCCTCAGGGAATTGAACATATGCGTCCATATATGTATCAATCGCCAGGACACGCACTGCAGCACATGCTTTAATTGTGAGCATGTGCAAAGGGTCCTCATAATCAATGTGTTTAACAAGGGAGAAAAAAAATATCCACTGTATGTTCGGATCAATCATGTAACCCTCCCAACGGGAGTCCCACTCCTACCAACTGAGCTAAATGTAGGTGTTTAAGAATTTGAAATAATTTTACTATGTTCTAGCTCATCATGTAATGTCTTGAAAAAAATATGGAATATTGAAATATATTTACTGTTTCAGTTGTTTACAGTAATATTTGATGAAATTTCAAACAAATGAGTTCAGAAACACTTCGACAGCAGTCAGAATACTGAATTTGAATCAGAATGGCACAGATCAGACAAACACCTGTAGCTATTCCAGTTTTGTTTGTTTCAGAAGACTCTGCTTTGACACATGCATTACCTTTTTGCTACATTACCTTGGGCACTCCTATGCCATTGGGGATAACCTAATTCACTATAAGTTGCTAAACACAGTCCTTTAAGTTAAACTGAATAAGTCAACAGTAGCCGTTAATTCTGTTTTTTTTTAGATGTTTTTATATTCAGCAGTTACATTAGAGATCTGAAGTGGCTATGCTACTGATACACTGTATATGTTATGATGACACAGTCATAGCATTGTTTTTTTTTTTGTTGGATAAACATTTTTTTAATGTTGAAATCCAAAAAATCCAAATATGAACAGGTGTTTTGGACCTCAAGGGAGTGCTTTACATGACAGAGTGCAAGTTTAGCATTCGGCACTGTCCCTGCCGCTTGATTCCAAGGCTTGCTTTGCTAGCAGTTCATTCAGCAAAGAAACACTGGTAATTTACATGTAGATATTGATTAGCTTTTTGTTCAGTGTGTAATGAAATCCCCCCAAAAAATAATGTTGGCCGTGTCCTATTAGGTGTCTCTTTTTGAACCAAGCACAAACTGAGTAGAACATTTGTCACCAGCAGGCAAAATCTTGTCAGAAATGCTCCTGGATGCAGCCTGCTCCCATCTCCTCTCCAATTAATCAGATGTGCAGTCAGGCATTTTCACCAGCAAATCAGAGTCTGCTTTATAGATCTTTCCCATTGCATATGTAAGAAGAAAATCTCAAGTTGGTGCACAGTTGTTGGCCTAACCACTAACAGACTACTGATGAAAATACCAATTCCAGCCTTTGGCAGCCTGAAAATGGAATTAAAAGAGCAAAAAAAGGTTATTTAAATGTCCTCTCTCCCTCACCAGAATGTAACTGGGAACATGTGACCTGACTGAACATGTGCAAGATGGATTTTATTAAGCACTGCCTCTGGCAGTCAGGAAGAATTAAATATAACTAGGTTAAATGTGTATGTAAAGAGTAGCAGTGGGAAATGGAGGTGTGTGTCTGTATGAATTTGTGCTTATATGTGCAACATGAACAGGATACATGTTTTGGTGCCTGGGAGTATGAAAACAAAGGGGAATGTCTTCCTTAGAAAAACAACAGCATCAGTCATTTCAGCAACTGGAGAGGGGGAGCCACAAAGTCCGCAGAGGGAGTAGGCCAGGGTGGATGGATTAATCAACACAATGTCGGACTTTAACAGAGGAGAACATCTTTTTTGTTTTTCATTTCAAACTGACAGTTCGTTCGTTTCCCTTATTCATGGTAAGGGTGGTGATTGTGCAGGGGGCAAGTCACAGGCCTATGGCCTGGGAGACTTGGGTTTTATTCCCCCTCTGACATTTACCAATGTGTCCCTGAGCAGGACACTTAACTGCTAGATGCTCCAGATGCATGTGACCTCTGACCTCATATTGTAACCTTAATAAGTAGTTATTATTGTAAGCATGACAACCAAGGCCCCCTTACTTTAACAAAGTGGTGCTTTTAACCCAAACTGTGATCTTTCCCTAACCCTAATCAAGTCAAACCAAATCGTTGTGGTATGAAGGCAGAAAAAATAACTTGTTACTTGCTTTGGAAGCTACAGATGTTCTCGACCTGCCAACAGGGGTAGGGATAGTTTTTATTTTCTTAGGAGATATGCTGTTATGGACAGAAACAAAGTAAAAAGTTATTTGATCAAATTATGAAAATATATTCTCATCATGGAGTTAATTATTATCTTGCAATATTTATGCACATTATCCATCTTTTATTTGAAATGTTTGTTTGAATTTTGTGGATTTTTACTTGTGCCCACATTATAAAGTGAAGCCATTTCCAGAGCTCTTGCTCTTCATTTAGTAAGGGCACATGTAATAGCCACAAGCAAATAAACCCATGCTTGTTGCTTCTCTGTGCATGAGTCCTGGTGGTGCATCACTCCCCGAGTGAGCCTATAAAGTCAACCAGTAAATTATTAATCACTAGGTGATAAAATTTGAATGGTGTTGCCTGGGTGGCCATTACACATTTTTCCAGTGTTATGCCTCCAAATAGGTCAACAAAAAGCAGCTAGTACCATTTATTTTGGGAACACTGGTAATAGAAAAATTGTTCAAACTATCAATGACTTTATGCATCCACTTAAAAGGTATTACACATGCAGTGTATTCTGAATGTTTTATTTACCATATATGACACTATAAAGCAAGTCTGACTTTATCAAGCTGATGGAAGACCACATAAAGAAAACCAAACACATATTCATTGGTTTGTTTAATATTAGTAGCAATAACCTAACAGTGCAGGAGAGCATAGTTATTTTGTGTACAGATACAGCACATACACACATTGTTCACAATATGTACTTTTTTTTACAGAGATAAGTTTTCAAGATATAGATCTAAAAGAAAAAGCTATAAAATGGTTAAGCCCTTACCTATTTTATATTAGTATTACCATGTATTGTTATGTACTATGCCTTATACATAGAAAAGTAAGATCCACCATGCTTGTCCTTCTGTTGATTCAGTGTGTTCAGTGCGTCTGGGGAAGAAATACATCACATTCAATCCACACACATTTTACTACCAACTAGTCACTTTGGCTGGTTATTAAAAGTACTATGACATTGTTGTTCGTGACAAGCATTTTACATTACGAAAAGGAACAGGTGGATAAATGTAATAGCTAGTACCAGATGCCTGTACCAAGACAAAGCTGCTCTGCTGCCATCTGAAAGTGTTCTGGCATGGGTGCTACCCAGACAATTGAGGAGAACAGAGCAGTGATCTTTCACTTTCACAAAAATAACTTTGTGAGGATGATAAAAACTTATAGAGATAATGGGAGCAAACAGAAACCCAGTGACTTTTGTCACATTCTTGCCAACAAAATCCATTTCACTGATTCTAGTGAGTACCAGTGTGTGTGCAAATGAGCAAACGTTTATGTCACTGTTCTTATTTGAGTGCTGACTCATGGTGACCTCAGCAGTCTTGTTAAGCTGGTGCACATGACAAAATATGTGCAGTCATAATGCTTAGTGTTATCTAAAAGACTCAAGAAATTCATCTTAATGGCTTGATGATGAACAATCCAAGAGAATGATTGCTACTACGTTTTGTAAACTGTTTCAGGAAATAGCCCAGCTAATGGTACTGATATCCCTGTAAATAAACTCCAGTTTTGTTCGCTGAAGAAAATTAGCTGGAGGATTTTGTTGCATGAAAAATGTTTTATTAGATACATCTCTAATAAATGAGCAGGACCAGATCACTTACTTGGTAATTTATTCAGCTACTGAGGATAAATAAATATCTGCCACTGTGCCCCATTTTGTTTTCCCTGTCACAGGAGAATGCAGCTGTCATGAGGGTTATTCCCCCGATCCTGTCCACAAACACCTCTGTGTTCGCAGCGACTGGGGTCGAAATGAAGGGTAAGTCCTGCCTGGTCTATCCACTCATATCTCAAAAGTCACTTGTACTCAAATGACCTTATGGCTGGTTTTGCAGTCTCTACTCCCAACTACATTAGCACACGATATTAACTTTACTTAAAATAAAGATGAATTGTTCGCTGTGATAGATTAGCCTTCTGGAGCAAGTCTCTCAAGTCTCAGGTATTCAAATGAATGGAAACCACGGTTCGAATTAATTAATAACTTGCTTAGCAGGAAAGGCCAGAGAGAGAGAGAGAAGGAGAGGGAGAGCAATACATAGAGAGCAACACAAACAGAAAAAAACAAATAGTAGAAACTGAAATGATGATAGGAGAGAAAAGTAAGTCAAATGAGCCCTCTCTCTGACTCTGACCTTGCTTGACAATTAGCTGGCTTGCCCAATTATCGGTCATTTAAAAGGGCTCACATTGTTAGTCAACTCCACCTGTCATCTGTTGGATTCAGTCCAGTCACAGATCAAATTTTCATTCACAGCTTTGTATAATTAACAGCTGACAGAGGGTAATCTTACCCATGAAAACACATCCTTTGATGAAGGGATGTTAGTTTTGACCTTTTTTTTTGTTTGTTTGTTTTGGTATATAGTATTACTCTTTATACTCTGTGGAGTATATAAACTGCTGCAACAACTGTAACATCTTTATGAATGAAAAAAACATGCTCATCCTAGATTTTTACTTAGGTTACTTAAACACATTTAAATGCAATTGTACACAATATTATTTTCAAATTAAAAATTAATATATTTCTCTCTTTGGTTTGCTGTTTCATGTTCTTTGTTCACAAGTCCTTGGCCATACGCTAACTTGGAGAAAGGCTATGACCTAGTTACAGGAGAGCAAGCCCCAGAGAGGATCTTCAGGTGAGTCCTTCACTTCTGGTGCACCTCCTGAGAGCACGACTTCTGCTGGCCATCTGTGACTCTGTGGACACACAAATGATGGTGGTGTTTTTGGCATGTGTTTGCTCGCGTGTGTGTGTATGTTTGAGCATGTGAGTGAGCATACAGATAAGCAGCCGGCAGATACACATAGACACAGTTGGATGGACACACATATACGCCCCGTGCTGGGGTGAAGTGTCACCCATGGGCTTTTGTGTTGAGATATAGCCCAAGGGGCAGTCCTGGATGGATGCTTTTACTGCCATTTTTCTTTCGCTTCTTATTCTTGATCATTGTGTCTGACATTTTTCAAAAAGTGCAAAAAGGACAATTTCAAAAAGGACAAATTCCCTATCACCCAGCTGTTCCTTTTAAAATGTTTCATAATAATATAATAATTTTACTTTATTATAAAGTTGTGTCTTTTTCTTGTTGTTGTACCTTTTATTTTATTTTTTTTATTTTTTCCTTTAAATACATGTTACATGCACAAACAAAGGCTTTTTAATACAAACAAAATACTCATGTTAATGATGAGTATGTGGCTTTGTAGTGCTTTTAACACATTTTGAATGTAGGTAAAATATCAAATACACAAATGTTATGCACTGTGTTATGGATTTGCTCTACCAATTGGTAATAAGGCACTGTAGGGACCACGCTTATTCACAAACACCCACTTGACATTGACTTTTTCATGAAAAGTTGGTAAAAAGTAAAATTACCGTAATGTATTGCCTTTTAACCCTAAACAATAATAACAACAGTAGGAATTGTCTATAAACATGTGCCCTTTTTGTCTATGCACCTTTGAAAAGTTAATTTGGTCTTATCTGTATTCAGCTATGTAACTTAATTGAGTTAAAGGATAGCGGTCATGCTCACTACCCCTCCAGTCTGTAGGTAGGAAGAGTTCTTTGTCATAGTAATCTTGCTCTTCACACTGACCTTGCAGAGTTTGCTTCTCGGCGTGAGTCCACTCTAAGAAATGACGTTCTAAATCTGCAATCTTCGTTCTGCACAAAAACACATTCCATCTTTCAGCTGTCCACTGCCAGTTAAAAGCAGTACTCTAATGGCACTGCCATACACACACATACACACTCACACACACACACAGCAACCAAATCTGCTGCTTGGTTGAAGCGCTGTCGGTCTAGAGTTTGTGAGAGAAGACAGATGAAATAACAACTGCACACACACACAGTTGCAGAGCACAATACTTTCAGTCACACTGGGATAGCAAACAAAGTGAGTAAAGATGCAGCAACCATGTGGAAAACCCTCACCGGTTTCCCATTGGATGGTTTTTATGTCAGTGCTGTGTAGGGGAGGATAGGAGAAAAGACTGCATTGCTCTTCAGCAAGCCAATGTTAGTCAGTCCTATGGCAGTGAAAAGATGGGCTTAATCATAACAGGGATTGGTTTCACAGATGGGGAGCTTTATGGGAAACCAGTACTTCTTCTTACTTTTTATTCTTGATGCTAGGAAAAAATGCAACCCTGATCTGAAGGCATGAGTGTAACATCTAATCAATGTAATTGATTAGATGTTAATAATAAAAAGTTTGAGGGCAAATTTTTATTGAATTGACTAGATACTGAGGGGAGGTCAGAATGAGTGCAATGCATTCGGATTCTAATTAATATACTGGCAGCAGTGTTTTGTTGAGGTTTAAGGTTTTTAATGCTGCAGTTTGGCAGTGCAGAAAACAGGGTGTTTCAGTAATCAGGTCTGGTACGCATACAAAAGCATGTTTAACAGGTTGGATGTGAGCAATATTTTAAAGTGAATAAACGTGCATGATGCCTTGAAGGTGTGGACAAAACATTGCTATATGTTTTGATTTATTTTATGTGGGAGTCAAGAGAGTTTGAGTACATGCAGCAGAAGCTTGAACCTTCTAGGAATGTGTGGCCCACCTGCTCAGATACATTAAAAGGACATGATGCAAAGCACAGCCATATTCTGTGCTATTTGTGAGGCCCTACCAGGTGTTGTTATTCCCAAGTGAAAAGTCTAGGCCCCCCTGCAGGGTGTCATCCTGAGGATATTAATCTTCCCTCGGGAGAAAGAGTTCTGGCAAAACGAAATTATTTTTACACCATCGTGAACAATGGTCATCAGCACACGTGTCACACAAAGCATTGTGCTGCAGAACACATTACATTTGAAGTGAAGCAAAGAAAAGAAAAGCCAGGCCACCACAGATTCTTCTAATGTATTTCTCCAAATCCAATTCTGTTTCCAACTGTGCCACAGATGCACCACGTGCAAATACCAATTAAATAAGTTGCCATGCATGATTGACATCATAAGATGGCAATTATTTACTAGTAGGCTAAATAAAGTTTCCTTGCCTGTAACTAATCTGGTCTTTATTGCTATATTCAAGTATAATAGAGTATTGACTATGAGGGTAGGTCAGAATGAGTGCTATGAATTGGCTATGATTTATTTTGCTATTGAATGTGGTTCTACTTTTGTTGCAGCATATTCTAAAAACATATTAAACAAAACCCAGTCTATATAAAATAATTGATATTATAATATATGTATATATATATATATATATATATATATATATATATATATATATATATATATATATCTATCCATCCATCCATCGTCAACCGCTTATCCTGCGTGCAGGGTCGCGGGGGGCTGGAGCCTATCCCAGCTGACATTGGGCGAAAGGCGGGGTACACCCTGGACAGGTCGCCAGTCCATCGCAGGGCCACTCCACCTGGTGTATTTACACCTGGCAGGTGTACTTTGAGTGGTTGTGCGTCTATGACGCACAACCACTCAAAGTAGGACAAAGTAGGACAAAGTAGGACAATATAGAGACACCAATTAACCTAGCTTGCATGTCTTTGGATGGTGGGAGGAAGCTGTGCTTATTGCTGCATTGTATCTTTGTATGCTTATGTATTTACATACTGTACAATGTACAACAATTGTTCATACTGTACAATATGTATAAAATGCACGACTGGCAAAATAGTATATAATTCAACTAAAAGTCACAAAATGCCAAACAATGCACGTGTATTTTGAAATGTTGCTTTCATATTATTTGTCTCTTGTCTGTCACTCCATCACCTTTTATTGTTTCTACCGGTTACCCAAAAAGCTGCCACACAAACGATTTAAATGCTAATTTCACCCTCACACTTAGTCATGCTGAAATCGTGAGACAGTATTTCACCTCGATGAGATATATAAGCACATTTTAATATTGTGAGATCTTGAGGTTTGAGATCTCGTCACACCCCTAGTAATAACAAAATGTTGTAATGTGAAATTAGGTTGACTGACATTTATGCTTTGTGTTTGTGTCAACACAGATCATTCTACAGTCTCGGCCAAGGGTTGTGGCTCCCAGTCAGCAAGAGCTTTGTGGTACCACCAGTAGAACTATCAATCAACCCCATCGCCAGCTGTAAGACAGACGTGTTGGTTACTGAAGACCCAGGGGAGGTCAGGTCAGTCTGATTCAGCTCAAAGCTCCACACTTGAAAAAGAAACTGTGCATAGCAGTTTCTCTGCTGTCTGGTCCACATAAACTTTTTTTGGAGGGTCTCAACAAATACAGTAAAATCAGTTGTTATTGAATTCAAAACGCTGGCTCTACAGCTTGAGCTACACAAGAATACTTCAAAAAGCTCCTTTGTGTCATGGAGTGTACAAGCCCAAATAATATATGTCTTCACTTCAATTGTGAGCTGTTTCCATGACACTTGCTTTAGTGCTGCTACTGCTATTCTGACTTTAGCAGAGATGTTCATTACATATGACATTCCCATATGACTACATAACAGGCTTATAGGAATGTCACAGTGCTACTTCATTATTATTTTATCATGGCTGTCGTCTTGCTACTGTTTGTCAGTGTAATCAGCTGTAGTCACTATACTGCAGTGTGAATCAAGCTGTAGGCAACTGTAATTTAGTTTATTTGACATTAAAAACACAGGTAAGCATTAATGAGCATATTTTACTTAGAACAAATAAAGGTTTAAGCTTATTACTCAAAAAGTTTCCTTAAAAATACTAAAACAAAGCAAGAGAGCTCAAATGAAATAAAAGGCAATGTACCCATTAAGCCTTTAATCAGGTCATTAAATCATTGGAAGGTCTCAGATTTAGAGGACTAAAGTGAAAGGCAAAGCAGCTTTACAAAAACGTAACTTTGGAGTATGCACATAGGGATTTAAAATCAAATCCAAACAGGAAAGTAGTCTCGACAAGGTTATGGTTTTGGCAGTGCCACAGTGCAATAACAAAATATTGGCAACATAAGACTTGTGTTTTTTCCCACCCAACCAGCCAATAGGTGCTGGCATGCATCACTGCAGCTGAACATCACATAACATGTCAGAATATCAGCTGCAGATGAAAACAATCACCCATCTCAGGAATCCAACTGACATCAGCCTGGGAAGTGATATTACGTTTGAAAACCAAATTGCCCGCCACTGCTTAAAAAAAAACGTTGCACTTGTCACACAATGTAAAGGAATGAATGAACAGTGTGATACACGAGTACAGTGTATGCCTTGGAATCCCTGTAACCTATAGTTTTATCTTGTCACCACACAAAATAAGTTAACACCATCTTTCAACTATAATCATCAGCACACATGGTAGCACAAAATGCACATTTAATAGTACTGATGCAGTGAGGTATTTTTTAATCAAAATACTGGATTGGAGAAAATGATTCACTGATGGATACTAGAGGCTGCGCTGTTGCACATCTGTAACCAGATTTTTACAAGATTTTAACAAATTGAACAAAACAGTAGGAAACAACATATGAGTTAACTGTAGTACATTTCTGCAACTTTCTTAGTGTGCTGCAAAAATATTGAAGTCTATAAAATGACATTAACTTGAATTACTTTTTGCACTTGTGTAAATGCTCAATATATAGACCAATATATTTAAGAATACTGTATATGAAACACTAAGAATATATGATAAATTCAGCACACAAACTAAGTTTTGTCTGATTCCCAATAACATGTTGAACTCTGAACTCTAGTGCTGTAAACAACGACTTGTTTAACCAAAGATGATTTGCTTGGACCTAAAGATGGCATATACAGATATGTTTGTCCATCTGTGCACCATCCAGTATTTCACACTCAAAGCCACCTCTTAATATATTGTATTTCATAACCATCTCCAATCCTTTGTAATTCTAAGAAGTTTGTTGTGTGTCCGTCATCTCATTTTCACAATTCAAATAAATGGTGAATGACTGTATGAATGATAAGATGACAAAGGAAATGCAGATTTTACTTAGATTTTAAATTACATTAGGTCAGAAACTTTAGTAGTAGTAGTAGTAGTAGCAGCAGCAGCAGAGAAGTAATTTCTTTCTTTCATTATTTTATTTTTTTTCAAGCATGGTGACTTGAGTCATTGACCAGTTCCTTGAACTTGGCGTGACTGCCAGATGGGATTACTGATCCATGTGTCCATTAGTCCGCAGCTTCTGTGTGAGCACACAGGTTTACATTTCTCTGCTCTCTGAATTTTCTTTTTCTTTGCAAATGTTGAGAAGGACACCTTGTCATGAGGCAGCTTTTCACCTTGGCGAGAATTATTATCATGTTTTAATATTGCGCGATCTCATGGCACGAGGTCTCGTTACACTAATTTGTTTAGAACACGCTCACTTTACCTGTGTGGAAGATTCCTCCAAATCTTCTCTTGTATCTTTTAGAATTCAGAGAGCCTAAATTGCAGTAATGACCAAGTACTTAATTTTATGTCTAATGTGTATTATATACATTGTTTTTGAAAATTCCAAAGCTTTTTTTATATTGCCACAGGAGCCCAGAACTCCCCAGGCAATTGGACACATCTGCTAATTCTGATATAAATGGGATTACAGCACGCCTCTTAATTAATCTTCCAAGGTTTGTCTCTTACTTTGAAAAAGAGCTGTGAACAGTGTTGGTGAGTAAAAGAATGAGGACATCTCAGAGCAACAATAGTTTATAGCCATATATCTGCTACTGTACATATTGATTTGATTAGATCCAGAATATTTATGACTGAAATCACAAAAGATTACAGTCTCTCCATTAAGGCAGGGAGTAAAACAATTATTTCAAAACAATTACTTCTTTTGTGCATTTTCATTTTCTTGACTAAATCTCAAGTGCCACTGTTCCTGCTTAATGAATAGACCTTGAATGGGTTATGTCACAACTACAGGTGCGAATTGAGCACTTTAAAAGAAAACAAGAACTTAGCTTTTGTTTACTTTGCAGCAAAGGAACTCCATTTGGGTTACAGCAAGTTAAGCTATTCCATAAGCCATCACTCGAAGGTCGTGCCTACATGAAAGTGGCAAGCATGTCTGCAGATGTCACTTCCTAAAATTACACCAGCAGTCTTTTTAGAATGCACTATTAATGCCTTTCTGTATGAGCTCCATTTAGAAACTGCCATTTAGAGTATTTTATTTAGTATGGTTAGCTGTAAGTGAGAAATTATAGCTGACACTTGAATGCAACATATCACATAGTAACCATTGTGAAAGGCAGAAAGAAATGCATCATCCTCGTCTGCTGATGTGAGTTGAACTTCTGAAAGATTAATCAGTCTTAAGCGACATCACACCAGGCAATAAATTAGACCATGAAAACATGAAGGAGGAAATACACATTGTATCACTGATTAAAAGCCCACTTCAGTTGGAATAATAAAGTTAATGTTCTGTATTTGGTTAATGATTAGTTCCTCTAACATTGGTGAATCTGTCAGATTGTCATGAATAATGCAGACAACTCATTATCCAAAGCATTATTGTGGAACAAAGTCCCGTGGGACCTTATACAGTTTCTGGCTGAAGCACTTTCCCAAAGTGTTTATGCAGGCATTGATGTAGTCAGTCATGATAGACATGTTGATGCGGGAAGTAGTGAAATGCACTGTAGCTGTGGTGTTAAAAAGGATGCATCCCATGCATTCACTTCTGCCCATCAGCTGGCTGACAGAACCCAATAAAATGTATTCTATATGAAAAAGATAAGTGAATGTCAAGGAGCTAAGTGCCAGCTTAACTAAGCCCAGATAGTTTGTCTCTTGATATCAATATCCCCCAACCTCACAATGATTCAGCTTCTTATTAAGCTTTTTGAGTGATTTTGTTTTAGAATTACACACTCTGTATGTTTACATTGGCATATTGTCAAAGACAGTGGCATTTTTTTCAACATTTCATGAAAATCAAACACAACAAACATATTTCCCAGTGTAGCTGTAGCTAGCCATGCTAGTAAATTCATTTTTATTTGATCAGTGGAATTCAATGGAATTTTATGTATTTGTGGTGTTCAAGTCATTGAAAAATGACTTTTGGTTGGTCCCTGTATTGTAGATAGGTGAATGACAACATTCATATTAACAATCAAATTATAATTGCTTTTGTATACTTAAACAAATTATGCCACGAGGGCAGTGTTCTGTCAGATAAACAGAGTCAAGGCCAACCTTGAGCACAGGTAGTAATGATTTTTCTGGTTACTCGTTCATTCCTCAAAAGAAAAGAAAATTATAGTTTAGGATTTTAGCCTATTCTGGGAACATTCGGTGCGTCCATCCCGATTGGCTTAACCAGTGCATGCACATTTCAGTGCCCTGCTCCACCAGGTGAGTGTGCAAAGCTTATTAGAGGATAAGACCTGTGTGAAATAGAATAACATGCCTCACTAATTTCACTCTGACTGCATACCTTCTTCTTCTTAGTACTGTCCTGCATACAGTATTAACCTGCTTAACAGAAAGGTTACTGAAAATTGCTTGTTTTCAGCTTTTATTATTACATTACAGTTAAGAATACATACCACATTTAAAATCATGCTTGTATATATATATATGTGTATATATGTTATGAGGTATATGTATATATATATATGTATATATATGTTATGAGGTATATCGATATAATTTCAAAAGAGATATAAAATTAGACAATACCGTATATACCGATATAGTTTGATGTTGAGTTATGTATCCAAAAAGTCCTGCCAGCGTTTGCTCCTTTCTCTCTCTCTCCCTTACCATGCAGCCCCGCCCCGCCCCTCCCTCCGAGTCTGTATGTAGCCGTCTTCTCACAAACTCTGAACAACATGGAGGGAGACACAGTGCCAGTCGACAGTGCTGAAGACCTGGCTTGTGAAAAAAAAAACAACGGTTCATTCACTGTTTGCCACTAGGGTGATCAGATGAGAATTGGTGAAATTCGGATCGGGGGTGGGGGGCGGCTACTGTTACATTGAGTGTCAATGAACACTAACACACTTGAAAATCAAAACACAATTTAAAATGAATTATTGTTGTTCATGAAGTCACCTGTGTGTTATTAGGAAAAACACAACTGTGGATATGTAGGTAAGTCATGATCTTTTACCTAATTTTTATATTTATTTTATTCATGTCATCAGTGCTGTCTCACATCTTTCTGCGCAATGCGCGTGTCAGATCTCTCTGCTGTGACTGCCTGAAGCTGCACTTTCCCTGTCCTCGCAACTGTAAGTGCCACTAACCACAAGAAAACAAAAAGGGGATAAGAGCATGACGAGTGTTACTTTGTGGCTATAACAACGAAGACTGAGATGATTACAATGAATGTTTTAGGACCAAAGACTGTGAGGGATATCCTGAATGATCTATCCCCAACTGAAAACGAGGTGTTTTACTTTGTTGCCACCAATGCCTCAAACAAAGGAAACAGAAATATTTTTCCAGTGTGCGTGAGACATTCTTGTGTCTAATGGAGTGCAGTGCAAGTTACTTGACTTGAATGAAGATAGTGATGAAACTGCAAATGATATTCATCAAACTCTGATTAACTGCCTGAAAAAGCATGAACTGGAAATAAAACACATCACAAGCTATGTTCTTTTTAGTTTGTAATATGTACAGTTTTACTTCCTGCTTTCTTACAGTGCAGACACTTTGCTGCTTGCTCTTGCCTCTGCTTGCATTCTTTTGCTTAAACTCTTTTTTCTGCTAGAAATCAGCAGCTCTTGGATACTTTTATATCACTGTGACTGTCAGATAAAATAGTCTCTTGCCATACTTTTATGATCTTAGTGCTACGCGAGTGCTGCCTATCAATAGCACTAACCTGTACTGCGGTGACTGGAGCTATAGCTAATGCTAGCAACAAGATCCCCCCTCTCCCACGACTTCTACAAATTTCTACAGAAAATGACTGTGCTGGAAACCAAGATCCACAGGTTAGAAGTGAATGTGGAAGTGAATGGATTATGTGGGAATGACACCACTTTACCGTGGACACAAAACAGTGTACAACAGCATGCTAACACATGGCTAATTAGCACCAACAAGACTACCAAGAAGCAGGAGGCCTGTGTACTGGGTAATAAACCTGAAAGTGGGAGTCCTCCCTGGAACGCTCTTGGTGCAAAGCAAAAATCATTTCCTTGGGAAATGGGAGGACGAGTAACACGCAGAGCCCAGAGATTTGTGATGTGACTGGCTGGCCTGCATTATCATCCAGGCAGAGCGCCTCTTCAAGCCCTGTTCTTGGTAGGACACAGCCGTGGACCACTGCGAAAGGGAGAGTTAGCAACAAACCTCCCCAGCAACCGAGAGTGTAACAGCAGAACAGATTTTCACCACTATTGCAGGACCCTGGATCTCCGTCTGATGACCTGGATAACGTCCCATCCTCACACAAAAGGTTAATGACTGAGAGTAAAACAGAAAGCAAAAGGCTGCAGGCAAAGCCCACGACTGGGCCTCAAACTCTGATTGTGGGTGACTCGGCTGTAAACGGTGTAAGAAGCATGTGCAGTAAGACCACAAAATACTCTGCTTTCCGAAGGATACGGTGTCTGACTTGGCCGAAACAATCCTGCATTGTGGCTGAACATCCTACTGTGAAAATCATCATGCTCCACATTGGGACCAATGATGTTGTGAAGCAACAGTCTGAAGTGTTGAAAGAGGACTTTAATAATCTGTTGAACACAGTCAGCTCTTTGAATGCTGAGGTGTTTATCAGTGCCCCTATACCACCAATCCAAAGAGAAGCTGAGAGATTCAGCAGATTGATGGCATTGAACACGTGGCTCTCAACGGCATGTACTGTCCATTCAGTGCATTTCATTGAAAATTTTTACTTTCTGTGGGACCGCAGACATATTTTTAAGGCAGATGGACTTCGCCTTAACAAGTCAGGAGTAAAATTGTTTAGTTCCAACTTGTTTTACTTTCTGCGTCACTCATCCGTTCCCTCTGCCAAGGACAAGAGATAAGAGGAATCAAAACAAGAAGAAGACATAACACGACACGCCAGAAACCTTGCCAAGCCAACCCCCGCCGGAAGAGCTCTGATCACGGGAGACATCTGAGCCAAGAGGAAGAGCCTCCAATTCCCTCACTGAAAACAGTAAGCAGTAAGGATTCACCATCTTTACCCCCCCCAATCCCCATCTAGGTAACCCATATCTCCAGACACCATTTCTCCCCTCTCCCCCCTGTTGGACTTCACTGATCACATGGAAGACCTGGTTAGAGCGGGGACCAAATTTACTCCCCGCACCTTCCCTCGTTCCACTCCCATTTTCTCTACCCTAAACCCCCCTCACCGTCCACCTCCACCACTGGTTCTAAGTCCTGAAGGTTTGACACATGTCACAAATACAGGGCACAACCCGCCTTCCTGCTCTGCAATGGCGAAAAGGCCCAGTAAGTCTGATATGTGCTGGGTCCAGGCTACAAGGAAAATAGCACTCATGACTCTTCCCAGAACAAGCTGGGGACCAATTTGCTGGTAGTCTTCTCCATCCCTATCTTGATAGGTAACAGAAAAAGCATGGTGAATTTGTTGAAAAACAGGAAGCACTCAACATATCCTGCAAATTTAGTATTAATTCCTCATCAGCGGCAGCCTGTTGAAAAAAGTGGGCCAGATAATGTTTTTAACACACCAAAATTAGCTTTGTTAAACATTTGGCAGAAAAACATTTTTAATCAATGATTTTATAATCACTCACAATCTTAATTTCATGTTTTTAACTGAAACTTGGTTGGACCAAGATGCAGCTGTCCTTATTGAATCTACCCCTCCCAACTTCAGTTTTATGAGTGAAGCGAGAGTGGATAAGAGAGGAGGTGGAGTTGCCATTTTGTTTAATGACTCCCTCCATTGCAAAAAGATGTCTTATGGGAATTTTGCTTCTTTTGAATATGTGGCACTTCAGCTGAATGCCTCTTCTCGAGCTATTTTTCTAAATATGTACAGGTCCCCTACTGTGCACACTTTTTTGATAACTTTTGGTGAACTGCTGTCTATAACTGTATTGACTTTGACTGTGTGGTTATTATTGATGATTTCAACATACATGTTGACAACCCCCAGGACAGAGGAACTAAAAAACTGTGTTGTGTTCTTGATAATTATGGCCTGACCCAACATGTGACGGAGCCCACACGCAATAAGGGACACACTTTGGACTTGGTCATCTCCGAGGGTCTGAACATTTCCAAGGTTGTGGTGACTGATGTTGCTCTCTCTGATCATTCCTGTGTTTTCTTTGAGAGTGCTATCTGTGTGCACACAAATGTTAAAACAGAGGTAATCACAACACAGCATATCACTGAAAACACTAGTGACACCCACCCTCTAACGGGTCTTAGTCAAGTTTTTAGATAATTTATAAAATTACAAATGTTATTGATGCCATTGCACCAGCCAAGGTGAAGGTGGTCTCTGGTAAGAGAGGATCTCCATGGAGAAATGCCACGCTGATTAGAACTCAAAAAAGAGTGTCGAAAAGCTGAACGCAGGTGGCGGAAAACAAATCTCCAGGTTCATTATGACGTCTATAAAGAGAGACTTCACATTTATAATTTAGAGCTGAGAAATGCGGAAGGTGGTCCTTCTTCTCTGACATCATCACCAAAAACACTAATAATGCACGTGCCCTGTTTGCTACTGTCGACAGGCTAACCAACCCTCCTGTGTCTGTAGCCTCTGACCTTCTATTCTGCAGGGCCTGCAATGAATTTGCCTCCTTCTTCACAGACAAAATTCAAAAGAATTAGACAAGCAATCAGTGCTTCGATATCAGGTACAGGATATGTCCTGTCCCTGTATCCACTTAAAAACCAATTCATTTAGCCTGAGACAATTTGATTATATTAACCATAAAAACCTGGAGGACATAATACAACATCTGAAATCCTCCTCATGCTGCCTTGATATTCTGCCAACAGGTTTCTTCAAAAATGTGTCTAAATGCATGGCCTCAGATCTACTACAAATTGTCAACATGTCTCTCCTCTCAGGTTTTTTTCCCAAAGGCCCTGAAAACTGCAGTTATTAAGCCACTCTTAAAAAAAGCAATCTAGACACGTCACTAATGAGTAATTATAGGCCCATATCAAATCTCCCATTTTTAAGTAAAATCATTGAAAAAGCTGTTTTTCAACAGCTTAGTGCTTTCTTGGCACTAAATAACTGTTTTGATGTCTTCCAGTCAGGTTTTCGACCACACCACAGCACTGAGACGGCTCTTGTTAAGGTCTTCAATGACATCCATTTAAACACTGACAGTGGCAGAATTTCAGATCTCAGTGCTGCATTCGACACGGCCGACCACAACATAGTACTAGACAGACTTGAAAACTGAGTTGGACTGTCTGGCACAGTACTAAACTGGTTTGAATTCTACTTAAAAGACAGGGACTACTTTGTGTCTATAGGTAATCACACATCTGAGCTGACAAAAATGACGTTGAGTTCCCCAAGGCTACATTCTGGGGCCTCTTTTGTTTACATGCTTCCACTGGCTCAGATTATGAAAAACAACAAACTATGTTACCATAATTATGCAGATGACAAACAGATTTACATAACCATATCACCAGGGGACCCCATACAAGTGCTGAGTAACTGTATTGAGCAGGTCAGCTATTGGAAGTGCCAGAATTTTTTTCAAATAAACATAGATAAAACTGAAGTTATTGTTTTTGGAGCCTGGGAAGTAAGTGCTTGACTTCAATCTGTAATGTAAAGAACCACATATCAAGCCAGGAATCTTGGTGTAGTCATGGACTCAGACCTGAATATTAAGGAGCCATATTAAGACAATTACAAAGTCAGCCTACTATCACCTGAAGAATATATCAAGGATTAAAGGACTTATGTCTCAGCGAGACCTGGAAAAACTTATCCATGTATTTATCTTCAGTCTACTTGACTACTGTAACAGTGTCTTTACAGGGCTCCCTAAGAAATCCATCAGACAGCTACAGCTGATTCAGAACGCAGGTCTGCTTTCTGTCCTCAGAGTCAAAACTAAACAAGGAGAAGCAGCGTTCAGTTATTATACTCCGTATATCTGGAACAAACTCCCAGACAACTGCAGCTCTGCTGAAACTGTCAGTTCTTTTAAATTAAGACTGAAGACCATAGCTTTTAATTAAATAATTAAGATTTTTCTTTTTTACCACTACCTTTATTGATAAGTTACACTGCACTGTAACTTTTACTGTCCTGTTTTCTTTTTCTTTGTTTTTAGCTTTTTAACATTGCTTTTAATTAAATATTTACACGGTGAGAAATGAGTAGGTAAATGAGTGAAAAGATAATGGGAGTGAGATTGAACAGAGTGAAGGAAGTGGTCTTTAATCTCGCGCCCAAGTTATTTGCAGGAACCTCTGTCCACCTGTAAACGCGCAGGTGGGTCCAGAGTATTACTGGATCAAAGTGGCCTGTGGACAGACATGTCCTGGTTTCTCTGTAGTGTCCGAGGGTTTTTTGGAATTTCAGTGTACCCAAAGATTGCTATGGACCCGAGTACAGACTAGCTACAGAGAGTAGATTAAGTGTACTTCTTTGTTTATTCTATTTTCAAAATTATTATAACTCAATTATTTGCTCAACCCCTCAGCCTGCTTTTATTTTCCATTTAACTCTTTTAACCCTGATTGTACACTGCACTGTAACTTTTATTATATTTTATGTTGCTTTTATACTTTTTTATATTTCTCTGTTGCTTTTATGTTTTATGTAAAGCACTTTGAATTGCCTTGTTGTTGAAATGTGCTATACAAATAAACTTGCCAAGCCTTGCCTTGCCTTACATGAAGGGGATAATCTTTTGTAACATTCAGTGCAAGAGTCACAAGTGTTTTGACAGATAGAAAAGGTAACAGGTAGTGGTTCAATTACAGGACTGTATTAAAGGTACCTGCTGTAAATAAACTATTATTAAACCTCCCAAATATTTAAGAGATTAGCTATCATTATGACACATTGCTTAAAACAATACACTGTAAATTTGCACTAAACCATACCCGTAATGCTACAGCAGGTCACTTTGTGTCCCTTAAGTTGGCAAAACTAGTTAGGTCTGTGAGTGTGCACACTTAGTAGAAAATACCGATGTATATTTTAAACCGGTAGTCAGCCTAACAGTACTGGGATATGGTCCATATCGCCCAGCCCTACTATGTGTGGTAAATGCTCACACAAATGGCCTCATGTTAGTGAGTTAGCCTCCAGTAAAGACTTGCCTTGACAGTACCTGCTTGTTCAAAGTAAACATTCACACACATAAGGTTTTCATTTAATGGCAGAACCTTGTACAGAATGCAGCACATAAAATCCTTTGTACTGCTTTGCTGTGCTCTGTGTTTGGTCTAGTTTACTGATCAATAAATGTGTCAGTGTTGGAATTCAGACTGAGCCTTTTTGTTGTCTTGGTATTGCTGGTCCAGTTGTATATACAAGGTCTGTATTATACCTTCAAGCCATTATTTTAATGCATAAAATTTAAGCTTACATTGCAGTTGTACTATATAAAAAGTGTTTCTTGCATTTCTGTTGTTTATTGTTGATGTGTGGACAAAGACTTCATGAATATCACAATATACAAACATTCAGGCACTCTAAACTGTGCTCAAAGACTAGCATTTTTGTCAATCGGGAACCGTAAATAACCCTGAGTAACCGCTGACACCCCACAGTGGTGATTAATGACTGCACTCACTATGATCAAGTGAACCATCACAATGTGACATTGCCAATATTCCAATGCAACTGCAGGAAGTTGACACCAGGAACAAAAAAAATACATAAATCATCTTTCCCTTCCTCCATCAAAAAATATTTTAACTCTACATCCAAGCCGAAGAATTGAGGTATCAATCTTTATTTTATTTTATCACTTAGTTTTGCCTGCTTTTTTCACCCACTAGATTTTCCTCAGTGATTATTGCAAGCTTAAAGAAAATGCACTCTATTCAATGACCGAAGTGCTTGATGAGAGTCAGCATATTTGTGGGGAGCTGGAACAAGAGCATTAATCAAGTGCAGGGGCAGACCAATAATGGGCTCTGTAATCATGCTGGAGCAGCGCTCTAACTTTGGGCAGTGTCACCTGGTCATTCATCATCTGGAAAAGCAAGAGGCAGGGAGGGAGATTAATAACAAGTACATTAGTCAGTGTTTAGATGCAACCAATGTGCTTCTGGGTCAAGCAACGGAGTCACAGTGCCAAGAGAGATGATCTTGATTTGCTAATGATTTAGGAAAGAAATACTGTCAGGATTCTCTGCCTTGTTGATTTTGATAACAAATAATTTATGAAAACTAATGGAATAAAACATAGTTTAAATATTTTTGGAGAATGATGTATGGTACCTGCTTTACCCGTTTATACATCTATATGAATCCGTTTTCAGGCTCCTTTTAATTAAACAATGAAAGGCGAACTTTGTTCAATACTTTCTGCACTGTGTGCCATAATTTACTTTGTTGCACAACATTTTTTAGAAACATTCCAATATCCTTACTGCAGCACTTGTTTTCCCAATGTTCCTCCTTCTGGACTGTGTTGCAGGAGACATCTTGGAATTGATTGTGTTTTCATCTTCGGCTCAGTAGTCCCTCTATCCAGAAGGAGAGCCAGTTAGCATGCACCTCACAGCTGAGGCAACCCGTTATTTTTGTCTGCCTCACCTTCTTCCCCCTCTGTTTTCCTCTGAATTAAGGAGTCATTTGTCAGTGCTTTGAGTCTCTGCCAGAAACAACTGATGCACAGAATGCCATGTGTTGTCTGTCTAATTTGGAAAAAGTGGAGTTAACAAACAAAGAGAAAAAGAATACAACATGGAAGACCAAGACAGAGAATTAACACCTTTTCAGAGTTTGGTACTGTACAATAACAGTAGTGCGATATTCCGTTGTGACTGTGCTAAGCATGGGTGCAACCCAGAGGCAGTTACTAAACCATAGCAAGGAGGTCTGGGGTCTAAAAATCAAACACACTCCACTTCAATATGAGTCTCAGTTGTACCTGACCCCTCAACCCATCCACTCTGCCTATATTTGTGTATTTGTGAGAAGGGATCACCATGATAAGGGCCGGGGGGGACTGTTAATCTGGGCATACCGGCCATTTGCCCAGCGGACCAATGCACCTTGGGGCAAATATAATTAAAATGACTCATTCATTAAATATAAAAAAAGTTTAAAAAAAAAAAATATATATATATATATATAAAGAGCGAACAACTGACCCATAAAGCGGGGACAAGCAGTGGCCCATAATTTTCTATATTGACACTGGGTTGGCCCAGTCATATCTCTTACTAGCCCCTCACTCCCTCCTCTCTGTTTCTGGTGTCAGATGTCAAAGGCTCGGTTCAGAGCTATGTGACAGTGAAGCAGAGGGACAGAGTGGGCAGGAGGAGAGTGTAAGTGAAGCAGTAAGCATGGAGTAGCTCAACAGGGACCTGTAGGGAGGGAGCAGGGAGGTAGGTGATGTGCCATGCCATAATGACATTGATGATTATCACTTCAAATAACGTCAATGATAATAATATAATCGTAATACTATCATAAAGTGAGACTGTCACCTACTGCTAGTGATCCCTAATTGCCAACTAGCGAAGCATAAGCCATTTGAAATTGTTTTTGTAGCTAGTATTGTTCACTAATGTAGTCTCAACTTTGGAACTATTATACTGGCTGACTAAGACATGTTAATTTGTCAGTATCACACTGAGCTATGCCACACTGCTGTGTATATTGATAAAATTATTAAAATTAGTGGGCCACGGGTTATTTCAATAAATATTCGAGTGTATGGCCTACAACTCACATTTTTATCTTCTTCATACATTTATTGAATAAACAGCTATTTGCTTATTCCAACAAAATTCCAACAATCCTGGACCTAATAATAATTTGAAATGATACTGTGACTTCTAGCTGAGTTTTTTTCTTTCTTTGACAATTATGGGCCCATCCTACTTGAGGTGAGTTGTATACTCTATGACCACCTCTGATCACCAAAGAGTCATGAGTGCAAATGAGTACACTGATCCACTTGCACGGGTAAACTTACCATTTACTTCAGCTTTAGAGGGAATATTACAGTAGGTACACATTTTTAAGAGGGCTGCAAGGATAGTGTATTGATAAGAGGTGTCCAACTGGACATTGGTTTGGGACTGCCCCTTAGGAGGGCTGGACTGGGGATTTTTTTTTTCCAGTCCAGCCCTCCTAAGGGTTGCTGGTCCCAAACCAGCTAGTGTGGAAGGAAAGTGGACAATAAAACCCTTCAACAGTGGCCCCACACGAGTGCTGATTTGTCAGTTTTCTCTACCCTTAAAGGTGGGGTATACAATTCTAATCTAGTAGACATATTTTTGTCAAATTCAGCAAATATCTTACATATATCACACTTCGCTAGCTGTCTGTTCTCTGTGTGTGTAGGGAAAAAAGTACCTATTCCAGCCATGATTTGTGTGACAGGTAATTTTAAATCACTTGACCATAGATATTTGGCTTACTTTCTAGTTTAGGGTGGCATGGTGGTGAGGTGTTTAGTGCTGTAGCCTCATAATAAGAAGGTTGCTAGTTCAAACCCTGGTTCCCCCTGGCCTTTTTGTGTGGAGTTTGCTTGTTCTCCTCGTGTCTGTGTGGGTTTTCTCTGTGTGCTCCGGTCTGTCATTGTGACAGTAAAGTACATTCTTCTTCTCTCTTTCAACATATTCTGTTGTTATGATGTTAGGTATAGTAGATGGAGAGTTGTGAGAATCACTGTCTGGAGCTGGCGTGCTGGCTCTGGGACCGTCTCATCCTCTCTACATGTTAGCTTCACAGCAGTGATAGTTTGTTAACGCGCAACTTATCCAACGTTAGTTACATCACTTGCTGTGTCGTTGTTTGATCTATATCATCTTATTTGTCATGGTATTGGACTTTTCCAGAGTCAAGTACCCCACCTATGTCCAGGAATACAGCTGTCTTTCAATTGTCTTTCATGCATCTACATGCACTGTCTACATAGCACATGTTGATTGTGTTAGGGATGCTACACATATGCAATTTAACAATACCTATACAATAACAGCAGCTGAACAATGAAAGCATCTTTCAGTATTCATGATGACTGATGCTTCCTCCTCATGGTGGAGTGTGGAGAGTGCATCCCACAGTTTAGCCGATTATTAATAGACTACCCTGCCTCTTGATGCAGCATGCTCTCCAAAGAGAGAAGTGTGACTTTATACAGGGAGACACTTGAAGTGTATTAGGTCTAGTAGATGAGGGTCAGTATGTGAAAGGGCAAGTCTTTACACACCTAAAAAGCAGATGCTATGAAGATCACAAATACTACACTTTTTTGCTGAGAGATAATATACAGTATTCTGACAAATCAGCACAAGTAGGTAATGGACCCAATCAGCAAGAGTGTCTTGATTATCCGTGACTCATTACTTCAAAACACTCTTGATTCTTTACTATTTAAATTAGGTGTCCTAAAATCAAGTGTGATTCAGAAATTGCTTAATGGATTTGGTGCTCTTAACATAAAACTGTACCATTTCTAACTGCATTTATGCTTCATCAACATTTAAAATAAATCCACTCACTTTGTTAAATAAACATTTAGCTACTGTTACGTGGTGTTCAGCTCCCAGGACTCAGATATAAGCATATAGTTTTTGTAGCTGTGGGATTCTTCTATGACCTCGGGACGCTGTGCGTGACAGCTTACTAGTCGTTGCCTAGCAACCAAAAACTAGCGCATATGCTCAAACAACAGTAATAGTTTTTCTCTCTGCATTACGCAGCCACATGATGGTGACCCTCTCATCCACCGGGAGAAAGTCCAACTGGGCAGAAGCCAGCTGGTGATTTTTTCAGTAGTTCCACAACCGCCTGGCTCGTCTCGCCATGGACAATACCTGAGTAGGAGAGAGTCCACCATCTATCAAGGAGTTTGGTTCCAGAGCCAAAGCTGTGCATAGAGGTGAGCCCAACTGCATTTTGTTGGTACCTCTTTTTTCATTTGCGTGGTAACTCCACGCACCAAATCAAGAACCTTCTCCAAAAAGTGATTACATTCCATTTTATAAGGGCTAAGGCTAAAATTTTCACTGCAGAGAGCCACAATTACTGTGTTCCCCCTAGCCTAGGTATATTGCTGATCTCTAGCTTTTGACATGCAGGGTCCTTGGCTCTGGAACAGTTTACCAGCTTGTTTGCTTTAAGCACATTATGAGGTGGTCACTGTAATTTGCTTTTCTTTATTCCATGAGTTTGAGAAAATCAGTGTTCCTTTAGGTATGGGATAATAATTGTGTAATAATTTATTGTATAATTACATTAAAGCTTAACCTTGAACCCTGGATGCACTTTAGAAGTACCAGGTACCAGAGCAACTGCTGTGAGCTATTCATGTGGGCATCGCACTCTGGCAAGAGTGCACCCTGCCCCCCTCTCCTGTTTTTGATAGTCATCATGGTGCAGCTGATGTTTTCAGACTGTTCAGTTTGTCCATGATAGGGTTGCTTTTCCACTGCAAAGTGGAAACTGCAAAGATCTTGATTTTTTTATTGTGTTCTTGTCCTGACCGCACACCTGAGAACTGGTTTGTTACCAAAAGAATTAGACACAAAAAAGTAGTTGGGACCTCCTCAAAAATCTAAGATGACTTCAGTTTTTTAGGTTATTTCTCCTCTTCACTACATTGACACGGTTGAGCCAGTTCAGGAATCTACCAAATTGTGAATAACCCATTGGTCTGTCTTGGGCAACAACTTTGCTACAGAAGATGATCTAGACACAGTACTGGACATCTCCGCTCCACCCATTGCCCAGAAGATTTTAGGCCAATCCACACTCATAAACTGAGTAAACGGATGTGTAATTATTGTGTCTTTACTGCTTTCATCCTAACCTGTGCTTCATGAGAACATTTTACTAAAAGGTTCTGGGTGAAGGTTGATTTTATGGGTCCTTGTGGCAACAATGATAGATAGATAATGTATCAACTTTCAAAGTATAACAGGAAGAACAAAAAACATTCTTTGGCGTTGTCATCTTATTTATTTGGAGAGTTCAGTTCACATATCCTGTGGCTATCCTAGAAAAGCTGACCTAAACAAGACTGTATAAATACAATTAAATACATGAATTTGAGATATCCTACAGCCACTGAGGCTGGTTGACCCTGTTTACAAATATTGTTTATTTGGCCTTAAGGAAGTCATGTATCTGCTTGACTGCTTATGTGGCCAAAACAGTAAACTGTAAAAAATTGCCAGGAAAAAAGTGTTTGGAGGCATGCATTAGTGCATCGATTGAGTACTGGGAATTACTGGGTGACATCAATACTACTAATGCATAATGTGTCTGCCATAACCACATCACCAGTTTCAATTAGGGACCATCAAATGTTTCCTTATCTACTGCAAAGAGAAGGTGACATTTTTATTATCTTAAAATGTTGTATCTTTAATCACATTCTCCATTCTAATAGTATTGTGTAAACAAAGGGTCTGATCTAATATGATGAACATATTGTAATTGTGAATATTATTTATATATTCTTGTTGTCAATAGGCAATCATTCTGAAATTCAGTTTTTCCTGTTTATTAACACACATCATTCATATACATATTGAATTTGAATGAATGTTAAAATCAATTACAAATACACACATATATATATATATATATATATATATATATATATATATATATATATATATATATATATATATATATATATATATATATATATATATATATATATATATATAAACAATGCATTAATCAAAAAGAATATCCACATTTTGGACTGATAGGTTACTTATTTATCATGGTTCTTTTGGAAGTCATATTCTTTATTTTTTATATACAGAATTTGTGGCAGTGACTGATTGTCTACCAGCACAGCAATGTGTCAGGAAAGGTTTGATTTTGCAAAGGGGACAGTTCCAATGTGTGCTGTCAGTGAGAGATAGTACTTCACAGCTCACACAAGGAAGATGTGCCAATTATGAGCTGATGTGCCATAAATCCGAATATTTAAAATGAGAAGAATCCGTGGTCCAAAACAAAGTGAGCACTCCAAATCCTGATCACACACACACTATGAAAAAGGAAAAAAAAACTTTGTAATTTAAAGATTTTGTAATTTAAAAGGTAGGGAGACAGTGTCTGTCACATCTTTTGCAATACATCCCTCTTATATTAATAAGATATGAATTTTTAAGGGTTTTTGTCAATGCTGTGCACAGAGCATTCCTACCGTTTGATGAATTTTAATGCTTTTCTTTTCATCTTTGTCTGAAGCCAGTGACAAGGTCACAATATACAATTATTTTCTTTAAAAATATATTTAACAGTGAATACTGAGTCAATAAGAGTTCACTTTGTCATCTTTGCTCATTGAAGAAACTTTGCTAGATAAATGACTTTGTGATGTTTTATATCCACTTTTAGAAGAGGTTTCTCAGGGACATTTTAAGCACATTAACAGCAATATCAATGTATATTATTGGTTCACTGGCCCTATTTTCAGTCTCTTCTTTGAGTTGCCACATAAGCACACAAGTACAGAGAGACAAAGACGCACACAAACAGTGACAATGACAATACTCCAAAATCCTCCTTGCTCAGCAGGGCATCTGCCTTCCCATCATTCGAGATCCTGTTGCCGTTTGTGTTTGTTGAGTCAAGTCACCCTCACAGCACACTGTGGTCCCATTGCAAGAGGCAGTGCTTTAGTTTCTTTGCAAAGAAACACAGGGGTTGTTTACCCCTTCAGTCACTCTAACAACAGGCATGCAGAACTCAGTGTATGGTTATGGCTGAGCATGCTGAAGTGATCAAGCAGCTGAGCAGTATAGTATTGGTCAAGTTGACAATTCTTTGAAGAGAGCACAAAGATCCTTTCTGATATCAGACAGAATTGTCATTTCGTTACACCCCACTTCCATCTCTCTGACATTGCCTCTAACCGATTTCCGTGGCAGAGGGCATTTGATTTCCCCTAATCAATCACTAGAGACCAACGTATCTGCCTGAATCCGACGTCATTTTAAGTCGACACTGATGTGTAGGGGGGTTAAGAGTGGAGCAGAAAGAAGCAGAAATAAACTTACTTTCAATCAATAGCCTTTATAGCAGCGTCTATCTTGTCTACAGCAGTTGCCATTGTTGTTATTACTATTCTTTGGTTCCAGCACACAGTTTGACAACAACATAACAATAGCATTGGTCCCACCCATGATGGTGATTGGCTAATCGTTAGTCCCCCAACGGCGTTTATTGGATTGCTCGCCTTTTCCGCCGAGAAACTGCTGTTTCGTGTCATGATGTGAGACCAGAATCAGTCAACTCAGTGGAGTGGGTGGATTGAAAGGGTCTGGATCCAGGCAGCAAAGATCCAGCATTTGGAAATAATAGATTTATTTATGTTTAGTATAGTAGTTTATTTTTAGTAGCGACTCTTGCTTGAAAGCTACAGAGCTTAGGGCTTAGTTAAAACCAGTTGCTAGCAACATATTTGAAGCTTACTGACGTTGCTTAATGAGTAAGCTATGGTAATCAACGCATGTCTGTCTCCCTCTCCTCATTCTTCAAAGGACGAGTGAATGTGAGGAAGAGAGCGGCAGAAAGTGACGGTGAAAGTTAGCAGAGGAAAAGATTAGCATTAAGTTGTCTAGTTACAGTTCTGTCCTTTACACATACTGTACATCTTGATAGTTAAATTAGATCAGGGGTTTTCAAAGTGTGAGGCAGGCCTCCCTAGGGGGGGCTTCAAACAGTTTCAGGGGAAGCTAACTGAATCAAGGTTATCGAAGGAATAATGTTACTTTACTTATTGCATTCGTTATTAAAAGGAGATCACATAGAATATAAAACTATTTGGTGAAGTCAGAACATATGTCAAACAGTAATATTATGCTATTTTGGCTCAAATGTTGAGCTAAAGATGTGAGGGGGGGCAAACATGAATAATCCTATCTGTAATATTTCTGAGGTCATATTAACAGTGTTTTCCTGTCTTTAGCAGTTGGTGAGGCTCAAAACAGCTTGGTGTTGTGCCATGAATGTAAAATCATTGTGGAGATCAAAACTAACTACATGAATTTTTATTATTTGTAAATGGACCTGCTTTGCACCTGCCTCGACTTATCTTCTCCCTCTACTCACTCACACAAACTTTTACACAGAACTTGTCATGTTTCTAGATATTTCCACCTTTGATCCTTTTTCAAGGGTGGTGTGGTGGTGGTGCAGTGGTTAGCACTGTAGCCTCACAGCAAGGAGGTTGTGGGAGGTTGCCCAGGCCTTTCTGTGTGGACTTTGCATGTTCGCCCCGTGTCTGCTCTGGCTTCCTCCCACCATCCAAAGACATGCACATTAGATTGGTGTCTCCAAAATTGCCCTTAGGTGTGGATGTGAATGAGGTTGTCTATGTGTGGCCCTGTGATGGACTGGTGAACTGTCCAGGGTGACCCCGCCTTTTGCCCTATGTAAGCTGGGATTGGCTCCAGCCCCACACGAACCTGTATGCAGGATAAGCGGTTGATGATGAATGGATGATGATCCTTTTTCATGGCAGCAGGTGCATCACATGCCAGCTTGTTAATTACGTAGCTTATCAATGTCATCCTCCATCACGGCGTTGATGCCAATTTTGTAGACATCACCCGTTTCTTATTTTGATGTTTTGATATAGGTCTTAAATTTCATTCATAGTGGTCTTATAAAGTCTTAAATTTGACTAGGTGAAAAGTTGACGTGTGGTTTTAAGTGAAATGTATTAACAATTATTTGATGGATAGCCATGAAATTTGGTACAGACATTCATGTCCCTCCCAGCATGAGTTGTAATAAAGTTAATGATCATGGTGGTGGTGATCTAGCACGAACATCAAATACATTTTTTCATTTGTCCAATAATTTTTTTCATGACTAAATACCAAATCATTTTCACAGAGATCCTACAATTCATATAGCATTGTCATAGTGAGCATGTTAGTATGCTGACATTTAGCTCGAAGCCTTGCTGTACCTAAGTGTCTGGCCTCAAAGAGCTGCTATCATGGCCGTGGACTTTTTGTTGTTATAAATCTATTGTTAATTTCTGTATGAATAAACAATAAACCTGAATAAAATTTTATTATTATTATGCAGAGCTAATAAAATACAGGCACATCTAGGCATCTAGCCCTCTATAGAGTTCCACAAAGGAAATTAAATGCATAAAGAAAATATTTTGTGTTTAATTATAAGTAAAGAAAGAAGAAATATATTTATTTTACTCTTCTGTTTACCTCTTATTGCCTCTGTTTATTTTTGCGTGTGTATCCATACATTTGTCTGTGCTTTTCCTTTTTTGTTCTTCTACTGCTTCCATCATCATTGCCAGCTAGGTCAGGCTTGAATGCCTTGGCCTTGGAATAGTCCTGAGTGTTTATGGATGGAGAATGCCAATTCCCTAGGCTCTTTATCAACACGCTGTGACAAACATGTCCAATTAATGCTAATGCACTGATTAGTCCCACACGTCACCCACCATGAACCAGCATTGAGCTCCTGCACGCATCACTCAAATGAAACTTTTAGGACATCTGTTTTTTAAAAAGATGCTGTGACCTGCTACAGCACAACACAAGCCCTAGCTTTAATCTATTTTAAACTTCTATTTGCTTTTGCTAGTCACAAAATGAAGCTATAGCTCACAGAGCAAACCTGTCATGTCAAAAAAAAAACTTTCCTGTATACAATAACAGCTTTGTTATTGTTAGTGCTCATTAAGCTGACTTTCCTACCCTTTTAAGAAAAAAAGACTTGCCAACAAGTAGTCATTAATTGCAGGTGGAAGGGTAAAAGCTACCAAAATGCTGCAATTTTCCTACATTATGTGCACGCATGAATAGCTTCTTAATTGCACAAGAAACAGCGAGGTTATGAGAGACTGCTTTCAAAGTAGTGAAGGATTATGTTCAGCTGTTGAATTATTTTTCACTGGTGTGCCCTTATTTATATTATGAAAACATGTGCAATGGCATATTGTCTTGTTTTACCCTTTTTCTTTCATTCCAGGGAAGAGGCCATGATGTCCACTTACTTTGAGACAGTAGAGGACCTATTGGCATCTTTCGGGCCTGTCCGTGACTGCTCCAAAGATAATGGTGGCTGCAAGAAGAACTTCAAATGTGTGTCTGACAGGCAGTTGGATTCATCTGGCTGCATGGTAAGTGTAAGCCATGTGCTGGTTTTGTTTCTTGATGACATCGTGACATGAACATGTTGCTGTACATGTCGTAACGTTTTTAGTATTCTTTATGGTTTCAACCACAGTTGATCTGAGAATAATTGCATACACCTGTGTTAATAAAAGGACAGGGTTTATACATTTTTTAATTGACCATTTAATATTTTTTTAGTTTAGATTAGAATTAGAAAAAGTATATTAAACAAATATACAGTAAATATATTGCTGGGTGTGTGTGTGCATGTGTGACAGGTGTGTTTGCCAGTGATGGACCTACTGATGAAAAGCCTAGTAGGTACAGTTATCATTCAGGCCTGCTGTCTGCTGAACTGGTGCTGAGCTGTAGCTAACTAGCTATCACAGCTCACAGGGTGTTGACAACTGATCACAGTGGGGCAACATACCAGATCCACACTAGTAATGCTGGATTTAAGCCTTTAGTCTGGTCAGACAGACAGGAGCTACAGATGCATGCTGTCAGGGCCTACTAGCATTCAACCTTGGGTTTCAGGAAAAAGTGACAAACAATAGCCAATTTCCTCAAAACAGTAAACGTAAAATAACCTTGCCAACATATATTAATTAGCTCAAATAATGCCCAGTGATTGTGCTGCTTAGTAGTCGTTGGAGGATTTTGTAGATTAAAGACTGATTAAGCATTGAAGTGATACATGGTATACATTAGAAGAAAAAAATCTTCATTTACATAATCACCTCTTTTTAATGTTTCTTTCCCAAGATAATTCCGCTCAATAAATGTGCCTGCCATCTGCTCTGTTGCATGCATGGCTTTTGTGATATTTCCAAGCAATCTATAAAATTTTGTGTGCTGTTTATAGCCATAATTAGTGTGCTTTGGTGTTAGTGTATGCCCTTTAGTGTATGTATGGAGACTATGGGAACTGTGGTTAGAAGTTGAAAAATTATTTATGATTCACTGTTGTAGTGTAGTGTATGCCCATGTGTCATTGGACTTCGGACAGCATGATACTGTCTGCCATAGTCTGTTTAAGGTATATGTGTCACTCTGTGAACCCACTGTAACTTCTTACACCATTTAGAATTTAGGGAATACACATAAATTGGCTTTTAAGAAAGATTAACAACTTGAGGTGTATCATTTCACTGTAATGACTATGATGGGGTTATTCACTAAATAACTAGACTATATAAATATATAACTGGTCCAGTGACAAAAACAGTAATGCTACTAATAGAAAACTAAACTTAGTTTAATTTTAGATGTAACATTGTAAACAGCAGAGCAAAAGAGGTTTTCTATTGGCATATTTACAAGCACAGGGTGACTGGAAACTTCAAATGGCAGGCTTTTGACAGCATGGGGCGGGCATGGGTTGTAAAGTAATTAAATTGATGAGCCATCTGAATTGCTGAAGGATGGTTTTGTGTGTCATTAAGAGCTTGGATGGGGCTATAAATCGACAGCTCTTTTCGTTGTTTGTGTCGACCAAAGACAAACACTGATACTGCAATTTTCTTGTTTTTTTGTCTTCTGTGTCTCTTAAATAAAGACAGATTTGCTACTACTCTACTTGGCATTTCTGACAACATGTCAAACAATAATGTATACCATGCACTGATAGACTTTGTATAATAAACTTAACACCGAAATAATAGTGCTTGTAACATTTTCAGCAAGCAACTTTTTAATCATTCTTTTTGCCATACAAATCAACTTATAATTTCCATGCCCTCTGCAACCTCGATTTACCTCTCACTGTGTTACCATGACGACTACCTAATATTAATAAACCTGAGTCATATTCCCCATCATTCATCAAAACCAAGACGATTTCCATGCTTGACATATTTAGTAGCTTGTGGCTGTTTTTATGTCTAAGATATGTTTTTTTGTCTACATTTAGTGGTAATTGCCTTTTACCCCAAACTTGCTGACAGTAAAATGTTCATCATTTTGTTCCTGGTAATATGATAGCACTTTATAATAACCCTAGGTCTCTGCAGTTGTTTGGTGTTCTTGTGCTGTATCACACCGAGGATAATTTATTAAAAATATGCATGAACAGCAATGGTGCACTGTGTCACTCTTCCCTGCATAGCACATTGAAATGTGGCTTCTATAGCGAATTAAAGTATTTCATGCATCTCATGCCTTGTTCTGTCTGTTTTGTGAAATTTTAAAGGCTGCAAAGCTTAAGTTTATTCTCCCAATAAAGAATGACATATATATAAGTGTCATTATTTATTTTTCTCACCAATTTAGCAAATGCAACAAATGCAGTAAATGTATAAATATTTGAATTAATGATATTCATTAAGTGGAACCACATACTTTTTGTGCTGTGACATAAAATAGTTTTGCCTAATTTAACCAATTTGCATTCATTAAAACCCTGTATCACTGTAAATACAAATTCTGTCATATTAGCTTATGTAGATGCTTTGCATAGTGTGAAATAGCTGATATTTGTAAAATAATTTACAGTGACATCCGTAACAGTGGTCCCAACCATGTTTTATGCATTTTAACAGTGGTAGTAACATTTGCATCCTATTCAGGGCTGCAGACTAAAATTGATCAGACAGTTTTTCATACTAAACCTATGCTGTTAAGATGAACCCTCATTAGACCCAGAGGTGGAAAGAACATTGTAGACAGTGTGTGTAGAATATGAATATGAGTATGTGCTAATAAGCCTTTGGATTGTCTGTCAAACTCTATCCCACATCAAGCCTTTGAACATATTGTGGTGTATTTTATTTACAGTTTTTGCACACATGCATAAGCCATCACACTGAAAAAATTGCATATTGCAGTACAATATTAAAGAACTACCAGGATTTACCACTTTAAACCAAGAAACGAAAAATGAAAAAGTAGTAGAGAAAATGCATACACACATGTCTTCTGTCTTGTACAAGTTTCGTTTTTCTCTGGACCTCACCTAAGGGTACAGTCATCTTGAAAACATGTAACTTTGTTATAAATGATGTCTGAAATATTAGTCTAAAATGATTCAGAAAAGTCTCACGTCTCTGTGTGCAGCTGATAATACGCAGACAAAGATACTGACAAAGCCTTCTAGTCTTCAAAGATTAACTCTAAGGATCACAGACACAGTGGTATTATTTTCTTTTCTGACTCTTTTGGGTTGGCGTTATTTTAACCACCCTTGTCAGAGTGGGTGCTAACACAGAGACGTGACATGCCACACGGAGGAATTAAAATCCATTATCAGAGTCAGTCCCTCAAGGCTGTCTGCTACTCTTAAGACAGTCGAAATGCATTTGCAATAAATTAGGTTCTAGTCAGAGTCAGTGTTGAAGTTTTGGAGACATTGCTTATTTCAATTTTTACCTGTGTTCCCTTTCCGCTGCTGCTGCGGTGGAGAGGATGACAGGTGGTTTATTCTTATGCTCCCTAACCTTAGCTTATAACAACAGCTGTTGTAAATGCAGGTTAGTGATTTTAGACAGGTAATGTTTTTGTGTCTGTGCCTCCCTTTTTCATCCCTTGCCTCATCATAAACCAGTTGGTCATGTTATACATTACAGTAGCACTGTGCTGGGTAAATAAATAAAATAAAATATTGTTTAGACTGCTGTTTCCATGATCACACATACTTTTTTCAATTTTGTGAAACTGTTTGTGGTTACTGGAAATGTTTCAATGCTAATGATTGTGACAAGTATTTGAATTACACTATGGCTTTCGAGGGTAGCCCTATTTTTTGGGGGTGGTAGTTTACTGTACAAGTGCACATGCATTCATGAATGCGCCAACTACTTACAAATCTATACTATGAGTATTTCGATTCATACAGATAATATTTAGCGTGGAACAACAAAGAAGCAAACTATTAGCAAACTATTCACCATTGCAGTATTTTTCAAATTGCTCTCGGCAGAGAAACAATAAAAATACCAACGCCCAGGAGACAGGCAATGGCAGGTTATATGTTATGAACATGTGCCCCTACACAGTGATGACTACAGCAGCAATAGACAGCATATTAGATATTGATTAGAAATTCGTATGAGCGAAAAAAAAACATGCATGTGCTTTACTATTAGCCAATATTTATTTCAGGAACCTTAATATACAAGAAAATATTATATATATATATATATATATATATATATATATATATATATATATATATATATATATATATATATATATATATATATATATATATATATATATATATATATTTATATATATATACAGAAAAAAAACCCTCCTTAACTTTCCTTTTTTGTTAATCTACCTCATGTTGCTCAATCAGACACACTTTTACTTTTGCACAATAACTCCTCATACGTATTATGTTACTTACTAACTTATTTTCTTCCATGAATCTCTTTTTTAAACTGGAGTTTAAGTTGTTTCAACTTTTAATAAGCTGGAATGAAGACATGAAATTAATATGCACTGTCTGCCATGTTGAATGGGCATTGTAAAAACTGAAATTCAGAGGCCTCTTTTAATTATTGTGCAACACAATTGCAGGAATTTTAACTGGGCAGATGTGAGTTGTGCAAACAGCAAAAATCGAGCATTTACTCAGGGGTGCGGAATGAATGGTCAAATTCTCACTGAACCTGTGGTCAATGTACTGTGCCATTGTCTGTGTTTGTATGAGAAAGGGGTATTACTGATGCTCTCCATGAACTCTCCCTGTGCCGCTTGGTGAAGTTCAAAACACTGTAAACATAGCTTTTCCTGGTAGCTTGCAATTTTTAAAGTTTAAGTTTGACGACTGCAGCAAACTATGCTTTTAGGAAATGGTGGAATGTTTTTCTTTATGGCACATTGTTGTATCCAGCTACAGTATCTGTCTTTCTAATGAAAGTACTCAGAGACTGAGCAGATGGTAGGATATTAGTAGAATATCTTTCATCAGTTGATGTCCCTTTAGGGACATCTCTAATACAGTTGTTTGGATGCAGGGCTGGCATAGATGTATTTTTTAACTTCAACCACCATCCCAAAAGTTTAATTTTGGCCCGTCAAACTCCAGTAGTTTATATGAGTTTAGAGTAGACGGATACTGTTATCTCCAATCTCATTTTAAGGTGCTTGTATACTGTCCCAGTATGCAAGAGTTTATTAAAATGTGTGGCACACTCCAGAAGTCAGGAATTAAATGATGAGTTGTCAGTGTGGAGCCAGATTTCCGCTTGGTTGCCTCTGGTTTGCATAAAGAGTCAGCGGGGAGGAAAAATGGCAACTCCACCCAAACAAAAGTTTTGTGCAAACCCACATCCCCTAATCCTTCTAAACCACCCCACCCCCGTATGTCCCCACAGTCCCGTGTTCCTGACAAGTGAGCATCATGACTCCCCTTGCTCTACTGCACAGATAGCTCAGTTTACCCCATTACCATTGCATTTCAATGTTTTATGGATTAAAGCAAACTGTAATAATTCCTTACACTGTGACACTGATGGTTAAATGCCGGATCAAGTGTGTCATATTGTGCGCCACAGAGATCCGCATAACACTGCTACAGCTACGATGGGACTTGAGATCTGAGTACAGACCTTTTGTATAAGAAAATACACTTGAGTAAGGCCTTGAGATAGACATATTAGCATAACAATATTTGCAGCATAACAGTAAACAGTAAAACTAACACATGCTAATTTATATATTCATTATATTAATTCACTATAATAATATTATCTAATCTAATGTCCACAGTCACTGATTATGGATGGAAGACAGAATGGGTGAAAAGTATGAGCAACATCAATGAAGAACTGAAGCAGTGCTTTAATTTTAGAATCTACTTGTTAAACGAGACACTGTCAGACATGGTGGGTCCAGTATAGAGTATTTTATATATTTTTTGAGAAGGGAAGTTTTTGAATTGGAATCAGTTTCAGTCAATTCAACCTGTCTCAGTTCCAAACCCAAGCAAACATTATATGGATGGGCAAAAATGAGTATTAAATCACACAGGCTTTATTCCCAACTAAAAGGTTAGATACCCAGAGAAAGATTAGTATTTCAATTTCCTCTCCCTTCTAGTAATTTAATAAATGTAGGTGGAGTAGATTTTGACATGAAATACAGATCATATCTGTTATTCTTCGTGGCAAGGTTGAGATATCAAGGGGGCAGAAAATATGTATTGCTCACCTGTTACAGCAAATTGTTGTATATTGTGGCTATTTTTGTAATAACCTCCAGTGAAATCTGAAATTGGGTCCATTTCTACATCTGTCTCTTTAAATGTCTTCTGAGAACTCAGAAAATATATAGAATGAATACATATTATGAATTAAAATATAGAATAGAAAACAACAACTTTTAATCAATAAGTTAGCATTGACAACAGACTGACAGCAAAACTACATGTCCAGTAATAGTGTTTATATTTTCTATATTTGGTTTTCTGACATAAACAAACATAACTAATCAGTAACATTTTTTTAAAAAGTCTCCATGGTCGTCATCACCAAAGAAAGTAAATAACAGCAGCTTTTAAATGCCTTTGGTGATCAAGCTGAGCTAAGAGCAGCAGAGTCTGGTGGAGCAACAGAACAAAGGTATCCTTCACTCTCAGTCGTCTGTTGTATTGTCACCAAAAAAGACACAGGAAGGTGGAGGAGAAAGAGAGACAACGTGGCCTATACTGCCAGTCTGCATAGTGTAGAAAGGACTCAACCTGATTAGCTGAGCACAAAAATGTATCTTTTCACTGTGCAGAGGTGTGAAGCTGAAACTCAAGATGAAATCATTCTGTTAGAACGGGAAGCCTGTGTGACATAGAACAAGGCCATATGTTTTAATGTATATTCATCCATATATACTGTAAGTTTTGCATTCTGAAAAGCTAAGAAAAGGCAACAGTGTTTTGAATATTAAGTAATCAATATGAATTTACGTGAATACGTTGCACAAACAGCTGGGTTTAGATGTATTTGTCACCGAGGACTGTATTGCATCCTGTTGTGCCTAATTTAACCCAGTTGAGCAGCAGTGGGGCTGCAGGGCATGCATCTCTGCCACCTCTAAACCAGGTTAGACTATCAAATATGCTTTACGAGTATTTGATTTTGCCCCACCCTCTCCCACCTGTCAGTGTGATTTAGAGCTGTGCTCAAATACTTCAAATACTTTTTTGGTGTGTGTTGTTTTGTGACTCATCACACATTTTCATTATATTGTTCACTTTGTAACCATATTTTTATCCATGAAAAGTTATTTGTAGTTTAGAGCATTTCCCTGGCCATGTTCTGTTGTTAATTCCAAAGGTTGCAGTTAGAATAAACTGTAATGAATGCAAAGTCCTTGTTCACTGACACTTGTCTTACTATCTCTTCTGTCTGTGAAATGTGTGATGAGCGAACATCTGGCATCCTAATTTTGACAAGATCATTAAGAGAGAGTTTTCAATACATTATGCTCAGTTCCTGATTAAAGCTGGGAACACTAATGGGTAATTAGGAAAATGAATAACATTCATTCAGGATGTGTGAACTTTAATTTGTGGCTGTGATCTATATGCATTATATAATTGGTAGGGAAATGACGTGCCTTTCTAGTTCATGCATACTTTTTTAATTTTTCTTTGATTTCTTCAAACCTGCTTACCTTGTATTTGTAATCTCCCACATAGAAACAGAAGTGAACTACCATTGCCTGGTACTTAATATGTCATAATAAAATATGTCATTTTAATAAATATGTCACAAAATTCCCATTTGTAATTGCCCACAGAGAACACATACATAGTTAACACAGTGTTTTATGCTGACGCCAGGATAAAACAGACATATAGGAGTAAAAGAGAGAGAAGATAATATGTAAACATCCAGTCAATCAAATAATCTAGTAACTGAAGCTATCAATTATATTTGATTGAACTAAAGTACAAACTCACACCTACACTTTTGTCTAATGTGTTTTTAGCTGCTTCTTTTAAATATTTAATATAGTCAATAATAAGTAATTAATCAATTGCCAGGATGCTTATGCTTCTGAATGTATTTTAAATTAGTTATCTGCGGCCAAGCCGGTAATTATAGTAACAACATCTTGGACAGAAAAGTTGTTGTGTTCCAAAGTGTTCCAAAAGGCTGCAGCAGATCTCTTGGCCAGTTTTTACTGTGCTGCTTTCGCAGAATCACTACAGAAGAACTGACTGAAAGAATTTATCTGAAATGCAAATTCTCTCCCGCCTCAGCTCTTGTGTCTTTGGAGAGTTGTCCGAGCAGAAAGAGCAAATAGCTGGTGGGCAGCGCTAATGTCTAACCTTAAGTCCTTTTATTCAACCGTTCAGTGCTGCATGACAATTCTGAATTGCGACAGCTATTCCCACAGCTCTTCCTCTGTGTGATGAATGGCTCCAATCTTGTTCTGGTGAGGAAGTTCGCATTACATTCATGAGATACAGTAAATGGATCTGAGGCTTGAGAGCTTTTTCATTGAATTGTGAACATATGGGACTTTGTCCAGAACACACGTGTGAACAATGCTTAACGTTTACTGCACATTTGTCTTTTTTTTGTGTGTTTGGGAGTGGTTTTCCTAAGAGATCAAAAAATGCTAATTTAAACATTTCCACAGCATTCAGTCTTATGAGATAGTGCTCTTAATTTGATAACACAATCTTGCCATTATGAAACGGCTAATTATGTAGAAGAAAAGAGCCCCTTGATTACTGTTAGTTGAGTCACTACTGGTGGTGGATTATAAATCATGCAGGAGATAATCAAATATCTATGGGGCAAAACTGAAGACTTATAACAGCATATATCATATGCTGCAATTTTCATAATTGCTCTGGCAATTTTTAGTGTATAAAATAGAGAGAAAAACTCATCCTTTTGTGGGGGATACGCCTATAAATTGAAGTCTGACGTGAGTATGTGGGCAGGGTCTTCTAAATGACAAAACACATATTTTAGTAAGCTTAAGGCGTCATCCTCAGTTCATCTGTCTATTCTTTCTCCAGTTTGTTCCGTGCCTGCATTAAAATCGTATTACTTGATGATTTTCGCAAAAGCCTTGGTAACTGGAGAGCAGCTGCTGCTCCGAGGGCATTCATTGCTTTGGAGGATTCACATTTAGCAGTGGTGTGCTTTCTTTTTTCGTTTGAAGTTTTATTGCTGATGAGATGCTACCAAAATAAGTGGAGAAAGCATAAGAAAACATGCTATACACAAATATTAAGCACCCAGCACCAGATTATAATTGAGTTCAGAGCTATTCTTACAATTTGTGGTGGAAAATTTGTGCCACAGTATTTAAAATTTTACACAAATGTTTTACTCCGTAACCCATGTAGCTATTAGAACTAACAACATTTAGGCTAACATCCATACTTCTTTTGTCATGGCCTCAGTAATACTTAATACTTAAATGCTAACACATGGTTTAGCTCTGGCTTGATCGTCTCCTCCCCAATTTGATTCCCCTCTTAAATTTCCCTGTCCTGCATTACATAATATTTTATTAAACTCCGCCAAATGAGGCCTTTAATTGCTTTTGTGACCCGAGGTTTATTACAAAGGAAAATCATAAATTGTTTACTGCTGATCTCAGGGACCTTGCAGAACAAGATGGACTGACATTCAAGCTCCATTTCTTGAGTTCTTTTGTTAAAAGAGGATTTAACCACTGTTCAGTCTGTACATTCAAAACAATGCTGTGACAACATGTGATATGTGGTGTGTGTACTATTAAAACTATTTATTTCTGTTCTTAAGTAACACAATAAAATTCTTGGTGGGGTAGGCATGTTCAGACAGATATTAATAATCTGAAAATATGCAGGTGCAGGTGCAGCAAGTGCTTTGGTGTGTGCATACCTTATATACTGTATAGACCACAGTAATAAAATATACATATGCTATACACACACCGCCACCCTGTAATTACCCCTCCAACCTAATGACCCCAGATCCAGTGAATAAGGCTGCAAAAGCCACCTCTGTCTAAGGTATGTTAGTGAGTCAGGTTTTCATAAATAGCAAGACACGTGATTCCCTATAATTCGTATATTTGAAGGCTTTTGACCACTGACAAATAAGCAAGGGAAACATAAAATAATAAATGATAACACACTGGTTAAGTGTAGGCCAAAACCTATAGGCAAAGTTTTAGAAGATGTCATCATGGCTCACACACCCACAGCCGATCCCACGCAGGCACATAGAAAATGAGGAATCACAGATGAGTCACAGTGGCCGTCAGTGAAAGTGCTCTACAAACTGTGAAATAATCTCAGTGTTTTACGGTCTTCACTTTAAACCAACAGAACTGTTACATCAATACCCACAAAGATACCAACAAAGAAGAAATTACAACAGTACTTGCAGCTCTGAGAAAAGTGATGCTGATTGTTGAAACCAACACATTTACAGCATGTGGCTGTGTGAGAGTGTAGATTGATTGTTGAATTCTAGCTCCAGCTGGCAAAACACGTCAAATAGTCACAGATGACCATATTTCCATAATCACTATAAACTGTTTATAGTATGTATTACTGTATCTGGAGCCAATTCTACCATTCAAGTGAGTGGGATATATGTGTGCATTTTTCCCACAATATAATGTCTCACTCAGTAGGATACAGTATATAACATCACGTCTTCGTACATAGCTTTCTCTCCTTTTTCTTTTATTCAACTATTTTATTGTTAGCACTTAAAACAACAGTACCTTTTATATTATCCTGAATGAGTGAAACACGTTGCTCTTGCTGGTGTGTTTTAAGGGTTAAGTGTGCTGTCTCTATCACAGCACACTTAAACAATTTAAAGTTCTGTTTTTTCATCTTCATTTTCATTGCCAGCATCTCCAGCCCAGCAGTACACAGCTTTTTCTCTTTTGAAATATTTTTACTAACAATGAAAAAGGTGTTACTTGGTAAGTAAACTCACTCACTTGTAACAAAGAAAAAACATGGCTTATTAAAGTAACATTTAAAAGTATTTAAACTGTGTTATTACTTAACTCTAAATCACAAAGATCCTATTGTAATTGCTTATAAAACCCTTAAATTATCTTATTTTAATATAACACGGTAAACTTAGTGAAGTTAGTCCTCTGGATTTTTAACATCACAATAGTGTTTGCTATCAGCATTTTGCTTGCCTCTAACACATGGCCAGCAGAAAAGTTAATCAAATGTAACCTCTTTGGTTCATTTTTGTAATCTTTTGTTTACATCCGAGATGCACAATGCAACTCAAATCATTAACAGTAGGCTATTAATAGTAAGTAAAATTACATTTTTAATGGAGTCCAGCTTTGTTATAGAATGCATCTGCTGTTGTTGCCCTTATGCTTAATTTATGCTGGAGGAAATAAACATCATCAAATCATTAAATAAAAAAACTTAATTATTGTAACTTATTATAAATTAGCCAATCTGAAGTAAAAATATTGGACTAAGTGTTCCCCTTCAGATTCTGTCCAGGTTTCTCAGGTAAATGTCCTTTGATTTGTTTTGTGTGGAGGTTGCTGGCTATCAATGCTAAACTGAAGGTTAAACTAAAACTGAATTCCAACTGAAACTCTAAACAACAAAATATTTCCCTATGGTTAATGCTGTTGATGTCAGTAACTTAATGCTTACAGCTTTTAACTCAACCTTCACCAATACTGATAAGTATCAAGTCTTGATGCGCCCCAATGTCATTTCAAGGTTGCGAGCATAAAATTGAGATTTCTGTTCTTTAAAGTCCCCATTTTTAGAATAACAAACATCCTTCTTTTACTACCATTTTTAAGATAATTATTTCCCATTTTGTCTCCGGTAAGGAACGTACAACTCCCTATACACTAAATTCATTATCCTTCCTTGCATTCCTTGTTGGCCTGTGAAGGGTATAGACATCCACGTTTCCTACGGAAAATAAAAGGAGTCTCCTGCCACTCTTTTCCATCTGTCAGGATGGAGCTTCACCAGGAGACTTCCATATTTTTTGTATCCTATTAAATAACGTAGTCACCATCTGCAGTTCTTCTTTTGAATCCCAGTTCTCCAAGTCCTTCTCTTTCCCGTCTTTGCCTCCTCAGTGCTGCTTGATTGCGATTAAAATGCACACGCTGACCTCTGAGCCTTAATCTTCTCTCTCCCTAATTTATGCCTTCCTCCTCACCCTCTCTCTTCATCTCCCTACCACCACCACATCTCCTTCTTTCTCTCTTTTCTTGCAGTGTCCTGGGGGGCTGAGGCCAATGAAGGATGGCTCAGGTTGCTATGACTACTCCAGGGGCATTGACTGCACGGATGGCTTCAATGGAGGCTGTGAACAGCTGTGTCTCCAGCAGCTCGTGCCCCTTGAAGATGACCCCAGTTCCAGCAACGTGCTCATGTTTTGCGGGTGAGAATAACTAACAGGGAAAAAAAATGTTAACATAAACTAGGCTTCATGAGTGAAATCTCAATCAAGAAATCCTTCCTCAGGCAAATTAAGGAAGTAAAGTGAGATAGATAGGTAAATAACAACCAGTGACTTCATAATTACCAAATCATATCTGTATGTGATGAGAATTTTTGCAGAAAATTACATAAACAAATGGATGGTTTTAATATGCATATGTATCCTTTTCAGGAAGTGTTTTACAATATCACTTAGTCACAGTTTTGCAGTATTTTCAGGCCAACTTTGATGGCAAGCTTTTATATATGATGTCAGATATTCACATATATAGTTTAAATAGAAAAAATACAAGTAGTATCTACATCAGTGGTTAAACTATATATACTGAATATTTCATTTGTCTACAGAATTACTTGAATTTTCCATGCTAACTTTACTTCCTGCACATTATTCAGTGATACATTTGTTCAATACCCTTTTCCTCATCTCACACACGTTCCTCTGAGCTGATACAGCTTTTGATCACCTTCCGTAGACCTAGATTGTGTCACATGGCATAGTAAAATGCAGGAAGTTTCCATTTGAAAAAAAGGGGCATGCACCTGGTCACCAACTGCTTTACACTATGGCATTCCAACAGTTTCCAAGTATTTTACTAAGGGGGCTGTGTGGCAAGAAATCATGTTCAATACTGTTATACCAATATTACACTTATACACCAAGTAAGATACCTCAATGGCATGTTTTTATCGATTGCTATTTCACAGCAGAAATCCTTTACCAGGAAACTTGTGCATACTTGCGAACTGTACTGTCTTCTTGTTCTACTACTACTGCAGCACACTTTCTAACATCTGTGATCTTTGTGGATGTCAATTGGGTGTGTACGAGACAACATGGAAAAGGATCCATCAGGCTGGAATGGTTTAGTGATTTGAATGACAAAATGATAACACATAGGCTTAATGGCATGAGAAGCAAGTCCAAACAGATGTGACTGAGAATCCACAGGTTAACAGAAATGGGGCAAGAAAAAGGAGCAGGCAGGTACACATTCCAGTTCAACTTCCAGGTTTTAGTTAGAGACGGGCGGGTATGAATACTGTGGGAGGTAACTGGGGAATGAGGAACAGAGGGGATTTTTAGTTCTAGGCTGTAGTGTAGAAAAGATGTTGGTCAATTGGGAGATACTGATCTGATCAAGTAACATTGATACCAAATGTTGATCTAGTAACATTGATCACTGAAAGTTGCTAATTTCATATGCCATTGTGAGCCCAGTGCTGAAATCACTAATGCAAAAAAGCTATGAATACTTGTCTGAAACTAAATGAAGCTCCTGACGACATTTGGGTTTCTGGCAAGTGGGAGCTTAACAGAGGGAGCAGGTTGTGAGGTGAAGGATATCCAAATTCTGCTTGAGATATGCCAGGTCCACAGTGTGGGATGGCATAATTTATTCCAGAACATTAGGCACGTATGAACAGACAAACATCAAAACATAATTTGCATCAATGTCCGCTTTCACTGATGGCACAATTTTAATTGACTACAACACCGCAGGAGAATGAATTTGTCAATGAAAAATATTTTCATCCCATCAATGTGCCTCTGTGACATACATATAGGCCTAACAATCGCTGTTGCACAATGGCATGCTAAGATTGCTCATCTCTTTAATTGATCAGTCCAGTGGTGGGGTGCAAATATGTAATGGCCAGCTGCTCTTTGAAATTGAACTGTGATGACATTAATACAGTGTACTGTGTGGCATAGTTGGCCTTGTTCTGTGGTTGAGCAAATCATTGGTTTATAGAAAGGGAAAGGGCTTTGCCTTCATGCCAGAGGAAGACACTGCTCCAGGTCTGCTGCATTTTCAGGACAGTGTTGCCAACAGTGGCAGAGTCCCCTTTCCCACTGAGGCGCTGAGACCTGATCAATCGCGTGAGCGCAGACTTTAGCTCCAGCCAACAGCATTAGATACTCAACCTCATCTGTAAGGGAGGATTGTGCAGATAGACGGAGGAAATATGATAATTGAGACTGATTGCATGGTCTCCTGGATTCTGTCCTACTGGAATCTGTTTTCAGCAGAGCACAATCTCCACAATGACAATGGCAAGTGCACTGCTTCGCTAATGTGAAAGACATTTTGGCCAAAGTTACAACATTTAGCGAAAAAGTTTTTTATTTTTATTATAATGCATCAACCTTACATTAATACTTGTGCACAGCCTGGATATATCCTGACTGTGTGATAGTGTGTATTTAGTAAGTTATTAGTGTGTTTATTTAGTTTAGTTAGTGTATTGAGTGGTAAGTGATCTACAGGTGGCAGGAAGGCCAAAGAAAAGGGCAAAGATATTGGCTTGGTAGTTCTATTTGCAATTTGAGGATGAAAGTAGTGGGATGGGATGTGCACAGCCCAGGAACGGAGGGCTCTGCAGCGGGTGATTAAAACTGCTCAGAAGATCATTGGTACCCATCTCCGGAGCATCAGTGATATTGGTGAGGTGAGGTGCCTACTCAGAGCCCAACCGATACTAAAGGGCAGTACCCACCCCAGCCACAGTCTGTTCACCCTGTTGCCTTCTGGGAAGAGATCTAGAAGTTTCTGCTACCCTGCTACCAGACTGCAGAGCCGATTTTTTTTCCCCAAGTTATCAGACTTTTAAGCTCAAATTCACCCTTAGCACTGCTATATTGATTATAGTTTATTTCTGTTTACTATTTTTATAAATATTAATGTAAATTGTCTGCTATGTGGGTGGCGTGGTGGTGCACTTGTTAGCACTGTCGCCTCACAGCAAGAAGGTTGTGGGTTCGAACCTTGGTCGTTCCAGGCCTTTCTGTGTGGAGTTTGCATGTTCTCCCCATGTCTGCGTGGGTTCTCTCCAGGTGCTCTGGCTTCCTCCCACCATCAAAATACCTGACTCTAAATTGTCCTTAGGTGTGAGTGTGTATGTGTGGCCCTGCAATGGACTGGCGACCTGTCCAAGGTGTACCCTGCCTTTCGCCTGATGTAAGCTGGGATTGGCTCCATCCCCCCACGACCCTGTACGCAGGATAAGCGGTTAACAATGGATGGATGGATGTCTGCTTTGTAACAGAAGGGACTCAGTTTCACTGTATAACTTGTTATAGTGGTACGGATTCCATTTTCAAGATTTTCATTTTATGGGTTCTTACAGTGTCAGTCATACAGATCTCTTTGTTTCTTTGTTTCTTTTTGCGCATTTTGCTGTGTCATCAACCTACAACATGTATCCCACAATTCATCTTCCCAGATTCCTGCCAGAAAATGTACAAATATGTATCCTTTCACCTCAATTATAAATGTGTTCACATACATTACATATTATACATCATGTTCACAGCTTTTCCCCTCTTCCTCCCCGTCTTCCTCAGGTGTGTGCAGGAGTACAAACTGGCAGGGGATGGGCGTTCCTGCCTCTTGCAGTCAGACAACTGTGAAGGACCTAAATGCCCAAGGCAGGATGTCCGCTTCAATGACACCCTGTTTGGTGAGATGCTGCATGGATACCACAACAAAACCCAGCAAGTCAACTTGGGACAGATATTCCAAATGACCTTCCGGTAACTAGTGTGCAAGTACACACATTTACACTCAAATGCTCATCATCAAAATTGCATAAAGAAATTATTTCCATAAAAATGTTATTGATAGTGTCATACATACACTGCTCTTTCCTTCTCTTATTTAGAATATTGTCTTATCCTATAAATCATTTTTTCTTCTATTCTGTTTTCTTTTCATCTCTATTTTGAAAAGCATTGTTTTATTATTTCCATCTGTGTCAATTACACTAACAATCTTCCCTTGCGACCTGTTGTTTCACATCTTAGCTGTTTACATTTCCCTGCGTCTCGGAGGACACATCATCAGGAGTAACGGTCGTCTTTTATCAGTTTTTTGGGTTGTAGGAGAGATAGAAAGGCTTGAGATCTCAGCGGAGCAGCTCTGAGAATCAGTAGTCAGGGTTTGCCGTTGGGGTGCAAACACAGATGTGTGTGTTTGTGTGTTTATGTGTGTGTGAGAAAGTGAGGATTGAGACTTATCCCATGGCAATTCTCCCTAAACTGTCAACCCTCTGAAAACGTGGCTCTCTCTGATAAGTCACATGCTGTTTGTGCTGAAATGCTCCTGTAATCTCAGTGAGATGATGAGGGTCTATCTATGCACAAATACAGTACACACAGAAAAACACGCTCAGCCTGTATCTCGCTTTCTGTGTCTGTCTTTTATTTACTCACACTCTCTCACTCTCTATCACTCTCTCTCACACACTCACACTTTTACACATACAAGTAGTATATACCGACACAGTTTTTCAAGTGACCATGAAAGCCTTTTCATCTGTTCTGCCCTATGGGCCACAATAGTTGCACTTGGCTAAACACACAGCTGCATGATATGTCTGCTGTATGTCCTCAGGGCCTTTGTAAGGTGTACTGTTAGGAATCTGTATTTCTCTAGCATACATGACACACTGGATTCCTTTATGGAAACAGAGAACAATTTCCAATTTTCTGACATTGTTTTGATGGTCATGAAATAAATAATTTGAAAAATTTGAGTATTTCTTAATTATATTAAGTATATTATATATTTTTTTTTATATATTTATATTTATATAATTATATATTATAAAGAGCTTTAGTAAATGATTTCTAGTCAATAGTGCTGTACCATGACTTTTAAGTCCACATTTTTTATTCAAAGTAGCCTCAAGAAAGTGTAACGTGAGTGATGTAAGATCACTATTTAAATCCATCGGAAAGCTGCTTTTATGAAGTCTTCTTTCAGAAGTGTACTATAATTCAGGCACTGTAAGTTCCCATAATTCCTCCAAGAAGTCAGCATTTAATGTTAGTAATCCACAGAAAAGGGCACTTCTGTGGTAATGTTATTTTATCCTTATTACCAACGTCTTTCAGACGAAGTAGTTCTAAATGACATTAAGTTGAATTTTGTTGTGATATACGCTAGTAAACAACTGCATCTGCATCTGTCCTTGAAAATGCCTTTGGGATGCGGACGCCCTGAACTAAGTGTGAAGTGGCTGCATTTATTGACTAGAGTGATTTTTTTAAGATAGCTGATAAAGAGATAATTAAATACAATAAATAGTGTTTGCATAAGAAGGGAACATTGGTACAAATATTTTCCCCAGTCATTAGACAGAAACATGTAGCAGAGCATAGAGCACCGGGTGGTAAAGGTTACATCTATTGACCTCTCTTACTTGTCTGTGGTGTGTTGTGAAGAACTAGGGGGAACAGTTTGGGGCTATGACTGAAATAAAGAACTATAATACTAACTTTGATCATCTAAAGAGCCATGAGCTGGAAGGGGCCTCAAATCCATCTTAAGAGAATTTGTAGGAATGACTGACATGTCTACAGCCTAATATGGGAAAAGGACTAAGAGCCTCATGGTTCAAGGGGTTAAACCAGTTGGGTTTTCCCCTTTAAAACACCAAACATGGCACAGTTTGACAGATAAAACAAAGGAGCACTTTGAGGATTTCAACCCAGGGGAAGCAGTCAATCTTGATCCATTTGCCCTCAAGCAGTGGAGAGCACAGTGGGTCTTCTGCCTCCAGACTCCTACTCTACACACTGGATTACATCAAACCATGGCCAGTAAAGAGATTTGCACTCAAGCCAGAGCGCCGGTGGGGTTATGCACACGACAGGTTTAAATTAGTCAAACACTGTGGCAGCCCTGAGACACACTAGGCAAGTAATGGAAGATCTGAGGATCTTTATATGGGGAAAAAAGAGCATAGAATACATGACACACTTGAGGAAAAAAGATCCTAAATCAGTTAATTGACATAGATGTTTTGGCTCCATGTCTCAGTCCAGACCCAAAGGAACACAGCATTTCTCCAATTTCTTCCACACTTTGCCAAAGATCTCCATCTTCTGCTGTAAGATTCAGAGTTTAAAACATGCAAATAGTGATGATAAATAGTGTTGTTTTCTAATCAGAAGCTACTTCTTTTGCACTGTGATGGACATATATTGCAAATAACAACTCAAACTATGCAGTCCAGTGGTTGGATATGTCCTAGATCACCAATCTAAGAAAACACATCAGATTTCTGTAAAATACAGACCATCTAACTCTTCCCCACTTCAACCTTCATTTTATTACACCTGTTCTATTTGCACCTGCTCCTGGAAGCTAGAAATGCTAATTGCGAGACACATTCTCAACTGCACTTACCATGCTCCCTGCAGTTGGAGGCACACTTCACTGATTACATGCAGAGGACAGGCAAAGTGCACTTCCAGGCTGATGTGCCTCTTTGGATAAATAACACATGATTCTCTAGGTGCAGAGTACGTCTGAAACGAAGCTCAAAAAGCATTTATGTAAACCGACCCAGAGTTCAGCAGTTATTGGAGAGGGCAGGCAAACAAGGGGGGGAGTTACTCTCTCAATCTGTGATAGAACTAAGCTTCAAATTGGGGGAGAGAAGCTTTATTTATTGGTTACTATTTTGTATGCATCACCACTGTGCTCCCTTTTCTGTATTATGAGTCTGATCAAATATATTTCAGTTAGCATTTTGACTGTCACATTTTTCTTGAGCTATTCATCATTCTAAGTCTAACCAGACAAGCTAAGCGCCCAGGAGTATAATACTTGACTCCCCGTGCCTCTAATTAAACATGTGTATTACTGCATGTCATCTCACCAAAGTACTCATTCTGCTCATCAAATCCTCTGTGTCTTTTGTCAAAAGAACAATAGCTTTGTCTTCTGAATGACTCCCTCCCATAAGATTATACTTCACACTCCTGATATACACTCTATATATTTATAGCAACATGTTACAGTTTTTATTACCATAATTTTCTCCACGTTCCTCCATGCTGCTTTGATATGCAGATGCAAGTCTTATCCCATAGTGCACCCTTCTTCCTCTCATCTCCATTGTCTACTGACCCCCATCTCCGCCAGCTCAAAGTGTAATATTAGATTATTGCGATGTATTATAAGACCCATCATCACAGGTAGTGTTTTAATATCAAATTTCAAATGATAGGGATTTACGAATGTTTTGCACATGTTTTCTTTTAAATTGATCTCACTTTGCTCTGACTTTTGAAGTAGACCACAGGAATGAATTTTGCAAATGGGTGCCATAAAATTACAGAATAATATAATGTCATGCAAGCATGCATTTGTGTGATAAACTTACATGTGTTAATGTGAACGTTAAGGCTGAGAACAATTACATTACAGCGTGACAGTGTCACCTTGTTTAACATATGAAAACAGAATCCAGCCAACAGATAAAGTATATGTTTTCATCTTGTTTTCATTTAATAATTTTCTTCCAGCGAATGGACAGTGGAGGCAGGCTAGTTACATTCTTTTTGAGAGCACTTTATATCCTCTAAATTTTTAAATACATATCAGTCTCTCAATTCAATTTTCAAATCAGTCTGAAATGTTTCTTCTACCATTCTATAATTTTTATTTATAGTCGATGTTCAATTTAGTCCTATGTACAGTAATAACATATTTCCACTCGTAGAGACATATGGATACACACACACGCGCACGCACACACACACACACACACACACACACTCAAGTCAAATGACAGTAGGGTAGAGTAGAGGATGTGAATGTGTGAAGGGTGGTGGGGCAGTGATAATAGGCATCCATCAGTCATGAAGAGTACATTTTTGCCCCTGTCACATGAATCACAACATACACATCCGCACACATACTGAGTACACACATATATCACATGAGCTATATGGGGCAAATTGAAATTGGGAAAAACAGCAGCATTAAGGGATGGTCACTCATTGTTCACATTAGTGATATTTTGACCTGATCTGAAGTCCCCTTGGAAAACCCGTCATTCAATAAAATGTCTTTCTTCAAAAAAGTCACATTAATCATAGAATAGCCAGCCCTGGTCCAGAAAGACCTAAGGACAATTCAACTCGACTCATAATGTGGTCAACCTGAACAGACCCTAACAGAGAGAGAATGCAAACACTGACAGCAGCATTATGCACCACCACCCAACGAGCAGTGGCAATTGGGAAGAGCAGCAATACATATGATCTTTACCTGCACTTCACAGTTCACGCACTCTATCTCACCTCAGAAAACATGTTCTTTTCCTGCAATCACTACCTGATCATTGCTGATAGCGAGTCTGCTTGGACTTACTTGGATATTGGACGTACTGACACAGGGTGCTGAGACCAGCTGCAAAAGAACAGAATCCTAGTGGAGGCGATAATTGTCTTCCTATCTATTGCAATTATATTGTAATTTGCCATAATGCCATAATGAGACATAACTTCAGAAACATATGAACATCACATTTGTCTTCTGTAAATTTACAAGCTGACGAAATTGAATGAAGTTGCTCGGGATAAATATTTCATCACACGCGGCACCCTGACTAATGAATCCTGTTCAAATCAAGCTCATGCATTCCTCTTTTGATAGACAGACTCTCTGTCCTTAACGTTTCCCTTCCTTCCAAGCGGTTATACAGTGAGAATGCACCACAGTGAAAGACATTTAAGAAGTTTAGGTTGTCACAAAAGAGAAGCAGTGGTTGAGAAGGAGAAGAAAAAAATAAGCTTCACCTGCTTTGTGAAGGTGACGCTGCCATCCTTGTCACTCTGATGCTGAAGACGCGCCACACAAAAAAAGAAAAGACACTGTGAGGAAGAAAAGAGACAAAACCACTTTTGATAGGCACCCTGTACTAACTCCTCATCAGCGCTCACCTCTCAAACTAAGACGACGCCACAACATGAATAATTTGTGAATCTGGCAGCCCACAAAGCTCACAGGCATAAACACAGCCACATTTCCATGTTCCTCAGTAATTTTCAGTAATTATCTCCTTGGTGCACACACGGTAGCTTCTGCTGGGTAGTTGAGTCAACAAACATTATAAGGCAATTTCTTCCCACATAATGAATAGCCAGAAGATGGTGAGCCAGACTGTTGAGGTGAAGGGTTAAGCTGCTCAAGGTTGATGAGAAGCTTCTTAAATCTCTTCCTAAAATAAATGGCCTACGTGCTCTTTCTTTTTTAATCTGCCAACATTGAATTTAGCACATACCACTGTATTCTGCCCCACTCATATGTGTGTTTCCGGGCAGCACTGGTTCCAAAACTAAAGACATGGTGGCACTGGAGCACTGATGGTAATAATTACCTTCAATTGCTAGATGCCATACACAAACTGTCTGTGTGAGTATACACACGTTTAGCTGGCTTGTTGACACAACAAATGACTTCTTCCCATGACTGGGACACTGACAACTGAGATGGATTGTTTGTTGATTAATTGTAGTGGGTATAGTTTTTTTTAAGCAGTTCCACCTGTGAAAGCATTAATATTTTAACACTCTGGAGTGGCTCTGGAGGGAATTTTCTGTAGCCGAGACAACCCCAATGATGTCATCAATGTGATCTATGCTTGGACCGGGAGTTTATACATTTTTTTTTCAGAAAGTCTGCGTTAGAAACTGGGGTCATGCCATTTGTAAGATGTGGGCGAGTACCAGGTTGGGAGCGGAAAGATTCTATCAAGTTGCATTATGTGTAGGATCTAACATTTCTTTGGAGATTTGGAGATTGACCCATACTAAGACTCCATTTATACCTAAAAGCATCCTGCATACGAGCATCATCTGGAGGGAGAAAAGCCTTGTAATGAAGCAGTATGCACACAGAATGTATTGCAGTAGGAATGCGACTGGATGGACTAGACCACATGTGAAGGTGGTTGGATCTCAGTCAGGTGTAAATGCAACAGTTTGACCACGTCTTTTATATATATACATATATATATATATATATATATATATATATATATATATATATATATATATTATTACATGCCATTTAGGAAATAATATATATATATAAAGTTTGTCCGTCTGAATATATGGAATGAAAGCCTGAATATATTGAATGGAAGTCTGAATATATGGAATGAAATCGGATGTCATTGATGTGAATTTCATTCCATATATTCAGACTTCCATTCACTATATTCAGACTTCCATTCCATATATTCAGACTTCCATTCAATATATTCAGACTTTCATTCCATATATTCAAGGTTCATTCCATATATTCAGACTTCCATTCAATATATTCAAGGTTCATTCCATATATTCAGACTTCATTCAATATATTCAGACTTTCATTCCATATATTCAGACTTCCATTCCATATATTCAGACTTTCATTCCATATATTCAGACTTCCATTCCATATATTCAGACTTTCATTCCATATATATATATATATACATCATGATCAGATGGCATTGTTTTATGTCATTACCAATAAATGTAAATGGAGTCTAAAGGTCAGGTTATCTCAGCCTCTCTTGTATTGATATAGACAGTCTTTTTTGTTTTGTTTTGTTTTAAATCTGGCTCTTGTTAGTCTTTATCTAACTTTGTTCATTATTTGGATCCCCATTAGCGTACACAAAGTATTTGCTTGTCTTTAACAAGACTAACTAACTTGAAGAGCAATACTGGGTGGTGATGGCATAGTGGATAAGACACATGTCTTTGGTGTGAGAGACCTGTGTTTGACACCAATGTGTCCCTGAGCAAGACACTTAACCACTAGTTGCTCCAGAGGTGTGAGATCTCTGACATATATAGCAATTGCAAGTTGCTTTGGATAAAAGTGTCAGCTTAACGAATAGAGTCTCCACTATAAAGGAACATTATGTAAGAATAGGTGTTTTTTTATTTCAACTTTGCAGTTCATTATTGCAAAAACTTTTGGACTGAGAAGATTTACAGTTGCTCCGGCCAGGACTCTGAACTGGATCATATTTTATAGACAATTTCTTTTTGGTTTTACCTCTGATGTCCTTCAGGTATTTTACCTAAACTGTCTGTGATTTACGGAGTCCTAATGAAAAGGCTGTCAGCTGTGCCGCAGACATTACGCACTTCCCGTGGTAGATCGTACCTACACATCCCAAGTTATATAATGCAAGAACAGGCATTCCGGGGTTCGACTGGGAATGAAACATTCTCCCTATTAAAAGTCTTGATTTCCTTGGATGTTTGCTTCCACATATGGCTTCATTTTTTGGAAAATGCTGCTTGTGAAAAAGTCACTTAAGTGTTATGTGCACCTGCAGGCTTTGTGGCACTTGTGTTTTGTGGAACACAGAATTGATTTGCTTCGGCTGGATCGTAACTCATTTGTACTTCGCCATGAACAAAAGAATGAATGTAAATTAATGAATATAAATGCTTTATTTTTATATTTTATCAATCAATTTACTAGCTTGGTGTTTAAATATGTTAACAGCAAGCTTGAGAAAAAAACTATGTATTTTCTTCACACATTTCAGCAGCTGACCTGTAAAGATTTAGCTGTTATTCACAAATTGACGTTTTAGCAAAGGGAATTTAGCAAAAAGGATGCACGTGTAAGAGGAGGTTCTTCAGGAGGCCTCAGTGAGTCCTCCATGTTTGTGACTTAGTAGACGTAAGGTGAGCGCGTTTGGGAGATTGTGGAGGCTTGGTGTGTGTGTGCTCAGACACAATTGTGTGGGTTTGTGTTTGCTGGTGTAAGTCAGTACACATGCGTACATGAGTGTGATCACTCTTGAGGCAGTAACTCTGCTCAATAACTCACATGGCAAGGCAGGACCTAATAGACCCTAGCCTAATATCAGCTAATGTCAGAGAGGCTTATAGCTGACTACCTGCTGTTTGACTGGGGAGAGGGAGAGAGAGAGAGAGAGGGAGAGAGGTGGATTGGTAGAGGCAGCGATAAGGGTTGAGAAGGAAAATGAATAGTAAAATAAATGGAAAGAGAAAAGGCTAAATCAAAAGAGCAAAGCTGTGCAAAACTTAGAAAGCGAGGCACTAGGAAAGAGTAACTGAGGGAAATGCAAAAGAGGATACAGAACAGCAGTGGTGCACCAAATGAGGCTTGCATGCTGGACTGTGAGGCAGTAATCACACATTGCACACAGGTGTAGTTAAACCAGGCTGTAGAGTTAATGTATGCAAGGTTTATGCAGCTCAAAAAACAGCTTAAAGTAGAGGCTGTATACCAAAACTCTTTTCAAATCTTATACAACATCAAATGACAATGTTTCAATCCGTGATGGATCTTCAGCAGCAAATATTTGTTTGCCTGATGTGGTTCACCCATTGTCTGTGTGATGTGCCCTTGACATCCCTGGCTCAATAAACAGTGTTAAAGAGGTGGTGTTATGCTCATTTTCAGGTTCAAAATCCTATTTAGGGGTTGTAGCAGAACAGGTTTACATGGTTTCATTTTCAAAAAAACCCATATTTTTTGTCATACTGCACACTGCTGCAGCTCCTCTTTTCACCCTGTGTTGAAGGCTTCATTTTAGCTATGGAGTGATACATCTTGTCTATAAATAATCTTGTGTTGGGAGTTGCACATGCGCAGTTCCTAGTTAAGGACTACTAGCCAATCAGAAGCAGAGAAGGGCGGGTCAGTAAGAAGCCAGTGAACAGGACTTCACTTCAGCTGTACATGTTGCCGACCAGCTTGGCAACATAGAATGGAGCAAGAGTTTCAGAGTGGTGACTTATTAATCTGTAAAAAAAAGTATCATTCTGTTTTCAGGCAGTTCAGAGCAGTGTTTTCTGTGGGAGATGGGAACTCCCTTTGGGCTAGACTTTGGGCTTTTTCACTTTGCAAATCTATTACATTCGCAAAAATGATTGATGAAATAAATGATATGTAACTTAATAAAGGAGAGGAAAGGGCTGAAAAACATCATATATGTTATATATGATGTTTTATACCCTTAGAGAAATACATTTTGTAGACATTTAGAGAACATTATGTGAGAGCATGTGTGTTGAGAGACGTTTATTTTTGTATTTTGTGTTGTCTTTGTAAAGCTGCAGAACAGACGCAGTCCAAAACTAATTTCCCTTCGGGGACAATAAAGTATATCTTATCTTATCTAGACAACAAGATAAGGCAGCACCCTTGCTATTAACTTGTATATGAAGACTCATTCTATCATGCAAACTCATTATATCCCATACATTAAAAAACAACATTGCCAACATAAAAGCAACATTTTTTTATGTTTTGTTTTTTTTGAAGAGACAGCAATTGTGGGGTATCCTTGCTATTTGATAAACCATATTGTATTGTTCGGGAACTTTTGATAGACATACAAAAGTACCCCTGAATCGTAACGTCATAAATACCCCTTTGTCCAGAATTTAGCTCCTTCCTGGACCTCATTTTGAAAAGCAATTATAGCAGTGGCTTCTGTATACAACGCAACTTTACAACTCTTTGAATTACTCACCGTAGAGCAGAGGTGTTTTCCAAAGTGTTTTTTTTTTTCAGTGTTTGCCACCTGTGGCCACACTGAAGTAGTTTCACATAAACTTGTTCAACTGAAGGGCTAATTTATCATTTAAATGAAATTGTATTTGTTATTGATTAAACAGCCTCTTCATTTCTCTGCTTAGAGACTTTGCAATTACACAGGAAATTTCCATGTGCAAGCACGTTTTTGTACAAATCGCTCTCAAGCTACTCTCTGAAACCTTTACCTTCTGAAGTTTTGCATTTCTATTTTACATACATAATATCTTAGGAGCAACCAGAAACAGGGACAAAGGTTAATAAACTTAGCTGGCAATGCTGTTGTGCACTCTTGCTAGACTGATAAAATCACTTGCATGTGCAGCAGCCAGAGAATCAATAGTACACTGGGGGGTGAAAAATGAGAATATGCAGCATAAAGCATTAAACCTTTAGCCTCAGATTGTGATGGAGTTGCCTCACAGGGGGTAGGCTAACAATGCCAGTCCTCCAGAATTGCTTCAGCTGCCTCCCACTTTCACTGAAGGAAAACTGTATGGAGTAATTTGTGAACCTGGGCTGAATCCTGAATTAGTGGCTAGATGTTTTTAGTACTGATTAATGGACTACTGCTGCAGCTGTGACCTGTAGGGTGGTAGCACTTGTAATTTTGTATCCCTTCTGGACTACTACCTGTCTTAACTCTTCCCCTTTCTCATGCTTCTCTCCATAACTCTGCCCTGATTTTCCGAGAGTGTTGCCTTATGCTGGAAATTTACCAGTCATAAATTATTCATACATATCAATTCATAAATAGATGGCAGCTCCAAGCCATTTCTCAGTTTTATTCAACATTATGAAGTTTGCTACATGGAGTTTTCGCCCACACTCACCTCTGCAAGGCCATACTATAAAGCAGTTAATTACCACTTCTGTGATGTGATTTTCAGGGCCTGCCTTTCAAGATGGAGCTCCAAAAAAACCAGCTCTGCTCCAGTTAGTCCTATCACGTTGGTAGACATAATACTAGATAACATAATAACATTTAATCACGCCTTCATGTCAGTCATATCACTCTGTAATTACACTGTAAAATAAAAGAATACAAAGCTGCCTCGCTGTCTTGGCCCATTACTGCCGATCAAATACAAGACGATAGAATGGAGGAAAAATTGTGATGAGACTCTTAAACGTCCCTTGTGTATCTTTTATATATCAGGATGACAGAAAATAAACCGGGCATGGATAAAAGTGGTCCTTCTTTTGGTAGATGAAGGATGTTGGCTTTAACAGTGGAATGACACAGCTCATATATAAAGATACACACTCACACATAAATACATGTGCATCAAGGTCTCCAGTCAAAGGTTCAGAGCTAGTTCTTGTTTTACACTTCTTTTATTGGGCAAAGACTCCCCGCTGTGAATTTCTCAATCCTCAGTCACCATTCTGGGCAGCATAAAATTTGAAGAGCTCTGCAGTATTGTTGTTAAAATAAACACAAAATAAAATGATTTGCTGTGTCTTTGGACTACTGTCTGTTAAGTCGTCTTTATTTTTTTGTCAAAATAGAAGATGGTCAAAGTGTTCTGTCGCTTGATTGTTGTGTCAAGTAAGGATAGATAACCTCCCACTGTAGCCTGTTATCCTATATCAAATTCTCGGAAGTGCTGCTCCTCTTTCAGGGTGATGGCATGAGAGTATGTCAGGAAAAGAGTTTTAAACTGCTGCTTAGAGTGCCTCTTAAAGCTGTGGTGTCTGTGTGTGACTGAATAAGAGAAAGAGAGACTGAGAAAGAGACAGTGTGAATGTGCAAGTAGAATAATAAAAAGAAGGAATGCAATAGCTATAGTTTATTATTCTTTTGTGTTTTCATACTGTATATTATTGTCAATTTTATATTTTATATTTAAGATTCAAGACCTATTGCGCCCTGTCAAAGTAAGTCCAGTGTGCTTGTTTTTGCCACTGACAGGCTCAGCAAAGCTACCGGACTCCCTTGACAAAAATAGTAATTTTACCTCTCTGGTCTACTGTTGCCTTAATTGGTTAGTTTGTGTTATTGTGTGCCTTCGGTGTTTTTAATCCTTTAAAATCAATGGAGTCTTTTTATCAATGGAGTCTGGTGGCTTTGACGAGAGTGTTGTTGTTGTTTGTATAGTGACTGTTTCAGATTAAACAAAAAAGATCTTACTTTTTTCTTTTTTTAAAGGGTCTGTCTCTGTAGGGATCCTATCCACAATGTTGTCAGACATGAAATAACAATCTGAGCCTGTCGGTGGCAAGAACAGGCACATTAGTGGGTATACTCTGATGGGGTGCAATTGCCCGCAAAGATTACATTGCATCCCTGTTTCGCTGCTGCTGACTGCAGTGCGCTCACTCAACATTGGACCCATGTCATTCACATAGACACAAAAACATGGGAAAATGGGGTCCAGGTGTAAAATACTTAAGTTACCCTTTGAGAACCAAAACACCAAAGCAAAGTGTAAACCTACTTGAGATAAAGCTAATTCTGATTCTAACCAGTTCCACAACTGGCTGGCCTGCATGCCCCCACTCACTCTGAATTACAAGGCTTCATCTCTATGGTAATACTTCTGGCCATCAGAGTTAATTTCCACAATTTCCTAAGGCAAGCCAATAGACATATATCCAGGTACAAAACAAAAAAAAGAATGTCTGTGCTCACTCAAATTGTATTTCAATTGTATGCACAACCCTGGGGAATAAAAGTGAGGTTGAGTGGTTTGTGAGTGTCTAAAGGGGAGAAAAGGTGACAAAACAATGAGTAATGTAATATTGTACAGCAAGAAACACGTGTTACACTTTTCATGTCATCTTTCTCCACATGTCTCTGTATCCCTAAACAAAGACATATTTTAAACCCTAATTTTTCAAGCTTTTCTAGCTAAATTAGAGTCTGTGTGAAACATGCTATATATCTGACAGGCACCACATTAATAACCACTGATTTTGATTGGCCTGGCAGCATCCTGCTGCTTATAAATTAATCATTTGTCTACCCTGACACACACATACCAACACAAGTGCACACAATCACTCATGTGCACACAGACATACAAACCCCACAGTGTACTCTCCATCAGAGGCTGTTTCATCGACAGCATCGCCTCCCAAGCCTAATCAATATTGGCCATGAAAAGTCACCCGATCTCCTCCTCTCAGTGGAATCATTCATCAACTGAGCAGTGGCTGCAGCTATAATAAGAGATTGCAAAACAAGTCTCAAGGTAAACATCTCTGATTGTTTTATTACGCTACGAATTAGCCTGTTTTCGGATGCTGTCCTTTAATAACTATTTAATCGTTCATCTGGGGCCTGTGCCCTGGGTGACACTGTGCTTTGTCTTTGTTATGACTCATCCGTCAGGCCCCCACTCGCACCAAACGTTTCAAATAACAGATATTACAGCTATTAAGCATATTACATGCAATTGGATCGTCTACACACCCAAGCTCTCATAAATCTTTGATTGTGCAGTCCAACAAATTGGTGGATGGCTCTCAAGGGCAAGTGGGGCAACATTTTCAAAGCAGTGGCGGGTAAATGACAGGAAGAGAGCCAGTTGGATTAATTGATAATGTGATTGGGCACATTAAATGTTTAATTCTGAGATTATGTACTAATATAATTCAGCAGCATTCATTTCATAATGGATGTCAGTGTCTTATATTTGAAATAACCTGCCTCTTCCTTTTATTGTTAAAGGGACAATGTTTTTCACAGGGGCTAGTTTTTCAGTATAGTTAAACCTAAAACTATCCACATTTGGTTATGGGTATTTAGAGTAACCAGGGTATTGTTTCTTGAAAAGACACAATTCAGTTCACCTTTATGGTGTTAGGGTTTGGGCAGAAGGGACAGATGTCTAAAAACCTGAACTAATAAAGTGCAGACTGTCTGCATGGGTAGACACTACTAGAGGTAAGAAACTATATATAAAGTGAAATTACCTTTTAAATGATTTAGTAATTTGAGTTGTACAGTAGCTGATGTCTATAAAATTTACGCAAAATCTAAAGAGATTTTGAGATACTTAAAACGTACAGCAAGTGAACGTTTTAGGCGTTCAGTTTGCCTGCTTAATGGCATTTTTTGCATATTGTGTATATTTTGTGGTAGAGATGATTTTGAACAAGACTCTTTTTTCTTTTGTCTGTGCTGTCCATTGTTGTGCGCTTCTCTTTCAGACGCTTGGTAATTATGCGAGTTAGGGAAGAATCCAAACAGCATGGCAGCCCATAGAAATTACAACCATGCTGTGTCATGTTGGATGTCAACCTTTCTGTTGGTTGTTTTCTGGCTCTCCTGTGTATGGGGAAGGAGAAGACTGATGAATGTACACCACATGAGCATATCTGGAATTATCCACTTATAGCTGTGCAGTGGGTTATTTTAATCAAACCTGAATCTGACCCTTGGTAGAACAGGGTTTTTTTCTCAGAATGTTTCATTTTATTTTCAAGGTTCACAGTTCTTAATGGTCATATTCACACGTGGTTGTATAAAGGACATGTACGTTTATATACCTTTATGCTACACACACAAACAACACAGAGCAAAACCTAACAAGAAAACTATTCATTTTGATGGAGTGAGGGGGGGTGAATTTAAAAGCCTGGGGAAAGAAGCTGCTCTATAGACTGATGATATGGTAGGGAATACTTCTGTATCTCTTGCCAGATGGCAGCAGGTTGAACAGGCTGTGGCTGGGGTGGGTGCTGTCTTTTAGTATCCCTTGGGCTCTGCGCAGGCACCATACTTCACCAATATCACTGGTGCACTGTAGATGGGTGCCAATGATCTTCTGTGCAGTTTTAATCACCCGCTGCAGAGCCCTCCTGACCCAGGCCATGCACATCCCATGCCAGTTTGTGATTTTTCCACTCAGTATGCTTTCTATTGATCCTCTGTAAAAGTTGCATGGGATTTTCTCTTGTTACTTGAAGTAGTGCCATTTCTGAGCTTTAGGGTGGAGATGACAGGTACTCTGTGATGCTGATTCTCAGGAACCTAAAACTGTTCGACTGCTCCACCTCAGCTCCACTGACCTAGACATGCATGTGTGATTTTGCTGACATAAGCAGTGGTCATCTCTGTGACCCTGATATGAGGTCTTGTTGTTGTTTGTAATCCGGCCGATGATGGTGGTGTCTGCAAATTTTACCACAGATTTCTCTCCATGTTGTGGATTGCTGTCATGGTGTGTAATGTGACCAGGAAGGGGCTGAACACAAAGCCCTGGGGGACTCCGGTTTTGAGCACAAGAGTGGAGGAGGTGTGACCGCAAATCATGACAGTCTTGGGTCTGTTTGTGAAGATGTCCAGTGTCCAGCTGCAGAGTGCGGTTTGTCAATCAGTCTCATTGGGGAGAATGTGTTGAATGCTGAGCTGATATCAACAAATATCATTCTGATGTAGGTGTTGTTTTTTTTTCTCAAGGTGTGTGAACACTGAATGGAGTAAAGTGGAAATAGCATCCTCTTTTAATGTCTAGTCAAATCAAAGAGCCAGTCTTCGCCAGCACCATTTTACATTGTTTCATACTTTTTGTTGTTTTCTTTTACTTCCAGTCACATGTCAAAAGCAGCAAGGTCCGGTCAAGTGCAAGCTGAATCTGATAAGATAATAATGACCATAAAACACTGATGTTACTCAGAAACATGTTTCTTTTGTTAGGGCAAAAAACATTATTTCCCTCTATATTTCAGGCACAGGTATTGTCTTCCTCCCTCCTTGTATAGATGCATCCACTCTGACAACCTTTTAGCTTACCCAGAATGCTGCAGCCCTGATTGTCTTCAGCCTCCATAAATTTTCCAACATAACTCCCGCCTTATCAGTACTGCACTGGCACCCAGTGGCTGAGAACATGCAGTTCAACCACTGCTGTTAGCCCAAAAGGCTACTAAGAGTACAGCAACGCCGCTATCTCAAGATTATCATTCTACCTTTCAGTCTCACGCTCAGCTGCGGCTTCACAGTCCCTCCCTTCTCTGTGGTAGACTGGCCATCACTCTGCCCTGTCCTGACTCTTTAACGCTGCCTCGAGTTGGACCCTTCTGGCATCCCAGTGGAGAAGTAATCTTTCCACCTCAGCCACAATTGCAATCACTTCCTATCTGACACATTCTGAAAAGTCTCACTCTTTCACTCTCACCTCTGAACTCCAGCTCTGTGCCCAACCCGACTCATATCTTGCATTTCTGTCACACAAACACACACATATACCCACAATAGCTAGACATGTGTTGTTCTTGTTAATGTGCAAATTCATTGTTAAGTATGCACCTGTTTATTTGTTTATTAGCTGAACATAATTGCTGAGGGATCAACACTTCTTGCAGTTAATAATTTTACATTTTCAGTTTTTTTTCCATGGAGTCCGACAGAGCAAAAACAAAAGAACTCTGCAGTCTGCACATAAAGTGTATTAACATAAACACAGAGAAACACGGATGTTCCTGTATTAATCATGATACCATTAGTCTCTCCTTTGGCACAGAGAAAGAGCAGCCTCTAGTGGTGAAGATTATTATTGTGCCCTTTTTTCATTTGGTGTGTCACCATTTCATTGCAGACCCTTTGATTTTATACACACTTACAGTATCATAACTTCTGCACTTCAATGTTATTATTATATAATCTGTCGTTAAAGTGTGGCGGTATGCTGTTCAGTGCTAAAGTGACTAATTGACTTGACTATTAAAACATAATAGACTGATATCAAAATTTGGATGGGGAAATTTTTGGAATATTTGGCCTTTAACTCCAGCAACTTTGATCACAAAAAAATCACTGCTATAATTAGGTTTTAAGTATATATCACAATAGCAAAGTGTTTTTATTATATAAAATCAGTTTGGTTTCCTAAATTCAATATTACAACCTTAATCTTAACTTAAATTGCCTAATCTCAACTCAAACATAAAAGTTAATTTTTTGACATAACGTCATATCTCATGTCAAACATAACATTGTTTGACATGAGATATGATGTCATTGGAACTCATCAAATATTTAACAGCACATTTAATGAGGCATCACACACAAATTCTGTTTAATGCAGTTATCTACTGTAAACTGTTTTAAAAGTGAAATGAACTTGGTTAGAGCTACTTCCTTGGTCAGCTTTGACCCAAGAAGGTTACACGTGCTCAATTAGCAGCTGAACCAGTACAGAGACTCTGATAATCAGAATATAGCCTTTGTAAGCTCGGCACCACGGACTTGTATGTATATTCAATACTCATTTCCTCAGGGGAATTAGGGAGTCTTTGTTAGTGCTTGCATCAGTCCACAAAGGCAGCTTCTAAATGAGTGGAAAAGAGCATCCTGCATGGCTTACGGTTTGCTGAAACAGTTTCCTCATTGTTAAGGGAGGTGTTCAAACCCAGGAGGTTCAGTAGTCTCTTGAACCGGGGATGCACGTATAATTCATTTTCTGAGGTGATGGGTTGGCCGTCCCACAATTGTTTCTAAAATTGGATTCTGAATGCCAGAGTGTACATTTGAAGGCTGCAGAGGTGATACAATGTGCCCTCTAAATGGTGTATATACTGCTTTTGAAACTATGGTTTCAGCTCTCCAAAGTGTTTAGCAAAAATTCTCAATATTTGTATTTTTGGTTTCTGGTAGGTGTGTTAACGTCCTCGCAATGTGAAGGCAAATTAGACAGAAACAAAGAGCACATCGGTAGATGTGATTTTCCAATAGAAGTCACTATTGAAAAGCACAATTAGCCTGTATTGTTGTCGAGATGAGTCTTGGGGTTGTAGATAATGAACTGAGATGGTGTGGAATGTCAGCGAAGTTAAGATGTAGTGAGTACGGTGTAATGTGTCTGATCAGTGCAGCGGTGTGAAGATGAGGTTTCTACACAGACAAAACAGCCCAAGAGCCAATTACCTCTGACAATGTTTAGATAAGTACCACTCAATATCAGTTACACAGTCACAAACCCAGATAAATATACTCAGTCAAACATATGCTTGAACACACCTGTTTTCACACACACGCGCACAAACGTGGGCACAGGCGTAAATACGTTTTTCTAAATTGACTTGTAGATGGCTCTCATCTGTGCCTATCTGCAGAGTGTCTGTGATTTGGGAGGAGAGAGCAGCAGTAGTTGGGAGAGTGAATAGGAAATGGAAGGAATACAGGAAGGGATGCAGAGAGAAAAACCAGAAAGGGTTACTGCTGGGAACTAGGCTGAGCAAACAGCAAACAATTGTTACACTCTATGAGAGAAATACTGACATTGATGTCTGGCTGTGACATACAAAAAATATATATATTTGCATGTGAGACCTGAACTTCAGTATGCTTTAATAATCAGATGTATCTTTACTGTGTTTGAATTGAAATGCTGCACGCAGAGGGTAGGAAGAGACGTGGGGAATGAAAGAGGGAGAGGAGAAGTAAGTGAGAGTTAGAGCTTTAATATATATGCATGAACTGGTCTTGAATATTTGCATTCATCCAACCAGGTCTAATTTGTAAAACTTGTGTTTTGGAGATTCTCATTCAAATGGGAAGAGCCACTTGTGGACTCAAGTAGGATAGGAGGCCTGTTTGGCCAGGAGGAAGCCCCACTGTCCACTGCCTTTAATGAACACACATGGGTACTGAATGAAACATGAGTAAATACACAAGTCTGCACCTCCAGACTCATGTGTGGTCTGGTGTATAGGAGGTTGTTAAGAGTGGTAAGGCTGTGTAGGTGGATGAGTGTAATTGTGATTCCTAAAAAAACTCAGTTCTTAAGATAATGGGTTAGGTACCTGGAAGGAGTGTAGATTAGACCAGGAGTACGTGTTAATCAAGAAGAGCTTATCGTGGTTTTTAAAATGTTTTTTTAAACATCATAAATTCAACAAATAAAGTTCTGGATAAAGTTAAAGTTACTGCCATGAATTTCAGCTTCTTGCATTAACTCTTTGTTAGTGGCAGCATATGGGCTGAGCTGTTTATGAGAGCTAGAACACATCACCAAAAGCCCAGAGTTGAATGGAACTGGAGTCAAATCAGACTACACATTCAATGGGGTAGGGACATTTTGACTAAAGATGCCTACTCAGGACAGACATGTTTACACGTCATATTAGTAAAAGCACAGATTCAATTAATATGTTATGAGGACTCAGTTGTCCTCTGGTGGCTAACTGTCACACTGTCATAGTTCACAGTGGCACTTAAAAAGAACATAGCCATCAAATACCATGTGATTTCTGCTGCAATCTAATTTCCCCACAGGGACAATAAACAAAAATGAACTTAAATTCATTAAAAGGAATAGTTTGGTGTTTTGGCAAATACGCTTATTTAGATGAGACGATTGATTGATTACTCTTAAGTCTGGCGGGTAAATATGGAACCACAGGCTTCAGCTGGTTAGCCTTGGTCAGTAGAAAGACGGGAAACAGCTATCCTCACCTGTCCAACAGTAATAAAATCAGCCTACCAGTACCTCTAAAGCGCTATAATTAACACATTACACTTCATTTGTTCAATAAGTACCAAAAAAAACAAAGTGTAAAAACAACAGTTTGTGGTTTTTATGGGAGGTTATGTGCCAGATCATTCTAAGGCTGGGAGCAGTAACCTCCTGGTTCCTGCTGGTTGCCTGGCAACTGATCAGAGCTAAAATATTGTTGTTTCACTATGATGAATTAGTGTTTTTACGATTTGGTTATCGTACATATTAAACAAAAAGAGAGTGTGGTATTGATCCTCTCAACTAAGTCTCTGCCTGAAAGCGAATAAGCGTCTTTTTCCCAAAATGTTTTTTCTCTTCCATTAATCTGTGCTCTACTCTGACATTTTTGAAAGAAATTGAAAGCCTTTATATAATCTCAGTCATCCATCTATGTCAGTCTCAAAATGTCAAATTTTGCAATTTGTTATTAGCCAATAGTTCACAAATTTAGAAAATGTATTTTGTATATTTGTATCAGCAGAATCTGCTGTCATTAGGCTTTATATGGTCTTGCCCCCTTCTATATCGTAGACAGCAGATCTTCGGGCAAAGGGCTTTTGTTTGATCAAGAGACCCGGCTGATCTCAAGAGGAGCATTTGCAGCCAGGGAAATGCAAATCCCTTGTTAAAACACACTTCTATCAAAAGCCTTCCCTGATTTTACATGATTTTGGAAATTACTATTATTATTTCTTAACTGTGTTTTGGTTTTGTTTGACCTGCTTTTATGTTTTGACTATTTTATAACTTGTATTTGATTCTTGTAAAACACTTGTTGGTTTTGAAAGTGCTCTATAAATAAGGATTATTATGTTGTTATTATTATTAAGCTTCACAAAAATATTGAAGACATTTTGACTTGACATAGTTGGAAAAGCAAATGTGTTACTAATAACATTAACAATGGCTTTGCTCTATTCAAGTGTCCGAGTAAACCATGACCAATGGGATAGAATGCACGATACCAGGATACCAGCATCTAAATGGAATCTAGCCATCATTTATTTTATTATTCACACCTGTGATTTTTCTACTGACATGTCAAAATGCCTTCTGTGAAAAGGACCAATTAGTGGAAACATCCTTAACATAGGATAAGGGCGAAGACAGCCAGCATGGGTAGGCATATTCACTCCGGGGGCTGCTCTTCTATAGACCTTTACTTCATTGAAGAAAGAGCACAGGTTTAACTAAGAATGATAAATAAAAATGTCTCTCTTACATTTAAGTTTCAGTAAGCAATATCCGTGGGCCAGAACCCACATTAGCAAAGAGTATAGAAGCATGTCCCTGGAGGTCCTGGATCACCTATGCAGAATGTATACATTATTAATGTTAGTAGTTAAAAATGTACATGTGTTAAAAATGTCTGCCTTAGGGAATTTATACTGCCAGGTATTCTGCTCACTAGGCCTCGTCAATCTTATCATTTTAACAAACGTCAATTTGTCGCTTTAAGGTGAGATAAGTTAGTAAGAAAGAACTTTCTTGAAATACAAGCAAGCGGCTCATGTTGTTACCCGCACTAATATGTTTTGGGTTGTAGTGGTACAGATAAATGTCTCCCCCTCTGCCACCTGTTGGCAGAATAGATGCTTCAAGCACCCTTCCTGCCACATACACACCAATATTCACAAACGCAGTCCAAGCAACTGTGGTCTCACCTTTGTTCTGATTTTGCTGTCTCACCACTTAACCTATGCCACATATGCCACAATGATAACTCTTAGATGGTTTCTCTTAAGGGTAGAAGAAGGAGAAGGTTAAGGACATTTAACAATTGTATGCGCATTCAGGTACTGCAAAGACCTGAAACACTATTTTTTTTTACACTTTTTTATACTCCAAAATAGAGTCCGTTTTCAATTTTGTTTTGGAGCAGCTCTGCAGTGAACTACTGCAGCGAGGTACATCAATCTCATATACTGTATGTCTTTCTACTGTAGAATGTGAACGGTTGAGAGTGTAGTGTCTAAAGAAAAGGGACTCCTTGCAGAGTGTCAAGGACAGTCCACATCTGGGCTTGAAAATCCATAAAGCTACATATCGTCCAAGTCCACACGCCTCCAAAGGTTCTCTGAGGCTCAGTGTGAAGCTGGCTGATGCAATTTAGCAATCAATATGTTTTCTGTGAGCATGAGCCACGGTAATCTTTTTACAGCACCTCTTCTCTCCCTCTTTCCTCTCATCCTGTGCCCTTGAGTCAATCCTTCCACCCCTCCATTGTAACACTAAGGCTGTGATTGCGTCTAACAGGCTTTGTGGTTAGAGGAAGCAAAGAGAGAGAGGCAGAAAGAGGGGAACAGGATGAAAAATTGATATCAAGAAGAGTCTCTATGGCACAAGGTCTGTGCTCTAAAACTTAGTCCCATAAAAGTGGATTATGGGAATTGCTGCTGCTTGCCATGCGCCCAGAATGCAGCAAGACAACTCATCTTTTTGACAGGAAATGAACTGAAACTGCTTTGGTTCAACCAGAGCGGTCTATCTGCTGAGCAAAAATGGAACTGAACAGACGCTATCTCTCTACTTGTAGGACTGCTGCTACTTATTTTGCAAGTTATTTGTCCTCTGTGATATAGCATGGCGGAAAAGTGAAAATGTGCTAATGTTCCATTCAGATGTATTGGCTCTGTTTGCATTTAATGTTCTTTGTTACCTCTCACCATAGCGCAGTATGTGGGCCTTCTTCCTCTTCCTTTCTCATTACCGTTCTTTCTGGTTCTTATCATCTCCAGCAGAAAGAAAGAGAGATTCCAGGGGGTCTGTCTTATCTGTGGCTGCAGCTCTCTGTTCTGCCCTCAGACTGGAGGACAAAGAACTGTTTTCTTTATTGGACCGCCAAGCATCATACACACACACACACACACATGTTTTCCACTCAGAATATCATTAGTAACCATCTACCGAGCATCAATGATATTGGTCAGGTTAGGTGCTTGTGCAGAGCCCAAAGGATACCATAAGACAGCACCCACCCCAGCCACAGCCTGTTCGCCCTGCTGCCGTCTGGCAAGAGAGATAGAAGTATCCACTGATTCTAGAACAGCTTCTTTCTTCAGGCTGTGACACTGCTATAATGATCCTCAGCACTCTACCATGTAAAATAGTTGTATTTCTATGGCTTATTATTTATCCATACAACTGGTACTCATTTTTGTGTATAACTATATATTTTTTAAGGAAACTGCAACTTATTCTCATTATACAACCCTGTGGTTTACAATTTATAATGAATTTTCTTTGTTATCTTATTTTGCCCGTGTACCAGTGTCATTGTCGTTTCCACAACCAGTAAGGAACTCTTTTTAATTCTGTCATTCATGGATGGAACGAATTACCACATTGACAACGCACATATGAAACCGTATCTTCACCTCGTTATGTGCTGAAGTTCAATACTTTCTCAGTAATTATAAAAAAAAACTAATGAGCATGGCACTTTCATTCTAGCCACAAAATGTCAACATATAAAGCATTATCATTGAAAAACATCTCAGGCAGAAGAAGCAGTGAAATCTCCAAATCCCTGTCTCTGAATGATTCAGGGGGACACCAGCTGGATGGGGCACTGGAACATGTCGTGACTGTAGATATTTATTGTGAACTGTTTTTGAGTTGTTTTTGGGGAGTTCAGAATTTGTAGCTGTACCCCTGCCTGTTAAACACGACCTTTAGATAAAGTAGAGGTGTGATACTTGGGAGTCAGTAGTCACAAGGTTACCTTTTGGTACAAACACTTACTGGATAATTGCCTTCTAAATACTTTTTACTTTTTACAGGTGTTGTAGGTGTTATGCAAGGTCTTAATGCACTAATATGTGTACCAAAATCACAACACACTATCCTTGTTAATATTTAAGTAAACTTCTAGATTGGGGAACTAAATGGTTTTTTTTTCTTTTCTTTCTTTGTTTGTTTCTTTCTTTCTTTCTCAGGGACAACAACTTCATTAAGGACTTTCCCCAGCTAGCTGATGGTCTCATGGTCATCCCCTTACCAGTAGAGGAACAATGTCGAGGGGTGTTGTCTGAGCCCCTGCCCAACCTGCAGCTCCTCACAGGTGCGGGGGTTAAGTTTTGGGAATATGGCATTGTTTTCTTGTCTGTTTCTTCTCTTGCGAGTAATATGCAAATACAGTTGATTCATTACGTTTTTCAGTGGCAGCTCTGTTATCTCTCTATGATCCATTCATAGTTAACGGCTAAATAAATGGTCCTTGAGCATTCTTATTTCCCATTTTGCTGTTAAACCCTAAACCTCATCTCAAAATGCTAATATAAAAGTATTTTGAATTTACATGCCCACACACATACATGTGCACCGGATCTTGTAAACTCTAACAATTACCCTCCCATTTCATCCTTTTATCCTTTTCTCGATTGTTCCACCCCATTATGCGGTTGGACAGCGTCACTTAGACATTTGGCTTGAAACCTGCACCTCCACCTCTGCTCCCTAATCCCTCCATTAGCTAAATTGGCATTCGGTCTACATTGACCCCTGAGACTTTTACTTGGGTTCTGCTTTCTCCAGAATTGAACACACACACACACACACACACACACACACACACACACACACACACACACACACACACACACACACACACACACACACACACACACACACACACACACACAGAAGCTAAATTGCACTTTTTTCACTGTGCATGAATGTCTCAGGTGTAAAACGCTTTGCAGAGGCACAAGATCAAGGTTCCAGTAAGCCTTTTATTTTCCCCCAGCCTTGCTCTTCACTTTTGTGGCTTTAGTTCTAAACTGGTGCGAAAGTTTGGTAATTGAATTGCAGAGAAAGGCGAGATTGCTCCCACTTCTAATGTCAGCAATCCAATTGGAGTTCAAGTTACACTATATATCTGCCATTGATCTGGGAGCAGCTGGGATATGGGCTGTGATAATAAATGATCTTAAGGCAATAATGGATAACAATAGATCTGCAATGAACAGTTCAAATGAAAAGATGGATTGCATTTATGTATTCATTTATTTTAAATTTCAGCTGCACTTTATAAATCTGTGTGTCTTTTAAATTGCCGTATGTGTCTGTCTTGTAGTTCTTCTTCTGTCTTAATTTGTCTCCTTGTTCACTTTTTTCTGTCTTTCCTAGGGGATGCCCAGTTCAGTGAGGCGGTGGGCTATCCTATGGTTCAACAGTGGAGAGTGCGCAGCAATCTGTACAAAGTCAAACTCAGCTCCATCACCTTATCTACCGGTCAGTGTCCAAGAAATTTGACCTTGTGATGTCTCAACATCACACAGCACCATACAGATAATAATATTACTTTGATCTTTTGATCAATGCCTAAGGGAATAATTATGTTGCTTTTAAAGTCTTCTAACTAGCCTAAACAGCTTTGTTGTATATTCTGCATATTGTCAGTCTATCTCTCTAATTGTATATGTCTGTGTTGATTTTGACTTTAATTGCGTATTTTAACAATACATTTACACCATAAGCATAATATCCGACCCGTAGTTCCCACCTTTCTGGACACAAAATCCCTATTCTTCCATCTCCTTGTCGACCCGGTAGGCTTTTCAAAGGTGCTGAAGACACTGTCAGCAGAGAGCACACGTGAGGAGCTGCTGGCTTTTCTCCAGCAATACGGCAGCCACTATGTGTCTGAGGCCCTGTACGGCTCCGAGCTCAGCTGCAGCATCTACTTCCCGAGCAAGAAGGCACAGCAGCAGCTCTGGCTGCAGTACCAGAAAGGTGAGCGTGCTGACAGACAGGGAGGAAGGTCAAAAAACACTTAAAGGCTGAATTCTAGAGGGATGAATGGAAATGCCATGCTCACATTCTATATATTGATTTTTTGGGGAGAGGGATCTGTCAAACACAGAGGGATTTCAGATTCAGCTTTACTGCCAAGTAGGTTTACACATATGGAGTTTTGCTTTATATGCTTTGGTGTTTTGGTGCTTAACAATACACAATAAACATAGCATGTAGTATAAAAGATAGGGCAAAGTACTGCAGATCAGTTAATCATAAATATAAAACACTGACAATAAAATATGAAAAGATAAAAGAATAATAAAGCATATGTACCAATGTGGCAGGTTTTGGTCCTGATGGGCCGCAGCCTCCTGCCAGAGTGTCTGAAAGAGTTTATGTCCGGGCTGGGAGGGATCAACTGCAGTATTTCTGCTCGCATCAGAGTCCTGAAGGCATACAGGTCCTGGAGGGATGGTGGATTGCAGACAATCACCTTCTCTGCAGAGCGAATGATACGCTGCAGTCTGCCCCTGTCCTTGGCAGTGGCAGCAGCATACCAGATGGTTATGGAGGAGGTGTAGAAGTGCGCCACCATAAACTTTGGAAGGCTGAACTTCTTCGGCTTCCACAGGAAGCACATCCTCTGCTGTGCTTTCTTGGTGAGGTGTCACTTGAGGTACTGGCCTGGGTGATGATGGTGGGCAGGAAGCGGAAGGACTCAGAGGTGTCGACTGAGGAGTAACACAGGGTGATGGCTGGGCTCGGCTCTTTTTGAAATCCACAAACATATCCACTGTCTTTAGTATGACAGTATATTAAGGCCATTGTAGATTTATTTGGGGAGAGGGGTAATATTCAGAAAAAAATATCTTAATATCCAAGATTAAAGTCGGAAATTTACTTGGGGGAAAATCTCTATTTCTATATTCTCAGAGATTAAATTTACAAATGTACGATATGAAGCTCTGCTTGCTTTTCTTGTAGCAGCAATCCACAGACAGAAAGGAAACAAAGGGAAAGTGAATGGCCAGTCAACGAAAGAGAGAAACAGCTGTTTCTACACCCTTCCCCTTGCTGATTTTGAATGATTATTGTGAATTATAAGTAAATGTAAATAATATTTGTGATGACAGTTTAGTTTTAACAGCTAGCACCTCAGTTCTGTCCACTGTGTTCCAGGTGTCATTAGATTATTTCTGTGACTTTGTCTTTCCCCTTGGCCCACTAGAACAGCACCCTCTTGGTGTTCCAGGACCTCCTGATTTACAAATTAAACACTGCCTCCCCTAATTTTGAACCTGCCCCTCCCTTCTTCACTGTAATCCTACCTTAACAATTCACTTTACCCTTGCACCTAGCTGGTCTACAGCAGAGCTTAATATCAGAGAATTTCAGATTTTTCCAGCTTTTCTTTTTCAACAATGGCCCTAATACACCATCATACATTAAAGTGTTCACGTCCAAGTTGTTATGTCTGCACCAGTTCACCAGATGATCAATCTCCCGCCTGTAGACGGACTCCCAATCAGAGATAAGCCCACGAGGGTTGTGTCACCGGTAAACTTCAGTATCTTGATGGACTGATGACTGCAGGTGCAGCTGTTTGTGTACAGGGAGAAGTAATAAGGGAGAAATAGTGGAAAATTAGGAGTGATGGGCCACTAATGTATTCAAATGTAACCAGGACACATAACCTTTTTTTCTAAATCAAAGCAGGCAACCTATCACAAATACACAGTGAACAGAACTAGAGAAAGATTTAGTTTCATTTAACATGAGGTGGGGGTTATGCTGTCTGACTATAAACTAAACTGGGTTATGTTTAAAGACTTCATCCTGCTTTAATTCGCCTCCTAGTTAAAAGGAGCATAAGCTGCATGAATTGAATTAAACATCCCAAAAGCATCTTCCAGCGCTGTTCCATTTAAATGGTGTTTTTTAAAATCCTGTTTATTTGTAATCCAAAAAAGTGCTGATTTTTTTGACTAGCTATTCACTGCCCTGTTGATTGGCTCCTGGGTTTCAAAATAAATGCCATTTCATGCTCGCTCACCTTGTAGGAAAACAGAAAAACAGATTTTGGGTCAAGGAGGCCCAGGATTGAACACCCACACCACTTTAAACGGTGACTAATGTATTTTTGAACCTGGACCCTATTTTTCCGTGTTTTGTGTCTATGTGACTAATTAAGAAAATATTTTTTGAAATTGGTCCAGTGAGCGTGCCAGTGCTGCGGCTGGCAGCAGTGAGACAGGGCTGCAGGGCAAAAGTAATACTTTTGGGCAATTTCTGCAAACTACAGCATTATTAGCATGCTTACATGATGCATCAATAATATTAATACAATAATACGTATAAAGTATGAGTATTTTTATTACCTCATCTACATGGTATACTAGTTGTATTTGCACATTTGCATATCAAAGAGGGCCAAAACTGGCCATGGTGGAGGTCTGTGCTCTCCATGTGCCCTTCTAGTTTTAGATTCACATTTATCTCATAGCGCTTAACTGAGTGCTGATAATACTATTGTACTTCTTCTAGAACGTTTTGAATGCGGGTCTTTTATTTGTAACTGTAATCTTTATATTGTTGAATTTCTACTTTTAAGTAAAAGATCTGAATACTTCCACTACCACTGATTCAAGACATGGCAAATTGAGCCAAATGCTTTTCAAAATTACACTCATATTGACGTTCAAAAGCCCATGTTGTTGCACCATGACTATCAGTATTATTTCCTTATCACCCACCGTTACCTACAGCATAAATCAAAATATGTTTAAATTTGCTTAAATTTGAGGTTTGCTCTTATTGGGTAAGTGTCAGACAGAAAAAAACCTGGCAATTGTATGAAAACACATACATGATAAAAGCGAAACGAGTGCTGGAAGGGTATGAAAAAAAAACTCCTGCTGATATTTTAGTTGTTTCATAAATGTTTATTGCACTCAGATAATCAACAATACACATGAATTTGACTACACAGAGATGTCTGTAATGTGTAAAATTCACAGCCTCCAAAGGACGTAACACCATTAAACACTTGGGAGTTTGGTTCATGTACATATTGCAGTATTACAATCCAATAGGATAAATTAATAAACTGATCAAGTACACAAGGTAATTCTTTCCAATGACATAAACTAAAATATATTTAGATGATGTGAGACACACTGATCTTCAGCACACTGACACAAGGACACTTGATTTTTCTAGCATTTTATACATTTTTCTGTCTCTTTAAAAGTTTAAATGTTTCCTAATAATGACTACTTAAGTGTAAGCACTGTGGGGAAAATAAGTGTTGATGGCAAGGTTGACATACAGCTCAGGCTATCTTGATTAAAATCTGTTAGTTTAGTGGTGAGATATAACATGACCTAACAATGAAACAAATACATCATATAAAACAAAAATGCACAGTGATATGACAATTATTCAATTATATCTTCTTTTTTTACACATGTAGAAATATGAAAAACATTTAATGTTTACGATACAGTTTGAATCTCAGGTATGTAGATTTGCATGTTTCTGTTTAATAGGGCTCCAGGTGCAGATTTAAGGTCAGCTTTGTGAAATTATTTCTTTTTAAGGCTGAAACTGAGTCAGTATGCAATATGCTCAAAGCAAACCTAGACTGGAAGATAAATTTTTCCTCAGAGCAGGCATATTTACTATTTACGACTTTATAGACATAGAATATGTTACATACAGTATTGAGGGGTGGGTTTCAATGATTAACTTGATTCCCCACATTTAGGCCACTAAATATATTGATTAAAAGTGTCTTTTATTGTTATTTTACCCGAAAGCAGCATTTTTGCTAATGCTTCATATGGAGTCAAACATTTGATAAATCTACATGATAAAAAAAAAATAAAATGTGTGGATATATGCAAATTTATTGTTGACTAACACGAGCACTAACTAGCAAAACACTGTATATGGCTGTTGTCTCTACCATAGCTACCAACACTAGAGAACTCAGGTTGTCTAGAGTTGAATAGAGGGAGAGGGAGACATAACAACATGGAACCAACATCCCAGTGAAACAAAGCCAGGTTCGGTGTGTGATGCTGGAGTTTTCACTCATCATTATCCTAGCAGTGCCATTCCGAACACTCCTGCCAGTGACCCCCTTCGAAAGATTGTGTAACCACAAGCCAGGCGTGAGGAAACAATGGCATTGGGCAAGTTCTCTGGAACAAACGCCAGGTCTGAACAAAGATTGTAAACATTATTAAGTTATAATATTATATTAAGTTGTAGATGTCTGCTGTACCCGTTAGGCTTAATGTGGTCTGGGTGCTGGAGCTATTAGGTGACATTTATAGAGGACTGTGATGTAACTTAACCCATACAGCATAGAAAGAACAGAGCTTTGACATTTTTAAGCACCTTCCAAGTTACAATGGTCATCTGAGAACCGACTTCTGCAACTCAACTGGACTCAATGGACACAGCTCTGTCTGAGAAGTAGGACTAAAACTAGGTGCCACAGTGTTTGTGATCACAAGCGAACAACTGCTCAAAGCTAACTTTAATGCTGCATGTCAAACAAAAGCCAGCAGGAGGCCTGAAATTGTAGTGAGATGTATGACTGAGCAGAAAATCTACAGTAGGATCTGGAGCACCTGGTTACCTCATCCTGCCCCCCCTTGTGATATAAGTGAAGCTGTGGCTGGGAAGTCACTAGGAGAAGGCTACATAAAAGAACAGGGTTTGTATTGTAGATCAGACAGTAGGTTTTAGTAACTTTTACTAAATGTCATTCAGGCTGCTCCAAAATGTTCTCAACTGATTACCTAGTTTGTGGCTGATGTACTCGGGGTATCTCGGCAGTATTAATAAGTACTTGAAAAAAAAAATGGTAATAATGTGCTCAAGTTAATCAGTAACCCTAATCCTGATTGCATTCATTCATTCAGCTCCCCCCAGAGACACTTTAACAAAAATAGACTTATTTAACAGATGATGGTGTCTCTCTTTTTTTTTTTTTTTTTACTATTATCGGCCTTCACAACTGAATGTCATTAAAAAGTGTCTACCCACAGTAAATGACTATCGCAATTGCTCTCTTTCTTGTAGGTAACTTCATATTCTACACTTAATGTCCCCTGAATGTTACTGAATGCAATTCAGTGAATGCTGATACTCAGTTACTGTTTTGTCATTAGCAAACTGCACAGTAAACTTTAAAGCTGCCAGCTGCATTCAGCAACATAAATGTTAGTTTGTGCTACTAAAACCCACTAGGAAACAGTGTTGTGTCAGTAATAAAGTGCTTCACAGGCCAAATGCCTTGGTATGCTTTATTTCAAAGGTGAATACATGTTAATTTTAAGCTCTTCCTTCCTCACGTTTTTCTTTTGCAAAGCTGAGCCAAATCAGTGAAAGCCATGCATCACACACAATCAGGCTGAATGGTGGATATAGCACTCAGTAATAGAGGAGAAAAGTCAACTGTACTTTGTGCCTGCATTAGCTTTGACATCAATGGCTTCTTTTGCTTATGCAAAAACTTCTATCAGTATTCTGTGACGTAAAAAGGTCTGTTTTAGTGTTGTGATCCATTAATATAATCAGGTAAGAGGCAGCTTAAGTAGCTGATTTTTATGTTGAGGTATTAAATAAAAATCCAGAAGGCTTTAAACCAAACCGACTAGAACATTCATTTAATAACCCAATGAAAGCTAGATTGAGAATTGTTTGGACTGCAGCCAAACTAAAGTGACAGATAACAGTGTGTTTCTACCTTCCAAAAGTCCATACACACCTACCCACACATACGTACTAAAGCTTTCATGCGCATGTGGACTCGATTGTTCCTCTAAGAAGTGGAGGAGTGCCTCCTCTGAATGTATGTGTAGACTTTGACACAGTGGTCCCAACAATCTAGCACTAGCAGTTGTCCTTTCTGGGTAGTGGCCACTCCCACAGGGCAGGTCAGACCTTCCTGGATGAGAACTTTGAATCCACCCTCTTTGGGAAACTGGAGGATTTCTTTCCTGCCACTGTCCGTTACAAGCAAATCCCCATTGGCATCCACACACATGCCAGTAATACAGCGGAAGTCCTCTGTCTCTGAGAAGAAATGGCTGAGCTGCTTGCCTAGCTGGCCATCGGTATCCACTGAGCCAATAGAAAAGCCACCCTCCAGGTGGGGCTCATTGTGGCGTTTCTCAAAGTTTAGGGCCAGGCCCTGGGTGAAATAGACTGTTCCAGCTGCATCACATGTCACAAACTTTGGTCGCACAGCAGAGCACAATCGGTTGTAGCTGACCACACCTACATTGCGGTCCACAGCTAGACACCACAGCTTGCCACCTTCTACATCTGACACCACAAACTGACCTGTTGGCATGGCAGTAATACCCCAGGGTTTAATCAGTTGGTTCTTATGACAAGCCACACAGTGTCCATCCATAGTGTAAACTTTAACTGAGTTATCGTAGTTGTCAGTGACCCCAATCAGGCCTTGAGGGGTGACAGCAATGGATAAGGGGATGAGGTTAGGCAGGTCAGCCCCAAGGAAGCTCAGGACAAAGTTGTCGATACTACTTGCATTGCGACGGATTTCACGCTGGAAACCTTTGCGATTAAACATCTGGATTCGGTAGTTGCCACGGTCTGCCACCAGGACCTCACCTTGTGTTGTTACACAAAGGCTGACAGGTAAATTGAACATGCCAGGTAAAGTTCCCTTACAGCCCATCTTCTTCACGAACTGACAGACTGGTGGTCCTGCGCTTGCCCCAGCTCCTCCAGGTGATCCCCCCACCTGCATCCATGGATTTTGACTTAAAGCTGCCTGGTGAACCACATACCGCCTCCTCAGCTGCAGCCATGTCAATGTCTCTGTAAATATCCACTGGAGTCCCCGTTGCACCACCAATAGCCCCTACTGCCCCAGCTACACTCTCTACATCACCCTCAAGTGCAATTTCCAACCTACTCGCCTCATCGTCTGTGTTAACCGTATAAGTATTGGTGGTCAATTGGCCCACTTCGATGGGTTTAGAGTGCTCTGTTCTGACCAGCTCTGGCTCTTGCAGCTGAAACATAGTGGGCAAGCTGCTCCTCAGATCCAGCTCTTCATCATCACTGCCTCCATCATCATCCTTTAGTAAAGCAATATCACTCTGCCTCACCAGCATTGTCAGATAATCACAACGTGACACCACTTTTACCTCTGCAATGTTAAGGAGATATGTCTGCTCCTCCAGGACCTGTCCATTTAGCTTTTCCACTTCTGCCATGGAAGCTGTGAATGCCCTTCGAGACCTCTTGAGCTCCTCTTGAAGACGCAGCTCAGCTGTAGTATAGTCCTGGTTCACTGCCTGGTACTTTAGTCTCAAGGACCTGGAAATGTTTTCAATAGCCGTCTTTTTCTTCTGAATGTCGCCCATAACGTCACGAAGAACAGTCAGCTTGCTACCCAGTTCTTTACGGCGCTGTTCAGCAGCCACCCTAATCGGCTGAACTGAATGGCCTTGATGCAGGTGGCCCTCCCCTTTACAGAGCTCACAGAGGACTGTGGCACAATCATGGCAGTACTGTCGTGGTAGACGGTTGCAGCAGGACTTGCACATTAAGGCAGCAGCAGCAGCACTACAGGATGTAGTACAATCCAGGATCTTGAGCACAGTAAGATTATCGGCCAGCTTGGAGATACTGCTCATACGGGAGACCTTGCTACAGAAGGGGCAGCGCACGCCATTGATAGTATTAGCCAACAGCTTCTCTAGACACTGCCGGCACACTGTGTGACCACACTGCAGGAGTTTGGGTCTCAGTTGTTCCTGGTTGTAAGTCTCCAGGCATATAGGGCATTCAAGAACCTCCCGAATTAGTTCTGGGTCCAGTGGGGGAGATGCTGCCTCCATTGTGGTCCTTTCCTTGATAAGACAAAAACAATAAAAGGAATTACAATATATTTTAGCATACTGTGTGAAATTCTATTGATAGTAAAATACAATGTCACTCACTCAATTTGTGATGCCTCACAGGTGTGTATTATCTTGGATTCAGAAGTAATTTGTAGCAATAAAAATTTGATTTAAAAAATTACACTAAGTGTAAGTCTGACACTCACCTGATGCACATTAGGACATTTGTTTTGCTACAACTAGCGTTAACCTTCCCTTGGGCAGCAGACCCTCTGTTTTCTGCCATATTTCCCAGTTGTTAGTGTTGTTGTCTGCCCTCCTATGCAGGTATAGCTGGAATTCCTATATTTGTAACAGGCTTTTAAAGTGGGCCTTGTACATCTAAGATGAGTCAAGTTTCAGTGACTGGATTGTTTAAACTCCACTGGCTGATAGAACTGGGGCCTGAGGAGGGAGGTCTGTAATGTTAGTTGGCCCCCTCACATTTGTTTGGCTGTCGAGTTCCAATTATCAACAAACTTTCTCCAGAATCTCATAACTTAACCTATCTTTAACTAGGAAACCATTCACTGATGGACAACTCACTACATCTTCTCACTAGTAACATAAGAAGAAAATAAGCTTCCACAATAAGGCACATGGTAAATTTATTTGTCATTTGACAACAGGTTTGTAAATTTAGTTGCAGTTTGTGGTTCCCTTTATGGTACAAAGCAAACGATATATGCAAAGATAGTTGTTTTGCATTGTGGAGTGCGTAGGGTGATTTTATAGTATAACCTCGGGAAGAAGCTGCTATGTTAAGTCTGTTGGTGCAACGGTGATAATGGCAGCTCAACAGAACTGTTATATCAGTGAGCTAACTTAAAACACGCTTGTCTAATGACGAGCAATGTGATAAGCTAGCTAACTAGGTAGGTTAACGTTATATATAAGGGCACCATCGTGCTCTCACGATGCTTAAAATAGGTTGACCTTGCCGTCCAGACTTAAAAACGAACTATATCTCATTTTTAGACAAGACACGTTAACGTTAAATCGGAGGCCTCTCGACAAAACAAACGTTAATGCTGTCCCTTGCCACGGAAGCGAGAATGTTATTCAGCATTATCAAAGGGTTGGTTTTGATGGACGTGCATTCAAAACAAAGACGAATCGTAATGTTTGTCTTATGACATGTCTGCTTTAAAACATTACCTTTTCTTCAACGTTGGAAGCACAGAGGTTTTGATGGGCGTGCTGTGTTTCTGCTAACTGCAGCTGCTATGAGAGACTGCAGTGTTGACGACGTCACGTACGCTGGATAGTTACGCAATACGCACAGCTCTGAGCCTGTTTTGATTGGCTGCTGTAGAGGCTTTTACATGGGCTCGCCAGGATGATGGTGCAGTACGTGTGTTTTTTTTTACTTTGGATTTTACTAATATTTGACTTCCAACATGAGCGGAATACACCGTAACGGAGGCAAAATAGTTTGTAAGGCAAATGTATTTTAATGATTTTCATAAACAGTATTCCTACGTACTTATATTGATTATACCTTAAATGTAACTGTGGTCATTTTGGTGTTCTGCCGGGAGAAATACTTACAATATTGTATCTATCTGTCCTTTTAAAGAGAATGTCATATTTGAAAATAAACCTGCAAGTATTGCCCACTACAATGCATTAGAAAACATCCAGTTTTTAGACTTGGGCCAGTAATGATAGAAAGATACCACTAGATGTCAGAATAAGTCTTAAAGTGAGTAAATGTGGCACTGTCCAAGAAACTGCTTTTCTTTGGTGGACCACTTTTGAAACATACTTTCTGTTTTGATTGTTATTAACTTAGTCGTTTAAAATATTTAATAAATGTTATTGTATTTTGGGCCTGCTATTAACAGACCACTCTAGATTAATTTGCTGTTCTGCTGTAAAGTATGACAAAGTTGCATATGAATAGACATGCAATTTATTAGTCTTTCTTGGAAATTGTGTAAGACTGTGTAAAATAAATGGGGAATATGAGCTACTAGATAACAAGAGTGTATGTGGTACGTGTAGCACTAGCAGGTGTTGTAATAAAGCAAAAACAACAATGGCAACACTAACCATATCTAACAAATCTAAATTGCTATTGAAGATATCTGACACCTGTGCTGTTGTTGCCTTGGCAACATAACCCTGGCCAGAGGGTCTGGGTCCCTGCTGAGCAATTATACTGCAACCAACAAAGAAATTTTAATTAACAAAGGCAGTGCAAGATCAGTGGCAAGGAAATTCACTCAATTTGTCTTTTTGCAAGTATTGCATAAGCATCACATTCATTCCAAACAGCAAAGATGTCATAGTTTTTAAAAACAAATAAATATTTTAACTGCACAAAAAACATGTAGTTGTCCAATTAAATGTCTCCTTACGAAGGGTGTCAATGTTGGTCAAATGTCAGTAAAGCTATATAAACACAAATAAAATACACAAAATTTTGTTTACTTTAGTACAGTAAGGACACTTAATGAAAACAAGGCATTGACTGTGTTTTATTTTCTCCAGAAATACTGGACAGTGCCAATCTATCGTGAAACACATTTGTTTGCATAAATGTAAACAACTGTAATCTGTGATGAAATGGGTTAAAGGGAGTGAGAGTAAATTAGACTGACTTGCTACAGGCCTTTATTGACAACAGCACTTTTCTGTGTCTGTGTTGCCTCAAGAAGTATATGTAATTGGGCTCTTGGGCCACCCCTTGAGCCTGTTTACATGCTGTTTTACCACCCACCTTTTAAACTGCCTGCCAGTGTCTTGCAGAGGGCGCACAGGGAGTAAGCCACAAAGACATAGGGTCATAGCTGCAGTCAAAGACGTAAGGGTCATGTCCTTGGTGTTTTGTTCTGGAAATTTGGAAGTTTGAGTGACCTGAGGCACAGTTTACATTTAATCGATGAATATTAGACAGTATAGACTTTAAACCTGATACCATTATGTTTTAGATTTGTTAGATATTTTTAAAAAATATTAGATATACTTTCAACACAAATGGGAATTATGCAGGGACTTTCTATGCCTGTATTAATTATTAACGTAAAGTCAGTTTTCCTCACTAATTTGTTGTTAGGCTTTTAACAATACAACATAGCACAGATGTTTTACAGTAGTTACTGTTATCACATGATTTCTGCTGTTACACTTGTGATGTCAACAGAAAACAAAATGTTTTGCAGCTTTAAGTAATATTAAGGCTTTTAACTTAGTTCAAACTTAAAAAAAGAATATGAGAAGTATTGTAATTAAATGATTTTCACATGCTGTATTGCATTGTTGAAATGTGACATAAACTCGAAACCCAGGTGACCCCCCCCGCCAACCATAACCCAGGTGGGGAAACGTCCCCACCTGGGTTATGGTTTTCTCAGAGTTGTTAAATGGTAAAGCACATGTGTCGGCATGTGTTGGTCTTTCAAAAATAAGCGGTTGAAGGTTTACAAACCCTTTTCGTGTCTCGGGTTGACTTTTTTAACATTGTTAAAATTACAGGATTCCAAGTGAAATTGCACATGTAGACACATTTAGACACCCCCCCCCCTTTAGTTCATACACAGCATGTTGTCTTTTTGACACCAACAATAGTTTGAAGGATGTTTAAGTTCACTGTCATTAAAACTATTAACAGGAAAGAAGTCATGTAAATATTAACCTTAATTCGTCCCAATTACCCCACCTTGAATGATGTTGACTGTCCCTGCTGTTGTATCCATTTCCTTCGGGTTTGTGGTGTCCCTTGTTTTTCTTGATGTGTGTTTGTGTGTGTGTATAAGTTGTCTTTTTTGTTTGTGTTTATGTAATAGTGCATTGGTTATCTAATCCATCCAGCCATGTACCTCTGTGTGAATGTGAGTGATTGAAATTTAAATGTTTGCACATGGTGGTGTTTTTTTTGATTACGGCAAAAAAGCTAAAAAGGTTATTCATAGTGTAGGTTACTCAGTGTTCTGACAACCTCCACATAAAACACATATTCAGTGCTTTGAACTGCAATTACGAGGGTTTGATGAGTGAAATTATAGGTTTGTCGGTGTACATTTCTCATGGAGTTTCTCGACATTTTGTTGTGCTAACTCTACATCATAAGCCAGTAATTTCAACTTCAATACACTTTTTTGTCATTGGAAAGAATGCCTTATCACTCATTTGGAAAACTCGCATGTGTCATCTGCTCTTGCAAAGCAAATAGACATACATCTGCCACATCAGCACAGATGGCAGATGTGATCTATCGTAACATGTGGCCTGATGTGTCCTCCAAGTGGAACACTCATCACCCAAGTAGCATTATCTCCTACTCTTCTACTCCTCCCCTGCTGTTGTCACTTGCCTCTTCTTTCTGCATGGTGTGCTGTTTTCTCACTGAAAGGGGACATGATAAGAGAGAATCCCCCCAACTCCACTGAGAACATCAAACAGTGGTAATTGACACTCAGGAGAAGAAGCCAGTGACACCCCTCTTTCCTCCACTCTTCCATTCATCCTTTGTCTATGAAAGCTGATGACAGTAAGGGATTAGTTGTTGTTTTTTCTTCTTTTCCTTGGCAGCCAGTAAAAGTAAATCCAGATGCGGACCCTCTATGCAACTTGGGGACTGTGAATGTTCTTTGCTACTCTAAGGGAAGATTCATAAATTGTTTTATGGAAATAATATAACAGACAGTTTAGTAAGACAGGATTGTTTTTATAATTTGAAAGAATTACATATGAAAATGATAGAGATGGCTTTTCTCTCTCTCTCCCTAAAATAAATGTAAATAATTCTTGTTGATAAATTTGTTTATCTTTCTCTGCATCCCCTCATTCCCATACGCTCCCTTCTTCTTCTTCTGTCAACCCCTCCAGAGGCAACAGACCAGGGGGTTGGCGGAGGTGGGCGACGTGAACTGAAGTCAGTTCCCTTCATCAGCTACCTGTCGGCACTGCAGAAGAGCCAGCTGTTGTCTGATGACATGGTGAACGGCGTGGAGATCCGCTGTGAGGAAAAGGGCAGCTGTCCAGCTGGCTGCCACCTGTGCCATCACCAGGCTGTGATGGGAGGAGTGTCAGGGAGAGGCCGCACCGGTAACAGCAGGAGCGTAGAGCATCCTTCTCCCATCCCTGTGCTGTTGGAAGTCAGCCGTGTGGTGCCCCTCTACAGCCTAGTCCAAGACAATGTCACCAAAGAGGTGAGAAAGCAGCTCGGGGGTAGAAGTACCAGTGTGGGTGTGTGTGTGTGTGTGTGTACGCGCATGCATGCGTGTGTGTGTGTGTGCAAGGAGAGGGAAAGGCTCAGAAAGTGACCGTAAAAAAACAGAGAATGACAAAGAGAATCAAGCCAGTAGATGTTATGCATCACCATATACACTGGAAGAAAAACATCCACATTCAGGAAGTACTTCTGTGAATTATTTATATTTATATGAATTTAAACAAGTTTGCATGTGAGGCAAATTAACACTCACTTTGTGTTCTGAAAGTGGTATAGGAGGATGGGAGCTATATATTTATTGTACAGTTCATTTTTCTTTTATACTATCTCATGCCATGTGGTGGTGGCGTAATCTTTTATAGTGTACATATCCATTGTCCTGTCAGGCATTTAAGTGATGCAGTTGTAACAAATCACCTCTAGGTGGCATTAGTTGGTTAACTTTTACCACTGGAAATGAGCACTGTAATACAGAGGGCATAAAAAAGATGACATCATGGTTTTCTCCTCTTGTGGGAAAGTCAGTGTGTGTATGTGTAATATATATGTGTGTCTGTCTTTAAAGAAGCATACACAGCTGAATGTAATATCAGCTTAATGGCCACATGTTGTGTTTATGATTCATCCTGTATGAAAAGTGTTTAGATCTTTGTGGAGTGAAAGAAATTACGTCAGATTTCTTTTCCGTAAGGTAATTTAGGAGGGGGCTCTGGCATCACTTGACATTTAGTTTACCACATTTTCATCCTGACATTGTCTTGCTACCTAATATCCGGTACCTAACATCCGGTACATGTCTTCTGTGTGTGTGTAAGCCAACGCAGAGCTGTTTGCAGGTGACTCACACCCAACACACACATCCACACGCCATAGGGAGCAGACTGGTTCATGCTCTCCCCAATCAAGCATCTAATTACCTTACCTTCTGAAATTACTGCTGGCAACAATAATACCACAGGCAAAAATACACACACACACACACTCACCTATGTATATGCACTCACAAACACACACACACACACACACACACACAACAAAGCCCCCTGTACGTGCCGCCCATAACAAGCACCACAGCCCCAAAGAAAAGAAGGCACAATCAATAGCAGACGATCCCTAGTGGGCCTCATCGATAGCTAAACGTGAGGAAGAGCAAAATGTCTCTTTTCCCTCTCCTCCAAGCACCTCACTATCTATACTTCTCTCTCCCCCTACCCAACCTGTGATCTTCTGGGGATGTAGAGAGTGAGATGTACGAGGAGGAGGAGAAAGGGGCAGACTGCAGTGGATCGCTCTTGCAAGCCCTTCTCAGGTAGCTTGAGGCAGGATTATTAGCTTGTTATTGATGTCATCGACCTCTTGGGAGGGAGGGGAGTCCATCACCCTGCTCCTCTTTTCCCCTCTTTTCTCTTGGCCGCAACTGCTGCTGCTAGACTGAAAGGCACATATGTATATTGCATTAGAGATGAACGACACAACAACCTGCCTGTCCACACAGACAACTGCTCATTCTCCCCCTCTCTCTCTGTCTTTGGATGTGTGTCTTTCCCACACACACTTTATCTTTCTACTTGGCTGGGTATATCGGGAAAGACAGATGCCGTGTTGCAAAAGCTTTCTCAGAGATGAGTTTCCTTTCTTCCTCTTCTTTTTAACCCCTACAGCAATCAAAATAGAGGCTTAGTTGTCCAGTTTATGATAAGGTGGACTGAGGTCATACTTACAGTATATGTGTATACCTACTGCATGCGTCTGTATGCCCACCACTGAGTTTATATAGACCTGTCACTTTCCCCTCCTCCCTCCTTTCTCTGCTACCTGTGTCTTTCAGTGGCCTCCCCCTGGCTGCATGACTGTTTGACAGGACATGTCATGTCCCTTTCACATAAATCTCCTCATTATTGAGCCAAAGGGGGATTTTGTTACAATATGAAATTACCCCTTCCTTGAAAAGACCACTACCAGAACTGAAAAGACACAGAATTAAATTGTAGAAATAGAAGACTGGAGTATCTGCTGTCTTCTTAGCTTGCCCTGTGTGGCTCTGTCAAAGAGGAGCATGGGGAATAAAGTATTTCTTTGTGCCCGTTACTGACAATACCAAAGACTAGTTAAGGATTTAGGGACAATAATACCTGGAAGACTGATCCTATCAGCCAATTATTGGATATAGTATAATATTGGATAGTTACCTAAGTATTTCCCAAATACATGTTAAAGGGTTAGTGTATTCAAATAGAGAAAAAAAAACATGTTGTCTCACTTGGCTCTTGTGGTATCTATTCATAGTGGAAATTTTGGTTCGTCCATGTGATTTTAAGGAGTTCCTCCCTGATATACTGTATTTGCCTCAACCCTAATACAGTGAAGTTGAATGGGAATTTGTTTGTCATGCTCACTGCATTGAAACGTCACACTTTCAATTCAACAGCAACATATCTTTGCAGAAGCATTTCAACAATAGAAACCTGTGTAGATAATTGTATCCAAACGCTAAATGCTAAATACTTGTGTAAATACAATGTGTAAATACTTCAGTGTGTACTCATCTGTAAGAAACCGAAAGACTATGTTTTGCATTTGCATTGGGATCCTCAAGTTGCTCTGTTCTCGGGCTTGGCTTGCTTTAAACCTGGTCTTAACTTGAATTTGACTGGAACTGGTCTTGGAGTTGGCTTGTACTCGTCTAAGGTGGTCTTGCTTATGGGCCTGGTGTGTGCATGCAAATACACACACACATACAGATTCTCTCCTATTTTAGTGCCAGAGAAAAATACCTCAGTGGATAAATAAATAAGCTAACGCCTGTGGAGCTTGCTGTGACTGAATTATGGCAAACCTTTTGAACAAATTGGGTGTCAGTCTAATGGGTCAGAATGCTCTATATATCTTGCCGAGTGGCCGCTGTCATGCTCTCACCATAACGCGCTACTGCAGCTCCTCTCCGGGGGCGTGTCTTGAATATTTGCAGTGGGGACAGGGGTGGCACTGAATGAAGAAGGCAACCACATATTTGCAACAAAAACGAAAGTGGTAGCAGCATCACACACAAGAGCAAGGCAGGTATATTAGCAATGGGTTGGGGTTGCTTTAGGGAACCTTCTTAATAATGAATTCAATACAATGTATGCCTAGTGTCCTGTTAGCTTGCAACTTGCCTTTTCTCACTCAAGTTATTTAAGACAAAATTCAAATAGCAACAAACAGAAAGTTGCTGCTAATTCTTGGCATTAGTCTGCCACGCAGCACAATCCAGTAGAAAGAAAATGCAAGGTTTGATCCCAGGAACATCACTGCAGTACCAAGGAGAGCCCGCGATCCTATAGATCAATAAGCAGATTCATGTAAACTCTCTATGGCCAGCATTTACTTCACTCAGTTATTAGTTTATTAGGTACACTGACAATGTAGCTTAAGCTAATGTAGTCTAATACAACAGTCCTGCAATAAATCCCACCTTCAGGAAGGTATAATGACCAGTTCAACAGCACTACAAGCTACATCCTCCAGTATGATCATAAAGTTTAATCAACACCTCTCTGAAACAACAACCTAACATAACCTTCGGAAAGGTAAAATTTATTTCAGGGCTGATAATTATTACATTAATCATTGGGTAATGTCTTGCAGAACAACTTTTCTTGTCAGTCTCTACTGAAATTTTCATTTTTTGTCAAGTTTCATTTGTTATGAAAGCCATCTCTGGCTTTTTTTTAAATCATTGGCTTATATTATTTTGTAGCACATGGTAAAATAGCAGATAAGCAAATAAGTCAGTCCACTTTTCTGGAACCCTTAGAACATCAAGGCAGAGCTGGCATACCAAAAAAACAGTGCCTGCTCTTTGAGGGTTCTCTAGTGACATGGCAATACCCCATCAACCTCTGGGTGAACCAAACCTCCAGCTGCCCCCAGTGTCCAATTTCCTGGAAGTACTACTTCTGACAAGGTTCCTAGAAGCAGCCTTTGTTAACACCATTAGCCCTGAGTGATTGGAAAGGCTACAGAAATGCATGCGTGTGTCTGTGCGCACACACTGACATACACACTTAGGTCACCATTGATGGTGTCCTGTGTGTGCTGACTTAGACTCTTTACCACCACTGGTGATCATCTTATAAATCAATACTGTGGGCCAGCTGGCCTGTGTTTTCATGTATTAGCCTCTGAAGACGGACAGTAATATGGTCAGCTTAGACTAGACAAACAGATTAATACATTAAAGAGGTCACAGTGGCCTCCCTTGCCTTCTTGTAAGTCACAACAGGCTTCTACGAAAGAGAAAGGTCCAAATAGTACTTTGGTGCCAGTGAGTCTGCAAGGTCTAAATGATGTCAAAGCTAGGAATTTGCGGCTGGAGTTGTTGCTGATCAGTGCTCAGTGGAATCGTTGTTCACTGATTTTGTCTTCTGTTCAAAACAGCGGGTGATTACATTTCAGCTCAATTTGTTCAGTATCGATAAAATCAATGGAGAATGAATCGTGGAATATTTGCGAAATGGTAGAACCATGTGTTATTGTAACCATAGTGCCATCACCAGTTCCTGAATGCAAATATATCATGATTGCATAGTCATTTCTCAGATAGGATCTTATTGGTCAAAACACTTGATTTTTTAAGATTAAGTGTAATGGATAGGATTAGCTGCTTATCCATATCTGGTCAACACAGAATATTTATGTAAATGTTCCGTACTTGTATAGTGCCTTTCTAGTCTTTTTGACCACTCAAAGCGCTTTTACACTACTTCTGCATTCACTCACTGAGCCTAAGTGCTCAAACAGAAATTAACATTCATTCACATTCATACAATTCGAGCACAATTCAGGGTTCAGTGTCTTGCCCAAGGAGACTTCGACATGCAGCCTGGGGGAGCCGGGCTTCCGATTAACCGCCAACCTTCCGATTAACGGCCAACTCGCTCTACCTCCTGAGCCACAGCCGCCTCTTTATGGAACTATAGTATTATGGGAAGTGCATGAGCTGTAGTTGATCGATACATATAGTGTATCCTCTGCTTTTCAGCTATGGCTTATCTAGTAACTGAATTAAAAACAGAAGTAATGTCTCTTGGGCCTTTCAGTATGACTGTTCATCTCGGTAAAGGTTCTCCTCACTGACCCAAACCTTTGTCTTAACTTGCACTAGCAGGACACATTGCTGTCTTCATTGCCACACACTACATGCATTTGCTAACAATCACTTTTTCATGCTTTTGTCTAAATCCTCATCTCTGTTTTACCTCCCGTTCCCCCCACCTCATTCTCTAAACCACAATTAGATTCCCTGTTTACCCAGTGGAGACTGGCTTGCATTACTCTTCAAACATAAACATGGCGGTAATCGCTTTGTCTATTTCACATCTGCAGCCATGCAATCAAGCGAGCAGACCCATATGGGGTTTTTCTAGGAATCTAGGTGGTGGTAAACGCATGGCAGTCCTGTGCTCTTCCTCTCTTGTGCCCCTAGCAGCGGAGGTCATTTCTCATTTCTCATATTTGTCTAGTATGTGTGCGTGCATCGACGGTAAGTTCAGGTTTTTCTTGTTGCCTTTGACTGTGGCCTGCTTCCCATTGACATGAGGTGGCAAGACCCCTGCTGCTGTTGTTTTCTGGCAGCAGTTAGCCACATGGGCTCAGGCAAGGGGGAGAAATGTAATTACCTTTTTCCCTTTTCTTGGTTTTCCAGGGGGTTATTATATGGCCATGGATTACCCCCTATAATAACTGCTCATTCAGCATGCTCATTTAGAGGGGCTTGTATTGGAGCATAAATAATGGGAAAGGCTTGACTGCTGAAGTATCCTGATCCTGTCCCACAGTAAGGTGGGGAATGCTTTGAGCCAATGCTTTTTTCACACATTTGTTTCCTTGTTCATCTTGTTTATTTTTTACTGTCCTATTTCCTTTGGCCTCTCCAGGCTCATCATTTTTTCCCTCTTTCTTATGCTGCTGCTCATTTAGGTCACTTTCACTCTCAGGATCCTTTGCCTTGAGTGAATGCAAGTGTTATTGGAAGAAGTCATTTCCCATGAAAGACTGTTGAGCCTCCTTTACAGCTAACAATGCAGTGTTATGGAAATGCTAACATCAGCTTCTGAGTGCATACCGTGACTCTTTTTTTGGCCAAGCCGTCTGCCTTTCTGGTCGAAACTATGCCCAAAGTCATCTCAAATGTCACTTTCACTAATCAACACACTGCAGAATTCTTCACTGGCATTTCTCCAATGAAATGAAACAACCAACTCTGGAAATCAAACAGTAATTGGAGTGTGCGTTTGTGCGTGCATGTTTGCATGTGCTCGCGTGTACACACTGCATGTGCACGGTTGTCTTAAAGATGTGTGTGGTCTCATCAGTTCCTTTGCATTTAGATAAGTGAATGTCATGGTGTATTGGAACAAAGGACTGGCTTCTCTCTGCATTTTGTTGGATGCCTGGTACCCAGTGATAATGTTTCCGCATGGTTCCAGTGTCCTGTTTTTGTGACCATGATCAACTACATCTCCAAAGTTGTCTGCATGAGGCAGCACTGCCAACCAGTTAGAGCACATAAATAACTGAGTGCTCCATTGATCCACAGTGTGACAAGGGGAGCCAGAGTGCTTGCGAACTCCGTTGAACTCACTCTCTATCATGCCTGTGGCTTTAGGGAAAGCCCTGACATTATACTTTACAGCTTTGACGGTTATATTGGCATTTTGCTTCCTTTTAGAGGATGACTGAGCTTCTGCCTTTGATTTTTCTTTCGCCCGTTAATGAAGCAGCACATGGAGATGTTAGTAGATGATGTCATATCCCAACACCCAACCCCCCGCCCCATCCCCTTCACAGACAGACCGACAGTGACGCCCACAGATCCACACACACACACACACACACACATACAAACATACACATAGAATGGAGGAGGTGGGGAGTGTCACAGCTTTCACACCTCCATCATAAAAGTCACAGTGCATCTATGATATCACAGCGTAAGCTTGTCAATGTTAGTGAGATGTTCCTGCCTTCCGGTAATTGGGAACGGTGGGTAGGAAAAGGTCAATCTGTGTGTGGGGTGCGCATGCGTATCTGTACTTCTGTCTTTGTGAGACCCATTTTGAGTTTTAGACCTTCAGAAAGAGGACATTTTTGGAAGTGAGGATATTGGTTTGATATTTCAGTGTAGATGGTAGTTTAGGGGATAGGGGAAAAGAAAATTAATATAGGGAAAGGAGAGTTATCTTTTGGAAAGGAGTACAAAGATGTGTGCATGTGTGTGTGCTGGGATATGGAGGTCACTGGTGGAGAAGGTGAGCAGGATGGAGGTGGGGTAGGCATAGATGGACGGGTAGTGCATGTTCCAAGAGATAATTACATTTTTCTCACCTGTTACCCTTTACAGGCCTTCAAGAGCGCCACGATGAGCTTATACTGGTGTGCTGGAAAGGGCGATGTCATTGATAACTGGTGTCGCTGTGACCTGAGTGCCTTCAGCAAAGATGGCCTGCCTAACTGCAGTCCACTCAGGCAGCCAATGTAAGTGTGAGGTTGACACTATGACACCTAGGAATTCATGCACAAGAGAGATTTTATGGATGCATGCACTGATGCACTACAGGCACACTCACATATGCACAAAGACATGCACACGCATACACACATACTTGTCTCAACGGACTCCTGGGGTATTTGAGAAAGTTGTAGACACAAGCCCAGTCCCCAAAGTTCTAATAGCTGTCAGTCAGCCCTTACACCCCTCTGAAAAGAACATGCTCTCATTCAAGGTGTCCTAATAATACACTTGAGGCTTTTGTGAGTCATCCATCTATTGTTGCCCTGAGAACTTTTAAAGAGAAACAGGGAGTTGAAATGGTAAGGGTTCAGAGGATAAAGTTACAATAAAAGTATTTAATTAAAGAATAAATACGAATAAAACGTGCCTATTAGTATATCATATGGTATGCAATATTTACTTGCACCAGTCTGGAATAACAATAAAAGCCTAAGAATGATAAAATATAGTGTAGCTGAGAGGATTCTGGTGTCCAGGACCCAATGACATTTGCACCCAATGTAATGATTTTTTTGCAAAGTCACTGATGCTATACCAATTAAATTTGAAATCTCTACCTTTGTCCAAATTCAAACAACCCCAATGATGACAATCAAGCGTTGTTTGAACTTTTTTCACCGTACGAATGTTGGAACAGAGTGATAATGTCATCTCCTAGCAACATACAACACAAATCTTTTGAGGTTAAATGGCAATTTCATTGTCAATTGGAAATGTGTGGCTCATCAACTGGACACAAAAGACAGGTGGATATAATGAATATCCATCCATCCATCCATTATCTATAACCACCTGTCTAGGGTCGTGGTGTGGCTGAACCCAATCCTAGCTGACACTGGGCGAGAAGCACCCTGGACAGGTCACCATTTGATCATAGGGCTATAAAATAAATATGTATTATTTTAAATTAAATTATTATTAATTATTAAAAGATTTCAAGCTTTAACATGCATATTTAGGATGGATTCTTAAATGTGACAGACCACATTTAACACCATCATCCAGCCTTACACATTTTTAGTTTTATTTATCATTTCTCAAGAGTTGCAGCATGATTTAACCGCTCACATCATGCCTTATTTACAGGTTTGCGAAAGTCATAACTGTTTTCTTCTGCTTGAACATTTCTGAGCCCAGAGAGTGCGCACTAGAATTCTTCTGGGAGGATACGCATTTGAGACTTCCTCCAGATGAGCCTGCTGACTTCCTCCTAGCAGGCAAAATGGAAATATTTTTCTTTTATCTCTTTTGAGGGATTAAAGAGGGAAAACTGCACAAGGAACACTGCTGGAGAACAGGTGGCATCGGAATGCTGTTATGTTCAAGCCGCTGTTTGCCAGCCTGTTGTCCAGTGAGATTCAGACAGACGTGGGACAATCTCTACTCTAACTTAAAAATGACCATATGAATTCTACTTATCTATCATAGGTATAGGTCAATACTTTAGTCATTGGGCACAAACATTCACAGTTGAAATTGAAATTCCAGATAAGGGCAGCAAACAGTGGTAGTCTTTTGACCTCATGGTCAATATTTATCTTATTTCCATATTTTAAACCATGTCCTTTGTATGTTGCTCCATTAGTTTGCGCTTAGCCCCATACCTGGAGCCCTCAAGCACAATGGTGGCCCTGGAGTGGATGGATGTGGAGCCTCTGATTGGCTGCAAGGTCTCTGACTACATCATCCAGCATAAACGAGTGGAGGATCCCTCAGAGGCAGAGGTCTACACAGGTAGAAAAACTAAATTCCAATGATGACATGAGCTTGCCTGTTGGCTTGTTACCTAATATCTTTTTTGTATTTTTTTTTAACAGTGGCTTACCCCTTAACCTAACATTGCCCTTTTCTAAAGTGTAGCTTAGTAAATGGTGGCCTTTATTGGTTCAGAAGTAGTTGTTGTATACACACACACTCACACACACACACAAACATACAAATAGTTACACAAAGTGTGTAGTACTGAGAAAGAGAAAGTTTTCTGTATTTTCATTATTTTGGTGTTTTCATCAGCTCTTTTGGGTGACAGTGGTTAGTACTGTTTGTGTTTGAAGTTTTTGCATGTTCTTCCGTGTTAACCTTCTTCTGTCTGCAGATGTGAAAATTAGGTTGATTAGAGGGTCTAAATTGTCTAATTGTGTTAGTCCTGTGACAGCCTTGTGTCTAGCTGGAGTCAGAACTAAGTTCTCTTTCAACTTTGTCTAAACTTGTTTGCATTTTCTCCACACAAGAAGAAGAGAGCATTCTTACAAAATGTTGATGAAAAGATGAAGATGGAAATGATAATGGAAATGATAATGGAAATGATAATGAGAGCAGAAAGTTAAAACTTCCACAGATAGATAAAGGAATAAAAATGATTAATGAGGTAGAAGAAGGGAATGAGGTTAAACTTTTGGTCTGGATACAAAACAGAAGAAGGAGCTTAGACTGAGGATGGGAGAAGATGACGTAGGGCAATTTATCAAATAAGCCATAAATGGTGCTGACCATTGTGCCATGGGGCTAGGGAAGTGGTCATGTTTGTGACGAGGAGCTGGGGTGAGTCAGAGGAAGGGTGATAGGAAGGAATTTAATAATATTGGAGAAATGAGGTGATCTGGAAGAAGCTGGCTTTAGTCATTGGGAAGTATGGACAGGCCATCCATCACCCCTGGGAAGAGTGCTGATGAAGCATGGGCACCGGCGAGTGAAGAGACCATACAGACAGCTAGATACAGGCATGCTGGCAGAGGTGAGGTATGAAGGGGCAGATGGTGTGGGTGACTCACTCTGCTATGTGCCAGTCACCACTATAAATCACGTCGTAACAGACATTATAATATAGATTAGAAGTCATTGTCTTCATCTTTTGTCTTTTTCTCTTCTATTATTCCTGTCACTCTTTATCTCTAACTGTTAGTCATGTCTGTCTTGTTTACTCTCAACTTTCTAATAGTATCTGGACAAAGTGAGTAAAAACTTAGTTTGGGTGCATAAATATGTGTGTGTTCACTATATTTTATGACCCTAGTAGAGAGGAGTAGGTAATGTTAATTGGCAGGAAGCTCTGGCAGACTATATGTTCTCCTTCAGTGGAAACATCATGCATTATGTACTGTATAGGTACACATCTGGGTAGCTCCCACTTCCACTGCAAATACTAAAAACTGTAGCTACACAAAACCTTCATTGTTTTCCAAAATGGGGGTGGAGGTGGGGGTGGGGGTGGGGATCAAGATTGCTGATACAAACTTGGAAGGTTTTGCTGGGGTCGATTTATGAAATAATAGGGGCCTCTTAAAATGATGAGATCTTGTTCTCTGTACTCAGCAAAAACAAGCTGTAGTGCTTGCAAAGTGTCATTTTCTCACACTTTTTCTGACTTATTTTGAAATTATTGGATTTGTACTCCCTGCTCCCACAGCTGGCTTCTTATTTAAGCACCATCGTTGAGGCACTTTCTAGGAAAATGAAGTCTGTATAATACAACCAGAAGCTTATATAAGTAAGAAGTCCAGGTTAGCCTTGCACCCTGCTTACCTTGTGGATACAAAGGTAACATACTCATCTCATGCTCTCAAACTCAGCCATTTCTAGATGCCTTTTTTCAGCAGTCTCCTCTTGACTTTTGTAGACAGATACCCATACAAACACGGTCTTCTACCGTTGGCCACTGAGCAGCTCTAATGGAGCTAATGGATCTAAGGGATAAATACTTTGCTCAAGGGCATCTTGGTGGTTTTCTGGAAGGGCAGTGTTTCACTCTCATTTTTCCTGTTCATATTTTCCAAGACTGTATGATGATTTGAACCAGTGAGTTTGCAGTCAAGCCTTCTTCTCCAACATCTAACTAAGGATTATTGGGTTGCTTTACAGAAAACCATATTTGACAATCTAGACAATGTAGGGAAAAATCCTGATCCAAAGATCTAGAAGATATAGAGCATCATGAGGTTTTCAGATTCAATTATGAAGTGTTAAAGAGAGAATATTAAGGAAAATAAGATATTTTACAGTTAGAAATCAAGTGCAAGTGGCGCACAAAGATGGTACTCTTCACTGTTTCACCAAGTTTTTCTGTGCTCAAATCGCACAATCTTTGAACAACCCATTCTAAACTGCCATCAGTTTGATGTCAGATTGGGCAGTGTCAGCCGTAGTGACATCTAAACACAGTGTACTACTATTTTTGAATACAGTACAAACAACACCTTTTAGAGTCGGATCTTAAAAATCTTAAAATTAAAAATCTCAAAAACAAATCCAGTGGCTGCAGTATGAGCTGGGACAAAAATGTACAAAGGACATTTTCATGGACAGTGCCACTGAAATCAGAAGGAAGATAAGTCATAGACAAACGTGGTGCAGAGGAGAGATGGACCTTTGACCATCAGCGACATAGTCAGTAGTAAGGGCAGCACCTGCGTATAGCGGACAGGATCCAGCCGGTGCCAGCATCCACAGAAGCAGAGGCTGCATCCACATCCATTACCAAGTTGAAACACTGCTTCGGGCTTGTGTCTGAGAGAGAGGAAAGATAAACAGACAGCCACACACAGACACTCAGCCATGCAGAGCATGAGTCACACACTCAGAGTACACACATTCAGCCATGTGCACACTTATACAGATGGCAGACAGAGAGTAAGTGTGGAAATGCAGACACTTGGATGCAGCTCTCACTGGGTTCCCAAAGCCATGTTTCTATGTCAGTTCTGTCTAGACTAGGATAGAAGTAGATATTGTATCCATCGTGAGCGAGATATTATTAAGGTCAGTCATTTAACAATAAGAATGAATAGTTCTTGATTTTTATGATCCCGAGATTCATCTCATTTGGAATATACTTTGTGCTACCTGCTTTTATCCTGCCGCTCTATTTTCACTGCCATCCATGCTGCCTAATTTCAAATGGACTACCTGAAAACTTCAATTACTAGTGTCTTATCAATTAAAGGTGTATATATATATATATATATATATATTACATTTTACATTTTTAAGTGTCGTGCACATATGCAATAAAAAAAGTAGCCAATGGTTGTGAATGTTGCTTATTCAACTGATGTTGCCCTTAAAAACAGTTATTCACAAATTCTGTCACCTCAGTGGGGATATGTTCGCATAAGTTGTTTTTTTAAATCCCCCAAAGTCCCCATCATTACTCCAGTTATTACTGCAGATGAGGAGTTGTTTCTGTTTTGGAATGCAATGAGTTTTTCCACAAGCTGGGTGACAGTTTCATCCATGTTAATAAGCTGATTCAAATGATGTAATGTGCCACCCTTTTGGCTCTGGTTTTTCATCCGTAACAGCTTCCTGCATGAATGGATGCAATCATAGAGTCCTTGAAAATCTTGACAGTGAATGGTACCGTCTTCTAAGCTAATATCCATAAATGTTGTCAATGTGACTCCCTCTTGCTTGATGTAAGTTATAGAAATGATATTACGCCTGTGCTTGTAACATAACAGAGGACTGCACATTTCCTTGCAGTGGGCATCAGAGCTGAGTGGAAAAGCAATGTCAAAGTCTGAGTTTGTTGTTTGGAGATGCCTTCTTAAGATATAAATCCTCCATCATTATGGTGGGTGGCGTAAGGATCAACCATGTTAGCTCACTGACTGTTTGTAATTCTGCCTTGGCCTTTCCCTGCAATTTGTCAATTTCTTGCTTAGTGTATTGTGGCTTACGTCTGACTTTTAACACAAATGCGTCATCATTCATTGCGTCAGAATAATATTTTCTGCACTCATCATCTTGACTGGAGAATGATAGCTACTTTTTTGGCTTCAAACACAGAAAATGACAACATTATGTCCACATATGGCAGAACACTTTGCACTAAAAGCAGGGAGCAAAATAAATTGAGCTAATGGAGAGGAGTTCAATGCGTTAGGATGTCATTCTCTTTTTTCAGCTGTTTCCACTTACATGGCCTCCTGCAACCCTTCCAGCTTCCATCACATGCCCTCTGAAACCAGGCACCACTTTTTAAATCCTTTGTTGACATCTCTCTCCATTCCACTCTCTTAGCTTTTTTTTGTCCCTCTTTTTGCGTATGAGCAAGACTTCAGAGGGATCAGGTTGTTTTGTAGCATCACCCTGTTCCCCTTACATCTGTACAAACTATTGGCAATAAGGGCTGTGTCTCCAATACCCTTAGATCATGCCTGTTATCAGTGCTGTTAAGAGGGAAAAAAAACTTTTCTTGAAGCCTTCTTCCTGGTCACTCACAAATATTCTCTCTGAGGCCAGTACTGACTGTAAGATGACTTGCTGCTTTGGTGTGCAAGGAGAGCAGCTCAACCTTTAGTTAAGATATGTTGTTGTTTGTATGGACATAATGCTCTACTGGTAGCCCTCGGAATTCACACCACCACCCATGTGTGGACCCATATTTGCATGGTTGTAAAGTGTGGGAGAGAGAATCTTCTGCCTCTGATCATATGCAACACCAGAAACATCCCCAATTGTTTTCCTTGTTTCAAAGATGGTTATCATCTGTTGGCACCTTTTTTTTTTTTTAAATGAGTGCCATTTCATTTATCTTAAAATGTTACATTAAAAAGATACCTTTTGGTAACAACAGGCTCCAGTCTGACATATGTGGGAGTGTTTGTGTCCTCTCACATATGACATATACCAGAGTTGATCTCAGAGCTCACATTAGCAGTTAATCACAAGAGTTTGTCTGCTTGTTGGCACTTAAAGAAAAAATAAAATGGCATGTTTGTTGCAAGTATCTCTCCCTTCTGTCTTGAAGGCCTCCCATTTCCACATAGTATAGCCAGAGTTTCCTTTTCCAAGAATGTGAGCACAAAGCTACCTCCTGACAACCGCCGAAACCCCTGGTTCATCATGAAAAATGCTCATTTTTGAGATCTCTTAAAAACTTGAGAATGAGTAGATCCAGGAATAGCTATTTGAATTTTTTTGTTATTCATAGGTATCACTGAAATAATATGTGCTGTTTTATTTGCAGAAAGACAAAAACATGAATGACTATGCATTGTAACTTTGTTCTATTAGCAAAAGTGTAATCCAATAACATTTTACCACTCTCCTTTGAAATTTGTACTTGCCAGCCAATCAGGACCAGCTATATACTTTTTATGTTGATAATAGATGGTCATTCCACAGTCAAACAGACCTCTGCATCCATCAGTCCAAGCTGACCATGGAGCACATCCTGACGACCAGGATATAAAGTTTCACCTATAGTCTTAGAACTGTGGCTGCAATTCATAACCATTTTTTAAATATTTGCCTGCACACTAACTGCTTCCTCTATGAAGCTTTATTCACTCTTACATACCCTGACAACACACAGAGACAGCAACACTAAGGCAGCTTATTCCTAGCAGTAAAAGCCCGCTCTAAACCTCGATTGATGGTGGTAAGAATATAAAATAGCAACTCTCAGCCTTACTCCGTATAGAAAATAGGGATGCTGCCAACCATTGCTGCTGGTCTCTGAAGAAACTGGAGCGTTGTATCAAGCTCACCGTCCATTTGTCATTTAATAAGGCCCAGGTGGAAAAAAAGACACAGCTGTGACTTGATCAATAGAGGTTCAACAATCGTCAATATACCAACAAGAATAGATGAAAGAATAGATGAAACAAAACCATTAAAAGAGAGAGGGAGTGCAATGAAGCACTGAGCTGTTAGCTCTCCAAAGTAATGCAGGGAGTCCAGAAGGACAGGTGAAGTGGGAGCTTTTACCCCCACATCAGTTGAGGGTGTCGTATTCACAACATCCATCTTGTCTTTGTCACAAAAACAAACAAGGAGGATGAGGGTATTGCAGACACTGTCACTACTGCCAAAATTCTGGTCCTGCGGGTTAGCATCGAAGAAGTCCGAGCACTGCTAGTGCCAGATGTACAGATGGAGCAGACAGAGAGGGATCACCTGTTCTTACAATGCCAGGAAGGCAAGATGGGGCACTGACTCACTGCAATGAAGCGTGTGTGATGATGAGGTCATCCCAGATTGCAGATAATCATCTCAATAGGGCAAATTCTAGTGCTGGGGAGGGGGGAGCAGTTGTGAGGTGAGTTGTAATGACCATACATAGTCTCCAAACATGACAACTCTTCCCCATTGGCAGGCAAATTCATATAGAAATTTTGATAGCTCCGCTATCAAACAAAACTATAACTAAAGGAGATCATTGGTTTTTCAATTCCTGAGCAAAACATTTACCTATTTTCTATCCCTTCATGTCTCCTTACTGCTTATGTTGTCGATCAAAAATCTAATAAAACGCTTCTTGTGGTATGTCTGCCTGCAGATATGATTCAAATAAGTGACACTATAAGACACTAGACACTATAGGGAAAAGCATCATATTCTGGAAACCCTACCTGTAAACAGTATTTCATTGTGTATTGTATGATTCATTGAATACTGCATTTATGTATGTGTGGGCACATTTGGAAACCACATAAAAATATGTTAAATAAAAGGGTTGATGGTTGCTTTACTGACTGCTCTTTATTCACCACAGTAATGCATATATCAAATATTAACTCAAAACAATTAATTAAACATAGTGTTTTTAATTAAGTACAATATCAGGAGACAGTATTGTGAACCTAAAGTGTCTTATATTGCAACCAAAATGTCCCACATTTGGTCTCTTCTGTTCTTTGTATTTTTATTTCCTCCTCACAACAATTAACAGGAAAAGCCAATGGTGTTTGGTGTAGTATCTCTTTTCTTTCAGACTACTCATTCCTGCCCTAAGAGCCTTCAACCCCTGTGTTGTTTTATTTTACAAGCCTCTTCTCCTGCTGTGATTTCAGTCTCATCAGTGATGGATATGAGTGATCCACTTCACTGGGCCTCATTCAGGCCTCTAGATGGCACACCAAGGCAGAGCCAGCATTCATAGTGAAGCCATTTAGATAAGCAGTGCTGGTGTATTAGTGTGGGGCTCAGCATTCCTCTACAGCAATAGGTCAAACCAGCTGGATATGTAAGAAGATATTTAAGATCACACATGATATTAAGAAATTTGATAAGAGCATTAAAATGGACACATGCTAGAAAATCTATTTAGAGGTAGCTTAATACCTAGAACCTAAAAAATGCAACAAAGAATTAGTAACTTTAAGTTGTTGTTGACATTTCAGGGATGTCCTTTTAACCTGTGCTTTAAACCTGTAATCAAATTACAAAAGCAACCATCTAAAGATATTTTGATTTGGCTTTGGCAGCTAGTAGTATGGAACTCATTTAGGTTTTTGTCATCTCAAGTACCACAGCCAGGTTATCAACCTCTACCATTACAACATCTACTTTGAAACTGAGTGAACACCTGATAGTGTGCTTGCAACTGCAGTTTGTTTTGCAAAAGGATGCAAGAGTGTATTTTGACGGTATGGGAATAATTAGTGGCTTACCTACACTATAATGTCAGACATCCTTCAGCTCTGTTTCCTGCCTATCTCACTGGGAGTTCCCAGAGGAGAAAAAAAAGGAAGGCGCCAAAAATGTTATGAAATGTGTCTAATAAAAGGCTTAACCAAAAGTATCCCTTATTGGCGGAAATCAGAAGGCTTCTGGGTTCCATTATCGCATTTTTACAATCCCTCTATTGTCTCGTCAGCTGCTGATTTGAATAGCTTGTCTTAAATCATGAAGTTATGCTGAGGTGACACTTTTTTGTGAATGCGGTCATCAGTGTAGCACTGTGTTTTCCACAACGCTCACACAAATGCACACACTTAACGCTAATTAAAAAACCTGTAAGTCTCCCTGTGTTGTGTTACCACTGTATGACACCTGATTTTGTGGCACGAAGAACAACTGAGGGCAGGGCGGAGCAGGAGAGTTACAAGGATTCTCAGGAATGAGAAAGTGAGAAGAGGTTGTATGAAAATGTGGAAAGATGCTATGAAGCGAGAAGAACAGAGATAAAAAGGTCAGAAAAGAAAAGATAAAGAAAAGGAATGGAAAAGGGATGCAGAGAGCAGCAGACCTGAGGCTTACACAGCAATGATGTCACCTCATGCTGGCACTGTTGGACTGAGAAACAGATTAGCCATTTGATCTTTGCCCTTATTTTAGCTCCAGTTTCCTCCTTCCAGCTCATGCTGCCAGCTTACTGGAGTACATGACATGTGGATCTTCCTCAGCTTTACTCTCCTCTTCTGTCGCATACCTCTCGACTTCCCTCATGTTCCCGTTTCTTCTGTGGTCAGGGTCAGTGGCATCCCCCTCCCCTGTTTATGTAACAGCTCCATTTTTGGTTGAGACCAAGAATGCCCCCCAATGCGTCGATAAGCCCTCATTCAAAGAGATTGAATTATATGGAGATAAACGGTGTCCTTGAGCATGGGTGCAGATAACAGATTGGAGTGACACAGCTGACTCTCTTTGTTTTGTTAATTAAAGATGACCTCATCGCTAAAAATGGACGCTGTGCACCTCCTCGTCACGAGCCTCGCCATCAGCAGATTGCAGATTGCAGGCAGGGGGCCAATGGCTTTCTGCATTCCCTTTCCCTTTTTGCTTCCTTTCCCATTTTGCCTCTTCACACACACATTGTTAGTCTTTCTCCCTCTCTCTTTGCCTTAGGTCTAGACTAGTTTCATTTTTTGTCTCTCCATCTCTCAAAAACTATGACAATCCCTCTGTGTCCCTTATGTAGATATGGACACTTAATGTACCTTATGTAGATATGGACACTTAGTGTCCATATCTACATAAGGGACACCGAACCTTATGGAAACTGTAACTCACATTAATTGATTTGTGCTGGAATTGTTATTAGGAAAAGATGGGGATGCTGCCCCTCACGGCCTTCCTTTTCATTCATCATTGTGTGTCATAAGTATACTGATGAGATTTCTGTGCATTATGAAGCACTGACACAACTTATGGGCTTGATCTTTAAGTTTGGTGCTTGTTAAAATCGATTTAAAATGCATTTAAGCATTGAATTGGGATTGATTAGTCTCACTTTGCAATTCAGGGCTTTGCAGACACTTAAGGTGGTAGAAATAAATACTTACTCATGATGGAATTGCTTTCTGCATTAATAAACAAAAAAGCTGCCTAGATTAATTTGAAGCTGTTATAATCAGTGCCTAGACACATTTTGCTGCTGATACAGTATTTGTGCTGCTTTTGACAACAATACACAAAAAACACAACTGGTGTCGTATCTTCCCAAAATCCTTAACAAATATTGTGACAGCCTGTATTGTCTTATACCTGTTAAATGCAATGTTTTTTTCCATGGAAGTCTTTCAGAGGAGAAAGTGAAAAGAGGATATATATGTTTAGTTGCTGTCTGTTTGTTTCACATGACAGGAGTCAGATTTGTACATGTATAATAAAAACCTTCTCGCAAGTGCACACCAGGATGCCAGGGAGAAACTAGGCAGCCCTGACCTATCCTTTTTCTCATGGTCAGTTTGGCCATGAGAAAAACTCTCCTTCAACCCAAGTTCTATAGATACAGGGAGCTTCACCTGTTGCCATAGAACTAGGTTTGCAATGGACAACCAGGGCAAATAACTCACTCCCAGTTACAAGCCTGACTGACTGTTATCGTACAGAAAAATCATCACAATTGAATGACCACCAATGACCACAAAAAAAACTATTCTAGCCAGTATGCTGGGAAAGTTAGCTGGCACAATACATAATCAACAATTGCTCCCTTTGCACAAGTCTACTGCACAATGCCAGCTGAATCCATTAGAGCCCACCAGTCTTGTGGTACCGCAGGTGGCACTGTACATCAGATAGCCAATACAGTGCAGCATCACAGTAAGACAGAGGCCAAACTCAGTCAACACCCACATGTCTATTCTTAGTGCTAAGTACAGACCCAGGGGAAGACAGAGCCACAGCAAAAGGAGCTGGGGGCAGTAAAAACAGACCACACACAGGTCATATCAAAATAGTAGACATGGACCCAAAGGGCCATTAGTCTGTGACGAACTACCACACCTGACCCATTTTCTTCCTATACAGAAAGGGAAGGGGCAAGCCTATCATCTAACAGCACATCATTCTCAGGTTGTTAGAGACACAGTTCTGGAGGGGAATGTTGGAATGTCTGTCACAATCTGAAGAACGTGGAAGGCAACGACCATGTTGCCACTGAATATCTACAATAGCAGAAGTGAGATCAGCCTGTTGAATGTGGACAATTGTTATATACACTGAGCAAAATTATAAACGCAACACTTTTGTTTTTGTTCCCATTCATCATGAGTTGAACTCAAAGATCTAACTAAGACTTTCTCTATGTACACAAAAAGCCTATTTCTTTCAAATAGTCTTCACAAATCTGTCAAAATCTGTGTTAGTGAGCACTTTGCCGAGATAATCCATCCAGCTGTTTTATGGAACTGCGCACTTTTGAGTGGCCTTTTATTGTGGCCAGCCTAAGGCATACCTGAGCAATACCCAAGCTGTCTGATCAGCATCTTTATATGCCACACCTGTGAGTTGAATGGATTATCTTGGCAAAGGAGAAGTGCTCAGTAACACAGATTTGTGAACAATATTTAAGAGAAATAGGTCTTTTTTGTACGTAGAGAAAGTCTTAGATCTTTGAGTTCAGCTCATGATGAATGGGAACCAAAAAAAGTGTTTTGTTAAGTGTTGCAGAAAATTTGAGGAAAAAAATTAAGCCTGGTTATTGTTGTTCAGCTATGACCTTATTTGACCCTTTGCCTGTAATGTCATCAGTCTGCACAGTTGCAGAAATATATTTGTATTACATATGTATGTATGATTGACAGGTTGACAGCGATATTAAACATCAAATTTGTCCTAAGGGATGATTAATAATTCATCAGTTTTTGCCATTACATCTGCTGAACGCGTTCTACTGTGTTTTTACTCAGATTCATATGTTACTTTAGTTTCATAACATGGCATGGATAAAACCTCAATTATTATTAGCTGGAGGGAAGTTGATTAATCTCTGATAACTGTAAGGCTCTGATGTAATACTCTTATTACTCTTGCAAATGAACGTGTTATCAAAATGTAAAAGGTACAGTGATTCACTTTGGGAAAGCAACATTGTGTTTGTAGAGTGCATGCATCAGTTATTGCAATTACCATTGTTTCCAATAAAATGACACATGGTTTCCAATTTGCTGGCAAATTCAGAGGGGTTTCTTGAAATATAGAAGGATCCAGCTTACCTGTTATGCTACATGTACCAAAGTTTTGCTAGCAGCATGGCTGAATGTCAAATGGCAATGATGGTCATTGGTTGGTCTGCTACTTTGGTCCTGACTGAATAATTTATCATCTATTGAATGCATTGCCATGCAATCTTATACAGATGTTAAATGTCCCCAGAAGTTGAAGCTATTTGATTTTGGTTATTTGATTTTGGCTATTTGATTTTTCCTATAGCAAACATGAAGTTGGCATTTAGTGAAATGCCTCGACAACTATGGAACGGATTGCCATAAAATTTGGTACATTGTGCCCAGAGGATGATTGACTTATCTTTTAGCGCCACCAGCAGGTCAGAGTTTTCACCAATCCAGTAAAATATATATACTAGATGGATTTGCATGGAATTGTATAGAACAGACATTAATGGAGGGGCGGCATAGTGGTGCAGTGGTTAGCACTGTCGCCTCACAGCAAGAAGGTCGTGGGTTCAAACCCCGGTTGCCACGGGCCTTTCTGTGTGGACTTTACATGTTCTCTGCATGTCCACATGGATCATCCGGCTTCCTCCCACCATCCAAAGACATGCAGTCTAGGTTAATTGGTGTCTCTAAATTGTCCTTAGGTGTGAATGTGAGTGCGAGTGGTTGTCTGTCTATGTGTGGCCCTGCGATGGACTGGCAAGCAATATGTGAGCAATGGTTAGTTAGAATGGATACAGAGTAGTTACACAACACTTACATTGTAATGGCAATGTGCACAGAAGGGCAATGCAGAATATGCATTAATACATGATTTTGCATTGAAATGCATGCACATAATTCCATTCCAGTCTATTTTAGCTTCCTCTCCTCTCTCAAACCATGAAAAACTGTTTTCATGAATAAATGATGTATCTTTCTGCCAGCACAATGCCTCAGCAGGGTTGTCCAAAGGGATGTCCCTCTACCTGATTAGAAAAACTTGGACAATTATGTGCAACTCAACCTGCTTGGAGAAATATATTTCCCACAGTGCTTTGTTCCTACCTCTAAATACCTGCCTTGGATGCCTTTAATCCTCACAACTCAATTGCAACCCCCTCCCATAAATACAGTCTTGTTTTTTGTTTTTTTTTACCTTGAATTTCCTGCTATAGGTGGCATTAGGTTCCATGTGACAGTTTGGATATATCTGTGTAATGTCTACAGAGAGAGTGAGGTAGTGAGAGAGAGGAAAGTGATGTTGGGCTCAGTGTGGGGAGTGGAGGGTTGAGTGCCCACAGGAAATAAAGCTTGTGATTTGTTTGTTCATATAAAGCTTGTTTTTGTTTGTTTAAAGAGAATTCACTGTGGACTTGAAGGAGAAAAGATAAAACAGAAGGGAGAAAGAGGATCAGTTGTGGACAAATTTGAGCACACACTGTTCTTTATGTTGACTTGTTTTTTTTATTGAGTGAATTTAATACATTATTTAAGTTGACAGGAAAATTATAATCCATCAACTACCTCTGTTCACGAAATTGAGGGAATTAGTTTGTCGCGCTAACATTTAGCCAACAAGCTTATATGATGGCAATAAAAAGCTCAAAATGCCTAAAAATAGTATGAGTTTATTATACGTATAAGTATTACTTTAACCTTTGACTACCATAACTACTGTCAAATGATGTAAAAAAGAAGGTAAAAGTTAACAACTGTGGAAAAGATGTAACAAAAACAATAACGCTTTGCCCATTTCAAATCATGCACTGAATTTGTCTGGAATTTTTTCATATATTATAGAACTACATTACTGAAAAAGTGGAGCTAATTAAAACTACATTACAGCATTCATTCACTACACAGAAATGGAGATACATTTATATATCATCTATACTAAACTGAGCTTGTGGCTAAGCAAGTGAATGAACAGTACCTTACTACAGTGTTTTTTCTTTTGCCACTTTGCCTCAAATTTCCTCTTTGAGCTGAAAAAAAGTCCTAATGTGAGAACCCACTGACCTTGAGGATTTACACGTACACTCTCTCACTAACTCCGTCACACACACATACACACACACACACACAGCTAATAGCTGTGGCAATTACACTGTGCCTGAATTCAGTAGGGTAATTGAAATAATATGTGAGGGATAACAGTATAGCAAGTCTGGTTTTTAACATCAGATGAAATGCCACCATGTGCACACCTGTCTCCACGTCTAGCCACAGAAGGGCAAATAAGGTGAACGTGTGTTCTGCTTGTGTATATCTGCCTGCATGTACCTGTATATATTCTAGGTGCATACAATACATTGTAAATTGTATAAATGGCAATTCTGTACGCATGTGTTAGTTTATAATCACAATGTTGTGTTTACATTTACAACTGTTGCAACTCTTTCACTGCCCACCACCCCCTTGAGTTTTGTTTTGTGTTTTTGGAGAGGGTTTTTCTTGTCGTTCTTAGACAATTTGGGTGAGTCTGGGTCAGGAACTGTTACTGTTTTTGCCTAGCAAAGCCCTTTGAGACACTGTATATGATATCGGTCTGTACAAATAAACTTGACTTGACTTGTTTGCAACCACATCATAGTTACGAGGCCTGTGTGTGTTTGAATCAGAGTGGTTCTCTCAGTACGCTGTCTGTCAGACCGGCTTGTCATATTCCCATGATTTGCTATCATTTGTTCCCCTCTCTGCTTACTTAAAAGGTCACCTGGCATTTGCCATGAGGTTTTAATCGCCATGTAAGCTGGAGAACACGCAAAATGGCTTTTACCGTAATAGAATTTCGGGGACCTTAATTTTTGCCAGCTGTGTGCTGTTTTGGCTTAGGTATTGACAGAAATGTTGACGGAACACAGGCCTACCCTTGAGGAACCCCTCAGAAGGGCAAAACCATAAATGCTGCTTCTGGGTGGGTTTTGGTATCTTATTCTACAGTTAATGGATTTGATTTCGACTATTATAAACTAATTCTGGATTGGTATGCAAGAAATTAAAAGCTACCACCTTGAAGGCACTAGATGATTGAAGGTCCTCAGTAGAAATAAGCAAACCTCCATACATGTGTTCTAATGGCTTGTAAAAACACTTCCAGTTTAGCAGTTGAGTCACACCATCATTCTGCATGTGTGAACACTCCACATTCGATTCATTACCCCGTGTCATTTCCTCTGCCCAGTCTCCGCTCCCTCAGATGTGTACACACACACACACCACTCCTCTCCTGTGATATTGTACTAACTCTCTCAAACAGAAGGGTGCAAGCAGAAGGGTCAAGGTGTTACTAAGGGGAGCATGTATAAGTAAAACTGGGCAAGGCAGTGAGTGATAAATTATTAACACTGGGAAACAAGGGGGAAAGTATTTATTAATAAGTCCATTGTGTTGTAGGAGATTGCCTTCGTGTCAGTTTGTGAGAACATGTGCAGCTGATTCATAAGCTGTTGTTATAGAGCGAGTGTTGCTGGAATTTCCTCTCTCTCGACTTTGAGTCAAGCAGCGGCTTGATTAGGAGAGATATAGAGCGAGACCACTGCCATATGTTTAAAGCTTGAAGCCAAGTTTTAAAAGATTAACATGTAGTTTTAGTTCAGTTCAAATCATTGTGAGTATGAATTTGGACTTGTGTTCAAGGTTCTGCAGTAATAAGTTCAGACTCAAAAATCTGTCTTTCAGTTTGATCACCTCTTCTTGACAAAAAAACGAATCCTCGTAAATAATGTTTGCTTTGCTTGGAAATGGTCACATGCAGTGAACAGTATTTCTCGATGCCTTTCACCACTGTCAAGGTGCCAGGACTGCCTGTCAGTGTTCTTATGTGGGATCAGTTTGCAACTTCAGGTGGTTTCACCTTGTATTTGATGTCTCTTAAATCAGCATGGGGAAAAGGCAAGGCCATTGATTTAACTATTTATTTGAACTCTGTTGGAATTACAGAAACATATGCTGCATTCACAAAGAAACTGCTCTTATTTTCTTGTGTGTAATGCAAATTAGCATTTTTGTTTTAGAATGTTTTTTTATTATTTTATTATTTCCTGTAAAACAACTGTCCTGTTTTCTGAGAATGTTTCAGTATTTAATTTTCATTAATTACAATTGTTTGCTTCTTGCAAACTGACTTTTACATATAGGAAAGGCCAATATCACCCTGGTACTTTGTGTATATGATGGTACACTGTGTACCCCTACTGAGCCTTCCTACTGCCTTATATTTATCTAATTGCATAACAGTTTATAGCTTACAGATGGCTCTGTTTAAAAAGGGTTTGACCCATGGAATGTGTGGGTAGAGTTTTCTAGGTAAGAGTATATGATTGTTAAAAGAACCAAAACACACACTGTGTTCTCCTGCTGAGTCCTTAAATTGATAATTATACAGTAAGCCTCTCAAGAGCCACCGAAGACTAGACCAAAGACATTTGTCTTTTGTTTAGTCTTCCAGAGGGATCAAAGTTACTTAAGCACTTCCTCGTGCTGTAAGTGATATAATAAGTAGTCTATTCACACTGTACATGTAATGTCCAATTAAGCCATATTGCATCATGTCACCAAGCTAAGCTAAACTCATGCTGCTCCTCCCTATTTAACTGTTCAAGAACAGTGTTGCAAATTAGCTACAGTAGAAACACAATCATCAACACATTTCTTAATTGCATACCCAGTGTTTTGTGTCCCTTATAAATCAAAAGATAATTATACATTTATGGCAAGATGCTTATGAACTTGTGATTTTATTATATCTTTTGACCACTAGGGGATATTTTAGAAAGATGTGAATAAATACTTAGTTAAAGAGTCCTTTGGTGGGGGTTTTTCCTTAACCAAATCAAAAGTCTCAGGGCTTTACAGTCTGTACAGCATCCATGTACAACAGCATTAGCTAAAAAAAAAGGAAAACTTAAGTGACGACAGAAAATATCTTTGCTTGAAGATTTTCAATAGGGCTGTAAAAGAAAAGAAAATTGTGACTCAGAAATCAATTATCAATCAATATGTAGACAGTGCATCAAAGATGAGCACAATCTCAGTGCTGCATGAGCATTAGTTAGTGTGTCTGCCATTTGATTTTTGCAAGTCATGATTATGTTGTAATCAAAAAAATCAACTCACCACTAGTAAAACACTTAGTGGTTGCTCCTGAACTGTACCGTAGTCAGGCATCAGCTCCTTGATTTATTTTGATTGTCAAAACATACATTGACAACGTCATTCCTCTCCATGAACACATCCAAAATCATAAAACATCAGAACACTCACCGTCCTATTTTTTTCCTCTTTCATTGTTTGTCTCTTTCTGTCTTGACTTTTTTTCCTCCACTTGTGTTCATGCTGTATTTGGAGCTATCTCTTTCTACTTTTATCCTTTGTGAAGTAGCAGAAATCTGGCATTCAATTGGCATTCCTCTCTTAGTTGCTTGCAATAAAAGTTGGGGAATAGACTTGAAAGGCATGATAAATGTGGGGCAAATCAGGTCAGCAGTCACTCTTAAATAGATCATTACCTGCAAAAGATTAAGTGGCCTGCTAGGGATAATTTATTGTTCAACCAAATTTTGCTGAAGTGAACTAAGAGCAAGAAAGTTAAGAGAACTGAAGACATCTGCATTACCTGAGGTTTTCAGAAATTAAATGAAATAAGTTATTAGGGCAGTGAACAACAAAAGGTTGGTTCACAATTCTGAATCAGTACAGCTGACACTAACTGACTGAAAAAGTGGAGCTAATTAAAAACACTGATCATACCCACTATGACTTATAAGCTACTGATATCATTAATTTTGTCATACTGAAATAGTTTTCCGTTTAGTGTGGTTGTATTGAGTGTGACTGAGATGATTGTGCCCTCAGTGCTGGTAAAGAGCAAAAGAAATGCCATTATCCATCAAACCTCCTCCTAGGATGTCACAGAATCCATTTGTAGGATTCTGTGACATCCTACAAATGTCACAGAGTCACAGAAGCATTACCCTTACCACAAAGCTAATGGTGTATCAGGTGATTGTATTCTCCATGCTGTACACTGTACGCATGCCAGGCTTGGACAACCTACATTTGTATACAATCCAAGCCCATGAGGATCAAATGGCAAAATAAGATTTGTGATACTGAAGTCAGGTGAGTATCCATGCCATGCCTGGAAACAAGTAGAACACATGTTTCTCAACGACAAACTTATGGAAAAGGTGCAGACGGCTGTTTTGTGCTGCAGTTTAAATATGACCATACAAAGCTATGGACACTGAAACTGTAGACTCGGTTTCACATCGTGAATTTATGTGTGTTGAAGTTTAGGTTACTAAAACATTTTCGTTATGGTTAGGCTAATATTGTGGTTTTGGATAAATATTGAAAAAGTAAACCTGACCTGTCTTTTGCTTTGAGTCAACATTGACTTTTTCAATATTTAGCCAATACCACAATCTTACCCTAATCTTAATCATGCTTTAATTAAGTGCTTTGAGTTAACTAAACATAACCATGACAACGCAAATCATGTTTCAGTTGTTACAAGTTCAAATTGTAAGACAAACAAATGAAACATGTTATTAAATGTTTGTGTGTGAACATTTGCAACATTGCAGATAAGGTCATTAAAAATGTTGCAAGATTTCATACTGTATATACGTAATTTCTAGGAGAGAGGGTTGTACATATTATCCACAAAATATGCAATTGTGTATTAGTCAGTTGCAAACGTTGCAAATCTTTATTATTACTCATGTTAATGCTTAACACAAAGCAGATGGCACCACTGAAAGACAGACTTATTTAAATTAATTACAACTAATGTCAGAAAGAACAGAGTAAATATTTGGAGGGCAACCTAATGAAGTGCAGATCTGTTTCATAAATAATAACACAGAATGGCTGCAATAATGAAAAGTGTTAAAATCCTAGTGCTGACTTGGAAGACTGCAACTTTAAGTTGGTTTAAGATGGACTTTGTTGCAATGTTATAAAATATGATTGATCTTATTTGTACTGACATGGTCATACTGTAAATCGTCTGGATTCTTAATTTTGACAAACCAAGATAATCTGTCTGTTTAATAAATAGTTTTCACTTTCAGTCAAAATGTATCCAAATACTATCAAAACACATATAAACACTGTGTTCTGGTGGTCTTGAGGTATGAAAGTTGAAAATTTAAGTATTAAAGTTTGTGATGATGTAAGTTGTTTGTAGTAAACTGTAACAAATGGGAATTCCAGCTTGAAATGTATAGCACAAACATACTCTATCAACATCCACGAGAGATTGGTCCAACATTTTGACTAGAACATTAAATTGGCAAATTTAGACATACTGAAATTGATATTTACAACTTCTTTTGCAGCCCTAAGCAGATTTTAACAACAGAATAAATGAATCCAGGTTGAGATTCATGTTTTAAAAGCTTCAAAAGAGCAATCCTGCAACAGGGCTGGAATGTGTTTAGGGGGAAACCTCCTATACACAGAGCTCTTTCTGTGGAAAGGTCAAATCATTCATTCGTGCAGTTCTTTTTCCTCTCTTCTGCAACCTTTTCTTACCATCCCCTTGTGCCCTACCAGCCAAACTTACTCCCTGTGTTTATAAGTTGGCCCATGTATCATAAGCTAAAACTAAGCTGCCCTTTACCTCATGTAGAAATAGTTGGAAATCCAACCGTTTGAGAGCTTTTAAACTATTTTGACAGCTCCCTCTTTTTTCCATCACCCCCATGAGCACTGGAAACTGGTGTCGTGTATGTGTGTGCCTAAATGAACAGTGCGACGCTCGCCTTTCCCGTAAGCTGACATGAAAGATATTTCACAACTTGTGAAGTAGTGTTTTGTGAGACGCCGGGGTGCTCAGTGAGATATCATTGTAACAGTACCATGTGCCCATAAAGGAAAGAAATCCTGTTTTCTTACAGTTCTATAATGTAATGTGTATGGAATGCTGCCAGAAAAAGTTATATTTAATTTAGTCTTGGTGCTGGGGAAATGGCTCCCACTGGACCGGGCAGAGGTGAAACACAACCCAACTCGCAATGGCACAACCATTGAAAAGGAAAGAGCTGTTTTCCTAAATGTAGAAATTCATTCATGACTAAGTTCATGTTTGGCACCATTGTTTTTCATGTGTTGAAACATTTGGTAGAACCAAAACATGTGGGATTGTTTTGTTTAACTAAGAAAAATAGATGAAAGATAATGCTGAAAGATACATTTGCTTTTTTTCATTCTTTTAGGCTAAAAGTATGATAAATGTGATGGTAAAACAATACCAATAACATTTCCAAAGTAAACTTTTTGTTTGTTTTTGACTGTCTTTCATCCTTCCTTCCTTTCTTCTTTCCTTAAATTTTATATCTCTACCAGGTGAGGTTCTGAGTTTGATGGATGATCTCTTCTCTGGTTTGGGTTCATCCTGTGTTGTTGCCGGTAGGAGGAGTGGAGACCATCCTCACTATATGCTATATTCAGTGGTCTTCAAGTGCCTGGAACCCGACAGTCTCTACAAGTAAGTCTGCTGAGGGCCTTAACTGCATTCTTTAAGTCAAAACAACTGATATATTGTGGCTGTTTATTTCTTCACAATATGAATAAACATGAGTCTTAAATTGTAGTGTTTTGTAGTTAGTGTAGAAATAGTTTCAGGGTTCCTGCTCAGGTCTGTTAAGTATGGAAAGCCCCTAATTATTTCCAGATCTCCATGGCTGTAAAAATACATAAACAATTTATATTAAACTTATGGGAAAATATATTTCCAAATGTGTGTGTTAATGAAGCCATATACAATATATTTGAAGCTGGATGAAAATTACTGTTTGAACATGGTGGGGGGTTTTGTGTGCGCCTGTGACTTTGTGAGCTGTGTTGTGGAGCTCCTAGTAGGGTCTTACAAGGCACATTGGTCTCAGGTGAGATGAGATGAGATGAGAGCTGGACTAAGACTAGCATAATAATCATCAGTATCTTCAAAAATGTCTTCCTCCAGAATATGGAAATTTTATCCGTAACAACTTTCAGGCAAATGCATTGTAGCTAGACCTGTTGCCATGGGGTCTAATCTGCATCTGCCAGAAAAAGGAACAAGGGACCAACACTGTTAATGTTACATGTAGGTTTCTGGTGCATTGCCAGGCTGACAGGAGCACAGATTGGGGAGGGGGGTTCTAGATGTGCTGAACCCTGTTTACAGAATTTGGAGGTAGTCTAGTACTCACTAGATGCTTGCGTCTATGCACAGAAGTAGAATAAAATTCCTGGATATGGGTTGGACTTTTCCAGAGTAGCAAGCATGAGAGGAGCTATGTCCTGATCTGAATATGTCATTGGGCCTCTGGACTGGTCATAACAACATTTCACATCACAAACAACCATAATCAAGCATCACAATGTGCATAAGTGTACTTGGTACAAGAATGTTTTCCAAATATCCATGACCAACTTTGTGGGCGAGTCAAGCCTACATTTTTAAAGCCAGCTGCTCATGGGTGTGGCCCAAAGGTCATTGTGGCGACAAGATCCTGTTGGTGGACACTTGCGGTGAAGGAAGCTGTGAAGCCAAAGGAGGAGATTAACAGACTTGGTTAGCCCAGGGAACTCTTTAGTCAGTGGTCTGGTTTTAGGAAGCCTGGAGTACTGCAGCTTCTGTGGTCTTGGAAGCAAACGTGCGGAAGGAGTTTGGCTAGGACCTGGAGAGGGACTGTTGTTTGGCTTCATAGAGGTTATGGCAAACCATGACACAATTCAGGAAGTGGACGCATGGCCAAACCAAGGCTGTTTTAGCAGAGGAAAACTGCTGACCTTGATTTTGAGGAACCCCTGAACCTGATTGACACCACTGCTATGGAGTAAGTGGAGTTGGAGAATTCAGAGGACGTTTCCCCCATATTTTTGGTGGAGGTAGACAAAAAGTGCCGGAGGTGGTTGAGATTTTCCCAGATATTCTAAAGGCTCTAGATATGTTTTGGCAATCTTGGATGATCTTATCAGTGTCACATGGAGGTCAGGGAACATGTCTGTGAACTGGCAGAAGAAGATCGTGGTTCCCATTTATGATTTAAAAAAGGGGGGATTGGAGGGTGTGCTCCATTTATCAGGGTATTACACTATCAGATGTCAGCCAAGCAGCAAGTTATTTGTTTTTGATTCAAATCAGGATCAAAGACTGGGTCCAGGATTTTTTTTTCCATTGCATGGCAGGACATTTTGAAAAATTTTAGATATTTCTAAAATAACAATATTACTGCAACTAGAAAGTAATCAGAGAGTGCATTACTTCACTAAGGCAGCCCAGTTCTGTCCCAACTCACCTATAGTATTCTGAGACATTGTTCTTGGTCTCAGTTCAAAATTTAGTACAATCCAATTGACTTATTTTCCCACATTGTTATGAGTTCGGTGTTTCCCATTATTGTCCCATATAAAGACTTTTAATTAAACATTTTGTTGAGGCAATGTTTGCATCTTTCCTAAATAACAGTGACTAGGCAAGTATCAGCAATACCACATCCTCCCCTGGGTGTCTACAATTCCCACTGCAAATGTTATTTTGTTTCAGGGGGTGAATTTTGTTACCTGCTTCTGAACAACAGCTGGGTTGAGTTAACCAGGGAAGCATACTTAGTCCTAACGTGGTGGGAGTGGTGGATGCTTCCGTTCTTTTATGTTCTCTTTGGTCAGAGGAGAACATGGTTGTAGTGAATACAGAAGGATCCCTGTTAAGAGGACGTATTTGTTTAACTCAAAGCACAAACAGACCACTCTGTGTAGATTTTGGGGGGCATTTAGCTAACAACCGATCTTGTCTGAGGTCATTAAATGTGTGCATAGCCATCACCCTAACACATCATGCATTTAGAGCAGTAAGTCAAACTGTGACTGTGTGAGAAATGGGCAGCCAGGTCTATCTGCTGTAGCTGATTGTGGATTTGTTAGTGAGTGAGATTACTCCATGCGTCATTAGAGTTGGTCATATGAATAACATGTCATGTCCTACAAACATTGTTAAATTAACTGCATGGTGGCATGGGGCTGTACTTGACTGCATAACATTAAAACATGTTTCTAAAATTTTGTTTACCTCACTTATATACATGGAGGAACAACAAAAACCACAACACCACAAATTTCAACTTCCAAAATGACCATAGAGCTGACTGAACATGTCTCTGATAGTGTGTCCACAACAATTAGGAAATGTATTTTAATTACTGGATATTTGAGACTGAAAAGATCTTTGTCTTCAAATTGAAGCAGAAAATGTATTGTTTTTCTTTTTTTCCCCACTGGGTATTGCTGTGATATGCATTTCCTATGAGCACTAATTTATCTTCATTTAACAAAGTTGCAAGAGCAGCAATAATGGGTGAATCAGACAAGACACAGATGTTGTTATGGCTGTCAGCGGAATCATGAAACACACTGTCTTCTCAGGTTTTGTTAAGTCCCTTACGTATATAATGTTCTTGCTATTTGGTGGCCTTGGTTTGTTTTGGGAACCTCAGCATTGCTCTTCTAAAAGAAGCAGCCAGGATTAAAAGCTATGGAAAACCTGATTGAGAGTCATGTTTTTCCATGTGTGCTGTCAAAGTTACAAAAAACAAATAACTTGAAAGCTGTTTAATCTGGGTTTTCTAATGTGAGTCCAAAAGTCAGACGGCTTTCCCATTAATGGCAAATCAAGAAGATCAAGTAAAACAAAACAAATTCACATGGCTCTAAACACACTTACTATGAGACACACCAGCAAAGGAAATAGAAAAATCATACCCCAATAATATGCCAGAGAAGCCTTAAGAACCTGAGATGAAAATACAGCAGAACACCTTCTCCACATTTAACCTAACAAGTGACCTAAAGTTTATTTAGTTGTGTCAGAGCAAGGATACAGTTGAGAGAAGCAAGCTACATTACACGCATAACAAGGCCTTTATATTGCTGTTTGTGTAGGTGTGTATGTATTTATGCCAAAGGGGAAGGTGATGGATGGATTAATGTAGCAATGCCAACTAGCTATTTAATTAATGTTTCCCAGTGACACAGCTATAACAGTAAAATATGTGCCATGTGGTTTTTCAGATTAATCTAACATTAACATTAGAGTATGCGGTCACTAGCAATTGAACTTGTCAATTTCACATAAAAGTTAGCACCCAGAGAAGAGCAAAGTAGTCCATATTTTCCTGTCTTTAATGCAGTAATTCACAGCTATTCAGACTTGAGCATTTAAACAGGGAAATGAATATGGTAAAATATATCCAATGAAAGAGCTGGGTAGTAGTCAACAAATGACATTTCTAGAAACTGAGGGCAATGTCAACAACACCCCATCTTACCATCTATTTAGTTAAACATTCACAAATTTGAGTTTCCTAAAAGTTTTCAGAGTGGATGAAGAAAAGTGGGGGAATAACTATTAGTTTAATCTGTCGAAGTCAGGCTTTCACTAACAAAATCCTGCAACAAGAGCCTAATTTCCAACTTTGTAACAGCGTTATCTTTGTTTAGGCATTCTCCACAGTGTTGTTTTTCTCTGATAAGGGCAGAATTTACGTCGGAATTACGTCTGAGGGCACATCTGTTTGCAGCCAACTCCGCTTGTCTTAATCAAGAGCCTGATAAGACTACTGGTATTGGCTTTATACTCGATCATTACCAAGGCTGCTATGTTCCCCTGCAAACTAAAATGCTGTTTGCTCCATGAAAAGTTATACACTTCATTTCAAAAGTTGCATTTTTAGAAAATAATCAGCGATTACCAATATACTGGATACAATGTAACAGTCGTTTGTGCTACAACCCAGGCTACTAACTAAAAATATACTTGTTGGACTATCAGATTCTCAGTGCCATTCTCTAACCACAAACATTTATGTTAGTGTTGAGTTTGTGCATCCAGACAGGTAAGTGAGGTTATCAGATTGGTGTTTTCATTCATTGATGCAAGGTAGAGTAAGGCTTCAATGTTCCTGAGAGGAATTTGGCTCACTGACTGTAGACAGTGAATGATAAATACAAAAATTAAAGCAATAACAGTTTGTTATACTGTACAGTATAACAGTCACACCTTGGCTCTCTGCATCACTTAACAGACCCTGAATCTTTCCTGAATTGTCTCAGTCCCAGCTGCCTTGCATCTTTCTGACTGCTCCTCAGCTGTTTCTAATTGCTGTGTCTCCAGACACCTAGTTTGTCTGAATTCCTTTTGTTTTTGCCAGCCTAAACTCCAGAATTCATTCTTTTTCCCCTCTCCTATGTCTTTTTTCCTCTGTTATTGGTGTAGCAGCCTTTTGCCAGTTAAGACTCAACCATCTCCTGCCTGTCTTCTTCTGTATGCCTTATCATTAGCCAGTGTTCATCAGTCTCAAGCCACACATCAGCCCTCTCCAGCAAACTATTTTCCTCATTCTAAACAACAAAAATGATTGAAATCATGATTCCACAAATGTGCACATAAGTTAGTAACTACCTTTTTAAATGGAGAGCTCAGATTTTCGGAGATGGTAGTTACTCAACAAATCCTCATGACAAATTGAGACAGCCGACTGACTGTGAGTTGTTGGTCCTCATCCAGAACCAAATCAGAACAATTGTGGTTTACATTATATGGGACACGTTGCACCCAGTAGGTGACCAGGATGCCAGATGACCATTTTCTGAAATGTTTCCACAATTACTGTGGTGATTTTTATGCAACTACATTTAAGGCTTGTGCAGACTACACAACTTTCAGCATGGGCAGATCGTTGTGCTGTTCAGACTACACAACTTGCTGTCTCGTATCAGGATTCTTGAAGTTGTTGTGGTGTTCACACTACGTGACTGATCGGTCACACACTGCACGAGCTGACAACGACTCTTTCACCCGACGACGATGGCGATGCATCAGCAAGACTTTTTGATGCGTTGTTGAGTGGTTCCCACATCACTAATCATGAGCTGATTTGCCCCCGATCACAGCCCGGGCTTAAAATCATGTAGTGTGAATTAGGCTTTACTCGCATATGGTTAGAGAAGGATTGTGTTGTATATCACAACCAACTGTTGTGATATAACTAACATAAAATTACTTCTGATTCATGTTCTATAGTCATTTGGCTGGATCTTAGTGTATGTGGTGGTTGCATGATCGATGCTAGTTCAGATTAGCACCAAAATAGTTTTAAGTAGTGGAAACCTTAGTTAACAGTAACAAATACAGTCCAGTGCATCATTTTTATATAATTAATAGCTTTGTATGATTTGAAACCCGGCAGTCATGGCAGCACATGATGATCTTGCCTTGATTTTGTCAAATACCATTCAAAGTATTGTTGGAATGATGGTCGTGTCAATTTTCTAAAAATATCACCGTTTCCAGAAATATCTGGTACATTTTTATTTAAAACTGTTGAATGACTTTTAATGGGGTGTTGTCATCAGTACATTCATTTGGACTGTGAGTCTTGCTGATCTGCAAGTGAGATCATTCACTGAGCTAATATTTCTAATTTACAATGAAAGGCAAATCCATTTTATTTAGGGCTGTTGCACCAATGTAATGCCACTTAGACCTGAGGATTTCAAAGTCATGAGATACTGCAAGCTGCCATAAATTCTTCAGGCAGTGAGGAACGATTCTATGTGGCTTTGATTGATTTGTGGACTGGCTTAACTGATGTGTATCCAAATGCTGATGTCATGGAAAAGGCATCCCCTACTGCCCTGGCTTCTCTCAGCATGCCAAAAATATTGCCCTAATTGATCCTCTCCCACTCTCACTTTCTCTCATTCCTCCTCTCTTGCTCTGTCTGTCTCCAAGCTTTCTGTCTTGTCATCTCTTGTTCAGCTGTCTCTCCACTGTCTCATTAAATTAGAGGACAATGGTTACTTTAATGGCAACATTGTTCATTTAGACAAACATTAATCTGCCATTTGTCCACTTCATTGTTTGCTGAGCTTTCAAAACTGTGGCACACGGACAAAACCAAGCCGCTTCCAAAGGAGCCATGTGCAGCCTTGGAATAGATGTGAGAGACGATGAATTAGAGAGAGGGATAGACGGAGCTGAGCTATATGCAAGCAATGTAGATAGAAAAATAGAGAGACAAAGGAAAGTGTATCTGTGTGTGTGTGTATGTGTGTGTGTATGTGTATGTGTGTGTTGGGGGGGTCTGTGTGTCTTGCCAATTCTGTTACTTGATGTTTAGACATTCTAGTGGCAGGCCAGACCTTGGCTGGTTCGTTTGTTCTCCCAGGCGCTCTTTATCGTTACTTGGGTGCCTGTACTCAGCTCAGACACCTCACTCTGTCCATCCAGCCCCCTTTACTGCTACTATCTGTGTCTATGACTGAGATCCTGACAGTGTGAAGCATCCCTGGCCAAGGTTCCTTAACTAACTGGGATCAAAAAGTTTCTAATACATTTTCTGTTAAATGTTGAATTTCTTTGCAAAAATTACCATCTTTTACCCAAATAAAATCCAGATCTCCAAAGTTGACTCTCTGAGGGGTTTAATCTCCTGGCATAAACAGCTTTATTACAGTACATAATAATCAAGTAATTGCTGTAGGGGCTGTGGAAGGGGAAACAGTACCTGTCACTGATGCCAACCATTTACACAACCAAAAACAGCAATAAAAGGCTGGCTCACATCCTGGGTCCCAAACAAAACATTTAACAAATTGCCTTGATAAAACTCCCACCTCGCCGTCCTCCTGCTGCCCTCCCCTCTCCCACCTCATTGTATCCATCTGCACGTTATGTGGCCACATAATTTAAACAGTGTGACTGTTACATGCTGGCATTGTTTTGTTGGGCAGAGGAGCCAGTGAGGCCCGTGCGTCTTTTGTGAGGTTCTTGGGGGAATACCACATCCACCCTGCTGAATAACAATACCAGACAAACTATGTGAGCAATGTCCAAACAGGTCATGTTACAAGCAAAACAATCATTTGACAGCATTGGGACAGCTCTCAAAAGACATTACATGGGGAGAAAAAGGCAAATGGTTTTAGGAAGAAAAGCAACTTTTGTAAAAACAATAATATCCTAATTTCTTTATTTTCATGTGTTTCTAAAAGTGTTTAGCATTGGAATGCCATCTCAGTTGCTCATCTTGTCTTGCTGTGTTTTGTGGTTTCCTTTTTGTCATTCTGTTGTTTTTACAGCGGTAAGTCTGTGGAAATACAGCTGAAAGCTTATAGTTCTTCATAACTAGTTAAAAACATTTCTCAATACCAAAATTCACTTTTTCAAAACTTCCCCTGCAGTAAGAAAATAGTTTGTGTGGACCAAAAGGATTCTGTAAAAGTCTTCTTTCAAAAACAACTTTACCACAAATAAGCATTATTAATTACATAATTTAACTGTTACATTTAATAATCAATCTTGAACCAGGAGTAACTGGGAAAATTGTTGACACTGCTCACATTGTGCTGTTAGCCACTACTGTATACCCGTAAAACAACATTATAACCATAGTGCATAAAGTAGATCAAAAGGTTTTACACACCCACACAGCTGTTAAGATATTCTGATCAGACTCAAGACTTCAAGTTGAAGTTGACTAGAGCTATGCTGGAAATGCGTGAGGTCATCAGACGACATGTACTTAATAGGGATGTAACTCATCCTGCCCTAACAGGTGAAACAAAGCTAATAGAACAAATGTCAGTCATTACAGTGTGGGTGCCCACAAGGTCCCGAGAATTAGAATAAATCATTTAAATGATCTTTTTGGGTTTACCATGGGTGTGCCGGCCCTGTAATATTTAGTTTTGGGTAATTCACAAACTGTATCGACATTATTGTAGCATTTTAAAAAGTAGTTTTGTAGGTCATGGAAGCTTTATCTAATGTTCTTAGTGTTGTCTGTCTTACAAGAATAGTTTGATCGTTTTGGAAATAGTCATTCACTTTCTGGGGGAGAGTTAAATTAGAAGATTGATAAGATTCTCATGTCTGTCTGTAAAATGAGTTAAAGCTAAGTTAGCTTAGCACAAAGACTGGAAACAGGTAGAAAAGGCTTACCTCTAAAGTTTACAATTTACATTTTACATGTTGTTTGTTTAGACCATAAAAACTGAAAATTTAAAAATGACAACTTGCCATTATACACAGGGTTATGTGCTAGGCTGCTCACTGTTTCTTGATTTTTACCATACAGCAATCAAATTGGTATTATTCTTCTCATCTAAGTTTCCACCAGAAAGCGAATAAGTGTATTACCAAAATGTTGAACTTATGCTTTGAGACTGCTTTCAGACAACAAGCACTTACCTCTGCATCTGCTGCCTGGTATATACCAATATGCTACAGGTTGTTGCTATCCACCTACTCTAACCTCAACACGTAGCCAAATTGGCCTTTCCACAGCAGACATTTTGACATTTCATAGTGGGAAATGCACAGGTGTTACTAATAACATTGTTGACGGCTCCATTCTATCAAGTGTCAGAGTTAGCCAGTAAGCACATCACCAGGACCCTGAAAACAAAGCAGTTGCATGGAATTCAGCCATTTGATTATTTACATGTGTGCTTTTCCAACTGTGACATGTCAAAATTTCTTCAGTGAAAATGGCCTATACACCTGGTTAGAGCGAAAATGGTTAGCAATTGACACAATTTATATAGTTAAACAAACATCTGAGCTAATATTACTCCCAGACTTTTTTAATTGATATCTTTGTATACTGCTTGTTAAAGATGTGTATAATATGTATAATTCAAGTCAGAGACCAGTACAAGAAGCTTGTGTGTTTTTCTTGGTGTGGTTTCTGTGGTTGCCATGGTCACACGGAGAGCCGCAGTGGCAATTTAAAAGTTCAACTATCATCAAGACGCGGGCAAGGATATTGATGACTTAATCTGTGCCACTCTTGATCCTTTTTTTAGATTCAATATGACCAGTTCCTCCTTTTTCTTATTCAAAAGTACATAGACTGGCATTTTCAAAAGGACATGTAAAGGTCATTTGTTTTCTATTCCGAGCTGTGTGGCCCTACATTACTTGAGATGCGTTACATTTTCCCAGTGTGTCTCATCTCCTATTGCAATGTCTTGAACTGTTCCCAGTGGTATCTTATCAGTGTACGCTGTGGTCCTCAAGTCTGTCATGGAACCCAAAAAATTCTGATGTTTGACATTTTCAAAGAGAGGAACTTTGTCCTTTTTAGAGTGCTTGGACTCAAGTCACATGCCCCTTTACTCCTCTCTCCTTGTGGTGCTATCTACAGTCATTTCCAGATATTATTAAACCCCACCATCCCTGGCTCCATGTCCACATGAGATTTTCCTAAATGTGATGTCATTGCATGGGTATATATTATCAAATGTTATCTCAACTATCAAGACCACCATCTCATCAAGCACATTATCCTGCACACCTATATGAATACCTATATTACCGTATTTAAATTCATTTGTTGCCAAGTAAAATGGTGTGGTTGAAGTGTGTAGTTGGAGTTGTAAGTGTCTTCTTAAAAGGTATGCTGGTAATGGCTTGCAAGCTGTTTTTCTGAGTCTTTCTTGCTCACTCCTGACACTTTTTCTTACCTGGTCTTGGGATGTCAGTAACAAGCAATAAAATCGCTTCTATTGTATTTTTAGGTTTACTCTATATGCAGTGGATAGCCGAGGCAGCCACTCTGAGTCAAGCTTTGTCTCAGTACGGACATCTTGTCCAATGGTGGATGACAGCCGAGCTGAAGGTACTCTCACCTTTGACTTCTTCCAACTGTGTATTTGTACTCTTTTTATATCCATCTTTTGCCCATATCTTACATCGTTTCACATAAAGGGTATTTATCCACAGGGTTCATACATCACTAAAATGTCTACTCATGTAAATACAACCATGTAAATGTACATTTTTGACACTAAACCCTTCCATTTAACAGTATGCATTTGTAATCTAATTATATTTTGCATGTTTGTAATTGAGACTCAAATTTTTAATGTTAACTATAAATTGAAAACACACCAGTCATCATTTAGTATCAAGTTTAATGTCAACGTATAACATAAAAAAGTTAGTACAAAACATTACAGGAAGGACATCAGGATACAATGCACACATTATGCTGATTTTTGCCATCCTTTTTTCCCATCTGTCTTTTACAGTTTCTCCAACCTTATTCAAGTGCAATACCAAATCACTGAAGTTTCCTATAAGATTGTTGTCACACACCTTTATCTGCTTATTTGCTTTTCTTCATTTATGTTAGAATCCCTTCACCCTCCTCGCTATCTCTGTGTCTCTCTTCTGTCTGTCTCCTACCTCCTCACAGAGATAGCAGACAAGGTGTACAACTTGTATAATGGATACACCAGTGGCAAGGAGCAGCAGATGGCCTACAACACACTGATGGAGATCTCTCCTCCACTGCTATATAGAGTCCAGCACCACTACAATTCCCACTATGAAAAGTTTGGAGACTTTGTCTGGCGTAGTGAGGATGAGCTGGGCCCGAGGTGAGAAGTGTGGATGATGGCACAGTTTTCTTGTGCAGACTTTCAAGATGCTGGTTGTATAAGATTTATTTAATGTATAACAGTTTTACAGTTTCTTGTCTAGAAATATCCTTTTTTCCCAGTCCGCCACAGTTTATCCCTATTATCATTTTGTTTGATCACATCCTTGCATTGTTTAGAATCAATTACATTTATCCCTAGGTGTCTTACATAACAAAAGCCAAAGCTGGCTGAACTGGTGTTGGCAGATTCAGACCATTAAACTATTTCTCATGGCATAGTCTGCACCCCCTCTAATCCTGACATCACTTCACCCATGAACCTCTTAACAGGGACACCCCCATTGATGTCTGTCAGAGGGGGTGTCCCTGAGACATTACGACACCATAGAGCGAAGCTCACTGACAACTGTGAGGGAGTGAGCATAAACAATTTTTTTTCAAAGCATAGAAGAAAAACATTCTTGTATGTGACAGCTGGTCTAGTGGAGACGACATGAGATCTTAAGTTACGGCCCAATGTTTTGGTTTTTCCACCCCCACTGCCTGCAGGCACTCCTTTAAAGCCATAAATAATATAATAATTGTGGAATAACTTTGGTCTGTAGGAAGATTATGCTTCCCCTTGAACGGTGATGGGGGATGGGAGGCATGGGTTGGCCATTGGGACTTATTATGGGGATTGAGGTGGTCGGATGGTGTGTTTGTGTGTGGGCAGCTGTGATGGGGGGTGGGGAAGGGGTGGGGGTTGGGGGGTTGAGCACAGATTATTTACTGCCTGAAGTTGGCAAGGTTGAGCCTCATTGGGGTAATTTACAAGCAGGCTCTATTGGTGGTGCCTTTTAAAAGGTAACAGAATGGTCAAGTCAAACGTAAGCGCAGTCAGCACTGCCCCTGGAGCCGAGAATCCCAGGAGCTCCCAAATGTCCATGTGTATTGTTGTACTGAACACTAGCTCCTTTTATAATTGTATTGTTCTATGGACATGCTGTGATACATGGTTACTGCTTTTTTACCCTTACTGTTAACACAACTATTGTCTTGTGCTGTAGTGTACTTTTTCTATTTCCCCACATCAGTCTCTTTGATTTGATATAGTTCTTAGTTCTGCTTTGCATTATCTTGAAGCTGTGTTTGTGTCGTAATCAATTACTTCTATTGCTTAAATCACATGAAGTAAATTGTTTGATTTAGTAGTTGCCTCGGTTTGTCTTTTTTGTAGTTTCTTTGTTTGTCATCCTGAATGACATTTAATGTGTTTAATTTATAACATGTTTGCAAGCTTCCATTGATTTTTTTGGTATTCTGTTGTTTCAGACATAAGAATTTAAGGGAAATGAGAAAATGCCCCCCCCTCTCTCTTTTCAGCAAATAAGTAAAAAGGATGTCTGTACTCCTTGCTTAACTAAAGACAGATGTTGATGCTCAGCAGACACCGCTTTTCAAAACAAATGGAATTTTGCCCTTCTCCGTGTGTTTTCCTGATTTTAGTATCCATATGGGTTTAACAACCTTAAATACTTGTACTGTAGGTGTATTCTGTAGGTGTATTTGTTTTGTAAGTACAGAATACATGTGTGTGGTGTGAGGCATCTTTTCTAAATTAAGGTGACCTGACATGCTCTTTCATATTATAAACAACACCCCAGACTCTGGACCTGGAGTTAAAATTCTTAGTTATACTCACTTTAGACAGCTGCCTTAGATGTAGTGTTCAACAGAATTAGTATTCCAAGAATTAAAAATGCAATTGCTGCAGTTGGTTTTGACCAGACTGGCAGTCCCATCAGTGTGACTGGACAGACTCAGTGGAAGTTAAAATGCAGGCACAATGTCATATTTGTACATTTTCTTTATTTGAATATATTTGTGACATTGTTGCCCCATATGAACACCCTTGCACTGAGGTGGGTGGAGTGGCAGATCTGAGATTGTATTTATGCAGATGAGGTATCGCAGTGAATTTTAAGGTGCCCTCTTTGGTGTGAAATTGTGGCTGATTTTGTTTACATATGTAAATGCACATTATTAATGCAATAAGACAGAGTGTGGATATTTTTTAACGATCTTTTCATTCACAACTGCTTGTGGGTTGTATGTGGCTTTTGAGTTTGAAATCCTTGTTGACATTTAGCAGCAGGACTACTATGGGTCATACATTTTTGGGATGTGCTGTGTCCAGTAACACACATGACCAAAAGTGTGTTTGTGTGTGTCCTTTAAATTAATTACTGAACTTATACTGAACCTGTCTACAATCACAAAAACTATTGAAACTATTTCACTCCATTCATGTGTGCTTGCGCCCCAAATTTATGTTTTCATTTGCCCTTGCAATTTCAGATTTCACTATCTCTTTCTCTTTGGATATCAGCTTAAACTTGAGAGACATTTGAATGGTGACGGGATTAATTAAATTATATTTGACTTGGATTTTTTTTTTCTTTAATAGAAAAGCCAACCTGATACTACATAGAGTGGAGAAGATTAGCCACTACTGCCGGTCCCTGCTGCGCAGCACCCACATCCAGAGTCGGACCGACACCATGGCGTATGTCTACTGCCGGAGCGAAGAGGGCCGACCTCCCAGTAACACGTGGCATGGCTCTTTACATGAAAGTCGCACCACCTGCATGGAAAAGCTAATTTCTGTACAGCGTAACACATACAGCAACACAAAACTCCGATGAGACAGAAGTTTGGAGACGGGTGGTGCGCTTTTTTTCCCCCCTACAAATTGACATCAATGATTGGGTTACCTCGTCACCCATTCTGCAGCAGGTGTCTCTCATGTGACCGCTGGATTTTGAAAACCAGGAGAGCCTAAAAAACCTCAGAATTCACTGGACATTGTGTTAAAGCTACCGAAAAAAATATTTTTGTGTGGCCTACTTTTAATAGAAGAAAGAACATTAAAAAAACTGGAGCGAACATATTTCTCAACTGCAAAATGCCAGTGATTGCACATATCAATGAGAAACTGCAGTGTCAACATGTAAAATATCATTCAGCCAAGAGAAAAACTGGTTGGCTTAAATACTTTGAATGTAATATTGTAGTTCCTTTTCGGTGCTTTGAAGCTTACCTGGAACACTTAAAAAAGAGAAAAAAAAGAAAAACCAATAGCATAACTTATTTGCCTTTATTACCTTCATTTGAAAGGAGAAATTTACATGTTAAAGCCATTTGAAAAACAATTTATTGTTTTTAAGTTCACATTAATTAAAAATAACGCTTTGCCTCATAAATTTAAAATCAGTAAGTGAGAATCTAGGTAGTTACTCTTGTATTACATTTGATAGACTCAGTTGAAAGAGCAAGGCTTTGTGTTGAAACAGAATTGACAAATAGGCTATGACCAACCTGTTGAAATTATGCAAGATAGAATGGATGGGATTCAAACACCATATTCTTTCATAGACTGATTTTAGTTCTGAAATCTAGGAATATTTTCTTATATCTTCTTAATACTGCAGTACCCAAAATAAATGCTATTGAGCAATTTCAATGACATGTATTTCTCAGACTAGAAATGGACCCGAACACAGTGGATTATGCACCTGAGGCAAAATAAATGCAATGCTTTTTCCACACTGAAGTCTTTTAAAGTTAATGCTTTACGTTGTTGGGTTGTGATATGTGACTTAATGCAACAACAATACTGATACTGACAAAAAAAAAGGAAATCAAATGCAATTACTAGATTTGATGATTTTTTGCAAGACCACGTAATATACTTGTAATCTAATGATAAATTACTTATCTTACCTGACGTATTACACAGATAAGAGCAGTATTAGAGTGATAATAAGGTAACAATAAAGTGAAACGAGTGGTTGAAAATCTGACCAGATCAGCTGAATGCATCTTTGAAAAGCCTTTCCCTCACAGCAGAATTGGATAATTGCTCATATTTATGTGTGCTCATCGAAAATGTGGCAGGATAATAGGATATTAATTTTAAGGAACATTTTCAGGTGCCGGAACAGTTAGTGTTGTACCAACTGTAAACATGTGATGTAGCGTCCACTGAATTGTGAAGAATCAGTGATTTTAGGGATCTCCTGTGGTCCTTTTAATCTTCTATTATTCAGTCCAATGTCATATCTTTAAGCCATGGATATTGTTTTAATGAAGACAATGCCTTTTCAATACTTTCATCTCATGTTATATGAATTGTAATAATAAATTATTATATTGTACATTTTAAATTGTAAAAAAAAGACATATGTATTATTATGTGGCTCTGTCTTTTTCTGAAGAATGCGAAATATTAAAAATGTATATAAAATCAGAAGACTTCTTTGATCACTACAGTGAAATTTTACACTCATTTTAGTTTACAAGTGAACAAACAACAAAATCTTAATTGAAGCTATTTAAACCTTAAACTTATTTTAGTGTATTACCTAACAATTTTCTGTGAAGTTTTCCAAAATTTCTTGAATATTATTAATTATTTGCCACCGGTCCACATAGTAACTAATTCAACATAGACTTATGGTCAGAAATGTTGCTATATGTTGGAAAATTTAAATCAATATTTGTACACCAGTCACAGCTCATGTATTTGAAAAAATGCTAGTGAATTAACATTGTATGAGGCTCATATTTTCAACATTGAAATACTGACATTTAATCCATAGTGTCTCAGTCTGCCTACTGTTTTTAATGAAATGAGGATGGGCAACATTTTAGGGGTGTGTGGGCTACATTTATTAGGGCCCGAGCACGAACCGTGCGAGGACCCTATTGAAACTGTTAGGATTATTTTTTTTAGGGCCCGAGCACTAACGGTGTGAGGACCCTATTGAAATTGTAAGGATTATTTTTTAGGGCCCGACCACTAATGGTGCGAGGACCCTATTGAAACTGTTAGGATTATTTTTAGGGCTCGAGCACTAACGGTGTGAGGACCCTATTGAAACTGTTAGGATTATTTTATTTTTTTTAGGGCCCGAGCACTAACAGTGCATGTCGCGGCCGCAACATGCTCGAAAAGTCACCAAATTTGGCACGCATGTCAGGACTGGTGAAAAATTTCGTATTTTGGGGGTTTTGCGGATGGGTGGGGCAAAATGGCTCGCTAGCGCCACCTAGAATATTAGAAAAAATTAGCCCCTCGTCCACGTTCGACCTACATGCACAAAATTCGGTGGGGACGTGTATCATATCAAGACGCACAAAAAAGCCTCAAGAATACCCTAAACGCGACAGGAAGTCCGCCATTTTGAATTTGGCGGCCATTTTGGGACGATTTACGCACTCCGTACTTTAACGAACTCCTCCTAGGGAGTTAGGTGGATCGACTTCAAATTTCTGCTGTGCCTTCTAAAGGCATTGACAATGTAAAGTTGTGCTATCTGCGCGTTTTCGTCAATGGGCGTGTCCGTGGCGTCGTTGATTCGCCATGAAACAGGAAGTTGTACTAACTTGGCTGTACATGCACAGATCTGCACGAAATTTTACATGTTTGACAAGAGTCCCGCCCTGAACAAATCTACATGCCGACATTCACCCACAGTCATAGCGCCACCTGCTGGCAACAGGAAGTGACCTTTAACGCAGCAGCCCCCGCCGCACGTTTGACCTACATGTACGAAATTTCTGTGGCACATGTACCATGTCCAGATGCACAAAAAAGCCTCTTGGAGTGATGCCCTAAACCCGACAGGAAGTCGGCCATTTTGAATTTACGTCAATTTTTTGGTGATTTACTCACTCCGTACTTTAAATAACTCCTCCTACGGATTTAATCAGATCGACTTCAGATTTCTGCTGTCCCTTCTAAAGGCATTGACGATGAAAAGTTATGCTATCTGCGCGTTTTCGTCAATGGTCGTGTCCGTGGCGTGGCGTCTAAGATCAACTCATCGCTATGACACAGGAAGTTGTTGTAACTTCAATGTACATGCTCACATCTGCACCAAACTTTACATGTAGGATAACAGTCCCGCCCTGAACACATGTACATGCCGACATTCACCAACAGTCATAGCACCACCTGCTGGCAACAGGAAGTGAGGTACAAAACCTTCATGCAACGTCCAAATCGCGTAGCAAATGCACAGATGCACCGGCCGAGCTCCAGAATATGCAACGCGGCCGCATCACACCCCGACGCGCTACAGGTGCGAGGGCCCGCCCATCTCTGCTTGCAGCTTTAATTTTTTTTCTTTTTTCTGCAAAGTAACCTCAATTTTCGCGGCCTTCTGCAAAGTAACCTCAATTTTTCACCAGTCCTGAAAATTTCGTATTTTGTGGGTTTCGCGGATGGGCAAGGCAAAATGGCTCGCTAACGCCACCTAGAAAATTAGAAAAAATTAGCCCCTCGTCCACGTTCGACCTACATGCACGAAATTTGGTGGGGACGTCTATCGTATCAAGACGCACAAAAAAGCCTCAAGAACCCATACCCTAAACTCGACAGGAAGTCCGCCATTTTGAATTTGGCCGCCATTTTGGGACGATTTACACACTCCATACTTTAACGAACTCCTCCTAGGAAGTTAGGCGGATCGACTTCAAATTTCTGCTGTGCCTTCTAAAGGCATTGATGATGAAAAGTTGTGCTATCTGCGCGTTTCCGTCGATGGGCGTGTCCGTGGCGTCGATGATTCTCCATGAAACAGGAAGTTGTTCTAACTTCAGTGTACAAGATCTGCACGAAATTTTGCACATTTGACAAGAGTCCCGCCCTGAACACATGTACATGCCGACATTCACCCACAGTCATAGCGCCACCTGCTGGCAACAGGAAGTGACCTTTAACGAAGCAGCCCCCGCCGCACATTTGACCTACATGTACGAAATTTCTGTGGCACATGGATCATGTCAAGACGTAACAAAAAGCCTCTTGGAGCGATACCCTAAACTTGACAGGAAGTCGGCCATTTTGAATTTTATGTTAATTTTTTTATGATTTACACACTCCCTACTTTAGCGAACTCCTCCCATGGATTTAGTCGGATCGACTTCAAATTTCTGCTGTGCCTCCTAAAGGCATTGACGATGAAAAGTTGTGCTATCTGCGCGTTTTCGTCGATGGACGTGTCCGTGGCGTGGCGTCAAACATCAATTCTTCGCCATGACAGAGGAAGTTGTTGTAACTTCACTGTGCATGCTCATCACACCCCGACGCGCTACAGGTGCGAGGGCCAGCCCAACGCTGCTTGCAGCTTTAATTTTACATAAAGCATTTCTCACTCTGATCTATGCAACAAAGAACTGTAAGAGATGACAAAGAAAACTAGATAATTTATATGTATTTACCTTACCCTACCTTACTATATTGAACTGCTCCAACTGCCCAACCTTCTGAGATGCTCACAAGTCTCTGAGCTAGAGTCCAAGTCAAGTCTCAAGTAGGGCTGCAACTAACGACTATTTTAATAGTCTACTAGTCACCGACTATTGAAACGATTAGTCGACTAATCGGATAATTATTAAATTTTTCTCAAATTTAGCATGAGATTGCTTTAACTCTGTGGAAAATGATAGTAAACGAGAAAGAAGGGGGTACTTCAATGAAAAATGCATATTTTATTGAACTTTGCTGCTGATAGGCCCATTCATACTAAAAGTAAATAAAAATGCCCTGTCTAAAAACAATGAGGCACAGTGCTCGGTCAGTATAGACAAATACATAAATACAGAAACTCTATCATTTTTATAAAGGACAGGCACATTTGTTTTATAAGAAAAAATAAATTAAAACATTTCATAAACAAACATAAAACATTTTCTTCCTGTAAACCAGGGGCAGGCACATTAGCTTTATTTTTTCTTTTTTTACCGAAAATACGCTTATAGAATGTACAATATACATCCAAAACAAAACGTATTGACTTCCATGTTATTTAAATCTTACCGAGGCGAGTCAAACTCCATTTCATTCAACTGTCCGATGTGCTTTCTTTTTAAATGTTCGTGCATCACCGAGGTGCTGCCGTGATACGAAAGGACTGCTTTGCAAACCATGCAGGTAATCTTTTTATTCGCCGTATCCAGGCTAAAATGCTCCCAAACCTTAGAAGTTTTGGTGTGCGCAGCTGCTGCGTTGGACACCGCCATTTCTGTATGTTATGTTACCGCTCAGCAGAGAAAGTAATGCGCATGTGCGACTTTCGGCAGAGGTTGTAATGAAGAGACATGCCTCGGTCGGAAAAAACATGTCTGGCGACAACTTGAAATTCAATGAAATTCATTGTCAACTATTTCTATTATCGATTTTTGTCGACAATGTCGACGAATCGTTGCAGCCCTAGTCTCAAGTCTTTGATCAAGAGTCCTAGTCAAGTCTCAAGTCTTTGAACAAGAGTCTAAGTCAAGTCTCAAGACTCAAGTCTCTCGTGGTTATTACAAATGATGTATTACCTTCTGCGTTCAATCCAGTTTGCTGCATAGCTATGAGTGATTCTGTACTGTAACCTGTTTTTCATTTACAGAGCACAACCATTTAATGTGCAATGCAAATATTGACTGCTTATCAAATACTGTAAGTCAGAACACTCCCCAGACCCTTAAACCCAGTGTAACGTTAACTAAATAAAACAGTGACGTTGCATAATCAACAATAAACCTGTCTGTTTTTAACTTCCAGAGCACAACCATGTAGCCTAATGTACAATGTGTCTACAATTAATGACAGCTTATAAACTACTGTAAGTCAACAAACCCTGTTGACTCTCAAACCCTGTGTAAAGTTAACTAAATAATACTGTAAAGTTACATGGTCAATAATAAAGCTGTAACCTGTTTTCAATTTACAGAGCACAACCATGTAAGGTGCAATGCAGTTAATGACAGCTTATAAACTACTCTAAGTCAACACATCCTCCTGACTCTCAAATCAATAAACTGTAACCTTTTTTTTAACTTACAGAGCACAATCATAATGTGCAACGCAATCAATGACAGCTTAAACTACTGTAACGTTATAACTAAATAAAACTGTAAGGTTACATGATCAACAATAAACCTGTAACCTTTTTCTAGCCAAAGACAATAATTAAGGTGATGGCAGCCAGCGGGACATAAATCTGAAATTCTGATAGACTAATATCCCCCATCAAATAATCCTCCTACTACTCATTTTATATTGCACCACTAGTCACTCCGTGTGCACTGTAAGGAAATGGGGAGCATGTTGAAATACTATATAATGACATCTTTATTTACGATATCAGGGGTAGCATATTCTGATACAGATAGACTACCATAATGATGATTTTATTTTTTGATATTGCTGACGATCAGCCACTGTCGATGGCATGCCCAACAGCAAGGTTGCACAGACTTATGGGCGTGGAAACAGACCACGCTTGTGGGTCATACGTATGCGCAGAACCGCTAAGTAGCGCATCTTGATAGGAACCATAAATAGACAGAACACCGTTGTTTGTTGTCCTTTCTCACATGCAGCCACACACAGCAGATGTTACATAGGCAGGTTATAGGTAACGGACGGAGGGAATAAGGGCAAGCTTATCAGACGTTTCCTAAAAATAAACATTGTTCACGAGTCCCGCACCTTGAGTCCGAGTCGAGTCTGAAGTCACTGTGTGTGCAACTTTCACACTCAAGTCGGAGTCTCTAACTCGAGTCTCCATCTCTGCCTTCTGATCATCTTCATCATCAACATCCCAAGGAGACAAAGGCAAGTTATAATCTTTTTATTAATGAAAATGCAACATCAACTCAAAGCTACATTATTGTCTTTGCAAATAGGTCCATTTTTAATATTTAAAGGTGATCTGTTGCGGAGCAAGCAAACAATAACCTAGTTTGTTGCAAGTTAGTCCTGTAAGTAAATTTTTTGATTGCAAACATTTGAACCAGTTACCCTTTATCTAAATGGTTACCTAAATAGCTATTGTAATGTTGTCATATTTTTAATAAAAATTGTGCAGGCTAATGTTAGCATTAGGCTACTGTTAGCCATATAAACTACTTGTCACTCTAATTGGAACCAGCAAATACCAGACTTCCACCTTATATCCGTTTAAAAGCAACAGCTGAAAGGTGGAAGCCTTTTAAAATTTATTTAAAATTAAAACCAACAAACATCTTTAAACACGTTTATGCTGGGCAATTCGGTGAAAACTGTAAAGGTCTTTTTTAAAGTTAGCTGTACTATTAAATTTGACATTTGCTGGTTGTGGTCAAACTAGAAAAAAAATATGTTTACATTTTTATACTTACCTTTTAATACTAGTGAGGGTAAGATTCAAACCTCCTCTCCCCACCAGGACCAAGCACCATACCTGGGGTGACAGAGCTTTCACCATTGCCACTCCCTGCCTCTGGAACTTTCCAGAACATTGTGACCTGGACTCCTTCATATCACTTATCAAAACCCACCCTTTAGATTAGCTTTCAACCTTGGATAATATTACATTTCACCTGCTTCTATTTGATAGTTCTATGGTCTCCCCCGTGCTTTTGTATTTTGTTTTTTACCTATCATGTACATATTTTATATTTATGTATTTATGTACATAATTACTAGTTTTAAAGTGCATTTGAGTGTCTTGAAAAGTGCTAGAGAAATAAATTTATTAAAATACTTTTATTATTAATAGGATTTATCAGTAGTTAGACTTCAAGTCCTTTAGCAATCATTCTCTAAAAAAATTAAAGCCATTCTTTCAGTTAAAGGTGCCATAGGATACACATTTTCTTATATTATACTTTTATACTTGTATTTAGGTTTTCTACTAGAAAAGGTTTACATGCTTTAATGTTCAAAAACACACTGTTTTTCTTATACTGTCCATCAAACCTCTTTTCACTGTCTGTTGAAACGCTCCTATTTAAACCCTGTCTCTTTAAGGCCTCCCTCCCTGCAAGCCCACTTGCTTCTGATTGGCCAACTTCCCAGAGCACATCGAGGGGTGGGGCCAGCTTCACCTCTGTATCAAGACCTGCTATGTGAGACTAGAGCTTTGTGCAGACTACACGACTTTCAGCATCAGCCGATGGCCGTGTCGTTCACACTACACAACTTGCCATCTTGTGAGGGGTTTCTTGAAGTCACAGTGGCGTTCACACTACGTGACTGATCGGTGACAGGGGAGTCAGACACTACACGAGCAGACAGCGGCTGTGTCACCCGACGCTGGTCTCTAAACCACATTTTGTCAAGAAAAGACACGAGAAATGTGAAACGGGAAATGACGCAAACCTACACATGAAAGAGCTCTTGTTTGTTATTATACGAAATACCAATTATTATCAATTATAAATACAAAATATATGGATGAAAGAATGGATTAGCACACACAGGGAAGCAGGGATTGTCTGAGCTGCACAGAGAGCTGGAGGTGAGTAAAAAGTGTTTTGCAGTGAAAAAGTAGCTGCCAGCTGCCTGCTCTCATTGGCTGGATGTGGATGTCGAGTCAACTCTTCCACATATTTGGCATGCTTGATATCTGGCAGAAGTCGGCGATGTGTCAAAAATGTGTCGGGGAGCCATTTTGATGTATCATTGTGTAGTTCACACATGACGACCGCCGATCAACCGCTGATTTACCCCCGATCAAAGCCTGAGCTCACTGAGCGGCAAATCGGGCTAAAAATTGTGTAGTGTGAACTACTCATTGATTATTGTAAAAAAACACAATTAATTAATAAATAACTTTATTTATTGGGTTTGGTGAAACTGGACCAGATTTGATGGTCCAAAATATTGTCTGATTTTGCCTCTGATGTCCTCTGGCTTCTCCGCCTCAACCTTTGGTAATTTACTGAGTTTGTATTACTTTATTTGCTATACTGCTAAAAGCAGCTGCTGTTAGCTACTGAGTTAGCAGTGCCGCTAGCCCAGTTGGAAGCTTGGTACTCCAGGGTTGTGTTGGTGTTCACACTTCTAACATTAGTATAGAATCTTTGAATTGATGTTTTAGAGCTAGCTGATTACAAAGGTTACAATATGGTAACCCTAGTTCTATTAGCACGGGCAGAGCCCTCTACTGGACTCTATGGGTACTACCTCTACTCCTATCACACGCACATACTCGCCCACTGAAATTTTACATACTGTAAGTAGCCGACTGTTACGACCCGTGAGGTCTGTGTGCTGTGTCTGTGTTCCTATGGGTGTGTCTACCTTTCTTTTGCAGGTGTGTACCTGTGCCCTGAGTGATGCTGGGCTAATTTTGCAGCTGTGACTGATCGGCAGCAATTAGTGGGCCACATAAGCAGAGCCAGCGGAGTGCTCTCACTCTCACTTCTGGTCTCACTTCTCACTCCCACTTTAGCCTGTGTGGCTTCCTGTGTGTATTACTGTGTGGCTTGTAGGAGGACATGACCGGCAGGGTTCCACTTGCAACTTCTCCTCGCGCCATGAGATCAGTGACTCCGGGGAGGCGGTTGCCAGCTCGGCGTCCCCGATCTGTAGAAGCCGGTGTGGTGAGCGACGGGCAACCTCCATGTGCTTCCCCAGCGCAGTGGGAGCCGTGGAGACTGTGTGGCCTTGTTTCTGTCGCATCCTAAGTTGTTTAGTTCATTATATATCTTACTTCACCTCTTGTGTTGGCAGAGATCGTTTTTTGTTCATTAATCGTCTTTGTTATTACGAATAAATATATATTAACCAGGCGTATGTTTTGAGTCCTCCTTTGGTTTTCCACCCGGTTTACCCTTCAGCAGACGGCGGTTGAGCGGCAGAGCTTCACACAGGCTCCGCCCTCAACGGGACTCTATGGGTACAGTGGGTGGAGCCCACTGGACTGTCCGCCCAGCAGCAACAAGCCACAGCTCACCTCACCGACATGATCGGCCACAGGTCACCACCACCAACATCTCATTTGGCCTTAGCCGGGAGAGCGGTGAGGGCCACGGGGCAAGACATTAGCTTAGCGTCGGTGAACGCAGCGTGTTGATGTGGCGTGTTCAGCACAACACTTTGCTGGGAAGGGGTTGGTGGGGAGGAATTAGCTCTTGGAGGAATGTAGGTTGTTTTAATCAAAACATTTGGTACATTCACAACATTGTCACAAACAGCACTGTGGTGTAGCCTGGCCAGAGTGGCTAGGAAGGTGGTAGGTAGGCTGACTGAAACATCATGTTCCCAGAGGTGATTATTTTATTTACAGTGGTCTGCAGTACACGGATAGTTCAACTATCAAATAAAAAACTTAAGAAAAATAACACATTAAACTTATAGCAACGTTAAGGCACGTGTTCACAGCAGTCAGCCTCACCTCTTTGGCCCCCCTTTGGAGCACAAATCCCACTGTTTATATAGGGTGGTCAATTTACACCCAACTGCTTCAGCCCATCCCATTCTGATGTAGGTTGATCTACTCCATAATATTAATACCTAGAAATCTCTTAACATTTGGAACTTAGTTACCAGTTCACTCTGCTCCCACCGACTAGAAAACAGGTCAGGGTTATTCACACATTTATTTATAATAATCAAAATCAACCAAAAGAAACATTCCTATAAAGAAAAAAAAACCCTCTACTTGGTTTGGCTTGGTGATGTCATCCATGACCCCCTATTGCTATAAAACAGGAAATGCTTAGGCCGGCCCCTCCCCAAACAATCGTCCTGCATGGTGGAACTGAACAAAGGAACAAACATTTGTAAGTATTAACATAGGAAAACAATTAAACCATGTTTAAACTTGCAACTTAATAAAATGGAGCTGAAACTAACTTATGACTGTGTGTTTACTCTAACTTATCATATGCTTTGCTGTCAACTGTAAAATAATGCAAACACAAACAACCCAGGATAGTAAGTGGTGCACTGTTACACAAGCTATGGTAAATTACCCCAAAAAATAAACACTTGTATGTATAAACTAGAAGGTAATAACCTGTATGGGACAAGTGGTGAGCAAATTCACTTCGTCATAAGCACACAACAAATTAACATGGTGGCTTGGACATGAGACGAAGGAGAGGGGCTCAGCAACATCCGCCGGCTGCTCTCCCTCCTCAGCCAGTCATTTCAGTGGCCGCTTCTTCCCCCAGCCGCAGGTAGGCTGGCGAGGGGTCTAGGCTGCTCCTCTGGTCGCGATGTAGATCCCCTCGCCTGGGTGGGATCCCTGGGCGTCTCGGGAAGGGCGCGCTGCATCCGTGGATCCACCATGAGTGGCCGGTGATGGCGAGCACGCCGTCTGAGAGTGGCATTACGACGGCGAGGCTCACCGCCCTTGCCCTGAGCCAGTGGCAGGCGGTGGCTGAGCTGTGCCTTCTCCTCCCCCAGCCTTCTGAAGCGCTGAGTAGCAGCGGATATGGAGCCAAAGAGGCCGTCGGATGAGATGGGGGCACCCAACAACTCTTCCTGGTCCTTCTTATGAAGAGCGGTAAGTCCCAACCACACGTGGCGAGAACCTAATGTGCCCAGAGACGTCACGCGCCCAGCAGCAGTGGCCACACCCTGGACCAGGTTATTCATCTGACCGATGGCTTGGGGTAGGAAATCCACCTCAGGGCCTCTTCTAGCAGGGGCACGCACGGAACAGCTGCTTCCGTGTGGCCCTGCACACATAGAAAATCAATCAAACCCGCAATGGACGCCCTCGTCCACAGCGGCTCTGCCCAGGATTCATCACGCACTGCTAGATATCTGGGAGAGCCAGGGAGACAAAGGCAGGCTGAGCAAGGCGAGTCGGTCCGTAGAACTCTTTCCGGAGCCGACTCACCGACTTAGGCGGGATGGGGGGTAGCAGTGCTAGCCCGACGTGCCACGCCACTATAGCCATAACCGCAAGGAAGTCCTGACGGACTGAAGAGGAATTCATATGCTCTTTAGAAACGGCCAAGGTGGCCACGGTAGAGGTGGCCGACGCAGATGACAGGCTGTCAGCATCATCTTCGGCGGCAGTGGCAGGGATGGTAGGGAGCGTGAAGCTGACAGAGGCGGTTGATCGGGGGACTGAGCCTCCTCCTTTGGAGGGGAGGGGATCCGTGCCGGCGTCTTCCTCGCTCTCCTTGCAGATGAGAGAGAGCTCACACTGCTGGAAATGCTCCAGATGAGAGGAATGGCTCGGCAGTCAACACACGGCGGCGTTGGTGGATGCCATCTCTGGCGTGGTCCCTGCCAAGGCATTGAAAGCAGAAGCGATGAGTGTCAACCCCGGCAATCAGACCAGGGCACGATGGGCAAAGGCGACTCCATCCGTGGAGGTGAAGGTCAGTGGGCGGTTCGCCGTCTGTCTGAAGAAAAAATGATGCTGAGCAGTGAGGGCACCGCTATTTTTACGGTACGGTCTACCATACGGTCTACCATTAGCAGTAGCTTGTGAGTACTGTAGCATTAGTTAGTAATGCTAGTAAGTAAAGCTACCTCTCCATTAGGAAACTGCATAAATCACAGTTGAGTTGAGGCAGAGCAGCCACAGGACAACACAACCACCAAACCAAAAAAATATTTATATTTCTTTCATAACTGTAAAATCACTTTGTATGAGACATACTGAACATCCTCCATCTGTGGCTCAGTGGAATGACTGCTTCTCTGGAACGTGTGCTGGTTTTTGTAAATGTTGGGGGCGTAAATATTAATGAGCCCAGATATTACACATCTAGCACTTGTTTTACAGATTTACATATGAAGGAGATGTTCTGAACTCTACTTATTCAACTATGCCAAGGTAAATACAGTTTTCTATTCTACAGCACCTTGAATGGGACAATGTTTGTGGGTTCCTTTTCAGGATTAATTACACAAACCTTTCTTGTTTGCCTGTCATTTTATTTTGTATATGTAACCCTTTTCACCATCGGCTCGTGATGAGGCAAGTACACTATAAAGCAACATGTAAAGTGTCAAGCCCCCTTAACCTTAATGCTTGGTAAAATGGTGAAAGAGACATCCCATTGTATAATAAACCTGTCTAGGAACGCTATGATTCTCACTCTCTCTACTAACCAATGAGAGGCTGGAGGGATAATCCTGAATTTAACCTCTATCAAAATATTACCACAGAAAATACTTATCTACTCAGATACAGAGCATGTGGTGAGACAAACAACAAGAACGCAATAGCTCAGTTTCCTTCTTTGTATTATGCAAAAAAAATCACATAACATCTGAACAACAAATATGGAGTGAAAGACAAACAATCTCAAAAAACCCGGGTAATAGTCTTTTATAACCTGAGTGCACTCTCTTTTTAGTTTTGTTCTTTTAGCAGGCCTGCATTAGTTTGTTGGCACGCTTAGTTGGAGCTCATAGAGTGAAGAAAGTAACAGTACCTCCTTGCGTAGAGTGGAAAACCACAGATCCTACCCCGTCTGTAACTCTCGCTCTTATCGGGGCGACGTTGTCCGCAGCAGCACAGCGAGGGTTAAACAGCTTCGTTCGTCCGTCACCAACAGCAACACAGCCCTCAGTGGAGGAAAACCCCTGCGTCATCCGGCGAAACTCTCCCCGATGTGGTCTCCTCTTGTCCAGCAGGCGAACGGTGTCTCCGCGGTCCCTCCCACGACGGTGTCACAGTACCGCGAAGCCACGAGCTAACTTAGCCACGGAAGCTAACAGGTCTCAGCTCACTTCCCAGTGCGAATACATACACCTCCAGTGGTAGCCCCACAGTCACAAACTCCTACGACGGCGAGAGCAGTGTCCAATACCATGAATAGTCCAACTTAAAACGTTAAGTGCCGTAAAAGCACTGTTGGCTGCCTACTAGCCCTCGTGCTCGTGCAACGCTTCTCTCTGCTCTCTTGTTCTGTCTTCTCGCGTGATTACCCGTAGTTCAACAGGATACTTTATTAGTCACTAAATCTCTAACATTAACAAAACGATTAGTGAGCTTATCTTATGTAGTAAACCATACTTAAAACATTTTAAGGAAAACACAACTTAACTGTTAAATTACCAGAACACATCTGAACAGCGTGAGGATAATTAAATGATAAATCCTATTGCATCTTCAACCAATAGACATTTACCACCTCAGTAACTCTTACACCTTAACTTAGATTACCTATGAATTATGCACTTTATCAAGCCCAAAAAAAATACAGTAACCCACATATTCCAGAAACATGACAACATAAGTGACATATTCGTTAGGTCATTACATATAGTTACTAGTATTTGTTTTGGGTATTTCAGAATCCACCTCAGGTTGTAACCACACCATACCTGCAAGAACTGGTACTTCATGGAGGTGACTAGGCCCATAGTTTCTCACCTGTTTTCACCTACTGGCTGCAGTCAGGATACTACGTGGGTTGAAACCACTACTCTGTCAGTTGCTGTGTCAAGGTTCAGCTCTATTATCATTTTTAGTCCATGGTGGTTGGTATTTTTAGTGGGATTGTATCTGTAGGTTTTTAAAAAAAATACTTGAGTACTACAGTATATGTAAGTTTGCATTTCCAAGGGACAATTCCAAGGGCCCCTGACTGGCCCCCTGTATCTGCATGAAATGGTTTGGTCCTGCCACACTGATCAGTGTTTACATGCAGTAAGTAGATGTGCCAGAAATACAGTGATCTTAAATTCAACCCCAGGAAAGGTGGGTAGCCTTTAGTCTGAGATTGGTGTTAACCTGTTGGCTTAATGTCCATAGTGAAATAAGCTAGCTAGCTATAGCCATAGTGTTAGCCTACATTTCATCAACATTTAATCAGTGCAGGGAAATGTTTAGCAAGATATTCATATTGAATCATTGTCCCTGCCACTTTTGACTAACAACAGATGAATCAGCAGCACCACAGTCTGTCCCTAACTGTACCCTCCCTGTCCCAGTGGAGAAGGTGAGCAGCATGGTGTTAATGACATGCAGGTTAGCATCAATCCAGGGACGCTGTGGGGATTTCTCTGTCTCTCTTGCTCTTTTTACCATAACAAAAAAGAAAATGAAATATTCATTAATGACAGAAATTCAAACACAAATTATTTTCTCACATATTGATCATTAAAAAATAAAGAGAATAAAAAAACACCTTCCTGTCTGTACTGGATGCTGGACAGCAGCTTACGTCAGCCTGCATGTAAGTTACAGAGTTGAGTTGAGTTGAGTTATGACCCAGAGATTTCATTATTCCCATCATGAAAGGCAATTTATTTGAGAAGCAAATAGTAAACTGAATACCGTATGCAGACTTGCATGTACAAATCACCAGCTGTAATATTGTGCAAGTACTAATATTGAACTACAAGAAGCAAGACACTTGCAAGCCTTTAATTAGAGTTATGTCAAGCTTTTGATGGGACAGTTAAGTCCTAGAGATGTGGTGACAACAGCTGCGCAGAGGGGGTCCAATTTGATATTTTTGTCATGGGGCCCAAAATTCCTGGCGGCCCTTCTGCACACTGTCATTGCACGTGTGAAATAGCTGATTAATTGTCACAGCGTGTTAGTTAGTAGGCCATTTGATACTTTGGTACTCGATACTGACACTCAGTCTTCCTTGTTTAATTTTTGACACCTTGTCTTGTGGTGTGTTTATGTCATATCAGAAGAAACCAAAGAATGGGGCATTGTTTCCTCAACTTGAAAGTGTTTAAACATGTTGGAACACACACATCCAAACCAACTGTATTTATGACTTTGAAATCAATCCACTGCAGCACATATTATTCTCTTTTCAATTGAAATTTGTGATTTTATAATGTTGACTTCCTGTGGTAACACATCCATAGCTAGTGATGCTTGGTGGAAAATAGTGAATTTTGCAAAATCTTCCCTCATGTCATACTTAATTTTCCACGTTAGCCTTGCTAGCGGCTCTAGGGATGGCAGTGTTGGTCTGTCTGTCAGTCGGTCCACACTGAAATATCTTAACATCTTTTGGATAGATTGCTATTACCTTTTTGTACGTTCATTTAGGTTCCCAAGAGGATGACGCCACTGATTTTGGTTAGCATTTGATCATTCGATCAAGCACCAACATGGGGTTGACATATTTGAACAGCATATTATCATTGCCATTGTGAGCATGTTAGCACACTGACTTTAGCATTTAGCTCAAATTACCTCTGTGCCTACTGTAAGTACAGCCTACGGAGCAGTTAGCCTGGCTGCATGACTCTTAGGCTTTTTAATAGACATGTACAAGGCATACTCAGAAAATTGCAGTGTTTCTCTTTGCAGTTTGTTTTACTAGCTTTTGGGTTAAATAATAACTGGAGTATAAGAGTATAGCTATCTTCATATATGGTCTATGGTAGCTGCATATCATTATGTGGTGTTGACTTCAACAATCTTTCTTGTTAAGAAGTCAAACTTAATCAGACTGGTTTTGGTCAGCTGATGTGGTGCACATGACTCTTGCGTTCTGCCCTGCCTGAACTGATACGTCAGTGGAGAGAAACCCTCAGGTTACAAACCTCTACAGTAAAGTTGCACAATATCACAGCAATATTTAGAGTTTGTTAGCATGATGGGCAAAATGGCGAAATGAGACTCAGATGAAAGTTTTTTAAAAATTGTAAAATGCAGTGCAAGGCTATTATTTCCCAGGTTTTACCCAATTTAACATATGATCCAGATGAAAAATATTTACATTGAGCTGGAAAAGAGGGAAATCACTCACTGAACTAACAGACAGCCATCCCCTATGAATTACTCTAATTTATATCATTAACTGAAGGTGGCTATGCCTCTCTGCATGTGAGCTGCTGGGAAGCATTTTCTTTTTCCATCTTCCTCAACAAATTTTCTTTAAGCTCAGATCCAGTTTCTTTCCAGTCATGCAACATTAACTGCACTTTAAAAATCAGTAGCTTGATGTTCATTCTCACAAATTAGGCCATTAACGTCATTGGTGTGCCAGGAACAGCACTCACATTTTGATGCCAATGTATCAATGAAGGCTTAAAGAATGAGTTCCTCTTTTATAACTACCTCAGCACTTCTTTTATTTTGAAAGCACTCTATATGGATATATGGTACCTGAATAACTTAAAGAAGTAACATACTCTATAGCGTACAACATACAGCAGCTCAAAAATGAAACTGGGCACACAGTTTTAGGATGTTTTCAGCAATGACGAAAATACAATCTTTTGAAAGAACTGACCACACCCCTCCAGCTTATGTTCACTTTAACCAGTGTTTTATTTCTACACAATAAATGACAGCAAAATGAACATGATACTCATCTTTATGACTCTTCCTTATGAAAATATAGTACACATCAGACATGTTTTGCCATGTACCAGAGCACCAAAAATATATATAATTGCAACTGTGAAAACAGAGAGAAACATAAAAGTCAAATCTGTTGTATATGTGCCTGAAAAAGTGCATACTGTGTAAGAACCAAAGAGAGAGGAGGCCATCAGAGGGAGGGAGGGACTACTGAGTCTGATGGCTACCTTTACAGTGTTGGTGAAATTCTCAGCAAACACAAAGGCATTGGGATAAGACTCAACAACATACAGTATAGAGTAAGGAGAAATGAAAGCTGTTGGTGTCAACTCAGACCAATTTAAAATGAACTTCTCAATGCATAACAAAGATCAGTCAAGTCTGATTATGAGGATCAATTTCAACAGACTCCTAAGACCCAGAAATGACCATTATTATTTTATTCATCTTGACAACAAATAAATAATTTATGACTCAATGGATAAATTCATGGTTTAGACAACTGACAACAGTGCTTGTACTAAGCCATTATGAACAAATAAATGCTGACAGCGAGTGGTGTGGTAAAGCATCACAGGTCTTTTTTTTTTCTTTTTTCTTTCTTGCAGGTGATACTTTGACACAATGCACAACATATTCACGGTTCATCTCTTTGTATAATAGTTATGATAAAAATCAATCCAAGAGCTACTCCCAAACAGTTAGTACATGGTTTGCAAATACAATCATCATATAATATTATTATTTACATCTTAAAATATATTTGTTGAGCAATCGGGTACGAAACATCGCAGTAATACCACTAGATATCCACATAATATGTAAATACACTTTTTTTTGGACTTCCCACTTAGAAAAAGGACAATTCACCTTTATTTATTGAGGGATTAGGAAACAGACATAAGTGGACCATTCTATAACCAGAGGCCTGTGAGAGGTACTTCATGTGTTACAATACACAGAAAAATGTCTTACAACAAGATGGCACATCAGTATTTTTCTCCACATTGATCTGAGCAAAAATATTAGGGCTTCAGACACTCTCTTTCTAACACTCCTTATCACTTTGTAATGAGTTACACACTACAAAGTTTCTGCCATTTTTATACAAGCGATACAACAACCAGGTGTTAAATTAGAAACAAAGGAGCGACTGTTGGTGGAAAATGTGGAGAGGTATCAAAGCCTGTCATAAAAGCCTGCTATACAAATCATATTATGTGATAAGCATAGGCTCTAGGTGAGGAGAACTGTGTTCCTTCGGCCTAACTTCAAAAAGCTCTGTAAGCTGGGCAAACATCCTCTCTCATTTTCACAGAGCCAGCTTGACCCTGGCAGCACTGTGCAGGCATACCTGACAGTGACAGATGAGGCAGTGTGTCGGGGCGTGAGTGGGTGAGGGAAGGGGTGGTGGGAGTCCCAGAGAGGAATGGCTGCCACCCGCAGGAGAAACTCTGACTCATTGGCCTCGGCTTGTTGCCAGTCAGCACTGGCCACCCCTGGCCCAGGGGCAGCCTCTGTGAGTACACATTTTCACACCTGGACAAATAGCTAGACAAGCCAGGAAAAGCAGCCTAGCCATTCCTAGCTGTCTCCCTGGCCACCTTCTACTTTTCCCCTATCCAAGAACACTCTATCTGGGACGCCATCAGCTGCCTTCTGACCTCCAGCCCTTTTCTTCCTTCATATTATGACCTCTCTCTTTACCACGTGCTCCTTTTCTCCTGCCCTTAGCTGGCTGTGTATATATATTCCTTGTGCCTTACACTGGTCTCTCAAAATATTATTTGCTATATTATGGATTTATGCATGTCCATTATATACTCATATACTCTCTTTTCACAACTTCTTATACATATGGCTAATGTGTGCATAAAAAAGCAAATAAAGAAAAAAAACTTTACATTCCGGTTTTAAATGAAATTAATTGGATACACTGCACTTAGTAACGTTTCAACATGTGGTGACTCCTCATTGGATGCAAGCAGTGTCCATCTACACTTGATGACCAATGACACAAGTTCTTGTGTGGTTGTTGCCTTAAGTGTACTACATGTTTGATCAATGCCTGACAGCAATAATCACAACAGAGTGTGATGACGGAGACAAATGACAGTTTTGACTCATAACCGATAATGTTTTTGTTTATAAGAACAATGTAAAAAATAACTTACATGGACATTAAATATAACTTAAAAAAGTATAACACTCTCAATAAATAGTTCTACTATTTACACCATTGTTATGAGACGCAAAAATGTCACTAAAATACCAAAAATATAGAAGCAGCAAACATTACAGGCATGAGGTACAGCAAGGGATCCTATGATGACTACAGTAGAGGGGTGATGTCCTCATCCAAAGCGTAATCTTATACTTCTTTCCATGAATATCTTGATTATCTATGGCTTATGGGTACCTTCTCCAATTTTAAGAATATATTTCTTCAAGTTGACATGTAGACACATTTTGTAGCCTTTCTGATAGTAATAACGATCAGCTGTTTTGGTATCCAGACATTGATGATACAAGTAATTGTCGTGGAAGGTATTTCTAAGTTAGTCAAAGTATGTGGAAGCAACGACAGACTATGTTAATTTTATAGAGTAAAAGGAAGGATCCAATGACATATTTCGGATGCATCCCTTCAAACTGCTAGAATGGCTTTCCAGTGACCTCAATGGCACATGATGAACCGCAGTACTGCATGTCATTGGTATAGTGTTGTGATTGCAGGTCAGTTTCTCCTCACTGGTAATAATTCTATGTAAAGCAGCAGTATCTGGAGTACTAATATTACATATAATGTGACAATAGAAACATACTTCAAGTTTTTTACATTTTTTTTACCAGGACTATAATTTTTGTTAAGGATTAAGTTGTTAATTGCAATCATATCCCAGGGTATGCACAATGTACCTTTCAGCGTCCATATGAAACGCCTTTTTAGAATGTGGTTATTGTTCGCAATTTGGTTAGGTTTTGGCACAGAAACTACTTAGTTAAGAAAAGATTATGGTTTAGGATGAATTAAGTATAATTATTGGTTATGTAACTTAAATCTTTAAATAAATCATATAGTATGACGTTTTGTTCTGTATATTACTTGAAGTTACTTAAAGTGCATCTCACACGGACGCCGAAGGGTAACTTGAGCATCAAATACCAAAGCGTCAGTATTTGACATGCTGGGATGAGAATGGGCTGAGCCTTTATAACGTCCTTACAAAGTTTCATATTTCATAAAAGTTACAAAGACTCTCAAAAGTCTTTTAATGGGAATTCCTTCATTTAAGCTTTTTCTTCCCCTTTGACATCTCTTGGTTTCTCTGCCAAAATGTATACCTTTAACCTAAGACGATGTAATAAACACACATCAGGGGAAACTAAAGACAAACAAATTTGCAGTCTAGCTAGACCTTAAATATGGGACAATATAATTCTAAACATAACGTGTTATTGTGTACCTTATTTTGGGGGGATTTAGGGGCCTTTCTGGATTATGGATGGATGGGTATTTGGTTCAAAGTGATAATATCTCCCTACTTCATTAATAACATCGAATGCAAAGTCAGTTTAGGTTGGAGAGGAGTATCTATGGTCAGATACAAATAAAACACTAAAGACAGGAAAGCTAATAGCAACACAGGGAGTCAAACAACCGAATATCATACAGTTTGTTTCAGATCACCATTCTGACAATAGCAGCTTCTAAAAAATTTTGAAAGATATACTTTTACTTCTTACATGGAAACTAAAAGTGCAGTAACTGAGGTCAATAATACAAACACTGATTAAATACGACATTTTGTAAAAATGAAATACACGAAAACAAAAACAGAAAAAACCTAAAAACATTTTTCAACCACCTGTCCATCAAGAACATGTAGTAATATTTACATATTTCTGATTTTTTCTTCTTTATATTTGGTGGAAAATAATACCTTCTCACTTTTTCTGCATGTTGTGGTACTGACTTAGTTCTTCACTAACATTGGTTTTTAAAATGATATGAAATTGGTCTTACATCACCACTTGTACAGCTTGTTGTGTACAATGATTTATGACAATGATGTGGAATGCTATAGCAGCCTAATATGAGAGAGAGGGACTGTGTCATTGGCCCAAATTAATGAAAATTCATTATCATGCTGATTGTAACCATGACTATGGTTGCAGCCAAATAAGAGCAGCATAATTTGGACCAATATGCCAAGCAGCCTTCATTATCAAATGTGCACAAGAAAACTAGTAATATGTGTCTGGAATGAAGAGTAACAAAATACAAAGCTATTTTAGCAGCCATGTATTCTAAAGAAGTTATTTGGGGGGACAGACAAATGCTGTGTTGACATATACATCCAAATGTCATTTTCATGTACAACATTGTTGCCTGCAGAGCTACAGCTAAGACTCCAACACTACTTGGAGGGGAGAGAATGAGAGATATGTATGTTTATATGTTAATTTCTGTTTGTGTGTGTGTGTGTCAGATGTGGTCTCCTTCCACCTATAGCCATTCTCACCAAGAGCCATGGCCGATATCCAGACCTTTATTTCTGTACTCTTCTGGGACTGTGCTGTGCAGTACTGTCCGATCAAAAAAGCCACAGACTCATTGACTACATTCTGAACAGGGCTGGGCTCATTTTATTTTCAGTTTAAACATTTTCAGTGCTTGAGGTAATGAAGTTCTTATCAAGCGCCATGAGGGTGTTCAAACTGAAACTAAAATCACCCATACCCAAAGTGAGGTGTTTTCGATGACATTCTTTATGTCGTGGTCAATGTATGTAGTATTTTTCTTGGGCAGTAAGGTTAAATGGGAATGACAAGTGAGGTTCTGGGTTTTAGTGCATTTCATGTGTGGTGCTGTAGACGTGTTTTCTCTGAAAGTGTGATGGACTAACATGCAAGCATGAAAGAATGCAATAAAGAGGTACTGTAAGCAGCAAGGCAGACAACTCTGTCTGACCCTATTAGATATTATGATGTGAAGATGGCAAGTAGCAGCAAACACAGTAGCAAAAGCCATGCTAAAAATGGTTTAATTATGCATCAAGGATTTTGCTGAAGTACTATAAAATTGTCTTAGGAAATTGTGTCTGTGATTGGTCAACAATTACATGACATTTGTTGTGTGTTTTTGTGCATTTTATTTTACCTTTTGTGTTGAATGTGTGGCTTGAAACTTAACAATATGGCTGTCTCATTCCCCACCAAGCTAGGAATAACCTCTATAGCCTCTGATGTGTCTATGAAGAAACACACTTTACTGAAAAGAACATAGAGATACAGAATGTGTGACCAGTTTGAAACCAGGAACGATATAAGTACAAATTTCTAGTCCCTCCAAAAGGTGTTTAACATGCCTTCAGTGTCTGAGGTTTATTTTTAACATTTGATTTCCTTCATATTTGCAAAACACAGAGCCGACATCAACACAATCCCCCACTTGCACATTTTGATTTACCTTTGGTTCAACCATGTGATTGCAGAGCAAGGTCACTAAAATAGACAGTGAAGCCAGCACGAAACTGAACAAAAGGCATGCTACCTAGGCTTGGTTATATTTTGTTTAGGTTTTTTTGTTTGTTTGTTTTCTTATTCTTTCAAAAAATGTCTGTTTCGTGTATTTTTTCTCCTTGCTATATATGTTTTTTTATGATGATATTGCAGGGTTACTTTCCTTTTAGCTGAGAAATGAAGTTTTCTGCGGAGTCTTGTGAGTCCCATCCTCTATTCTAGATCTTTCTGTGATGTGTAGGTGGAGGCATTTCAGCTGGTTGTGGTTGCAGTATGGATGGAGAGGTATGCCTGTTAAGCAGCATGTGCAGGAAATTGGAGGCCAAGAGTAGAATGAAGGAGGGGTCTGCCTCGGCTGCTCTGGCTGTGTTGTGTTGGAGCAAGGGTCCTGGGACGTTGAACAGAGGTCCCTGCTCAGCTTGGTCACCCCAAGGAATGGACATGTCCCTCCTTTCTGTTTTCTATAGCATTGGGATCCCGACAGGAGCACTCATCTCGTATGTCACAGGACATGGGGAATGGAATCACCTGAGTGGGACGGAGAAAAAGATACATTTAAAAAGTATAGTAGCCTGTAACTTACAACCCAACGGCAAAACAATGATTTCAAATTACAGTCAAGATTCCAAGTTTCCAAAAACACCAAATGTTTCATGCTGAATTCCAGGGAACTCTATAAAAATGCATTGTTGCAGTGCCCCCAAGAAAGACATATACAGTAAAGTATAAGCATTTTTTAACCTGACCCAACTATCGACGAATTTCTGTTTCAAAACTGATCTGATCCTACGCCGCTATGGTTAAAGTTTGGCCAGTTTTAAACGTAAAAAGAACTTGACTAGGGTTAAGGAAAGATCATGATTCAGGTTAAAAGTACTGCTTTGTTAAGTTTAGGGGACCTTTGTCATCTTGGTTACAATACTTTACATTGAGGTTAGATTGTGGTCGTGGTTTAAAAAAACAACATTGACTGGTTGGTAAGGGGTAATGAACAGTGGTCTCCCTCATTAAGTACAATTTTTTTGTTGACCCATCCATCCATCCATACCTCTGTGGACTTTGTTGCACTTTATTAACGTCACTTGACTTCTTCCTTTGCCCCTGTCATAATTACTACAGCAGCTAGATGCCTTTGTCACATGAACATAAATAATATTTTTGGGCATCTGCTGAAATTACTGATTGTGTTGTTTGCCTTGGGAGGACAGTCTCATAAAATATAATAATAATATAAGTTTTTCATTTGATTTAATGATGCCACCATCACAACAGTGCTGTAGCAAGTAGATACCAAGCAGACAAGTAAAAAATAACAAACTAAGAGGTGTTCAATTCATGAGTCACAGTTAGTTGTCTCCATGGAACATGTGAGTGATAACATTTTAAGTACTGATTGCTATTTTTTAATTTCACTAATATTTTATCTCATTTTGTTATATTTGGTATTATATAATATTCCCAGAGGACATTCACATCACAGAGCTTTCTCAGTCTCTGTGTTTGTCAGATGCACCTACAAATCCTCACATACAAAAACTAGCACTCTCTTTCACTCTCCTCAAAGTTGATTTAGGCCAGATTCTTGCAAATATCAAACAGGTTGGAAATTAAATAGGGGTGGTTCTCATTAGGCCATTTTGTAATGGGTACATCTACTCTGTATACAAAGTGTAACTAAACTCAGAGCTAAGCTGAAGCCTCCATGGTGTTGTTATTCTAACAGTTCATGCACTGTTGCATCAATTTAGAACAACAAAAGAAGCAACTAATTGTGTCAGCAGTGTGCAGCGACAAGAAAACAATGGACTTCTTATGAGAAGCAACTTTTTGTCATAGAAGATGAATGATATATATCACAATCTCAGAATATCAGACAAATTGATATCCCAGTTTATTTGATGGGCTGATGTCAAAGTGAAATACTGTAGGTGAAAATAGAACCGGAAGATCAGTGGCCATTGCCCCAGGCGTTTGACGTCAGTGGATAACGTTGGCAATGCGTCACCAGCACCAGCTGCTGCTGCTTTGTCTACTTGCCTCTCAAGGGGCATGCTTCAGCTGTTTGGGTACACAAAATGTGTCCCCCTCCTCCAGGCCAGGAACACATGTGGTCCAAGTCATGGAAGGCAGGCTGCAGACCAAGGGCATGTCTGCATTTGTGTGCTGGTGGCTTATCAGATCAATCTGTGGGGGCCTGCGGCCAGTGTCGCTTGTTCTTGTTAGGGTTGAGTGGTATTGCCTTTTTTGCACAAAGGATCTCTGTATACAATGTAAAAGTAACAACAATATTGGCCACTGCAACAAACACAGATACTTAGTTGACTGTGTGCCTCATGCCAAAGACAGCTATTAGTTCAATGCTATTACTGAAAACTGCCTGGCTGCTATGGGAGGAGTTTTTTCCAGGGGAGGGTCATGGTGCTATTATCTGAATATACTGCTCTATACAGTAATTACCGAGACTACTACTGTAATGCCATCAAACAAATTGCATTATGAGCTAATACTCTCTGGAACGGTTAGTCAGGTAATTACTAAATGTATTAGCAAAGAATGAGAAAGAAATGACAATTTCCCATTTGCTTAAAAAGATGCATTCATAACAATAGTGCCCATTATACTGCACACTATCATCATCAAAGTTAAGGACTTTGAAGCTGACTCACTTCCTGAGTGACTGACTAAGCATGTACATCCAACTTCCTCTTGTTGTGCTAAATGTTAATGGAGTTTGCTTACCACTAAGGCTAATTGTTTTATTTTTCACTGATTTTAACAGAAAATACACACATTTCTTAAAAGAAGCAGAGCACTCTAAACTGATTTTGATCTAGATTAATGTTCCCATGTGGCTGAAGGTTGTGACAAGAAGACTCTGACCACCATTAAAACAAGTTCCTCAACTCCAATCTTTCAATAATAGAAAATGAAGAGGGAAATGAGTTGAAAAGGGAGATGGGCTATAAATTAGGAAGCACAGTACTTAAAAGAAGAAATTGTTTAACTACATAGTGTTGTGATGCAAAGAGTACATACAGTCTCTTTTTATTTATAATCAGGTTTTCACCCAAGATTTTTCAAATCAGATTTTCTTTCAATAAAAAACTTAAATAACAATCTCTCTCATCTTACAACTCACTTTCTTTTAGTTTTGCTAAATGTACGTGATGAAATTAGTCTCACATTTTTGTTGGATAGCAGTGTAAAGTAAATGTCAAGTGTAAAATGTTATAGTTGGTGGTAAATGCAACACACAGGAAACACCACCAATACTTTGTGAGAGTCAGGGATTTACAGACAGCAGGTCTGAGGAATGACATGCGGGAGCATGCTAGTCACTGAGGAGCAGTGACGCAGGCGCCCCTTTGAAATGGGGTATAAAATAGGTTGTTTGTGTGGAGGGGTGTTCCTAATGTGAGGGCCAGGTGGGCAGTGCCCAGACTCCTCTGAGAAAATTAGGCCTACACGTGATGACTTTACAAGCCCAGGGCTGGACACACTTCAGGAACAGCTGTCAACCGCATGAGCAGAGTTTCCTCTATGGCATTTTGAAGCCAAGAACATGGGGCTCCTCACTCCCACCTGACTCGTTCTCTGTTTAATTACACTATCTCTCAGTTTCACACCTTCTCCTTGTCTCCTTTAGAGTTTCTTCCTTCCTCACTTCCCCTCCAAGGCCACTTCTGTTTATCTCTCTATCTAGAAAATGATGGTGGGTGGCAAATTTGACATGGTTTACTTTGACCTTGACCTCCAGGGTGGCTGGGCCAGCTGCCACATCTGGCCCTGACTTGAGGTTCTCTCAGGGTGGCTGGGAAATGGGACTGGTTGGCCTTGTGGGCCTGGGGGCCCCCTATTGCTGCCCCATGTCCCAGGGCTGGAGGAGGTCTGGGGGAGGACACCCACTAAGAGCAACATGAAAGACCTTCTAAAGAACACAGACCTCATCAGAGCCCCATCCTTCCATCTCAGGAACAGGTCAAAATAACACAGAGTTCCTCTCTTTTCTCTGTGTGCTGCATGGGCAAGTTAGCCTATGCTTAAAGGGAAGGAGGTGTGCAAGGGAAAGAGGGACCAGCTGATCTAGGGATGCATAACACACTGTTCATTAGCAGGTAACACTTTTTATTACATTTTTGTCTTAATATTTCAAAATATATTAAGAAATATTAAATAGAATACAGGCTGTTTCCCATATAAATCTAAAATGTAATAACTTCACAAACAGTGAGCTGGGCTTTGGCCGACTCATGCACCTACAGTCAGTCTCCTGATTCCAAGCAAAACTGCATAACAGCACTGTGTTTTTCTCATGGCGTATCACATCAGTTAGTCAGTTGTCAAATAAATCAGTCGCTAATAAATTACTCGCTAGAAAATTGAGCATAGTGTAAAATCTGACAAAAACATAGAGAGAGAGTGCAGAAAGAAACATACAACAAGAACATTGAGTTTTAAGATTAGGAAGGAGAACAAGAAACTTAAGAACAAAAGAACACATAACTGAGTTTGGCAAAATAAGTGCATGCACTTGGCATCAGCAAACAGCCAAAACCCCTAAAAACGGTGGGGGGTGTGTTATTGCATTGCAGTGGCTTGACAAGGTAAAAAGCAACTCTTAATGCCACGACCAAGAAGTCCCTGTATATGCGAGTGCCTGCTCCTATTTGTGCCTCGGCCTGTTCCTTACCTTTAACCGCCCTGGCAGAGCTTTGGCAATGGGAATAACTTAGCTGCACTTAGACATTTAAAAAATAAAGAGCTGCTGATAGCATGCACTTTTGGCATCAAAGTATGTGAATATTTGGAAAATTAGAGAAAGAAACATTATTCACTACTGATAAACAGCATACTATCTACATATCAGTAATAGAAATTATATAGGAATAGGTTAAATTTAAATCTACACAGCCAAACACCCAGAGAAGAAAGTGACATTTGCCATGTTGTTTTGCAAGGGATTTGTCTCTGTGACTCACCAAAAGAGACAGAGAGGAAAAGTGGTCAACTGTGGCAATGGTGGCTATCGCAGACCATCAGCTTAGACACGAACATCAATTGTGACACATAGCAAGTCACATAATGAGCATACTTGTGCCAGACCGAGCGCTGTAAACAGGGGCGAGAGAGTGGGAGGGTTCTCAGCACTTCTCCAAGTCCCCAATGCAGAGAGAACGCCATACAGGCACATTTAGAAGAAGTTGTTTTAGAGATGCCAAGCCATATAACTGTATAATTGGTGCCCAAGAAAGGAGTTCTTTCCAAACTGGGGCCGTTACCAAAACAGTTTGCGCAGGCAGCCCTCAGAAAGGCATTTCCCCATACCCTTGCCTCCTCTCTTCCCTGTCCCTCTACATCCAGCCAACAGCTTGCAACTATTAAGGGGAGATCCTGTGGTGACCTTACCTTCAGCCAGTCCTTACACCTTCAAAGCTCCTGGGGTGGAATAATACACAGCAAGTTGTCCAGAATTCCTTAATACATAAATCTCTATCAAAATAAAAGACGAGAGAAGCATATGCCAGGAAATGGGGGTAAAAATTATTGAGTTCCATTGCTTTTTACAATACTGCTCTTTTTCTCTTTCCCCGGTTATTTACCTCTTATCAGGATGAAACTGAGCTGACACGAAGAAAGGTAAGACTACAAAACTTTAATAATTGCTAATAACCTGATTCTTACAATAGAATTTAAGCATTTTTGAAAAGAGTAGAAATTGCCCAATTGTTGTATCTGGAAGAAATTTTATTCCATTCCAAAAATTATGATTTATCATAATCAAATATTGAATCCTTTCAGATTCGAGAGGCATGGCGTTTGATGTTAGGACACACAATAATAAACAATCATAAATCTGCTGTAAAGAAGGCATTTCCAGCCAAAGAGGGGTGAGCAGATGTTTTCATCTCGTCTATGAACATTTGGTTTCAGATCACAAATAAACAAGTGAGGCAGAGGAGGGTTTTTTTTTTTTACCTTTGGACTCTTTGCACGGACTAAAATGTCAGAAAGATAAATGACTCTGGATGATGAGGGAGAATGTCCTGTTCTTCTCTCTTTACCTTATTATCAAAGATAAGAGGGAAACAGTAGATGTAAAAGATTTTGTCAAATGGACAAATAAGATGTGTGTGTTGTTGTATGGAGGGGCTCATATCATTATTCTCATGTGCTGTGTAACAACCCACAGGGGACAACAGCACTGAGCTAGATTCCCACTGAGTGACCAGACTTCATGTGCATAACAATTGGTGACTGGTGTGTCTGTTTGTGAGTCTGTTCATGTGCTGTTTGTGTGTGTGTGTGTGTGTGTGTGTGTGTGTGTGTGTGTGTGTGTGTGTGTGTGTGTGAGAGAGAGAGAGAGAGAGAGAGAGAGAGAAAGTGTGCGTGAGAGAGAGGGAATGTGAATGAATATTGGAAAGTGAATGAGTAGGAGAAAGACTGAATGAGAAGCAGAGAGTCAATGTGAGTAAGAATGAGAGGTGGGAAGAAGCAGTGTGTGTACATATGTGGTTGTTTCACAGGCCTCTCTTTACAACTACATGTGAATATTTCTAAAAATACATGCTTTTCGTTTTATGGGCTATAACACCCTAGAGTAACTGAGATACAGTTAATATGTGTAAGGGGGTGAAAGAATATCCTATTTAAGTACTGTTAATTGACTTCACAAAGCTTATAATATTCAGTTTTTGTGAAGGTGTTAGAGAGGTGTTGATTCAACTCCATGGTCATTTTGAATGATGCCATTCGTGGTGCTGTTGAATTGTATTGCATTGTACAGCCAGATGTTTCTCTTTGAAGCAGGGTCCTCCACGCATGTCCCAGCAATATGCAGCTAATTTTGGTGCTTCTCAGTTCGAGGACAGCAAACCTCTAAGAGGAAAAAAGGGACTGTAGCACACATTGATTTGCTGCCTTTGACTGTGCAAACAAATTAATGTTTCAGCACTACTGTGTCGTCATCGGAGTCAAGGTGTGGACAAAGATATGAGGCAAACACACATTGTCAACCTAGAACAGGCATACAATTGTCACCGGCTTTTTCAAATCTATTGTATAATGGATCCAAGGGTGGGAGTTGCTATAGTCAATGTCCCTTTATTACCCTTAAAAGATGTTTGTATTATTTTGTCAAATCTCATTTACATCAGTGAGGGTGACTAAATAACATGGAACACGTCTTTGAGTAATGTGTGTGTGGCACCAAGCTCATTTGTTCCTATTAAAAACGTAAATCTTAAGGCACAATATATAGTTTAATTTCTTAAAAGACTAAATAAGTTCTTAAAACAACTGGACTTCTGGAGAAGAACACTGATTTCCCGCCTAAGAGGAAAACAGTGTCTGTTGTTGTCACCCAGTAAGTGTGCTATTGAGCAGCTTAACGGAGTGAGATGGTTAGAAATGAGTTACAGATTCCTTTTCTCATATGTTGTGTCATTATGTTCTGAGAGCTTTTTATGCAACTCCACTCCTTGGTCGCCTGCCACGCATGTGTTTAGTTTGGGGAAAATCAGAATCAGGTGCAAAATACCCTGTTTTCTGTTTTGATTGAGTTGATCAAATAGGGATGGCTGTGAGGATAAGCTTCGCCCAAGAGGAACAAACAACTAAATCCAAATGCCAAGTACCAAAATGATAATTAATACAGACATTTAAATGTGGGGGAAGAAAACATCAAAGCAATAAAACAACAAAATGAATTTGTCAAGAAGGTTGTTTGGTTAATAATTTAAAACTGACATTGAGGTTAATTTGAGTTTTATGCAACTATGGTATTTTTATATTAGCCAAGGTATTAAGCAATGTGTGTATGCAAGCAAGCAGCATCAATTACGAAGAGTTAATGGGCTCACAAACTAAAGGGATTATATCAAATATCTGGCTTTTGTTTCCATATCAGTTCCACATATCAACTTCATTTCTTAGTGTTTCCTTTTTGTTTTTCACCCACAGTAACCTTCCTCGCCCCTTGCTTCTGGCAGCTGATAAATAAAATTGTGATTGGTTATTTAAGAGCAATTTTTCGTATGCTTCCACATAGTTTTTAAGGGGAATACTAGTGGAAAACAATAGCCAGACTTCAAACAATTCCAAGGCAAAATGCCTTTAAGTAGAATTTGACAAGCAGCCTGGAGTTCTTGGTCCCAGGTCATCAATCCACTTACTGTATCATACTGTAGCAGCCCACTGAAAATAGCAATGTTTCAGTAGTTGGAATAGAATGGCTCTTCATCCAGTCTGTCTTTGCTAGTGTGACACTGTATAAGTGGGTAATTTGATCCTCTATTGCCTGTAGTGATTATTTCAGCAAACTGGTAACACCTGTTTTGCAGACACTACTACTGACCATCGGCATGTAGCATCCTTGGCTTGGAAATACAGCAGCATGGAGCAGACTCCTCTACAAGGAATAAAGTCCAACTTCTGCAACCTGCTACAACCTCCTTAGTTGCAGCAGGAAAAAAAATTAGATAGATAGATTAGATAGATAGATTAGATAGATTAGATAGATTAGATAGATTGATAGATAGATAGATAGATAGATAGATAGATAGATAGATAGATAGATAGATAGATAGATAGATAGATAGATAGATAGATAGATAGATAGATAGATAGATAGATAGATAGATAGATATGTTTGTTCAAAGTCTGTGGCTCATATATTTTGCTGTAGCAGACCAAATGACCAAACATGGAATTTAATTATTTAGTCTTGGACTGGTCTTAACCCCTTTTTGGGAAGTGGACCAAAATGTCAAAACCACGCATAAGATGTTAAACTGAGCATGCCCCCTGATGTACAACAAAACAAATCCTAACTCTAATGAGACTCATAGCCTGCTCTCCACTGGCCCCGCTCAACCTCTCATTGCAGCAGTAATTCAATGGAGTCTATTCTCCCATTGGGGTCTGTCAGTAAAAGTGAGTTATGTAAGTTCTGGCTGAGCCCCTGCACTGGATTGGAGCCAGAAGATGTAGAGATGAGATAGCGTCAATCAACAGCAGCGAAACCACTTCAGGAGTGAGGTCACTTCCCAGTGGGCTGCTCACAGACTTTCCTGCTACTATTGAACTTAGGATACAATACCTTTCAGTTTCTCACAAAAGTGAGTACACCCCTCACATTTTTGTAAATATTTGACTAATTTTTTTCATGTAAAAACACTGAAGAAATGGCAGTTTACTACAATGCAATTAGCTGTAAAATTGCTGCCATTACTGACCATTGGCCACCATTATTTTCCAGCACTGCCTTAACCCTCTTGGGCATGGAGTTCACCTGAGCTTCACAGGTTGCCACTGGAGTCCTCTTCCACTCCTCTATGACAACATTTCGGAGCTGGTGGATGTTACCTTGCACTCCTCCACCTTCCGTTTGAGGATACCCCACAGATGCTCAATAGCGTTTAGGTCTGGAGACGTGCTTGGCTAGTCCATCACGTTTACCCTCAGCTTCTGTAGCAAGACAGTGGTCGTCTTGGAGTTTTGTTTGGGGTTGTTATTATGTTGGAATACTGCCCTGCAGCCCATTCTCCAAAGGGCGGGAATCATGTGCTGCTTCAGTATGTCACAGTACATGTTAGCATTCATGGTTCCCTAAATGAACTGTAGCTCCCCACTGCAGGCAGCACTCATGCAGCCCCAGACAATGATACTCCCACCACCAAGACACAGTTGTCTTTGTAGTTCTCACCTGGTTGCAGTCACATAATCTTGATACCATCTGAACCAAATAAGTTTATCTTGGTCTCATCAGACCACAGGACATGGTCCCAATAATCCATGTCCTTAGTCTGCTTGTCTTCAGCAAACTGTTGGTGGGCTTACTTCTGCATCATCTTTAGAAGAGGCTTCCTTCTGGGACGACAGCCATGCAGACCAATTTGATGCAGAGTGCAGCTTATGGTCTGAGCACTGACAGGCTGACCCCCACAGTTTCAAGCTCTGCAGCAATGCTGGCAGCACTTATACATCTATTTCCTAAAGACAACCTCTGGATATGATACTGAGCACATGCACTCAACTTGGTTGACCATGGCGAGGTCTGTTACGAGTGGAACCTGTCCTGTTGAAACGCTGCATGGTCTTGGCCACCATGCGGCAGCTCAGTTTCAAGGTCTTGGCAATCTTCTTACAGCCTAGCCATCTTTATGTAGAGCAACAATTCTCCGGAGAGTTCTTTGCCATGAGGTACCATGTTGAACTTCCAGTGACCAGTATGAAGGAGTGAGAAAGCGATAACATCAAATTTAACACACCTACTCCCCATTCACACCTGAGAGGATCAGAATCAGTTTTATTTGCCAGGTACTTGCAGGTACACATACGAGGAATTTGACTTTGGATTGTACAATGCTCACAATGTGCTTACTCATACAATAATAATACAATAACACAATAATAAAATCATTCACAGGCTACAGTATAGAGAACACAAATATACACACAACAAACAGAAACAAAAACAATATAGACATATTGACAAATAGTGCAGTGAGCAGAGTGCAAAGGATGCAAGAGTAAAATTATTTTTATCATTATTATGTAAATGTCAGAGGTGGATGTGATATGCAGTACACATATACATCCATACATACGTATGGATGTTGGAATAAATAAATGAAGTATAAAGTATTAATAAATTAATAATATTAGTAATAAAGTAGTTTGTGCAAGTGTTACAAACTTGAGGTAGATGGGTTCACAGGAATTGTTCCTGACACTGTTAGTCAGAAATCAGCTGTTCGTCAGAGTGATGGCTTGTGGGACGACACTGTTCCTGAGTCTGTTGATTCTGGTGTACAATGCTCTGTAACGGCTATCAGAGGAGAGAAGCTGGAACAGGTGGTGTCCGGGGTTCGATGGATCTGCAGTGATGTTTCCTGCTCTTTTTCTGACTCGGGAAAGGTATAGGTCCTGAATGGAGGACAGGTTTGCGCTGATGATCTTTTCTGCAGACCTGACTGTCCATTGTAGTCTGTCCCTGTCCTTTTTGGTGGCAGATCCAAACCAGACAGTGATGGACGTACAGAGGACAGAGTGAATGATGTAAAAGTGGATCAGCAGCTCCTTAGGCAGGTTGAGCTTCCTGAGCTGGCGCAAGAAGTACATCCTCTGCTGGGCCTTCTTGATGATGGTGCTGGTGTTGGGCTCCCACTTTAGGTTCTGGGATATGGTGGTTTCCACAGCTGACACAGGGCTGTTGAGTATGGTGATGGTAGGGTAGAGGGGGGGGGCTCCTCCTGAAGTCCACGATCATCTCCGCAGTTTTGAGCTTGTTAAGCTCCAGGTTGTTCTGACCGCACCAGAGAGCCAGCTGATCAACCTCCCATCTGTAGGCCGACTCATCACCATCCCAGATGAGGCAGAAGATCGTTGTGTCTTGTAACACTAACGAGTCACAGACACCGGGGAGGAAAAATAGCTAATTGGGCCGAATATGTACATTTTCACTTAGGGGTGTACTCACTTTTTTTGCCAGTGGTTTAGACATTAATGGCTGTGTGATGGGGTGGCGATGGAGCAGTGGATAAGACTACGCCTTTGGTGTGAGAGACCCAGGTTCAATCCCCCACTGTGACCCATCCACCATTGTGTCCCTGAGCAAGACACTTAACCCCTAGTTGCTCCAGAGGCGTGCAACCTCTAAAAGCATCAGCTAAATGAATAAATGTGTGATGTGTTATTTTGAGGGGACAGCAGCTCTACAATGTTAAACAAGCTGTACACTCACTACTTTACATTGTAGCATTTCTTCAGTGTTGTCACATGAAAAGATATAATCAAATATTTACAAAAATGTGAGGGGTGTACTGACTTTTGTGAGACACTGTACATCTGATAATTAAGTTATGAAGAAAGGAGAAAAACAAACCATGGACCTCTGGACCTCTTTTTAGTCAGAGGTGAGTAATGTATGGTCATAACCATGCAGCACAGTACAATTAAATATATGAAGAGTAGTTGGTTTGCCTCTTAAAAGGGCTATATGTAGTTTTTAAATGAAAAGAATAACTTTTGTATTGCCTAGTTGTTAAAGGATGTAACCTCACATAAAAATTAACCATTCGCCAGCTTTCTCTGTTGCTTGTAACAGCCTGCATGCCACTGTATGTGAAGAAATCGGGTCCCCCAAATCCATTGTCTTACATAGGCTGTGATGTTCATCCATGCTCCTGAGCCTCTTGCCTACGGATTCTGCACTCAACAGCGATGATAACACTGCAGATAACGACATGGTGTCGTCTAACATCAAAAAACGACCGGATGCCAGCACAACACAGACTCCAACACAAACTCTACGTAAGGATAAATAACAAAAAAGGTTTATGGGCCGATACCCGTCAGGTCAAATGAGGATCAGATCGACGACAGGTGAAAACACAGGTCATCATCATTCGGGATTTGAGTCATAGAGAAACTTCTGCTTTGTTTTGGATGCAACTCAGAGTTGGATTTCATCCTACTGGACAGGTAAGCTAACATTACTGCAAAACATGTGACATACAGTATATTGTGATTATGTGTTTTAGTTGGCTTGACTTACGTAACGTTAGCTTGCCAGCTAACGCCGATCAGTTTCTTATGTTATCCGTTGCAAATGACTAGTAATATATTTGTATGGCTTGCTAATTACTTCACTAGCTAATGCAATCCATATTATTATCCTTTGTACTGGTACAAAGTGTAGACTTGTTGAGTTGTGCTAGCTAATATTGATTCAAGGCAGGGGCCGCCAGATAGAATTTCATGGATCAGCCGCTGTTTGCTTTGTAATGTTCAATTAAGATTTATTGTTGTCTTACCAATACTCAGATACACTGCTTCTCCACCGGTCTCAGTTGCTGTAACTTACATGACCCACATAATAACAAAATGCAGGACAACAACACATTGGAAGACCCATTCAATACAGCAATGGTACTTCCTACAGTCTGTTATACTAAAGTGGCAACAATCTAATTTATAATATTCAGTCTAGCTCACTAACCGTTTTTTGTTGTGATCCAATAAATTTAGCTATGCTGACATTACTGAGCTACGTATCATGTCAGCTAAATGCAGTCAATGTAGCATGATCATGCATAGGCATGGATTAGTTCAACAACAAGCTAATAAAAATATAACTGTAAAAGTTTCAGCAGAAGTGTACCTGAGTTTCCAGCCTTTTGTTTGATGCAGACTTGTGTTATGTCAGTCTCTGTTTTGGCTGATGCCGAGTGCAGGCTGGTAATGGTTACAATCTGAAACCCCACCGCTGGAGGGCACTGAAAACTACACATGGCCCCTTTAAACCTGATTTGCCCAGAACTAATTTTGCCAGACATCTAGTAATTTGTGATAACTGCAAAAGTCACAGTGATCTTAATCTTGTACATATCTGCCTTGTCCATAATTGACTTGCAGTGCAAATTACCAGTCAAATTACCAGACACATGATGGATGTTAATTGGTTGAGTAAGTGTTACAGCATAGGGAAGCAGAGACAAAGTAAACAAACTTGTGCTGTACCCTACATATGATGGGGAGACAAGATCAGCTAATTAGCTGTCTAACTTGAAAACTGACATCAGCAGTGCACTTTACCCCAATGAATGTTTGCGTGGTTGGTCGTTCAACAAGTTAAGGTGCAGGACAATACATGTGTTTATGTTTGTAAGTTAGATAAGAAGGAGAACTTACCAGGGAAGCAGATGTGAGTTCTCCTTCAGAATATGTGGCTCTTGTAAAGCAGGCATCTGTCAGTGTAAATGTCTGCTGTGCCTATGATAAAACCCTGACGTTACTGCTTTATCCAAGATTTGACTGGCTGTACCACAATTAGGTTCACCTCTATAGATGGCTATTTGACGGTATTCTGCTGAATTACTGCAAAAATAAGGGACGCCATCATAAAACCATTTCACCATCAGAGCCACCAGAACAGATAGGTATGCTTTAGTACTGAACAGAGATGCTCACAAGTCTTTGAGCTAGAGTCCAAGTCAAGTCTCAAGTCTCTGAGCTAGAGTCCAAGTCAAGTCTCAAGTTTTTCTTGGTTATTAAGAATGCTGCCACCTGCAGCATTCAATCCAGGTTGCTGCATAGCTATAAGGAATTCTGTAACTGTAACCTGTTTTTCATTTACAGAGCACAACCATGTAATGTGAAATGCAATTATTGATGGCTTATTAAATACTGTAAGCCAAAACACAACACAAAACAAAACCCAGACTCTTAAATCCAGTGTAACGTTAACTAAATAAAACTGTGACATTGCATAATCAACAATAAAGCTGTGAATTGTTTTTAACTTACAGAGCACAACCATTTAGCCTAATGTACAATGCGTCTACAATTAATGACAGCTTTTAAACTACTGTAAGTCATCACACCACCAGACTCTCAAAACAATAAAGCTGTAACCTGTTTTTAACTTACAGAGCACAACCATAATGTGCAATGCAATCAATGACAGCTTAAACTACTGTAAGTCAACACACCCTGCAGACTCTCAAACCAGTGTAACATTATAACTAAATAAAACTGTAAGGTTATATGATCAACAATAAACCTGTAACCTCTTTCCAGCCAACGATAATAATTAAAGTGATGGCAGCCAGTAGGACGTAAATGGTTACATTAATCAACCACCACAAGTTTGGCAAACGCTCATTCATCTTTTCATAACGAACGACAGTCGTGAGGTTAACCTCTCATTGGTGGTAGCTGAATCAAGAAGCAAGCTAACATTAGATGGCCAATGCTGAGCTAAACATGTTTACTCACCACAGGTTACTAACCTATTTGCGTTCAGCATGTCTTTGATTGGGTCCTCTCTCACGCGCGGCCACGCAGCAGATGCTACGTATTACGTAGGCAGGTTATAACGGAGGGAGGGAATAAAAGCAAGCTCACCAGACGTTTTCTAAAAAATAAACATTGTTCATGAGCCCCGCGCCTCAAGTCTGAGTTGAGTCTGAAGTCTTCTGAGGACATAAATGCCATTTATAGATGTGCAGGGTCATGGTGTTTTATCACTTCCCCTCTAGGGTACTAGAAGGTACTCTTGGGTGCTTCTCACTGATATTGAACCTTTGGGGGAAAACAATATCGATGTGCCCATTTAAAAATGTCACAGTGCCACAGTGTTATTTGAAAACCTTATTCCTCTAGCAAAGGCCATGCCTTGGTCATTCCATTTCCAATGTCTCAACAGACAAAGGTTTAAATAAGAAACAAATAATAAACATCAGGGAAGAAACATGATTATTTATCTCTGCAAGACTAAGGACCCAAAATGTGCATGAAAAACTGCATGAAGGTGGACCAGAAGCAATCATGGGAACTTTGATCGTAATGTGGAAGACCCAAAAAGGAAATGAAGAGGCTCTCCAGTCAGACACACTGACACTGCCAGTGAGGCACATAGACTGGAATATAAATCCAGCCAGACATACAGATGAATATGCCAGGAGTACAACTAAAGTCCCTCACCAGATTCACAGAAATAGGCCAAGCCAGAGAAGCAGATGCTGCAGCACAGAAGCTACAACACACTTCAATCAGATCCCTTGCCAGCAGCTGGCTGAAATGAGCCAGACAAAGTACATCCCTGAATTAAGACAGTTACTACCACAAGGATGACCAAACTTTTGTCACGCTCAGCCTAATGCTGAAATACAACACAGCCTAGTGTTGACAGATTAAAAAAAAAGATATAGTTGTTATTAATCAGAAGAAGAACGAGTATGTTCTTAAAGTCTGTCCTTTACTGTTTGTAATAACTAAGTTTACAATCACTACCCAGATTATGGGTAGTGGGCAACTTCACATCAATTCAGGCACTGTTAATGAATTAATGCAATGTTTACACATTAGGAAACTGAATACCACAGAAAAACAAGGACTAGTGATGAAGTCTGAAAACTCCCTCTTTCTTGGATGTGGAATCAGTAATCTGTCTACCAGTTATCTAAGGTTGGACACGAAGCAAAGGAAGGAAGAATCTGTTTAAAGATGTTCCAAGGGGTGAAATACAGCAGTCTTCAACAGTATATTTAGTTGTGGTTTCCATTATACTTACCTTGTGTAGGTGGAAATGATCGTTCATAAATGTTAAAGCTTGATAATGGAAACATGCAGCCTCCACTTGATGCATGGCGGTGAGAAAGTGAAGTCCAAGCGGGTTCGGCATAGGTAAAAGGAAAAAATGCTCACATGTGGGGAGAGGGATTTTATTCCTAAAGGCTTGTGCAGACTACACAACTTTCAGCATTGGCCGTGCGGTTCACACTACATAACTTGTCGTCATGTGACGGGAGTCTGAAGCCGTTGACGCGTTCACACTACGTGACTGATCAGTGACAGAGGGTCAAACTACACGAGCTGACAAGGACTCACCCGACGCTGGTCTCCAAACCACGTTTTGTTAAGAAAACGTGGTTTGGAGACCATTTTGTGAAATGTGGAACGGGAAGTGCGCAATTCTACACACAAAACAGGCATTGGCTGGATGTGGATGTCCATTCGACCGACTCTTCCAAATATTTGGCATGCTAGATATCTGGCAGACGTCGGTGATGTGTCAGAAATGTGTTGGGGAGCCGTTTTGATGCGTTGTGTAGTTCACACATAATGACTAGCGACTGCCGATCGACTGCTGATTTACTTCCGGTCACAGCCTGACGGTCGCCGAGCTCATTGGGCTAAAAATCGTGATAGTGTGAACTAGGCTTAAGCTATCTGTGACTCGAGCGTTGGGAAACAAACATTGATTGTTTATTAGTGGGACCAGAGCCAAATCCATCATCAACTCTTTGTCTAAAGGATGAGATTTATTCTGAGGTACAAGCATGCCGCTCACCTTCTTGGTCTTGACAGTGGATTGGCAGCAGTCTCCTCCGTCATAGTTGCAGAAGGCTCTGTTGTTGACCGCATCACAGTAGTTGTCTCCCCTGAATGGCTATACCAAACAGATAGCGTGTCAATTAGTCAAAAACACTGAGCGAGGAATGTACCACCTTTAAATTGGTTGATAATGAAGAAGCCTTTTGGCCTTTTCTTCTGGTGGTAGTTTTCTCTTGAGTATTTATGTGCCTTTTAAAGGTCTCTGGATAAATTTGCTGATGAACATAATACATTAAATTTCCCTCATCTTTCAATGTGACTTTTTCAGCCCTTAGTGGACCTGGCCCATAAATCAACCTGAGGACACCATAAACTATTCACTGCACAAAACACTCCAATAAGGTGATTTATTGGGTTGGCCCCACCTTCTCCACTTGGGTTACCAATCAGGTTATCCAATTGGCCTAAACTGAGTAGATGATATAATTCTTCCATGAAATGGAGTTCTTCCATATGTGAATGCATCATTTTTAGAGGAATGACAGGTTTAGCACATTATCATGTGTGTAAAGATGACTGTAAGACATAATAAATCAGTAATTACAAGAAATTGCAGCAACTTTAAAGGTGTCACTGAGCCACATTAATTAGTCTGATACTAGATACCCATGTAGCAACAGCATTTTTAACCGGCTTACAAATGCCTAAATGACCTCTGCTAACAACAACCTGCGCCTCAGCAACTGACATAAAAAATAAATAAAAAATCTCCATGTGGAGAATTTCTTGCCAGTGTCTTAAAACACTACTGTATTTTTAACCTGATCTGCTATCCTGTAGAAAAAAAACTAGCCGCCAATCTTAGTCTTTCCTGGAAATATGACTAGACCTGTAAATCCAAATATTCTGACAAAAGATTCAGCCTCCACCTACAGTACAGGCTGGTCTGAGTGTTTTACTTGTCCATCATCTGCCAATCGATTGTCTGTCCAACTACATTGGCCAAACACAGTCAATAAAATTTTATGAAACTACATTTGAAGGTTAGTAAGATTGAGATTCGTGTCTATACTTGGATCGGGCAAAATATTATATCTGGCAAATTCCTTATCACTTTGTTTGGTTTAGGATCAAGGAAGGTAGAATGATAAAAGTATGAAAATACTGTATGACAGATGAGACTATTACTCCACAAATGTGATTAAAAAAATGTAACTCAGGTTGAGCCCTTACCTCACAGCCTTTGATGCAGTGGAGCAATTCGGGGTGTGGATACCATTTCAGGCCCATTGTACAGACTATACTCTGAAATATAAAATAAGAGTTGAGGTGAGAAATGCTGATCATTTCAATGGTTGGGATTATTGTTTGGGTTATTTTCCTTATGGACAGCATTTGAACTGCTTTGCCAAGCCTGTGTTCTTTTTACCTGCATTTCAGTCCACATAACTCAGACTAAAGCCACTGGGCACTCTAGCTGCACATAGACACGCAAACACACCTAACACAGTGAAACAAAAGGGTTTCCTGTGCTACACATGGAAGCTTTCATTGTGAATCCTTCTTTGATTTACACTGACCTTTTTTCACCTTAGAACAAAGCTGAATAAGTTGATTTTGACAAGATATAACTTGGTAAAGATGCTGTATTTTATAACTAAGTCATGGCCCTAGGAGGGCAAAGAGCTGAGCAAGAGAGAGAGAGAGAGAGAGGTAAAGAATACCATGTTTTCAAATATTTTTTCAGAATGTGTGGAATCCCATCCTGTTCTCCCACTGTGTTCTTCATTGAAATGCAACAGAAACCATTTGTGCTCAGTGGAGGTGGGCAGCAATGTGCAAAAACATGTATACTCGCATATGCAAATGCATTCATTTAGGCATATACTACAGGTTATCAAATGCATGTTCACATGAATCATGATCAAAAGTGCCATTCACAGCAAAGGACTGGCTGACCTCAGATTGTCCATTCTCAGACCCCTGTGTCCCAATATCTCACAAAGTTGACGTGCTTTTCTTTTGTTGCTGCAAACTAAGGTATTTTCCATTTCAGTGTTGTCAGCAAATCAATGCAAAAAAGAAAGATGGGGGGTTGAAGGTGGAGAGAAAGAACAACATAGCATCTGAGGACAACTGAGAGCTGTGGGAGTAATTGGTCTACTACTGTAGTTCCGCACAGGAGAATGCAGGCCCCTTCTGTGGCATGTGTGCATGTGTTCAATTGTGAGGGCTACAGTGATTAGTTCCTATATGGTAAAAGATTAAGCACATTATTTTGTTTTAGAGGTCAAACTTTTTGCAACTACAGTACTTTTATTCTCTTTTTCCTGTGTTCTGCTATGATGATGTCATCTAGAAACTCCTTCTCTCCCCCTCTCCCTCATTTGCTCTCTCTCTCACTCTTTTTTCCTCTCTCAGCAAGGCCGTAAATCATGATAATCCATGATCGTGGCCTGGCCTCACCCCTCACTACGTATAGGATCCTCACCCTCCGAAGCCTCCCCGGGGCGCTGATACCACATAAAAATAGATCCCTATCTCAGCGCCACCACAGACGAGGTCATGTCATGTAGAAAATGACTAATTCCACAGCAAGCCCGACAGGGTAATTTTGCTGATAAAGGGGGAGGAGGGTGCTGGGGGCGCAGAATCGTTAAGAGATAGAGGGACAGGAAAAAGAAAAGGAGGAGGTGGAGGTAGGGAAGCAGGAGAGAATTCTAAGTGGGTCACACTAAGAACCGAAACACAACTAGTTTAAAGGCAATAAATCAACATCACTTATTAAGGTGGGCAACACTAACCTCCAACTCAGCAAAGTAGAACTACAAAGTGGATTTGGGGACATGAATTCTCCTTTAGATAGTGTATGAAGAATCCCATACTAGAGGGGTGTTAAAAGGTATGTTACGATGTCTATTCCTCCTTACTACACTCCTACTGTAACTACAACTGCTAGCCATGGTTGTGATTGATTTCTTTTTCCACCACAGCAACCTCCTCCTGTTCTTGTTTCTTTATACCATTTCGTGACAGCCCTGTGCATTTCTTGTATCTTACCTCAGCCATATGTGTCTCTCCTGCTTAGCCCTTTATTACATTGCCTGTTGCATCTATTTTTCTGCTGCTACAATTAAATTGGCAGCATGCTCAAGGTGGAACGTCAAGGATCCCTTACCCTTTGACATTAGTGAAATTGCAAACGTAATATCCTACAAATTACCACATTTTGCCATAAGGCAATTTTCTGTCTGCACATAAATTTTATTGCTATTAGAAAATGTGTAGCGTATGTGATTGTGCACATAGATGTCCATAATGAAACTGACTGCCCTTGTATTATGTAAATCAATTCAGGGATCAGGTAGTGGCTCAGGATAAAACATGGCACACGCTAAAGTGTGCACTACTAGCGAAAGTTCTTCCTTCTCCAACCTCTGAACCCTGGTGCATGTCTGAAACACTCACCCCTCCACGCTCACTTCTCCGACTTCTCTTATGCTATCCACTGCCCCCAACAGCATAGCCTAAGATCTCAAATTACCACTGAGCACAAATCATATCAGTTACACAAATCCATGAGAAACAGATCATTTCATGTCCACATAGCCCAAGCCACCCCTCTCTCTTGACATCCACCACAAAAAGCTGCTGACTCAGAGTGACTCTGAAACAAAAACAAAAGAAGTTGTAGGAAAAAATACAGTGAGAAATACAATGTGTTCCTTTACCATGGCTTCTCTTTTGTCCTTCTCTTGTTACAAAACTTGGTGCTATTTAATAAGATCTTTCTCATCTTACTCCACAGCTAAAAAGGCATTAAGCTGACAAAAACACTTAAAACAATGTGCATCAGTGACATTAATCAAGTTCAATGGGGAGAGTAAAATTAGAAGAGTAGGTGCAGTCTAATACTCTTTATATATCACACACGCACACCTACACTAATATACACACCATAGCCCTACACCACATCTCTTGACCCCACCCACAAGTTTTATAAAAATCCAAAATGACACCATGTAGGTGGGCAGGTGCCATTTATGTCTGACTGGCACTCCCACAAGGACAAGGTGTACAGTTCTGTGTTTAATGCGCTCCCCAACCATAACCTCTAACCTCTGTGCCCTTTAAACAAACAGTACTTAATCAGCGCAGTTGGTAGTTGTAAGGTACATCTAAATCAAATGAGGTCATTAACCAGTGAGCATCATAGGTGCATTTCAGAAAATGACTGTGATTACATGAATAGTCATTCGATAAGGTTTTACAACTTGGTCACAGTGGTAGGGGGGGCCATGCTCCACAAGAATTGTGCAGACGGTTTTAGTTTAGTTTTTTCAGTAGGGATTATTTTTGTTTAATGGGAAATTGAATGCTGAATATTAGTGCGGTTGCAACACTTAATTCCCAAAGATGCTATGCAGCTTTTTATTTTACCAAGAAGGTAGTTGAAATGTCATATCGAGGACAGGGATGCAAGACGGCAGCAACATGTTTTCATGCTTAATAAAAATGTCTGAAGGGTTGCCATGCTTCTAAGACAAATATTTGCAAAGCATTGAGCATAAGTGGCAGACACAAGCTGGCATTTTGCATTGTGAGTAATGGAGCCAGGATGTTGACGCTCTACGTGAAATTCCTTACAGGAGAGTTGTGGATCACAGAACTTTGTGAAGTGCGTCTGTCAGAGCTGTGAGGCGGACACAAACATACGTGCAAACTTACCTTGACTTTGTGCGGGTTCCTCCAGTGCTCTCTCAGTACCCTCTCTACTGTCATGTTGCTAGGGAGGATCACCACGTCGTTCGTACTCTCTCTGCATGTCAGCTCACACTCCTCACCTGTGTGTGTGCGCGTGAGCAAGAGAGAAACAGAAAAACAAAACCAATGAACATATGCACAAACCACACCTAGATCAAAAACATTTCAAAATACATATTCTTACCTGCCCCACTTCGCTTTCAAATGATTATGATATTGTGTGGTTTTGAAAGTGACACAAATGTTTTGGACATTTTGTTGACTCTTATTAAGAACAAGTTACAAACTGAAAAGTAACCAGTAAAGTAAAGTAAAGAGTACTGCGAAGAATAACAATAATAACAGAAGAATAACAGCACTCTTAACATATTAGTTGAAAGATGACACCAGCAGTAAGAAAACTGAATTGTTATTACATAACAGTAAATTTGTGCATACATACCTATGCCGTGTCCTCGCTTGCATGAGTATTGCAGTCTATAATGGAGGTTTTGAGGTAAAGAACACTGGCCTTTGCTGTGTGGGCATAGGCGGAATGACCCTGTCCAGTTACCGTCCTTCCTACAGCGGATCACATTAGACCCCGCTCCCTGAAAATAACACATATATTGACTGAGAAACAATTACACACACACATTGACACGCAAACATGAGCAGACCAAGGACATTGAGATGGCATCCCATTGGAAAAGGGGAAATACAATACAATTTTTATCAGGCATCCAACCCACAATGCCTGAGTGGCAGAACAGATTAAAAGGTGTATACATTTCAAAAGTCTGTGGCAGCAGGACTATTCTGGAAATCAATAGCAATCTAATTAGCATGGCGTCAAATTGAGTAGGGCTAAGGGAGACAGGGAGAGAGACAGGCAGTGAGGGCAGTGTAAGAAGTATCAGATAAAAGACAGTGAGGAAAGCGAGTTTGTTTGGGGAAGAATGTTTTCTTACTCAGTAATTCTGCATCTTATCATCAGCTATCATGAGCACATTATACCTATATTGCATGAAATAAGAGTATATTTATAAAAATGTATATTATTTTTAACAAACAATATTTAAACAAACATGACTGATACTGTATTGCGAAGGGTCTGGGTGCTAAATAGCCAATAAACACAAATGCTTCTAATGGATTATTTTGATTGTCTTAGTCACTATTTCTGTCATATTGAGCCTAAAAAAGTGAGGATTGAAGAAGAAACAGAAGAAGAAAAAGAGAGGTCTACTCTTACACACATGACAAAAAGAAGACAAACATATAGGTGAAGCAAGAATAGAAAGAGAGGAAAGAGATGGACAGACCTGATTGCATGGAGCGTGCAGCAGCCTCACCGTATGGGCAGAGCCTCCTGCGGCGGCGATAGCAGTATTACCAGCAGGATCAGAGCAGTTGAGTCTGCAGACACTATCAAAGCGGAAGCCGTCAGTGCAGTGGTAGGAGCCATGGAAGATGGGAGGTGGGGGATCACAAGTCACTGGCTCGCATGCCCCCTCTAGCCAGCTGCCATCCTCTGTGCACTGGCGCTTAAACGCACGCCTAAAGGGAAAGAAGATTAACCTTTAGACTTGTGAGTTTTGGGTAACTTTAATGAGGTCTATTTATATGTTTAAGGTTATAGTATTTAAATGGTACTGCTCCATCCGTACTTTCAATCGGAAATAGTTTCTGATGAAGAACCAAATAAATCAACAACAACCATTTGTATTTCTTTCTTCACCTCTTAGGTTTGTTGGTGACATGGTAGCCTGGCTTGCACTTGTACTTGCAGAGCGTGCCCACTTTGAGGCCTGTCTCATTGCAGCGCTTGGTCTGCAGCACAGCATTGGGTACAGGAGGAGGTGCTGGGCAGCGAAGCTCACAAAGAGCCTCTGGGAAAGACCACAGACCATCTTCTAGGCAGGTAAGAGTGTTGTTTGTACCTGAGGAGAAAAGGGAGAAAAAGGGAGAAAGGGATCGATGAAAAAAGGAAGTTCAGTGTTGGTCAGTGAATTTGAATTTGACAAACAGAAAAGAAACAGATGAGAATGTGTTGATAGACCAATTTGAAATTGTTTAATGAGGATGATTAAGTGAATGAAAGTGAACAAAATAATTACAAAATCCTCGTGAAAATCCTTTCAATTATTAAATGTTTGCAGATTTATAATGTAAAATCTATTAGATATCTCATGGCAATACTGTTTAAAATGCCATAAAATAATACATACCAAAGACAATTTATTCCTGAAAATAAATATAATTAATCTCATGGACCCTAAAGATTACAGCCTGAAAATATATATCTGCATGTGTGCATGCTCCTCCGTGTATCTTACCTACAAGCTGGGCAGGCTCTCGACACTGAAAGGTGCTCTTCTTGCCGTAGGTAGTGCCCTCAGGGAAGTGGAAATGGGCAGGATGAACATGGTATTTGTCTGGCAGACCACAGTCCACAGGCTCACATGACACCTGTTTGTTCCACTTCCCATTTGCACAGGTTATGGTTACTGAAGAGTCAGACTGGAAAATAAGGCAAGATATCAAGTGAGTGTCAGATAGAGGCAGATACTGTACATAGATCACAGACCTATTCTGAAGTACGGTATGTGCATATGTAGGCATTGACACAAGCATTCATTTGCACATTGATGTGACAGATTGATGTCCCACACACATCCTCTAAATGTTTACCTCACTAAAATTGACTACAGCAATTCAGCACTCACTCCAACAAGTCTCTAATCAGCGTGTAACCTAACAAAGCTTGATCAGGCTTAGTTTACTGTATATGTCAGTAAGCCTCACAGGCTCAAGTAACTGCTGATAGCATTTGTAAGGTCAAGTCATGCCACTCAGACAACTGATATGTAACAACTGCACAATCAGCCCTAACACAAAACAGATTGACTTTGGTGGAAGTGTGACAACTTCTGAGAAACACACATGGAGAGGGAATCTTCCACAACTGGAATACAAACCTCTGTGGATTTATGGAGTTTCTGTGTAATAGTAATAATAAACAATACTAAGAAAGCCATTCCATTCACTGAAAAGATGACATTTTTGAGATCCAGATGGGTGACAAATTAAAGTAAAAGGCCACCACGAGCCTTGAGAACAGCTTTAGTGCTCCTTGCCAAGTCTGTGAAACTCTATTGGGGGGATGAACCCTCACTTATATATCGCACCTTTATTTAATCAAGTATTTGCAAGAGAGACCTGAGTACCACAGATCACATTCAGTGAGCCCAAGTGCACGGAAGCATCTATATTTGATATGACTTTTACTCTGAAAAAACATTATATTCAGGTAATGCAATCAATTAATCAATCAACCTGGTTGTCAGATGGGAAACAAAGATATCACATTACATACATAGTAAAATAAAACATACCAACAAATTAGAGTCATGATTGTTGACAATTGCCGGTCAACAGAAAAAGGGTCTTTTCCAGTGCTTCTTCCTGTGCACACTGTTCACAAAATAAAGGCAGACAGTCTCACATTTTCAAGCCTACAGAGTGCATCCTGTGTTATTGGGCCCTTACATGTTGTTGGAATGTGGGAGGAAACTGGAGAACCCAGAGGAAATCCACACATGAAGAGAACATGAAAAATCCACAAGAAACAGACTCAGGCCATGATTCAAACCCAACAGTGGTAACACCACTCTACTATGACAAAGACAAGCTTAGACTTAGCATAATATATTAACATCCCTTCCATAACCACTATGAACCTATCATAGAGAATGGCCCTTGATTAGCAGCTTTTCAAGCTACTGCTCAAGGAGCTACGACGGCCACATGTCTTGCATTAATTGTGTGTGTGTGTGTGTGTATGTATGAACTCAATGTTTATACACCCTGTACACATATCAGTGTGTAACCATTCCTGATCAACAGTGACGAGAAGATTGTGCAGATAATATAGCATTAAGGACCCAGTATTTGCTGGTATATGAGTTCCTGGAAAAAGGAATGGCAACCAAAATGTTTCCAAAACATTACATTTCAAAATGACAATCTCTTGTTCCTGACTTCTTTCACCAGAAACATTTCCTGATCTTATGTCTATTTCCTATTAGAAATAGCTCTGATTCCTGTAAATTATTTGGCTTGTAGCATGATATTTGCAGAGATGGGACCAAAATGGGGAGCCACTGCATTATCCAAACCTCAACTGTTTTCATCCTCTTCCGTTAAATAGAACCATGTAATGCAACAGGAATGCTTAAATTGATAGGCATGCCAAGAAATTTTACAACAAAGCTGTGAGAGCTCAATCATCTTGACTTTTCCTTCTCAGAAGAAAAAAAAATGGAAACCTGTGTTACTACCATGAATTATACTCTACCCTATTTTGATTGACTTTAATTACACACATGTTTTTAAAGAGTGGCCAAACTTTAAGGCCACACAAGCTGGACTCAGTTAAGATTACATATCTATTGCTTCATATCCTTCTCTGTCTTTCTGTGTATTTCTATCTTTCATCTTTGATCCCATTATATGATACTGCATAACAGTATCAGGTTCCCTCAAAATAAATAAGCTCCTTTCATATTTGGATATCCAACAAAGTAACATATGCATTGCATGTGAGTGCCTGGTGAAAAATAACTGGGTGTAGAGTTGAATGAGTCAATCATGATGAGAGGTTGTGGAAGGATCTATTTAGTGTTAATGTGCTGACTGTAAATATGTGTGCAAAATGGCACGTTAAGTAAGTTTGCGAAAATGTGTACATGTGTGTTAGGTTACAAGTTTTGCCCATCCTAAAACGTGTGTAAAACTGTGGTCAAGCAGATGCACCTACAAACACAGACAGACACCCATTTACATTTACATACATTCGCCATGAGCTGTTTTTGCATTTAACCAAGAGTGTATCCCTAAGTGTGTAACTGTTGTGTGCCTGTGTGTGCACATGTGTGGGAATTTTCCTTCCTTTAAAAAATTTACAGCTTACTCTTTCTCTTCCAGAAGCAACCTTTGGCTACTCTGCTTAATTCAAGCCAGACAGACTTACAAACAAATGAACCGACTGACAGCTTCTTCCTTCAACTTAGGGGTTTGCCTTATTTCGGATGGCACACAAACACATAAGCACATAGAAAAAGAATAGCAATAACACACAGTGCACATTTATAAGTAGAGTTATTACTGTATTGCTTAGTACTGGAATTAAGTGTAATTTATTATTGTCTAGTCCTCATGGAAAAGCACTTATGAAACAGTTATTGGAGAAAAATCTGCTTTACTTAGAAGCAGAGCTTATTTGCTTGGAATATACACATTTTCTGGTAGAAAAACACAACAGTTGCACAAATGATTCTGGACCAGAATGTGTTCAGAACAATAACATGCGGCTGGGTGTTACTGAGAATCTAACAGTACTCAGAAGCAGATATGCTTCTAAGTACATACAATTCTGTGAGAGTTGGTGTTTTTAAAATGTTGAACCACATCTGCATGGACAGAGTGGATTTCAAACTAACCAACTGTGAGAGCTTTTGTTTTGAGTGGAATAATTAAGATTTTAACTTAACTTAGCATAAACAAAGTCAGCAACATAAGGAGCAGCAGGTGACAATGTTAAAGGGCTCCACCTGTGCTTAAAAAACTATTTTTACAATGCACAACCATAACTCTCATTCACACAGGTTTCACTTATAGGCTTACGAGGGTGACACTCTGGCATTGTCAGGACAGAATAGACCTCAGACACTGAACATCAGGATGCCCTTCCATGATCCCTCTGTACAGGTGGATGGTAAAAAGTGACATTCAAAAATAGCCTGATTGACCTTAAATTTACAGTGAAAAAATGTAGAGTGTCTTCTCAGGCAGATAAACCCCCTGTGTACCTTCCTTATATGCAGAAGTGCCAGTGGGAGAGCTCCACCGCCACTGCCATATGACTCAGACGGCACGTGATGGTCAGTGGTGTCACTGTTGGATCTCTGTGGACTTCCTGCACTTACTTGATGTACAGGCACATAGTGTTCACACTTTTACTTTTTACTGGGAGGCAAAGGATGTGAGCCTGGGATTCGGTCTTTCAAGTCCATTTAAGTTATAGTTTATTAATTACTATGGTGATATTTTCCCCCCCGCATTTCACTTACTAGCTGGATCAACTCCAGCTCTGAGGTCAGTGCCTTGATGAAGGTCAATCTAATAGAGTACCTTACATTCATATCGTTTGGAGTGGGATAACACTGGACTGAGTGTTTCAAGTTCGTGCCCAATCATTCCAATCAAAGTTGCTTACTGGGCACATAGACTGAAACAATTCTTCAGATGTCCACATTTGAGTGCCCATAAAACATGCACATAAAAGACTTTCTTTGGCTGAGTTGGTTGACTGCCCGTTCATTGGAATATGATGACAATAATATGTTGATATGGCTGTCAAACCCCCTTAAATTTATATTGGATATAATGGCTCAAATTATACCAGAGGTTATTTCTAAATTTGTGTACATTTTTTCATCATTTCTTTTATAAGACCTGTGGAGGGTATTTGGGTAATTTAAAGAAAGTGGATAGGCTACCATATAGTGGCAGGTAAGGGCGGCTTGATGGGTTTGTCCTACTCTATGGTGAACAGCAGTAAAGCAAAGAGCTTGTTAAAGGAAAAGCCCATGTGAAATAAAAACAGATTTTTTCTGAAGATAGCATTATCTAAAACGGTGGTGTTCCCAGAACCACTTTGACATCCCTGAAACAAGAATGTAATTGGTTAATGAAAAGAGACAAGACTGTGCTTCATGCCGCACTTTTCAACCTTAGTTTGGAGATGTGTCTTTGTAAGCGCTGGCTATGGCTGGAAAAAGAAAGAAAGAAATGACTTAAGACATATACACTTAGGGGATATGGAAGATCTGATCTGTCTTCTATTTTATCTGGTTGAATTTTTGTTGTTTTGTTCTTTACCTTCAAAGTTCACTTTACTTTTTACACCGGGTTTTAAACTATCACTCCATCTGAGGGGGCAATGAGAGCAGATGTATCACGTGAATCTGGCCAGATCGATCTATTACTAGCCCTTTGACTAATTCCTAAAACTACTTGACATAAAGCACATTTCATTTATTATATTTGATCTTGAATGGATGTGCGCAGTGTTTCTTTCGAAACCCCATTATCTTATTTTTCTAATTCTTTCCTGCAGATGCATAGTTTAGTCAGTCACAGCTACTGTATGGCGCTGTTGAACTCAAAGAAACAACATACTGCTGTTCCCCACTGAAATCTACAGCTAGCAACAAAATCTCCTTCAAAATGTTCCATTCTATTCTCAAAACAAGGAAAACTAGATGTCAAAAATAACGTTTTACAGTGATCAGACAAAAAGCAACATATTTAGTTTATAATGAATGGTGCCCCATGTGTTTCACAGTGAGACTGTTTCTGTGTTACAACTTCCAAATGCTTTCGGGAGGAGACTTCTACTGCCCCTGGAGAGACGTGCAACTGGTAAAATCATTTTCCAGAGAACTGTTTCAGTCTTTGAGGATAAAAGACTGGACTTAAAATGGATCAACAAGCTAGAAATAGAAGGCATTCTTTCAATGGCAGACAGGGTGCATTAAAAGGATTGGATTCTGTTTTGGTGATTATAAACATCATTCAGTCTGCACATCTAGTTTGCAGCATCAACTTTCTCTTACCAGTGGCATGTCAGCTGAGCATAATGACTTATTTGTACTAAGTTTAAAATGATTTCGGAACTTAGGGAGAGGACTTTGGCAAATACATTTCTGTCACTCCTGCTAAATGCTACGTATGTACATCCGAAGCACAAGTTTTGAATGACATCGTCCATTTTAATTATCCCACCAAAAAAGTTACCATAACATCCGTAAACAATTTATAATTCCAAAAAGTGTAGTAATAATAATCTTGTATTCCAACGAGGAAAATTAAGTGAAAAATTATTTGATCAAATGAATTTGATATTAAACCAACAAATCTGACTGGATCTGTTTTAGGAGTGAATGGCTGCAAAAAGTTTTTTCTTAAATAACAAGTCCTCTAAATACCTTTGAACTGTCAGTCATCATTTGTGTTAAGCCTTCGAAGTCCAAAAAATTATATTTGGCGCAGCCCTACTTCCTTTTCTATTCTCTCCGGCCCCCCTTCACCCCACTTCCTCTGTACTGTCCTGCCTCTCCCTCTCTAAAAAGCATCATTTATCACGAAATTAATTGACATTGATGAATAGCTACATAGTGTACTGTCAATCAGAATCTAATGCAATTAGAAGTCTGTGCCGATGGTGCTCAATGGAGAGCTATTCTGATAGTGTTTGTACATAAAGTATGCATGTATGTGGATGTAAGTGTGCTTCTGTGCATGTACATGCACACACACATGTGCTTATTTCTGTGTGCAGATACAGTGTACAGTATGTACAGTACATGTGTGAACAAGATCATTTAGTGGAAGACAGAGGGACAGCTTAACCACTTTGTGTTTCTAGAAACCCTCCAAATATGACAAGTTAAAGATCCTAGCAACAGCCATGTAAAAAGAACACATTTATTGTCAGAATACTGACTAAATACCAAAAAAGTAATTATTACCCCCTCTCTTTTACACTGTAAAACCTTTCTCTCTCATGTCTCTGACTCTTTTGATAAATGTTTGTGTACGGTTTGCACCCACCCTCACATACAAACATACAATACACACACAGTTCCAGACTAAAATACACATAAAAACAAAATTTACCTTGTTCTCTGAACCTCCCAACTCTCTGAGAGAGCATTAATAGATTGTCTTGCATACTGCTTTACAAAGCCGCGGAGAAGGATAAAGTGTTTTTATGGCCTTTACAGCAGCTTGGCCCCAATCCAAAAGGTTTACGATATAGTGTCAACTACCCTGTTTGTTTGTTTACTTGTGGTGTGCATGTGTCTGTGACTGTTTATGCAGGAGATTGTCTCTACTTTACTGTATGTCTGTTCGTATCTACATGGAAGCATTTAATATGTGCAGCTGTGCAAGAGCAGTAGCAAATCTCTGCCCTTTAACAGAGACTTCAATGTGTGCAAAATGAGCAGGGATGGAGCGAGGGAGGGAGAGGGAGAAGACACTATGCAATGATGTCATCGTCCCGGTGGAGTAGCGATACAAAGTGACTGTTTGAGGTGATGGTGCAGCATGCTCAGCAAAAGACTAAACACTATTATGTCTGTGCTTGTACAGAATGTGTGTGTGTGTGTGTGTGTGTGTGTGTGTGTGTGTGTGTGTGTGTGTGTGTGTGTGTGTGTGTGTGTGTGTGTGTGTGTGTGTGTGTGTGTGTGTGTGTGTGTGTGTGTGTGTGTGTGTGTGTGTGTAGCAAGCCAGCAAGCGGAGGAGACTGTGGCGTCTCCACTCCTCAGTGCAGCACTCATCTACCTGGATGTTCATGATGTCATTCTCCCTGGAGGCTTGCCGTGCCAAGCCTAGTTTTTGCAGGTGACAAAATGAATGCAGAGATAGAGAGGAAACCAAAGAGAGTGTGGTTGCCCTTCTCACTTATGGCCATTTGTGTACTTGAGTTTGCATCAATGCATGTTCATGTGTGCATTCACAAATTCATGTTTGCACGCACTTTGCCATAGGCTGTAGAAATGCTTTTGCCCTTAAATGTCTAATGCATGTGGACATTTATGCATTCACGTGCTTCTTCATGCACTGAGCTATTTGACTCCCTGTGTGTGTTTGAACACGTGTATAGGGGTGTGTTTACCTGGCTCTTGATGATGTCATCATCCTGGTGGATTTGCAGGACGTAACCAGAGTTGCAGGAGATGGTGCAGCGGTCTCCATTGTAGAAGTGGCGGCCAGGGCTACTGCACTTGAGCTCTGCATTGCGGATTAAGGGTTCCTGGCAGTCAATGGCTTCGCACGAATAATGTACACAACTATGAGTAAGAGTGTGTGTGTGTGTGTGTGTCGGGGGTGCAAGTGCAAGGGGGAGGGAGACAAAGAGAAAGAAAGAAAGTTAGCACCAACATAAATGTAGTGTATAACACTGCAGACACTCAAATATGAGGTCACACATTTTCTGGCACTATCAATCACATCGATCCTTCAATGACTGCTTAACATATCAAATCAATAAAACACATGGAGAAAAGATATATTTGCTGTATTTGCAATGCACATGAAAAGGGTGTCTTTGTGCGCACACACACCAGAGTGTAGTTTGTGAATTAAGAGCGACAGGATATATTATGTGCAGGCTATAATAGTGGACCTTGGCCAAAGCTCTATGTTGGTAGTCTGATGGAGAAGGCATTTAATGCTCCTGGAATGCTTGGATGCCCAAGGCACCTTTTTACAACAGTCCACATTCTACAGTATAGAGTTCCCTTATGAAGCCAATGGAGAAAGAGGGGAAGGTGTGGGGGCACAGAGAGAGAGAGCATGTAAGAAAATACAGGTCTGGAGAAACATTGTTAAACTCGCTCTTCAAGAATGGAATCTCCATTTTGCTCTTTTCATCCTCCTGTTCCTGCTTCTGTTGCATGATCTTTAACTTTTCTATGCAATTCCTCTCAAATGATCAATGATCCAAACCTTTAATTCACCTGCATTATTCCTTATATCCTTCATTTTCTACCTCACTTTCATTCCTTCCACTACAACACTGTATTATTTTTGTGGCTTTCTGCTAGTCACTTTGTAATTTCTGAAATAAATTACAATTAACTATCTGGAAAATGATCCTCCTCCCCTGTAAATGAGAAGTACAATATATATAATACACTACAGTACTATGTATGACAAAAAGAAGAACTGAATAGAAAAGACAGAACAGAACAAAATAAGCATAAGCATCAAAAAACAAACATGAAAAATGGGGGAAATGCAGAGAAAAGGAAAACATACATGTGCATGCATTTGCAGACAAGCATGGAACATAAAACTGAGTCATGTTAATAGCTCCTGTTGTTAACAACTCAGGGAGAAGGGGATGTGGTGTTTTGTGGAGCCATAAGTATTACGGGAAATATGCTGCTCAGCCCAGGAGAATGAGAGAGTGAAAGCGGGAGCAGGAGGCACAAAAAGGGGAGAATTAAGGAGAAGGAGATGGCAAACCATTAGAGGGAAAGGAAGATGACGTGAATGTAAAGGATTAGAAGACAGCATGGGGTAACATAAGATGAAGAGGGGAGATGTGGAAAAGCAGGGAGAGGCAATGAGAATAAGGAGGAAGTGAAGACGGACTGAGGTAAAATGGAGAAGAGGGACAAGAAATGTGGAATAGATTACAGAAAGGAGATGATGAATTTGAGTTGATTAAAGAGAAGAAACAGATCAATGATATAAACAAAGAGACGCAAAGAGAGCAAGGATTCTCTGTTGTTGTAAGGACAGATTTGTAAATAATAAGTGATCATAATCCCATATTCTAATTTTCTTGCAGCATGTTCAAGTTGAAACCTCTGAAGATAAGTGAGCATATCTGGTTAACTTGTATCATAAAAAAACATTCATTTTCAAGAGCCTCTGAAAATTAGATGGGTTGGAGAGAATATGAAAGAAAGGAAAGTCAGTGAGAACTCTGGAAGAAAGCAACTAGTGTGTGTGTGTGCAATAACAAACAATTTCCTGGCTGATGCAGATACACAGCAGTTTTAATCTATTTAGGTGCTCTTGGATGTCTCACTGGCACACAACAAAAGCCACAAACAGCTCTATCGCTCTGCACAGAACCCCGACCATTCATTCATTCACTGTGTACTGTGGTGTTTATTAGTGCATTTCTTGTTGAAAGGGTTGTGGGAGCTTCGTCAGTATGAATCGTCTCATGCATGACAGTGGTGTGGAAATTGGTAAATTGGGATTCCTTGTGCATGTGTGGTCTGGTGTAGCTGTGTTGTGAGGAGAGACTTGACATCACATGGCTAGTAGTTAAAATTGAATGTACCAGAGACTCAAAAATTGTGAATTTGTAGCTGAAGGTGTTAACTGTTTTCTGGTGGTCTTGCCAACTCCTCTTACAGATAGCTGTTAAGGGCTTTTACTTGAATTTTATAATCTTTATTTCCTGGTTCAGATTCTGGGTTTTCAGCTGTTATGAATCATTTTGTCACAGACAGAAACATGAACAAATATGAACTACTGCTCCACCCTGGGCAGCGCCATTTAAGCCTGATTGACATGTCATTTATTTAATTAACCAGTTACAGTTCAGAAAATGACAACTGACGTCAGTGTAGTACTGAACAATGCAAAAACTATTACAGGAGAAACATGTCCACTTTTGGCAGGACATTTCAAAGAATAAGTATGTTTGTATGCAGTGTGCACTTCAGCCGAACTCAATACAAAACAAAACTGGGATGGTAAACAAGATTTAGTGCTGGAGGCAGCGAGGCGGCTCTATTGATGGAAATTTGTGGAGCTCAGCAACAGGTCCAAATTAATTGTAGATTTCCAGTGATATTATATTTGTTACCTAGAACGTTTTACTGTTATAGCTGTAGCTTAGGGCAGATGTCTAACAGTAAACAGCTTGTTGGCATCATTAATTAATGCATGCCTCTCCCACTCTCTGGCTGAAATATGTGCACACAAACAAAGCTCTTAGCATCTCTTGTCTCCCCTCCTTTTGTGTGAATGGTATCCTTGATTTGTGTCTTGCGTGTACATGTAGTCTGTCCTCCAAATTCTTACCAGTGCTTGGCGGAATCTGAATGACATCTTCTCTGACCCACAGTCTTCACTAGAAACACCTTCACACTTCACCTGAAAGGCTGGAACTCTTATACTAATTAAACTTAATATTTATTGTATTTTATTTAATGTTGTAATTTCCTACTCTCTCTGCTTTTTTGTGGCATTTTCTTTATAAATGGAAAAATGTTGTTTGACTATAAAGCACTCCGAAACGAATATGTGATTTTGGACTATACTACTAGAAACACGTTTCTCAAGTATATTCGTACACCAGCATTTAGTATAAAGAAACTAGTAGAACTGCTCCTACCGTCCTCATATATCAACTTCGATGAGAAGGGTGATTTTCAACCACATAACATTTATACCTATACAGAAAATCCTAAATTAGGTTCCTGTACCTTTAGGTAAAACATTTTTGAAATTGTTGAATTGTCGAAAAAGTTAGGCAACTAAGGATTTCATATAAATATTTTGTGTATGACATGTGTAGGCCTCAGCCTTTTATTTCCCAATTTCTCGGTCTCACCTCTGGCCTGTGGGGTTGTAGATCTCATTGCTCTGGCAACCACTTATTGTGATGGGGTCGAAGGACTGGAAGGAGCGCAGCCCTACACCGGAGATGGCCACTAGACGAGAGGCAAACATGACCAGGATAGCCTTGGTGTGATAGAAGGCCACTGACAGGTCATGGCTCACTGGGATCACCAGAGGGTTGGTGCGGCAGCTGAGACGCCACTCACCTGTGGAGAGGATAATGGGGATGGAGAAGAGACAAAGAAAAAGAGCATATTGAGATTGCGGTGAGGGAAATAGGCGGCAGAAGTGGAGAGTGAGTTGCAGTTTAAAGAGACAGTTGTCACCTAGACTGTGGATGCCCTCCTTGGTGTCAACCAGCTGAACAGTGATGTTACACTGAGTCTGGTCAGCGTAGGTAGTCCCATCAGCAGCCAAATGTATAATCACTGCTGCTGCCACCATGGGATGAGAAAAGTGGGCCTGAATGAAGGAAACATAAGGTGTAAAGTTAAGGGCAAAATTTCAGTAACCGGAATCTACTGTATCCTCTCTTCCAGTACTATCTAGAATTGAAAATATTGTGTTCTGCTTGCTTTTTCCTAATTGAATCATGTTTCATGCATCATATGTGTGTGTCAAACTGGCACAAGCTTCTGCATTAGTGTTACTTGAACAAAATATATTCATCAACGACCTTTTTTTCCCTGACTAAAACAAGACGATGACGCGAAAATGTACTTGGACTGTGACTATATTAACATGCCATATTGTTGATGAAAAATGATAACATTAAAATGTAATTCATAAAATAAAAATGTAAATAAAATTTCTCTTTCTTTTTGTCAGTATAAAGAGGATACAAAATATTACAGGCCATATTTTCCCTCTAAATTTTTACTTGAACAGTGTGTTCATTCAGCAGTATTTTTTTCTTCCTGTGCTTTGCACGCTGGCCGACTGGGGTAACGCCTGGTGCGGGAGGATAACATTACTGTACTGTGGAGGATGCGAACTCTGGTGATGAACACAATATGCTAGGAGAAAGAGGCACTTAGATATTTGGTCCCATTTCAAACACAGTGAGTAGCACAAAAAACAGAGTATAATTATATCGGACAGCAGCAATAGTTATAAGATTTCTGGAAAAAACACTACGAACTTGAAGCGGCATATCAAGGCTAGCCATCCGGGAATTGAGGTACATTAATGTCTTCTTTGCAATAAAAATGAGAACAAAGCTAATGTTCAAATTTTACAAAACGTTTCATCTATATGTGAGATGAGTGAAATAAAGACTAAAATGATGCTAATCGAAATTAAACTAATGAGTTTGAAAATACTTAAGTGATGGTTAATGACTATAATTAGACTGAAATACTTTTGATTTTGTTTTAACTACAATCTGACTAAAATACTCAGACGTCAACTAAAACTTGATTAAAAATAGTATACAGTGGACTAAATATGACAAAAACTAACAAGGACATTTGACCTAGGACAAGACTAAGACTAAATTTTAAAATGGCTGAGAAAATTAACATTATTCTGCATTTGCATGTGTTTGTCTCTCAGCCACCGTAATAATGCAATGGGGCTATAATGCACTACATAGTATGCTAGTAATGAAATGGACTGAGGGCAGGGAACTCCATTAAGCAAGGTGGAGTAGTGTCCAATATCTCGCCTCATCTATTATCTTCATTTATTGTCACACCTTCTTATACATTAGTGTTCCTTTCGGTACAAATGACAATGGAGAATCAGTAAAAAATTAGAGGATCAATAAGCATGTAAACCACTTAACAAAGCAATAAAACTCCAGATTAATATGGGCATTTCATTAAAGTACTTTATAATAAAAGCAATAACAATAGGTTTATTAGTTATAGAAAGAGTGATATATACCAATGCAGTACCTTCACAAGAGCGTCACCATTATTTTCTTAGTGACGTCGCTCTTTTCAGATTGGTCTTACCTTGAGCCAATAGTTAGGATATCCCCAGAGAGACTTATGGACATCTGAACAGGGGAACCATGCATACTGGGACACTCCATCTGATAGATCAAACACCTTGGATTGACATGTCTAGGGAAACATAAGAGAAAAGTAATTGGGTATTTTTGTTTCCTAACTAATTTCCAAACTGCTATTGTTTCGGTTTTTTAGGTCCAAATATTTTGTTATGTAATAAACGTAGAAAGTTGTATTAAGAAATGTAAGATCAATTTAGGGAACAGATTTTTTTCAACAATTCTCAACAACAAAATAAGGATAATCGCAATACAGCATCAGCCAGCTGGCAAGCTGATTAAATTACACCAGAAACCAATGTTGGAAAAAAGTGAAGAGTAGTAGGTATAGTAGATAACATGCTAAAATTAAACAGAAATGAGCATTTGTTGAGTAGCAAACTAACTTGTATTTTGTCACTTAATAAAGCTTGGTTCCTGTCTCGGCCTTAAAGGCCCTGACCCCTGTTTTTCCACAACTGTCAGCTGTTTATCTGCTGTTTGGTCTGACGTGTATTTTGTGCAGCACTGTTTGTTTGTGTCTTGTCAAGAAACCCAGCACCTTTTCATGCGTCACACAACTCATATCCCTCTCCTCTTCCTCTATCTGATTTTCCGTAGTAGTAGTGTTTTTGTGTAGTCACCTTGTGCTGGCTTTTCAAACCCTTTCATCCTACACCTGCCCACTAGAAGCCCTCAGAGAGTTTTCATGATTCCATTCAACACCTGAATAACACTTGTTTCACATCGTTATACTGCATTTATTTACTCAGTATGTGTAGAATACATGGCAGTTTTCAGTTATCATTTGGGAGAGTGTCCAGCCATATACACCTGTTGCATGGTTTTTAAATAATCTCTTAAGATGTGTCTGTCTGATAACAAAGTAAATCACAACTTACTAAATCATAACTTTATGAAACGTTGTTCCATTTACAAGTTGTTCATGCTTAAATTGTCAAGAGTGCTATTTAAATTAACTCTGATCTGCATAATTTTTAGACAAAGTCTCCCAGACACTATTTTTCAATTTTGTTGTATTCCCAGAGGCTGTTGAATGTAGCACTGAGTGCAAATGACAATACACTTGACCAGAGGTGTGTCCCACAAAAGAAAGTGGAGGTTTTTGAGTTATGGTGCAAGAGATGACACCAAAAACATTCCTGATGGTGAAACGTAAAATAAAGAGAGAAACAGGAGCTGTGATTAAAAAGTGGTTCTGGCCCTTTTTTTTCAACAAGAATTATTGATTACTAACCGAAGTCCATCCACTATTGGAAGTTCCCTATTTGCATAACTGAATGCTTAAAGAATAGAAGTAGCACAATAGGAGGGATGTTGTGTTACGGCCGGTGAGCACAAGTACATTTTAAAGGGACAAGGCAAAATGTTTGATAAGAGGTGTATCCTTTCCAACTTGTGGACTGTGTTTGAGTCAGTTTTACTCGGCCAATGGCTTAATGGCTTTTAAAAAGCAATTGATAGAACTTTTTCTATGCTCTCGCAAGACACCTGTGAATCCATCTGTATATCCATCCATCCATCCATCCATCCATTTCCTGCCACCTGTGTATATACGTAAAATATTCAAGCCAAAATAGCTAACGTATGGTGATTGGCTGCTCTCACTTTACCACTCTGCCAACCTATGAGACGCAGCGATAATGCTAGGGAAGAGCTTTAAAAGGACAATGGATGCAGTTGAATTTTAACTATTCTAGTATCTAATAATTGTAAATTATTCAATTATAAAGCTACCTCATTACTGTGGCTTTACTGACATAACAAAGATCAAAGACCCCCTCTAGAAGTATATATACCACCATTTACTGCCTCAGTATCTAGATTAGGATGATCTTGTTGTTCAACAAGTTAGGATGAGACACATTGACAGAAGGGATGTGGAGAAAACAGGGACAATATGATGTTGTATTGAATAAAAGAAGGAAAATTGTCAAAAACAAAAGAAAGTGATAAATTGACCTATATGATTATTGAGCAATAGATAACACAGACAAAGGGGAGAGAGGGCACATACCCAAGGACGGTGAGTTTCGCCAGCTGCCCTGAGCTAGTGAAATGAGACACCAGTAACATGAGAGTTTTGCTAGAGAGGCTACTGTAAGATCCTGCCACCGTGGAAAACTGGCCAGACCAGCTATCCGTCTATATATCTGTCCCCTGGATCTGTTGACATGACCTTTCTGCTCAGAGCTGAAATGGCAAAAATGAGAAATGCAGGTGACAAACACCTGAGATCAAAGACATTTACTAAATGTGAATGAATTAAATAAAGTAACTAAATTGAAACCAAGGGATATTTTACTGTGGCAAGTGCAAGAGCTTCCCAGCTCATCTCCAGCTCTGGTCTGGGTTTGCCAAAACGCCCACAACACTCTCCATGAGTGTATGACTTAACTAACCAGTATGATTTCAAGGTACAGTAGGCTGCGAATGAAGTGAAGTCAAGAAGAGCTGGTTTCCATTGCTATCCTTTTCTGGCAGGGCAGGTGACAAAACCCTGTCCACATGCAAACTGATGACTTATTTATGTAAACACAGGTGGCACTAGCTACACCCTCCTCCACACCACTCCTCCGCTCATCCTTCCCTCGTCATCTCCTGGTGTTTTCTAACATCCCACTGTTCGAGACAGACAAGCACTGCTTCGCTGCACTCAAGCAAACCCCCACCCCCACTCCCACCCAAGGCATCACACCAATAGGAGGCAATTCACAAGTCTACCATGGCTCATTACACTTCCTCCAACCTCCTCCCCATGCAATGGCAAGAGTCAAAGCACACTGAATAGATTTGCCATTGATTTGATTTAGTGATTAAAAGAGCCTTAAGGGTGGTGATGGTAACACACATTTCACCGGTGCGGTACTCAACCAAGCAAGGCTACTTTAACTCCATACATTAAAATGTCATCCATCCATCCATTCAACAATACCCATTTATCCTTAATGAACTGTCAGTAAAGCATGCCCCAAAAACTTTTGATGGTGGTATATATATTTTTGTTTTATTTTATTTCATTAAAGCACAATGTTCCAGTCTTTTGGCAGACGACTTTTCTCTCTTTACTTGTTAGTTCTGCTTCTCTTGTTATCATCAGTGAACAGATCCTACATAGACAGTTGAAATTTGTTTTGAGATGTGATAGGTTTTTCCTTTTCAAATACAATCAACAAATATGGCTACAGTGGCACCTACATTTTTCACTTTTGGCACACTGGTTTCTTTGTTGTCATTAGACAACTTTGGAGGAACCAGCAAGAGACCTCAATTTTGAGACACTCCAACTGAACAAAATCCACCCCTTCCTTCCAGGCCTATCTCCAAAGCCACTCCCCCAAAACACTTTCATTTTGAGTGCTCACAAGTAGAGAGGTAGGCAGGCAGTTAGGTAGGTAGACAGGCAGGTAGACCGAATTAAATGATTGGGTGGAGTGCTTTGACGGGGGGGGGGGTTTTGTCAGATCATTTGATTTATTGATCCTTGTTGGAATATAAAGGGAATTTCAACAGATGTAACAACAAATACTTCTATATTACACTATAAATCTAAAGCTTATTTAGCTTTAAATTAGAGAACATCAGGACATATTTTATAGTATATTTAAAAGATTAGTATAGAAAGTTTAAACTTAATGTTTTGTGTTGCAAGGTAATGTGTACACATCTAGTGTTCATTGAACTAGGTGGCGAGCTCTCCTGAGCTGACAACAAAATTCAGACTGCTGGAAATCATGCATAAAAAATCCATCATCTCATTTGTACTATAATCAGATAACAATTAAGGACTGGGATAAATGCATTCTCAACAGTAAGTCAGTAAGGACTGTAAGAGGCACGCGTGTGTGAGGACGGATGGGGGTCCAGTCCAGTCCAACTTTATTTCTAAAGCACATTTAAAACAACCAGGTTGACCAAAGTGCTGTACATTGACATGAATCAATAAAAAGACAAAATACAACACCAAACAATTACAATATACAGCTCTCATGCTGGATTAAAAGCTAAGGAATAAAATAAATTAAATTAAATGCGTTTTAAGTCGCAATTTCAAAATCGGACAGCTGGGGGCCAGTCTGACATCAAGAGGCACATTCATTCCACAGTCTCAGGGCTGCGACTAAGAAAGCTCGATCCCCTCTGTTCTTGAACCATGTTTTAGGGACTACAAGAAGTGATTGGTTTGCAGACCTTAATGACCTTGAATGAGCATGTGGCTTCAATAGATCAGTGATATAGGCTGGAGCTAGTCCACGAAGGGCTTTAAAAACAAACAATAGAATCTTAAAAACAATCTTTGATGAAGAAATAAAATGTTGTCAGTTCCATTGTATTGTGCGTCTTGGAAAACTTGGTTGGCTAGTGAGCCTATGTTTAGTGGAAACATTTGTGTGCTACTTTAGTTTAGTGCTCATGTTAATTCCAGTTTTGTGTATTTGGTTGCTGCTATTTTGTGAAGACAGTGCATTGTAAGATGTTCATCTAGCTGCAGGTGCTCATTCTGATGTGAACTTTGGGTCAGGACTTCGCCCAGCAACTTCCCATTTGTCAATATTCCTCACTTTTCTGCAATTTAGAGGTGGGTAATATATTTACACTCTTTAGATCATAAGCACTCAGAACCTCTCTATGCAGTGATAAGCAGTTTTATCACGTGACTATTTACTTGCCTATTCACCAGTTTCTCATCCTTAAATTGCTTCCCTGGATTCAAGGTTGCTGGGTGGGGGATTGGAAATCATAAGATTAAAGTGATAAGTTTAGGTCACTTATGGCAGCATGTCTGTGTTTATAGCCATTATAAATTAAGTTCTAATTAACAGCACATGTGCATCTAAACTAAGACCTGTTTTTGTTTGCCATCCTTCCATTGTTAAGCCTACAAAATATACCACCTGCCAGCAGACCTTCAAATGGATTGCTTGATTACAACTACAATATCATGGCAGAAACTGTTGACAAAAGACAGTCAAATCAAGTCTCTGAGTTGGGAAAAAAAGAGGGAAGGATATAGCAGATCTGTTGCTTGTGAGGTGCAAATGGTTGATTAAAAGTGACAAGAAAAGCTAATGTTGTATTGCTCATAATGTGTAATATCCGTTTTGAATAGATTTGTCTCTAAGTCCTTACTGCAGTGGAAAGAGGCAAATGGGATGCCTATTTAGTAAAACAAAACAAAATTATTGCTTCTGATAGACTCTCTTATCCCAACTCATTCTAAACACATTTCCTTGTTCTGAATCATAAGAAAGACATAACAGCCACTATTCCAGGTATATAAGTGAAATGTTGAGTTGTCTATTTGAAACAAAACAACTTCTCGCCTTTCTTGGATAACTGTAACAGGAACACTACAGATGACTTCAACTTCTTAACACAAAAATACACACACACAATCACACACAGTAAAACACATGGTCACAATTTGTACCAGCTGGCTAGTCAGACTGGCAGACAACGGCCAATCCCTAGTCTGTAGACACAAACTGGTGTTTGTAAATCTCCACTTCAGATAAAAGGAGAGCTGTGTTTCGAGCCAAGGGGAAACTGAAGGTGATAAAGGTGAGGAGAAAGAGAGAGCGCAACTGTCAGCCTCATTAACCTGAAAATATGTCTTTACTGTAAAAATGTTTGTTAACAGCAGAACATAAACTTGGACGGGGAAAACAGAAAGTGGTGCTGTTGGTAAAGACAGAGTAATGACAATAATAATGGCTCTAATAGCATAATGTACCTCAAGCACGGCCTTTCCCCTTGTGATGGATATTTGGTGCCAGGGTGAAGATAGAGCACCCTTTCCAGAGGGATGCCTGCACACATTGCACATATTCACGTACAAAAGCATACACACTCGAAACATACACCTATGCTACATCCACCTCAAATAATGACACTGAAGCCTCCAGATTGTCAAAATGTCCTATCTTGGATTTAAATCAAACACATGAACACAGACAAACATGGGCCATATGTTGTTGGAAGACTACTGAGGCCTCATACTTTTAAGAGGCCCTGCAAAGGTCCTCTCTGTATGCTCCAAATACTAAAAGATAAACAGTTTTCATTTATAGCCTAGATATTGGTATTTATCATGACTCACAAAAATTATGTAAATTTGAAGCTTTGGTTATGTGTTGTAGGGTTGTTTAGTGGTGATGATGACAGCATGTCACATCTGCACACAGACCGACACAAGGACGCCACAATGACAACATAATGTCTCATATACTATGTACCATGTGGAAGAATGCAAAAGAAAATCACTGGCAGATATAATCATTATGAATTGGGTTATAAGAGCATTTCTGTTGTTAGGACAGTTGGAATGCATCTTTGTCAACCAGCTTTCCCACAATCCCCCTTGTATAGACTAATTTACATGTTCCCAGTTTCCCAAAATGATTTACGCCCTTTTGTCTTGAGTTGTATTATTCTGTGCATGGTTTTTGCCTTCATTCAGTCATTCACATGACATAATCATAATCATGTAAACATAATCACTGCAACAACCAAGCCGTTCATTCATTTTGCATGACCCTTCCAATCACTTTATTCGACTACGAGTGGGAGCACTGGTGCACCAGCAGTCAAGCATACCTGCTGAGCATTTCTGAGTTTATTGTTTGTTTCAGATCCTGCTGTATGACTCTGTGGGGTCAGGCGGTGACCTAGTTTTTTTTTTTTCTGGATTTTGGAAACATGCATATTAAGAAAACAGTTTCCTTAGAGAATATTTACCCTGTCATGAAACATCCTAAAACATGTTTATTTCCATCAAAAGGTATTTCTTTTTTCTTCTTTTCCATTCCTCCCGCTCTCTTTGTCAAAGGCAAACGAATTTGAAGCCTAAGCATGGGAAGCAGGAGGGAGCATCTGTGAGGCATTTGTGGAGAGAAAGAAAGAGCAACAGAGAGAAACTAGTATGAGTTTCCAAGCACCATCCCATGGTTTACTGGAATGTTGGTGAGCGCCTGGTGTGTGAGGTAATGTCCTGTCACCCAGCCCCACCCATACCCATTGAAGCTCAATGTCTCATTGGTCCAGGACTACTGATGGGCCACTTCCATGGCCTACTGAGAATGGGGCTATAAAAGTTAGTGAGTGGGTGCAATTATGCAGTTTACCTATCCAAGTCTCATCAGGGCAGACATGAGTAGTGACTGGGTGGCAGGGAACACGGACTACAGACTAATGTATAGGGATTGGTGAGCGTACAATGCCAGCAAGTTGAAAACAGATGGGTTTGCGGAGAATATAAATGTCCCTCAGTCAGTGGCCCCCTATGCTCAATAAAACAGGGCCAAAACCCTGCATATTAACAGCTTGAAAATGTTATGGGGGGTCATCGGTGCCATGAAAAAAAACACCAGTCACAATGAGGTTTCCACATGGCAGAACCACAATAATAATTGAAACGGGAAAAGTAAGGAAAAAGGAACGCCATCCCAGAGGTTTCTTTTTAATGTTACCACACGCTTATGTCACTGGCACTGTGCCTGACGAGAGCTGTGTGGTTTGGGGGAATGTTGGTGAGAGAGACAGTGCCAGAGAAGCTGGCCTTCCTGTGCTGCTGAAAGCGACTGTTCAGCTACTGTATGAGCTTTTGTTTTTGTGGGCATGTATGTGTGTGTGTGTTTCAGCTTGTGAAACAGTATGTGCAAGTCACAGTATGTGTGTTTGTTTCCATGGATATGCAGAGGAAAGTTTGGGTAAATGTGTATGTACACTCTGCAGTAGCCTGTATACAGTATACATATATCTACACACTACCTGCTTTTTTGGGACTTAGGACAAAACTGGGACAGTTATTGTTTCCTTGTTTTTACTAGCCAGAGCTGTTTCTTTTACAGTGCCTCTCTTAACCTTCGGAAGCATTACTTACCTAAAGATGAATGGGGTAGGGGGTTATTTAATCCAGACCACATGCACATGTGTTTGATGATGGGTGAACTTTATATATAGGCAATTTCTTGCAGCGTGAGAGGACTAAAATGTCTTCTGTTGCTTATGTATAATTAAGGGGAGTGTTCTTGAGGGGTGCCCAGGGGTTGCGTCAGAGATTGCCTGGGCAGCAGCCCTCTCAGGAGAAATCACCTGGCCTGCTGTTTGATCTTAAAGTTTGAATGCACAAGCACACTCCCCACTGACTCAAACTCATCTACACACATGTATATGAAGGCAAGCAGTCTTCACACGTACATTGACGCACGCACGCACACACACACACTCACACTCACACGTAGGTTAGTTGCTAGGGCCAGTTCTACAATCCAATCCCCCCTAGAGCATGTTGAGCTGGCTCACCATATTCCATGGTGTGGTAGAGGGAGAACATTATGTTCTGCTCCACAAAGACAGCAGTAGTACATTTCAGTCCCCTATGGACCTGCCCTATAATCCTGCATGGAGGCACTGTGAGTGCATGCGTTTGCCTGTGAGTCTCTGTCTGACTGTGTACCTGTCTGTGAGCTTGATCAGGAAACAAGGGAGACACATTTAAATAAGCTGAAGCCATCTTACTGTATTCACAGGTAGTCCCACATTTGTCTGACATTGAAACAGAAAAGTTCAAAAAATGAAACACAAGTATTAAACCTGGCTAGAATGTCACATTGGCAGGTAGTGCTTTTTGTGATCATTAATGTGTCTAAACTTTATGAACTTCATACATTCTCTGGGGTCCATATGGAATTTTGATGGGATCAAACTGGTTGTTTGAGGACATTTTAATGTGGGAATGGCCAATGAGAGCGGTTTTGGACCTTTTTCTTGTTTCACAATAATTTTTATTCAATGATGTATTTTCTTTTGAGAGTAGGTCAGTTAGTCAAACTACTTTCCAGATTGTGTTACCTCCAATTACAACCATTAACCCCATCTGTTCATCCATCTGTCATTTGTCATTTGTGTTTCTGACTCACATTATTTCAATAGAATTTTGCTTATGCTACTTTTGCTGATTTTACAGCATCTCACTGTTGTGTGCTCTTTAGTATTCATTTTCATTCACAAATCTCAACTTCCCCTCCATTGTTTCAATCAATGTTACCTTATATGATTAACAATAAACCTGTAACGTGTTCTTCACAAGCTAACGTTACATGGCCAATGCTGATCTAAATATGTTTACTAACCACAGGTTACTTACCTATTTTTTTGTTCAGCGCGTCTGTGTTTAGGTATTGTTACATGAAGTTTTAAAGCCAAAGTTTATGATGAATGGCTCAGCAGCTGCCGGTGTATTTTTGACCTCTCTCACGTGTGGTCACGCGCAGCAAATCTGTAGTATGTATTACGTAGGCAGGTTATTGGTAATGCAGGGAGGGGAATAATAACAGCACGCTCATCAGACGTTAAATACTGTAAGTCAAAACACTCCCCAGATTCTTAAACCCGATGTAACGTTAACTAAATAAAACTGTGACGTTGCGTAATCAACAACCTGTCTGTTTTTAACTTCCAGAGCACAACCATGTAGCCTAATGTACAATGCGTCTACAATTAATGACAGCTTATAAACTACTGTAAGTCTACAAACCCTGTTGACTCTTAAACCCAGTGTAAAGTTAACTAAATAAAACTGTAAAGTTACATGGTCAACAATAAAACTGTAACCTGTTTTTAATTTACAGAGCACAACCATGTAATGTGCAATGCAGTTAACAGCTTGTAAACTACTGTAACGTTATAACTAAATAAAACTGTTAGGTTACATGATCTAGCACACATCCATTTTCTGTAAATGTAGACTGCAGGCTACTAAGCTATTGTGTATAAATGTGGAGTATGTATATTTATGGCTCTATGCACCATTTATTTGTATGTTGCTGAACCGTCCCTCAGTAATGGTTTGAATGCTTGGGCATTTCCAAATTCTTCCACTTGGCTCTCCTTTAGTGCGAAGTTTTAGAAGTTAAGAAACGTTCTCTGATGAGAAACACAAAATGCAACATTTTCACATCCCTTAATATTCATGGCATTTAATAGATAAATGGATATCCCTGTATCCCTCTTTATTGTCTACAGTAGAAATATATTCCTGTGTATACCCCTTTCACACACACACACACACACACACGCACACCCCAAGTACATAGCATTTGAGATTTCGTGCAGATACATGATCTCTCTTTCTCCTCGAGTGGCTTCTTGTGCTGTTGTTGCTTTCTTGCATCCGCAGAGATCTCTATCACCGCTGCCCACCTCACTCTAATACTCAGACACAAACACACACACACACACACACACACACACACACACACACACACACACACACACACACACACACACACACACACACACACACACACACACACACACACACACACACAGATCAACACCGCCTTTAGACATCAAACAGGACTGATACACAAAACCAATACAGGACTTGTTTACTAGATCACAAGGAAACGATGTACTCCCCTATCGCTAAAACACTCATTCAGAACAAAAAACACTCACAAACAAACAGAGAGTTGGTTACATTCTAGCATTGCACTGGGGAAGTATATCTCTAGTCCAACTCTACCAAAGAGCTGTGAGCCATGAACACTTGGAAACATGATTAAATTAAACCGCAATGGATGAAGGGAGCTATTAACAAGGCAGGACAATGTGCTGTTGGTTTTCCGATAAAACTACAATTAGCAGACTAATTTTGACAACCATTGTTTTCAACAGCTTGACAACATGGTACTAAGACATTTTCAAGTTATGCATTGTGGGTGTCAAATAAAACAGAATAGAATAAAATCCAAAATATATCTACACAAGACAGAATTCAAGTGGACAAGTCCATTGCAAACAAGTCCTCCAAATTAAACAACAAAATATGTTGTTTGTAATTGCTTAGGTTTAGGAGGAAAACAGCGGTCTCCTGTGTCAAAGTCTGACCCTATGTTGGCCCATTCATCCCCCTTTCCTCTATGATATATGGCCTTTGTAGCTCTGTAACAATGTCACACTATTTCCTCCTTTGCACCACAAAACTTGTCACTTCAGGTGATCTTAATACAAAAAACAACATGTATGAGCATGGAAGCAATTGCATTTGCCATTTGTATATTAAGTACATATTATTAAAGAACTGATTCAAAATGGACCTGGTCCATTGTTCAGATTCAATATTAAGATTTAAAGGGGCTATATGTAGTTTTCAGGGGCCACTATCGGTGAGGTTTCAGATTGCAACCAGTACCTTCCCCAGCATGTGCTCGTGCACATACTTGAACTTGTGAGCGAGCAGATTCCGACATAGAGACCGACACAACGGAGACAGCTTCACACAACATGCTGGAAACTCAGTTAAACTCCCACTGTGTGTGGTTCATTTTTATGTCAGGTTACAGCCCGTTGACAAATACGCAGTAAAAAAGTGATTTATTGATAAGTGAGTTCATTAAAAAACTACATATAGCCCCTTTTAAGAAATGAGGGACTATCTTTTGGGGAAATGGTGATCCAGAATGGAATCCAGTGATTTGGAGAAGCCAAGGAGCACTGAAGCTGTTCTGGTGGCTTGTGGTGGTTCAATACCTCACTAAGACACTTTGGTTTTCTTTGTACACTCCCTTTGCACAACTTCTTTCTGGGCCTCAGTTTGCCTCTCTGTCTTTATTTGTCTCTGTCTTTTTTTCTCTCACACAAACACACACACACACGTACAGGCACACCAGCACACACACAGGACAATAATGGTACATATTGTGTGATGGATGCTAGTGGTTAACCAAACACCAACTCCAGCAGAGAACATTTGGCTTTGTGCCGTGGTAATGACATTGTCTTTGGGGTGTGGTTGGTTGGATAAAAGATTTACTCCATGTGCCAAGTCTTCAACAAGAAATGATGGCTGCCCCCCGTATCCCTATTATTGATCCTTTCAAGCATAATAATCTTATATGTATAATCTTATTTATATACTATTATATGTATCTGGTCGTTGTCACTTCACTTACTAATGTAAGTTTAGCATACAGGGAATGCATGAATGACGAAGAATACAATGAATGTTTTGTAACCAAACTGTGAATGCTATTTAACCCAAGAGCCATTCCAACAGCAGCTTAGCTCCTGGCAGGGTCACCCGTAAGCTTATTTATCCATGGTCACTCAGTGGTCCCAACAGCTGTTTCTTGAGAAATTATACTATGTCGCAACATGCTCCCGCATGGAGACAAAATAATTAAGCAGAGTCATAGCACAATAAACTTTTTCTACCCCGCAGATTCCGTTTATTTATGTGTTTTCATGAAGGTGTCATACAAATAACAATATTGTCTGACAGCGTCGTTTGGCTTGGGGTGGCAGGAATTCCATCACAATAAACTATCCATTGACACTGTATAGAACAGTGATAGACTGGACAGTCGGTCGAGTAATCGAGGTGATATCTGCCATTTTGAGATAACCAGCATCGGTCGATACCTGCACTCACAAGGATGAAAAACAAAAAATGTCTGCGCATACACTGTTCACTCACAGCAGTATTTAATTCTGTACACAAATCTGTTCTCTTGAAATTACTCAATAAATCTGCTGTCACCAAAAATTTCTATATCCTTATCCAAAATTTCAATGCCAGACAAAATTTATACTTTTTTATATGTATATTACAAATGATAGTCATCTAAAAGTTGCCAAGCAATTTACTACACCACCAGCTTTCTAACTCCCTTTCAAGGGCAATATGTGAATCTTTATCAGCAAATCCACAGGGCTTTTGGCAGACTACATTGCTCAGAAAAATTACACCAGTTACATAAGTAACTATGCAGCTCTGAGGCGTCAACTTTGGTTCTCTTGGTTGTTATCACATCAAATGTCTTTAGGTCTTTCACATCCCTTTCCACCAAAAAATCCTCAGAGTCACCAAGGAAACTCAAGCCCCTTGTGTAAACAAACTGAGACAACTAGAACAAAGTACTCTAGATAGGGAATGTTATCCAGATGCCTGAAAAATGACTATTCCACTTTGACTCCTGGTTGGAATCAAGGGCTCTTGTCTGCAAAAACAGCAATTAAAATACCACATGCGAGACATCACTAAAAATGCCTTCAAAATAGGTAACATCTTCAATAACTTTGTTTTGCTACCGATCAGCCACTGTGGTGTTTTGTATGTTGTTCTAAAGTGGCCACATTTAAACTAGATCCATGAACAAAGGCAAGCATACTGTCTGGTATTCATCTCCAGAACCGATCCTCACATACTTCATCTGTGGCATGAGCCTCCAGGACAGTCGCTGTCGCCACATACATGCGATTGCACAATTTCTTAGGAGAACTGGCTGAATGAGAATCTCAACTCAGTTATTTGAGGCTGTGTTATGTTATCTTTGCTTTCCAAGGGACTACTATAAGCAAACAAGCGTGCACAACCATGTGCGCATTTTGTTCAAGCAGGTTGTTTTTGTTTGTGTGTGCATATGCTTGAAACTGCAAGGACACAGTGTAATCAAAGTTAGTATGGAGTTGAAGAGATGGCATTTGATGCTGCTGTAGTGCATGTTACTATAGTGTAAAAATAAATGTCAGTGATTACATCAACATGTATTGATGCTGGTAAAGGGAATGGGCTTTGAGGACACAATTTTTAATCTAACGGTGTACCTACAAACTTTGCATGATTTACTGGATAAATGACAAAGTGTGTGAGAACCCACTATAATTTTGTGTTTTGATAACCTTTGTTTGCATATTCTACACACATGCACATGGACTTTTGTGTTCACATAGAGCATACAGTCAGTGGCCTTGTGATGAAGTGATCTCATCACATATGACCCTTGGGGAACAGTGTGTTATTCACAGTAAAAGTGGGTTTTGTATGAACAACGTGTCCTTCACAGCAGAAATCCTTTCTTTATGGTTATATGGACATTTCCCACTGGTGTCTCGTTCCCCCTCCATCTGCAGTGTGGTTGGTTGGAACACACCATTTTTTAGCTCAGACAGAAGTGATGCCATGTCATTATCAAATGCATTAAATGGTTATGATCAATCTCCTGCCTTTGACTGCATAAATCCTTGCCAAAAGTGTTCTTGTGCAAGGCACCTGACCACAGCTGTTTGAGAATACCTACTTCTTTGGCCTTGTAAAATGCATCATCAGCAGTGGGAACAAGCTCTACAGCCAACATCACACACTTCCAACATTACACACATGCCTCAGAAGAGAGAGCACTGTCAGTGTAGAGGTGTGAAGCTCAACAGTCTCAACACAAAGTATCTCCTTAGTAGGCTTGAAATATTTACGAGCATACACTGCATATTGAAGTCACTCCTAACATCAAAACAAGATACAGCAGGATGTTTGGTTTGAACAACAACTACATTGACAGCTATTGAGAAACCAAACAATAATGAAACTGAAATAATAAATAGAGTTTTAAAGGAGATAGTGTACTTTAACAACATGCCTTAGCTTTAAACATCTATATTAGGGAGAGGGGATTAGATAGGATTGAGCCTAATTCACTTCCATGTGTCTGAAGCTTTGTGTGTGTGTACATAAATGTATGCCTCACCCTAATGTTTTGGGCAATCAGCCCCTCTTTGCGTTGTGACAGCAACAGATCAATGCTTCCACCGGGCTTAGGTGGAATCAATAGCTTCTTCTCTCATCTTCAATAAGCATTACTTTAATGAGAACTTCTGCACCCACCCTGGGAGACATCTAATTAAATGTTCCAATCTCTAAAATTACTTAACTGGTAAATAAGCAAAATAAGCTGTTTTGGAAGTGTGTCGCAAAAAATACTGAGAGCAACAGTTATGTGTAATAATCACAGGAATAAAAGCATAGTCTTAACAAAAATACATCAGCATTAGATAGATAGATAGATAGATAGATAGATAGATAGATAGATAGATAGATAGATAGATAGATAGATAGATAGATCGATAGATCGATAGATAGATAGATAGATAGATAGATAGATCGATAGATCGATAGATAGATAGATAGATAGATAGATAGATAGATAGATAGATAGATCGATAGATCGATAGATCGATCGATAGATAGATAGATAGATAGATAGATAGATAGATAGATAGATAGATAGATCGATCGATCGATCGATCGATCGATCGATCGATCGATCGATCTGTGTGTAGCCTTACCTTAGTAACAGCAGGGTATCCAGCAGCCACCTCACCAGAGCAGTAGGGCTTCTCCTCATGGGAAACTTCGACAGTGGAGGCCCACTGGTCAAGGAAACCACTGGGGGTGTAGAGGCCACAGTCTCTGACCCCTGTCTCTCGCTCAAAGTCCTCACACACACCATCACCATCATAGTAGTAACACATGCTTGGCTCCTCTGCAAGTGAACAGACAACAGCAAAAAGTTGTTATTTCAAAAGAAAATCCAACAATATCTGTTTTACCTATATAGTACAAATTACTTTTTCTGTCTAGTGAGGATTTAAGACAGCTACAATGTCAGTCGGTGAGATTCTACATATCCCCTCTCACCCCCCACTCTTCCTTGTCTGGCATGTTTTCATTTGCACAAAGTTGTACAGTTTTTACTTTACCACTTGCTCCCCTTCACTCATCCTTTTTTACAGAGCATGTATTGCCCCCCATTTCTCGGCATATCTCTATTTTTTTGGAAGGTGAAGAGGGAGAGGATCAGAGAAGGAAGGAGGAGAGAGGTGAGTAAGGTAAATTCTTGAGTGTACAAACTGAGATGAAAGAATGTGTTAATGTCAGGAAGAAATAGATAAAAAGAAAGAATGAAAGTGAGAGAGCAATAAAATGAGAGCGAAAGACAAACACACAGAGAAGAGGGGATTGGGGGGGGACCTGACAAAGTCAAGAGGTAAAGAAAGATACAGCTGTAATTTTTACAGACATCCCTCCCGGACTTAACGTTTGGAACTGGAAGCTTATGGACTGGGGGAGAGGGGAACAGATCAGGGAGGTTGCCTGGGCCTCATTGCACTCAGCTCTCAGCTAAAGCAGTGTCAGCCAGTGGGGTTCCAGTTAGGGGGAAAGGCGGCATTCTGTGCCAAGTTGGCCGGGGCCTCCTCCTCGAAATTCCAGCCCTCTCCAGCACAGCCAAAAAGCTCAAGTCAATTCTGTGCTCTGGCAATGGTGAAACGAGGGGCTACTGAGGGGGCATACAAAATACACTCCCGCCACTCACTCAGCAGGAAACAGAAGCAAGGAAGAAGGAAAGGAGTGAGACTGAGACAGGGGGAAGCTCAAACAGTGGCAATGGGTAGAGAGTGAGCTAAAGAGAGAAAAAGATGGAAAGAGAAAGAGTATTGCTACAGTATTTGAATTTGGACAGGGAAAGAATAAACAGATAAGGTGACTGAGTGCAAGTGCATAAAGATTGGAGAAAGAGAGAGAGTGATGAGAGGAGCAAAGATGGATAGAGACAGAGAAAGGAAAGGTCCGTAGGCTGTCTTAACAAACTCCAAAGTCTGTCTTTTTTATTATGGCTTGTTTATTGGCTTATTATGACTTCCAAAACCATTTGTGATAGCAGAAATCTGTGACCACAGCTTAGGACAATCAGACCTATTAAGATAGCCACTGGTATTTTAACACTCGGTGGGTCATGTGAGAAGAACTTGTCGATTTCGTCAATTCAGATAAAAGAGACTGTAGCAACATGGGCCTGTTGTTAGTGTCAATTCTCCATCCAACTCCATCTTTCACTATCCTTTCTCTATACTGACAAACAGGCACTCTCTGACACATACAGACAGATGGACAGAAGGTCCCAACATTATAGTGTCAGATTTCTGTGCAAAACTACAACTATGTCAGCCAGTATTTTATACACACGCACACACACTTATGCACACCCCTGAGCACTGCAGTTGGTGGAAAAACAACACAGCCAATGCAGTCATCCAGCAATCAGGGATTAAATGGCCACTTCACAGAGGCTCACAAGTGCGTGCACGCATGCATGCTTGTAATGTACATGCAGAAACACACGCACACACAAAATGATTGTCAGACAGTAGGACAACAGTACAGGAAACCATCCATCTATTCATAAAACACAACAACATAGGAGATGCCAGTCACTCAACTATGTAATATAATGTATGACTCACCCTTTTAAAAAATAATGATTTCCAGATTATTATTTTTAACAGGAGGTCAAAGTGATTATGATATCTAATGGTATTTTCATTCCATTGCGAAAGGAATAATGTAGTTGGATAAAAGCTGCCCAGTTGTCAAATCTGTTCATTCACAAAGTAGGCCTGTGGGTCTCATCGACAACTTTGCAGCCTTTCTATTTTATGATATAATACGATAAAAAACACATTGCATTCAAATCTAAATACACAATAATATAATACCACAGAAGAACACAGGAATGAAATGTTATGTAGGAAACAGGTGGTCAAATTTTAACTTTATAAAGGTTGCATGCAACTTGTAAAATGTCATTTAAAATGTCCCCTTCTGCCAGTAAAATGTCACAATTTTAAAAAGTGTGCTAGATACAGTATGCAATATAATCTAATGGTTGTTCTTTCTTTAATTTTTTTCCAATAAATTTTCTTTACACAATAAATCAATTAAAATAAAATAATCTTTAATTAGTTTTATCTTTTACCGATACATATTACAACCATATCCAATCCTAACAACTGATGGCACTTAGAAGCATATATGCTTGAGAATTCAGGGATTAAATACCTTGATCAAAGTTGCACTGAAGGTAAATTAACTCTCTTCTATTTCCAGTATTTTTTCGCAACAGCAATCAAGAGAGATGAAACAGTGACTGCAAGCATTCCTGACAACATTACTATTGTCTATATGACTTACCAACACAGTTGAAGAAGGACTCTTTCTTGCACTGGCTGGAGCAGCCATCCCCATTCATAGAGTTCATATCGTCACATTCTTCTCCTTTGGAACTAAAATAGCAAAGGGCGATACTGAGAAAACATCTACACACACACATACACTGTCAAAATGATAATACAAAATGAAACATATAGGAGTAAATGTTTCATTTTTTTTATTTCAAAATGCTTCTTTGCACATCTGTATGCATGTATTTTAGCATATATTTTTGGATCATGTGAGTGTGGGTGCATGTTACCTCTGGATGCGTCCATCCCCACAGTAGGGTGCCCCCAACTCGTGCTCCAGAGGTGGGGAGGGCTCACTCTCACTCCAGCCAGAGATAGTCTGGACCTGGTAGGTGTACATAACATGTGGCAGCACATCCCTGCACAAAGAGAGGCAAAAATCACTGCAAATTGTCCACAGATTGCAAACTGTCCAACAACTTTGGTTTAATGTGAAGCCTTGGAGAAATGTCTGTTAAATTAAAAAGGAATAAGAATAAAAGCTCGTACACAGAGAAAGCGACTCGGACCAGGCCTGTGGAGGACAGGTCGATAGGACTTGTGCGTGTGTTGTAGCAATATTTCAGCAACTAAAGTATTAGAGCCAACGCAAGTAAAAAAAACATTTGTCTCTTCCACACATGTACCTATCCAGTCCAAACGCAGATATGGCTGTGTTTGCCCGCTTTGGGTCCAGCCTTGATTTGTTCCCTTATCATAGTGATTCAAGGACCCATCGTGATGAACACACATTGGACAGGAGAAATATTGGGGGACTACTCACTTGGCCGGTGTAAGTCGCCATGATGGTTTCTTGAGTCACCATGATAAGGAAGTCTGAAAAAAAAGTCTGAAAGGAAAAAAATATAAATGAGAAAACCAAAACCATAAATGAAAAAATCAAAGCTGTAAATAAGAAACCAAAGCCATAAGCAAAGCAACAAAACAAAACTCAAAGAAAGGAAACTGTAAATAAGAAACAACAAAAGTGCAAGTGAGAGTGCCTGTTTTTATTAATGTTTTATGCTTACTTTTTCTCTCTGATCTGTTGTTTGCCTTTACATGTTTACTTGTGTTACCATCAGGGTTAATAATTTCTGTTGAATTCTGGCCCTGTTTTTCTTCAGGCAGGCTTACTGATTCCTGAAATGACATTATGGGTCTCTTCAGAATCATCAAAAAATCTTCTGCTTTAATTGTTCAAACTAAGAAGATTCAAGTAGCCTGTTTTATTAATCCGCAGTATGTATAGTTTCATGTTAACAACTTTCTTAACAGGAAACTAAGCTAAGAAAAAAATGGTTTTAAAAATTTAAACATGTAAAGGCAAGTAGAGAATCTAAGAAGTTTATGTATTTACCTCTTTTGACTTTCATTAACAGTAAAGACAGGATAACTGATTTTCATTTCAGCACTCTCATTTGCAACTGAATTGTTTACAGTTTTCTTTCCGTTTTGACTTTTTTTCCCTTGTGCTTATAGTTTTGGTTTCTCATTTCTAGTTTTGATTTGTCGCTTTTGGTCATGGTTTCTCCTTCATTGTTTTCTTTTTTGGCTTTCAGAGTTTTGGAACCTACATTTTGTGTTGTGTGTGTGTGTGTGTGTGTGTGTGTGTAAACAAGACCTATGGGTTTTTTTGTGAATTCTATATTGTATCCATTGAATGTTGTCTGAAGATTGTCCTGAACACACCGCAGCCACATTTTGTGTGAATGGCAGGCAGTGGCTATTTTAGAATTCAGAATCCAGTTGGCTTCTTTATTACAGACTAATAATAATAACTAATAAAACATGTTTATACTGTTTATTTAAATAATTTTTAATATTTTGGCTTAGGCTAGAAAAAATATGCTTTGATCAAGGGAATGCAAAAACTAAAACAAAACAGTTAACTATTGAAGTAACTATTGACAATGATGGTCTAGCAATTATTTTATCATTTGAAACACAATATAAAATATTGGATATCAGCAATATGAAATATCAGCAAGAAAAAGTATATATTTAAAAGTTCCAAAAATCCCCAGAGTTTCATTTTTGGCATGCATTACCATGAAGGCACTGTAGAGAAAATGAGTAAGTGTAATGGATGCTATATGTTCTCTACATTATTCATAAGGGGATAGGGATGCATACGTGTTGTGTATAATTATGGCTAGTATTGGTTAATTACAGGCAAACATTAGGTGTATAGGTGGGGAACAACATTAGTAAATGAGGATAAATAGGACCAGTAGGGTTAGCCAGAGATAATTTAATGTGGACCATAGAACTAATTTTGGAATGCATTCTGCAATGCTGTAAATGCAGCGATAAGCATGTTGGGATACTGGAATGCTTACATGAGTAGCAGGGCATATGTGGATTCATGTCCATTACACAAAGCAACTTGCACACACATACACTTAAAAGCTGGCACGCACAATACCTTTTGTTATTAGTAATACACTGCCAGCCACACTACACGCTTTCTATTTTAACAACATTGTGTAGGAGTGGCTGGGATTAAAGAGACCAGTTACTTCTCCTTTGGCTGCATCGCTATGTGACCATTTATTGATACATGCAGTGATTTTTTAGGCTGTGGCATCATGAACTACTATTCTGACTGCTGCAATATACTCCCCAGTGTGACTGCAATGTAACACCAACAGGAAACATTGCTCTGACATCACAAAGGTTTTACTCAAAGCCCAAGCTAATCAACAATCAAATCAAGAAAATGAGTGATGTGCAGGGAAGTCATAACTTTTGATAAGCTCCGAGTGAAACCATTCATTGTAACATGTTTGATTTGGCAAACTAGTGAATAAGAGGGTGACTCCCTGGCTGCTGTCCACATGTCGTAGTGTCCATGGGCAGGACACTGTCCTTGGGCAAGTTGCTTACAAGGCAGCTTTGTCATCATGTCTGTTTGTGTGCTTCTGTCAATGGGTAAATGAGAGGCAAATTGTAATGTGCTTTGTCCATTATGGTTGAACTCTGCCATCTTTATTTCTCCATTGCTTTTGTGTTTGTTAATCACATTCCTGGTGAATGAAAGTAGACATAGTTCAAGTTAGCTGCACTGTCCCAAATCTAAAAACTGATGGACCTAAAGCTTGAGTAACAAAATAGCATTCCCCATAGCAAAACGTGTGCCTAGGATGAGATATTTATGTTGGCTTTATTATTATCAACACAGAATGTTTTACCTGACAGACTCTCTTTTATACTGCAGTCCTGTTCTGAAATGTTGCTGGTGCAACTCCAGGCTACACTCAAACATGCCCCCTCTAATTGAATTAGTTTAGCCCCTGGAAAAGTCAAGCTGTGGGAGACTTTATCTTGGAGGAGAGCAAACACGCAGTATAGACAGAAAGAAGAGAGAAACAGAAACTGCTTTCCAGCAAGGCAGCACATGAATTTCATTTTTGTGGATAATGAGAAATTCTGGCTCTCAAACGGTGGGTAATCCAATGAACTGAAAAGTAATTGCACTGCTTGATCAGGCCACACCAAGATACATGGTCATGCAAGAACAAGCAAGAACAAAGAGACAAGTGGCTAGATCCGACTGAGTAAGAGGTAAACAGGGACAAGAAAAAGAAAATACATAAAGAAAATTCATGAAAGGAAGAAGAGATAAGGGAGTAAATGGTGATTTCTGGTGGTCTAGAAAGAGGGATTTCTGTGGAAAACATGATGAAGTAACATTCATCTATTCTTCATTAGGCTGCAGTTTATTCCATCAATCACAGGCTGTTAGAATCAAGATAGCGCTCTCCCAATAGCTTTGAATGAGCTGATGTTTATTTACTCATTGGTGTAACCAGTTATTGGAGATTTGGAGACACCTGAAATATGACAGCATTGTTTTCATGTTTACATTTTCCTGTCAAGCAGTGTTTTGCAGTCCTGGGAATAATGACGGTCCTCTTTCAGCAGCAAAGGTGGAAGTAGCGTGATGTCGGTGTACCACCACAAAAAGTCTTAGGGAGAAAGTCGAAGTGGATGACTGAGCGTGCAACCACGGTCTCTTAGACCACAGGCTGTGGTTTGCATCCACTGTGAATGTTGATTTTCTTTTGCAAGTCTATCTAGGTTGAGAACTGCAAACCATCATTGCTGCAAAAAGACATTAAAGCCATGGGTCTCAAAACCGAACAAAAGTATCTTCACTAAAACTCAGGTTCATTGTTTTAATTAAAAACTCCAACTGATGAACTCTACCGGGCCTATAACATCCTCACTTGTTTCTCTAGACTATACTAAGAACTCAGATGCTGCTGTGTCATGAATTGCTACAAGCTTGGGTCACATAGGCAGCTTATTCATCCTAAGCGATGCAGGCCTTGATTCTGGACTCCTCTGCCTCGTCACACATGAGGGCACTGTGGCCCTTTCTCTATGGCCCTAGATATAATGTTTGGTTTTGCAGCATAGCAAGACTATGACTATAGCCACAGTCACAGAGCATACACAAAGCTAGCCACTGCCCCCATCAAGGCTATCAAATGACTACAAGAAGAAGGCTATGGAAGATCAGAGGCCTTCTTAACAAAAATCAGAACTACTTTGCCCAGTATAGACCTTTGTGCTTCACTGGGAAAATAATTATCTACCATCAATTTGATATTTTTTTGTTTGTTACAGAGTTTAAAAAGGTCATATCATGGTAAAAGAAAGTATTTCCAAACAGATTATAGAGGTTGTTTCAGATATATACAGATCCAAGGAGATGTGCATGATCTACTCTATAGTAGTGTTTCTACATCCTGCGCTGGACTGAGAGCTAAAGTATGCTGCAAAACAACATGTTACTTGGGTGTCAAAATGCACCTTTGGTTCTATAAGGTCAATAGTGCTACTACTCATAGGGCGACAACAACTGAACATGGCTTTCACCCTGTTCCCAATTAAGTGCATGGCTGATTCCTCCTTACCTTACTGCTAATAGCCATGCTGTGTGAGGTGTGGTACAGATATACAGAGTTCTGTGAATTCTCCATTCCTTAGAACTTGGTGAGTGGGATATTATGAGAACAACATTTAGAATTGCAGGGACATTAATAAACAGTAAATCTGAGAAAATCTCTAATCTCTAAGTTCCTCTTGATGTGGTACAATCATTTGATGTGTCTGCATGTGATGGATAATATTCAGTCATAGACATGACTTCTGGCGGCATTCCAAACTTCATAAATCGACACCTTCATCTGTAACTGATCAGATATGCAACGCATACTACAAAGAACTTTACTCCAGTCGCGGACAAGGTGCATCATAGGTGCTTCTTTGTGCATCCAGACATTTTTCTCAAGACCCCTGTAGGAATGGAGGTTTTATCTTGGCTCCTGCTCAAAATCAGATGCCTTTCAAATGTGGTTTGATAGGTGATTACACACAGAAGCATGTGCTAATGTATGTGCCTGCTACTGCGAGCAAGTAGAGTGTTGGTATGTGTCTGTTCATCTGTGTGTGTTACTGCCTTCACTTATGTGTGCGATAGGCTTATGTGTGAGCATGCATATGGATGTGTTTCCGCTCTGTAGCTGCTTGTTGTTCTTAGCTGAGGGAGTCCAGATGAGAAAGGCAGATACATTTAAGGCAGATGCGAAAATATCTTAGATTGAGCATGCAAGAACAAAGGTTACGATATGGTAACCCTAGTTCTATAAGCACAGGCAAAGCCCTGTACTGGACTCTATGGGAACTACCTACTCCAATCACACGCACTCACTTGCCCACTGAAATTTTATCGTCCAATAGGATGTCACTACTGATACGTGCGTGCAGAGCTTGATATTAACAACCGCCAAATGCAGGTGGATTTCGCCAGTCACTCCACTAGCCACTTTGGCTGTTGAAAATGAGTCTTGTCAAAGACTGAAATAACAAACAAATGCAATGTGACACTATGACACTACAACTCCATAAGTACTCGCCCATAGTGTTTGCTCATTGGTTCATGGAGCATATTGTCCCGCACTGACCAACCACTGTAAACAGGCGTGAAATGAACCCTGGACTGCGTCAGACCGAGGGCTGTTTGGCCTGCAGTTAATGATCAATTTAACAAGCGGCATCAATGACAAAGCAAGCTTTTTTAATATCACGCGAATTCACACAACACACGTGTCTCACTCTCTCACCTGTCTATGACATCCACACTTTTGTCAAAGTGAATATAAAAGTTGAATATGGTCACACGCAACTTGTCACGCTCACACATACATCAACACGGTGGCCAGTCAGTGCATGAGTGTGCGTGGTCGACCAGTGTGGAGTTGTCTTTATATCACATTAAATCGTCCTGTCACAACTACATTTCCAGAGTTGATTATTAAAATACAGACATTTGTTTTAATAAAAGTTGCCATGCCATAGGAAAGCAGAAGATGCATCTGTATGGGATTAATCTGGAGAAAAGACCTGTAAACTTGTTTTGAATAGTAACTCAGAGCAACCACAGCTTCATGATGATAAACATAAATCCAGTCAGAGCTCTGAGGAAAGGCAGATGCAAATGATTCTGGTGAATTGTTTTTTCAGTTTAGTTTCAGTTTTTTTAGTTTAAACTTTTACACCCAGCAGTTTTATTATATCTAATAAGAAGCTACTATTTAATGTGTTTAGAGCTAATGATAATATTAGGACATTTTAGCACGCCATTGTCAACTTTAATCATATAAAACGTAATTTCCCCAAAACAAAAATTTGGCTGGTGAAAATGCTGCGTGGCTAGTAACTTTGGAAAATCACTAGCCACATTGGCTAGTGAGCAAAAAAAGTTAATGTCAAGCCCTGCGTGCATGACGTAAATAGCAGTGTCCCTATTGCCTCAGCATCCGATCGCCTCTTCAGCAGAGGGTGTCAGAGCGGCAGGGCTCATCAGTAGAGGGCTCCACCTGTGCTTATGGAACTAGAGTTACCATATCGTAACCTTCTTTCTATCTCACACAGGCTCCGCCCTCTACTGGACTCTATGGCTACAGTGGATGGAGCCCAATGACTGTCTGCCCTAGCCGCGACAAAACCCCACAGGCCAGCCAAAGCCCCGACCACCACATCACCTAGTGACAGAATGGTGGGACACCCCTGAGAAGGCCGCTGGACTGATAGGGGCTGGGCCTGACCATTAACACCTGCACTGCCCTGACTTCTCACTGAAATGTCAGGCACTGCCAATGTATGGTCCCCTCTACACCCAGCAGTCACCAGATCCTCACTTTTCAGATCCTAGGTCGCAATGCGAGCTGGATCCCGAGGAGCCAAACATATCCAAGAGATAGAAACACACAAACGAGCACAGTAGGGGACAAGATGCCATTGTGCAGATCTCTTTGAGATACACCCCGCTGAAAAGGATCGTAACTTCCACTCTTCCGAGTGGAATGTGCATGCACCGCTAAGGGTGGGTCTGTTTTAATCACAAAGCCAGCTGGCCAGGCTCTTTGGACAGGGTTTTACTGACTGCACTATCACTGAAACAGACACCTGACCAGTGCATCGAATGGGGGCTGTGTACTCTACATAGGACGTTAGCCAAGCACACATGGACACAACAGGTGCACTCTCTCCCTAAGTGGGGTAGAAAGCATCCAGATTTATTGTCCTGGACCTGAACATGCTCCTTATGTTCTTAAGAATAAAGAGGGTGTGTTATCTCAATCTGGCTGCACTGTGGACACCAAGAACCAGCATGCAGCTGGGGTGAACTGACAGGCACACAGCTCACAGCTCACCTTCTTAGCAGAGGTGAGAGAAAGGCGCAAGGCTGTTCAAGAGATAGCATTTTCAATGACGACTGCTCCAGGGGCTCAGAAGGTGCAGATATTAGAGCCACAAACACAAGCAGCAAGTCCTACAGAGCTGCTGAGAGACATGAAACCGGTTGCTGTCTTCTCACACCCTGCAGAAAGCGTATCACGAGGGCAGGGCAGGACATGGGTCACCGCGCCCGGGAGTAAAGATAATTTTCTAGTAGTGGCGACTCCATCCAAGGAAGTGGTATATTCAGTGAGCAGTTCGCCGTTTGCTGAAGAAAAAGGATACTGAGGCAGTAGGGACACTGCTATTTATACGTCACGCACGTATTGGTAGCGACGTCCTATTCTCAGCTACGTGCACGATAAAATTTCAGTGGGCAAGTGCATGCGTGTGATTGGAGGAGATAGAGACCCATAGAGTCCAGTAGAGGGCGGAGCCTGTGTGAGATAGAACAAGGCAATACTCATTTTGTATGCGGCAGCTGACATACAGGTTTTACTGCTATTAATTTACACCTACAGTATGTCTAACAAATTACTGCTACATGTTTAGACCTAAAAGAGATAGGCCTGCTTTAAAAGAGACAGGAGAGATTATTTTAATGACAAATGCATACATTTATAGGCAGTGTGAGTGTTGCTTCAGTCAACAGTTTTGCATAAACATAATGTTCATCAATTAACCTGAACTAAAGATAGAAAGATACATATCTCAGTCCTCCCTGAACCCCTTACTACATTAATCACAGCTTACATCCAGCTCACCCCCAAACCCTTACTTGTACTGTGTATTCATATCCTGTGAATGCCCCAACAAACGGCTACTGATTATAATGTTTATATTTACATAAAAAGACACAGACCATCACCATTGTCTCTGCTGAATTAATGCAACCCATTTCTGATAAGAAATTTTCGGAGAGGTCTGAAAAGAATTCCTATTCCCCACGAGGACTACACTGCTCATTCTGTCTGCAACTCATGAATATGGTTCATATTAGGAGGATTACGCAAGGCTCATTTCTCATGTCCAACAGCCTATAGAGAAGTGGGTTGGGTGGCGGCTGGGGGGGTTAGTCTTATAAGTAAAGAAGATATTGTTAGGGAAGTAAAGTCATGAATGGGGAAATAAGAAGGTTTGCCCTCATATTATATTAAAATATTATAATGTGACTAAAAGTTCGTCTATTACTGTAATATTAAATTCCAAATTAATACAGCTTAAATTTGAAATATATTTAGGTCATTACTGACATTGTCAATGAACCAAAACTATCTCAGGGAATCCATTTTTTTCCATGTGAGAACTGTATTCCCCAAATTAACATCAAGTCTGGCCATGGTATGCTCAAAATGAACTACTTTGTACGACGTGTTGTCCAACCATATCGGAAGGCAGAAGTGTTTATACGTGTTATGAATGGCAATGCATTTTCAAATGTAGTCTCTCCTGAATAGCATACATATTATTGCACTTATTTGTACACACATAAAAATGACAGAAGTAGTAGTAGTAGTAAAGAATGACGAAAGAGAGCTTGAAAGAGAAGTTCAAACCTTGCTTACTTTCTCACTGCTACACGCTTGGCCAATCATAGTGTGAAGTGGACGAAACTGTCAAATGTTCAAGAAATTATAGGACAAGGAGTATACTCATGCCTTTTCTGGTACACACAGAGGATACTCACAATGATAACAGCCAACCACATATCTGTTTGACAATTAGCCAGAAATTGCATAGCATAAAAAACATACACAAGCAGATTTTGCATCTTCCTTTTAAGAGGAGACATAAGGTTGATTGAATTCTCAAGCAGCAACAGACTTGTTAGCAGAGTAGCTAAAGAATGGATGAGGAATATAATGTGTAGAGTGTGGTAGAGTCTGATTACAAAGGTGGTGTGGGGTAGTAGTGATGCTGGGGGAGCTGCCCCCTCTCTCTTGAGTCTGGGAGGTCTCTTCACATCAGCTCTGAGATAGGCTGTGAATCAATGACAGGTCTGAAACCCACATCAGGAAGAGGATTAGCCTGTGGGCTGGGGTGCCACAGAGGGACAGGGTCAAACTAACCCAATCCTACCCTACTTTCTCGACCCCCTAATGTTCCCCCTTTAGCCTAGCAATGATTTACCCCCAACTGGTCTAACCTTCCACCCCTGCGTCTCCTTTTGACTTCACCCTTCTTACTTCCAACCATAATTTACCCTGTCACACTGACCTCCCAGCCCTTCCAAACAAACCATCACCCTTGGATTGAGCCAAAGGATCCAAGTTGTCAGTTGTCTTCTTGTGCAGTTTTCCCCAGATCAGGTGAAGGGCACTGGCCTGACAGCGGGAGGTCAATCATCCCCCTAGTCAAGACCTCCATCATTCTATCCAATGTGGAAACATGTTGCAAGAAGAAGCAGCTTACCGTGTGGTCAACAAAAGCATTTCAGCATCTGGACCAAGGTGATGAACAGAGCACTTTACACTGGATTTATGGGATAGCAAAATATCTAAGTGAACTATTATTTATAAGTATTTATATGATTTATATATAAATACACACATATATATATATATATATATATATATATATATATATATATATATATATATATATATATATATATATATATGTATTTATATGATTTATATATAAATAATTCAATCTTCTCTGACAAATGTATCACTCTTGCGTGACAAATATTTTATTTGTTTAATGAAGAATGCCACAGTAGTACTACACATTGGAGCCTGTGCATAGTAATCCACTCACATACTGCTTCCCTGGCATCAGTGTCATATGGTGGATATAGAAGTTTAAGACTCTGCATTGATCAGTAAAATCATATTAACTCAAACATTGTAAGAAATGTGAAAACTATCCCTCTTGCATGTGTTCTCTCAGTGCTTTTATTACATTTTTTAGAATTCTTCTTTTTATTTATTTTTTCTAAAGTGTTTTAGGTATAAATAAAGGCATAATGGTATAAATAAATTAATATTTTTTTTGTTGCTGTTTGTTTGAATGAGTTAAATATTTTAATGGCTGGAGCACACATACTTACTTGCAGAGACAAGATCCCATATGCTCTCACAACAGAAAATAGTCAGCCAGTACCACTGACCACTACCACTGGAATGCAACCACAGCTAGTGAAATATACCACAGCACTGAAACTACCTACAGTACATCAATAATCACTCAAGTGTGCCAAAACCCCCAAATAAATACATCCCTGCTGCAGACAGCCTTCCACAGACATAGCCATTCAACGAGGAAGTGGTGTACAAACACTTTATGGAACTTAGGTATCATCACTCCATCTTGCAAAACATGCATACTCAACCTTTCACCTCTTATCAAGCATTTTCCTTCTCATGTGAACCACGCTGACAGCACAATAGTGAGATGGCATAACACACAGCAGTGCCATGTATAGCACAATCTTTATTGAGTCAGCACATTCCATGTAAGCAAAGCACTAAACTCTCACCACAGTGTACAGACAATACCTTTAACAAGCCATCTGTTTGCCCTTGCTTCATGGAACATGGGAAAAAACAAATGTGGGCAACGATTGACCTGCGACTTAGGAAACAAATGTTGGGCAGCAGATTTGAAACTGCAGAAGCACCAGTGGCATGCTAGTACTCCTGGGGGTATTGAAAAGGATATCTGGTATTAGAAGAACATATTTTTATGGATAGTTTCCACAGATAGATAAACACCTTTTTACTGGCTTGTCCAACAACCACTAATTACATCACAATGAAGCAGGAAACTAAATGGTAATCACTTAAAAACTTATAAAAGAGAATAATTTGGATAAAAACGATTGTTTCAAACACCAAAGCATGTTTAATATATTGTATTCTTTCTCCCTCTGTCAGGAGGAAAGGTTTGTCTTTCTCAAACATTGACAAAGACAAAACATGTTTTATAAATGTTATTTAGAGTTCTAAACTCAGAGAACATATTGGCTTTTTATGCATGCCAGTGCACTCATACAAAAACATTCACCTACCATGTCACTCACCTGTCTGTGTATCGGCGGGTAGGTTCATTCAACATCAGACCTTGTGTTGCATGGGTGAAGGGTGGTTGGCGCAACAGCCGGTAGCGTAGTGGTTGGCAATGCCTACAAAGTGTGCAGTCTGGCTTGGATGCCAAGAGGGTGGCATCAATCTCTAGGTGGTTCTCCATAGTGAAAAACTGGACCCCATACACCTCTTCTTCTATGTCCAGCTTCAGAGTCAGCGGGGTGTCACAGAAGACATTACTAGGGCCCAATGAAATGTTGTTTCCACTGACAGTCAGTAGCAAGATGTTGTGGATAGCTGGCAGTGCCGTTTCCTCAGGGCTGAAGAAGGTGACCCACACAGTTAGGGAGTCTGGTACCAGTGGGTAGGCGAACTCTAGCTGAAGCATGCAGCCCTGGAGGGGGCACTCTGACATGCCGACAACACCTTGTTCGATCCCTGCAACGGGACTCCAGGTGCGCACGCTTGGCTCACAAGCCTGCTCCACATCTGGAGGGCCTGTGGGATAAAATTACAAAAAGAGACAGTGTTACACAAACGACATGTAAAGAACAAAGAGACAGCAAATAATTAACTGATAAACAAAACTGCATTAAATATAAATCAGAAACAATAAGAAAAAAAACATCTGGCTATTTCCTAAACTAATATAATGAATGATGATACACAAGGACATATAATGCAGATATAATACATAATATAATACAGATATTTTTTTCTACAGGTCTTTGAATTCCTCAAAGGATGCAGAAAAGTTATACAAAAAATAAAAAATAAAGCTGATAGCATTTTTATGAGAGATGACAGATGAAGACTTTGCATCAGTGATCTCTATAGTGTATCTACACTCTTTGCAACATCAAGGTAGAGGTGAAACTGAGAGTTCATTGTGAGTCCATCTGCAGAGGAAAGGCAGAGCTGAGGTGTATACCTTCTGAGAGGGGCCTGGTGTAGGGTTCTCACTTCACCACAGTCATTACAACCTAACAGTCACACTCCAGCCATATTTGGAGTCCACACACAGCTAACTCGCATTATCCCAAGTGACGTACACTAACATTCATCAAGCACTTTTAGAAGCCAGCAAGCAGCAGACACTATGTTCTCCCTCGATTTCCTTTTGTGCATTTCCAAGCTGGCAACCAACGAAGCCATTTGCTAACCTCATTTCTGGGCACCGTGCAAAATTCCAGTGTTTAATCAAGTGAGGACTGAAAACGGTTTCCAAGCCACATTATCTCAACACATTTATTATTGTACTGTAAGTGTGTGTGTGGCCAGAGTAGAGGTGAATTAAAGAAAAAGAGAAAGAGAAAGAGAAGGAGGGAGGGAGAAAGAGGGAGGAGGTTGGGAGAGAATGAACTAAGATACTCCAAGAGCTTGGCTTTGCTCGGCTCATGTAGTCCTGGCTTTCTGGGTACATTTTCATTGAGTTTGCAAGAAGAGAAGCTGTAGCCACTGAAAATATTTTGTAATGTCAGCTGTTATGATGGGCCCTACTCCTGCTCTGGCAATGTTGCTATGTGGTTGGAGATTTAAGAGGAGACAGAATAGGGGTGTCATCCACTATGTAACCTAAGGCAATGTAAACTGAACTGTATATTAATATGAGAAGATGTATCTATGGCTGTACGACCTGTGCAAGCAAAAGGTTTGAAATCCGACATCAAAACCATAATTATTTAGATTTAATAATCTGCTCAATTGTGGGCAGAGTAACTAGCTGCAACTGGTCGTCAAAATTCACAATGGAAAAATAAATAGTATATATCTTATCATTATTACAGTCCTCCGAACTTCACAGCAGAACATAGGTCCCCCGAAAATGTAGATTAGCTGTGTACTGCTACATAAACAGCACAGCTCTGAGGTGTTTGACCTATAATTCCCTTAGAGCAGGAAGAGGGGGCCCCTAGGCCCCTGAACCATCCAGCCCTAAGCTTTGAATATGAACCATTCATTCACTGTTGATCAGTTGATCCCATCTGGGTATTAGTCTGTTGACAAAAACACCCATTCTGGGAAACATTTGTGAAATACATTAAGCATCACTGCAGTGTAATTGTGTTGTGGAAAATCAGGCTGCTGGTGGGTCTCCATGTCGTCTGACTGCTACGCGTTAAACAATAGAGATTGAAAAATCTGATTCAATAACAAATCAAGATTTTTCTGATTTGAAAAGTTTTATATTCTGATTATGTCCCCACAATAGATGGTAATAGTTGGGCATAGCAAGACTTATTGGGCCAGAGACCTGAAGTTTTGACTGTGGCCAAATTAGCAGACAACCCAGCACCGTTCCTGGAAGCTTGAATTATGGTGGAAGCTGTGTCCCTGTCAGCTCATGTGATGTATTTCTCCCCCCTTGTGTCAAAAAAATCAATTCAATCGATCAATAAAAACACACAAACCACCAAGAGTAGGACTAACAACCTGCTTACTATGGTATTGTTTAAGGTAGTGACTTTGTCCTGCTCTTTTATGGAATGGGGGAGTTCAGTTGGGAGAGTCGCATAGTGGGTGTTCAGACCAAAAACAGCCCCGTGTTTAAATCATTGAAGGGGCCGTGTTGTTTCAGATACCAATGAAAGGATAACAATGAATTTATGAAATATGATTCAGGAAGTCTAGTTTGAGAAAAAGATCCATGGGTTTGAAGGCTTATCAGACGACAAAACACTGGACTGTGGTTTATATTACTATGAGACAAGATCTTTACAACTCCGTAAAGTGTTTACGGTGATAATCATTTATCTTCCATTGCAATAATCGTTGTTTAAAACAGTAGTTTTCAATTTCAAAGTCATCTACCATGACCGTACACTTGCACATATTTGATTGGCCTGGCTCAACGCTTTGCTGGATGACCCTGCATTGTTTTACTGGAGCCCTCTATTGTTGGCACCCCTGCTATGTCAACAGAGTTGCCAAATTCAAATGAAAGAGGAGGACTCATTATTTCATACAGCGGCCTTAACATAGCCTTATTTGTTATCCTTGAAACCTATTTTTCTTTTAAGAAAACATATTGCTTGGCAATAATTGGTATTCCTTCATCTTGTTAGTTGTCAGAACTTCAATGGGGATATGGCTAATATGGGCAGAGGGGCATGGGGTTTTTAACAAGCCAAGGCTTTTTTTTATGATGGACACTTATTTTAACATTACTATCTACTACTAACTGAAATGACAATGATGTACTCTGCTAGGGTCATTTTCTTGCCACATTTTTGACTCAGTCCCCAATCAACAATTATCTGTTTATTAAGTTATCTGATAATTGGGCAACTTCAGAGAACTGGGAATTCCACAATCAGCTGTGCTGGCCAATTAAGCTTTATCTTTTTCATGCTCACGTAAAGAAAGACATTTGATAAATTGCTGTTTTAGAATGAGGATCAAAGTTGGATATAACTTGTTGTAATTAGCTAAAAAATTACGGTTTGGCGAAGTATAACTCCAGGATAGATGCTGGGGCCTGCCCACTATCCAGTCATAATCCTTCTGCTCTGGAGTATCATACTGATCCACATAAAGTCCAGAGAGCCGGATGAATAAACAGACAGGGATATGTCCGGGCATGCACGCTTTATGCTTTCTAAGAAGTGTCTGGCTCTGGTTCTCACTATCAATGACTCACTGTCACACACTGTTACACACTTCTTCACTCAGAAGGCAGACATCAACCCCCTCCAACCCTTTTGCCCTGACACACATAAACAGAGAGACACTTCACAGACATACTTTAAGAAGGCAATAGACACACTATGGCTAGGGAAGCAACGTCACATCATATTGCATTCTGGGTATTTCAGAGGTTAATCCGTCATAGCTGTTGGCAGCTGGTGTTTTATTTTTGTTTTGTTTTTTAATCACATGGAGCAGTTGACACTGGTGCTACTTTTGGGTATATATCACTACAGATTTCTTCGACTGACAGTGAAAAAAAATCAAAAGAGGAGCTAACACACAGTGTGATGACAAACTGATAAAAGGAGCCAAAGAAAATCATTAACTAGGAAGGTAATGAAATGTAGCAAACTGCAGTAACCAAAATGGAGAAGATAGATATAAAATAGAGGTATTAAATAAAACAAATTATTTTGCTTTTAATAACAAGTTTAACAGAATAAACTAGTGTTTCACATGGTGTATGATGTTAGCCCCTTGAACGGTAAAACTGAGTGGTAACTGAGCAAGGGAACTGTGTGTTTTCTCTGCACAATAAAGAGTTACTGTTCAATGTAAATTTTATAATAAAATAAATACTCACTCAGCTGCATCATACATTAAACAGTTTTCTCAAGCACAACTAGCTGATATTGGCAGGTAAAACGACAACACTTTTTCTCTTTCATCACCTGTTTTGTGTTTCATTGTAGCTAATTACACAATATACCAAAGGATCACAAGGACTAATGTTTTAAAGAGATCCCATCAAGATGTCAATGAATACTACTTTGTTCTATTTCACAGACTTTATTGGAGTACAACTATTTTGCAAGGTATGAGAAGGAATTAACTAATTATTTAGACTCTGAAAGTAAGTACAAGTCTACTGCTACCACAGAATGCCAGAATTCAAATAAAATCAATATGAATGTTGAAACCAGTGGATGAGTTTGGCCTTTTGCTGCAGTGATTTTTTTGGTTGATCTGAGTGTTCTGGGTATTTAGGAGAATCTGACCAAATCAAGGCAATTGTGCATCACAGGAGTGTCTATAAATATTTGACTTAAAATTTTATGTCACACATTATGTAACAATTAAGGTGTGCTTATAATTTCAATTTGTTAGGTATCCCTGTTTGTATTGTGGACCCGTAGCATGGCATACATTGAGCCCTCTGTTCTTGAATAACGGTAGGCAGACAAACCTTGAGTGGGATTACATAATTCAGCAAAACCTGACATATAGGGTTCCAATACATGCAGACACACATATGCTTGCTGTTAAGTCTCATAGAGTAAACCAATACAATTTGACGCACACAAAAACATTTTGTACATTGGCTATATTGCAAATGCATTATTTCATAATCACCTCCGTGTACACATACAAATTCACAGGAATGTGCATTCACTTAGAGCTACACACTGATACACACACACTCCCACACACATACAATGGCGAACATACACATCCTGGACCTTTCCCTTCCATTTATGCAAACTGCTGTTTTCAATCAACCCAGGATCCTCCCTTGTGAATGTCACTAACCACATGCAATTCTCTTAACTATCTTGGGTGGTTTCAGCCCCACCCAACCTCTCTTACCCCCTTCCTGAATCTATGTCCATGTGTTTTTGCCTTTTTTTTTCATCCTTGCGTTTTTTTCTTCCAGCCATATTTCTCCGGGTCACAGAGTAGTAAAGATTTACGAGAGGTACTCTGGCGCTCTTTGACCGCACCAGTGTTTCCCAGTCAAGTAGTGTGAGGACATAGCCCGAAAGTCCTTAGATAGCAGGTGCCATTTTAATGCATGAATGCTGATGAATGCATGTAGACAAACATACACAGTCACAAGTGCACACATTAACACACTTTAATTTAATCTTCCAATTTAAGGGTGTTGTGTCAATAATTAATATGTCAACGTTTTAGTTGACAGTTTCTGACAGTCAGTAGTTTGCAAGAATGTCTATTGGAAGTTAGAAACTGCTGGACACATATGCATCATCACAGCAGGAAACGGCAGCTGTGGTATCCAGTGAGGAGCTGGCCCAAGCAGCATTAACAGTGAATGGGGAGCTGCCACAAACAGGGACCCCTTCCAAGAGGGAAAATAGTGTACAGTTTACACGCACAGCATGTTAGACAAGCCCAGACATGCCTCTGGTGCACACACTATAGCCAGTGTGAAAGCAAGGTTCAGTGACTTTAGAATACATAGTGCATCCACACACACACACAAACACATGCACATGTGGACAATCATTCAGACAAAGGAGACACAAATTGTAAATATTCTGCAAATTCAGTTGTCTGTCGTGGTTGTTATTATTATTATTATTATTATTATTATTATTATTATTATTATTATTATTATTATTATTATAGGTGTTGTTGTTAGGTTGCATGTAAATGTTATTACAGGTGATTGGTAATTGATGGTTTGCACATGGAAGCACAAATTGCTTCCATCCAGTTGATGAATAAGTAGTCTACATACAGGTAAATTTGATGGATTGGCACTACTTGGCTGCCATTATTTACTATGCCGCTTTTACTGTACTGATGGCTCCATTTTTCAGCCCCTGAGGTTGCTGCTTGGTACTAGCTTGATCCATTTTAAGTAAACATCTGCTGTTGTGAATAAGTAGTAGTCCCAATTTCCACACTGCTAAGCCTGAGATATTTAACTTGATTTGACACAGTCTTGCAAGGCATGGTGTCTAATGTAACTTACTTTTTCCCCCCAAATACTTTCATTAAAATGTTTATTAGAAAATGTATAATATGGGAAAATAACTTCATGCACACATAGCTGTACATAGTCACATGCATAATATCCAGAGTATGCTTGATGCTGCCACTGCCAGAACCACAGAGTGATCAGAGGTGCACAGATGGGACAACAGCTGTTTTTTTAGCTTAAATAGCTCATCTCAAATGCCTTTCCCTGTATAGTTGTTCTAATATGGATTCACTGGCAGGGCAAGAATAGAAAATCGAAGAGGGATAACTCCTTTATTTTGGTAAAATTCTGCTAATTTCCACATTTATTACACTCAAATCCCCTAAACTGAAAATTTAAAAAAGGGGGAATTACAGCTAAGACATGACCTTTAACCTTAGTTTTGGGTCTGAGCCCTCATATGGGAATTGTGGTACCATACAGCACCATCCATTGGGAAGTGACCTCTTTGATCCTTCCATGTTGTCCCACGGCCCAAGTGTCATGAAACCAGTGAGTCATTTGCATAGTTCGGGGTTGAGTCAGTCACCAATATTTTTGTTTGTCAGAGTATTGACTTGAAAATCAACAAAAGGCAAACCTCAAATCATGTGTTCATACTGTAAACTGTGGATAAAAGGTGATGTGGCTTTGCTTTTGTATTAAATTAGCTTTGAGTAGAAACTCAGTAATAATAATAATAATAATAATCAAGAAACTGACTCAAGACTGAGATTCAGTGAATAGTAAAGGATGAGGAAGGAAACATATTAAACATTTACTTTGATAAGCATCAATAAGAGTACTCTTGAGCCACACTTTTGTAACCCATCAACCACCTTACCATCACACTGAATGACAGCATTCAATACCATGAAACTCAACAACCCGTGAGTGTGGTATACAATATCATACTGTACCTTCAGCCTCTCTTGGAGACCAGTATCCAGAAGGAGCACATGGTCGTGGGGAAGAAGAATTGGAGGCATACTGCAGCAGAACTCTCCCTTCAGTGCATTTATCACACACTGATCCCACTTCTCTAGGAAACCAACAGACAGGCACAGCAACCAACTTAGATACAAGCCAAATAATTATCATTTATACAGTATATAAAGATACAGTAATGACAATAAGGTAAAATGACATGAGAAATTATGTGAACTATTTTAAGCTGCTGCTTCGAATTTGGCTCACTTTTAGGTGTTTCAGTACACTATCATTGTAGTTACTCAAACAATAATCAATAATGTAATTCATCTCTATCAACTTCATTACCATCTACACCCGCACCTGTTTGGCAACCTAAGTAGTTCATTTCACCTGTTGTAAAAGTGTCCAGAAATTGGCGGAAACCATTCCAAGGTGACGGAATTATGATGCTGCTCAACCACTTGGGGTGCCATTGGTACTGGAGGAGGTTTGGAGACGGGTTGCCAGGTCTGGTAGATGAGGTCCAGGTAGCAGTGCATCCTAGCCACCTGGTTCAGTGTGAACGAGTCTGTGCAGGCATCGTCTGCAGGCAACAGAAGTAGTTGGTCAGCATTAGGAGTGGGGATTGGATTTTGGATTTATTAGTGACAGGAAAAGGAAGAAGGTATTAAATCATTCCACAGGTCTAGGTCCCATAAATAAAACAAGCCAACTGTTGGTATTTAGCAGTATATATTTTTTTTACATTCAAGTATGGAAACAAAAACATTTTAATTTTTGCACGACAGTGACATGAAAGGATGTCCTCCCGGCTATGTTTTTTCCATGAAATGTCCCTGCTAAATTCCACACCTGTCTCAGTATGCACACAGGCTCAGCAGATTCCTCTACAGTGATCTCTGTGTGTCAGTTTTTGCATGCTAGAGGTATGACTGTATATAACTCTTTTGCCCAGGTAAGTAGCAAAACACATGTGGAGGCTCCATCTCACCTGCATAACTCATGTAGTTGTTGAACGGTGTGTGTGTGAAATGCCGACAGCCACAAGTTTCATTGCCAGGTTCAGGATCGTGGCAGCCTTTGTATTTGGGAGTGGGATTGGTGTCCGCACACAGATCTCCAGTCTCCATTGAGGGCTCAGTCTCCAAACATGCATCATTACACGACTCGATCTCTGATATACCTCGAAACACGTGGTAAAGCCCGAGACTGTGACCGATCTCATGCACCATTGTGTCAGTGTGACCAAATGTACCATAGAAGGAAGGGTTCAGCACGATTCCGCCTGACAAAATACAGAGGAAGAAGATACATACACTCAATGTAAAACATTTCAAACCCTCAAAACACAAAATCTTATTCCTGATGTAGCATAAAGCAGTCATGGAATTTGTGTAAGATTGAGACAATGCATTATTAATGGACCTCCTCAGCTTCATTATCACCTTCTTCCCTGTTAGAGCTGTGACGAAGACAGAAACTGCTTGAGGCTTGAACTGTAATCATTCAACATCAACAATCTGGGCTTCCAAAGACACTATGTGTGGCACACACCTAAGTGTGTGCATGTGACTGTGCACGCATGCATGTATGTTTGTATGTATGTACATACATACATACATATGTGTGTGTGTGTGTGTGTGTGTGTTTTATTTGTCTTATACCCAAATGTGTGAGGGCCTCTTTGTCCCAGGGCCAAGTGGCAACCCCAGCAAGATCTTCATCAGAAGAGTTGGCAAAGAAGACATTCAGGTGAGTTGAGCCATCCAAATGCAGAATCTCTTTCAGCTCTTTCACATCCAAATAGGCTCTGGAATAAAATAAAATAAAATAACAAGAAAAACAGTGTATTTCACATTAAGTTAATAGCTCTACAATGAGGATAGTCTCTTCCTAGTGAATGCAGATTTCATCAAGCCAGTGTTTTACAAATAACAACAGTGTTCCTAGCCAAAAAGAGTTTATTTAGTGTTATCTTTCAGGAAAACAGAGCTCAGACTTAGGTCCCTGTTGAATTGAAATATTTCTTGATTAAATATTTCTTTTGCCAATACACTTTGTACTGGCAGAAAAACATCTTGTAGTTTGATAATCCCACAACAATCTATGTTTTAGTTTCATTTGACTCACAACAATAGTGGCTCACTTGGACATGACCAACAGATATTTGGTAATTTTGGGTCTAGAAGCCCTGGCACAGTGATTGTGCACCTGCAGTATAGCTATGAATGATGTCAGATAAGGTTAAAGAACTGTGAATGGGGATGGTATCAGTTTTGACCAATCAAATAATTTAGTCTCACTCCATTCCTTGCTCACTTACACTTGTGTAATAGATGGGAGATTACTGACCATGTTGTTGTTGATGTTGTTGTCTAGGAAGTGCAAGAGGCAAATAAACAATACAATCCCCCAAATATGCAGCTATGGGCGTATAATGCTTTTCGAGTTGAATTCTCACTTGTGGAGACACGAAATGCCAAGCCACAATGTTTTTGTGTGCATGGTGATGTCGGATGTTTCACGTTGAAAGACAGTCAATCACCCAATAACCAGTACAATAAAAAGAATTTTTCATGATTTTGTCTGTTTTTGATCATTCCCTTGAGTGTGCTCCTTCTTCATTTTGACATACAGTAAGAGATGTCATGGCAAGCCACATAAGTACTAAACAGGTGCTTGTGGGAATACATTGATTTACCAGTGAGACCAATAATAAATTGGGCAATTTTTGACATCTTCATATTGTGACATTGCTTAATGTTTTTCATGGTCTTACAGACTTACAGAATTACACTTCTTTATTTAAGTTGCACCTATAGCACAGAATGTGTGTGTGTGTGTGGGGGGGTTCTGATAGCATCTCAGATCAGCTCACTCATTCAAGTCAGCCAGAGACTTCCATTAATTGCTCAGATATTTTGATGTCTTCTTATCCGTAACATATTGTTTTGTCTCGGCAGCACTAATGACTGCAATCATTCAACACAACAAGATATCATTCCAGCAGTGAAACTGTCATTCATTTTATGAACACATCAAACAAGTTCTTCTCTAGGAGCTTGGCTGGTGGGCCTGGCAAACAGCAGCAAGCTGTTTGTCTGCCTTATGTTTTGCAATCTTGTTTTGTAAGTGCTTTGATTTTTAGATTAAGTGCAATAAAACTTACAAACTCAATTACACTCTATTGTATTGTGACAAAATAAATCTTCCTACCTACCTAACTACCTAATAACACCAAGGCCAAAATAACAGGCATTTACTGTACCTGAACCCGTAGGGAGAATTTCCTCCCAGCAAAAGAGTATGCTAAGTGATTTACCTGTTCCTCTTCTTTAGTTAAATGTGTACTAACTTGTAAAAGAGTGCACTGTGATCCTCTTACTGGAACAAATAAACTTCATGCTGGTAGCATTTTTTGTGAAGGGTACCCTGTCTCTTACCACCTACACATCCCTAAGCCAATGGCTAAATATTGGAATAATGAGTATAGACTTGTTTTGGATGTGCTGGCATAAAAATGGATCTTGATGAAAGGGTTTAGGTGAAAGTGAAGTAGGCTGCTCAGACCTGGATGGATGGATGGATGGATGGATGGATGGATGGATGGATGGATGGATGGATGGATGGATGGATGGATGGATGGATGGATGGATGGATGGATGGATGGATGGATGGATGGATGGATGGATGGATGGATGGATGGATGGATGGATGGATGGATGGATGGCAGGCAATGTGAATAATTTGGGTGGGTAAACAAGTTGATAAATTGTGGCATTGTAAAAATGAGATTAAAAATAGGAACAGGGGTGCCATCAGTGACTATGCATTGCAAAATACTAGAGACTGATTGGTCATATCTGAGTTGCTACTGCTAGTTAACATGGTTAATTTGCACCTATACTGCATGATCACATATTTTTGTTTGCACGAACCCCTCATCTCTTTTGATACATTATGGTACATTTGTAAAGACATTTTAAAAAGATAGCATGTCAATAATGCAATGTTTAAATTTGTACCAATTCCATATTATAAACACAGAACATCCTGGTCATTCAAGGTCTGAAGTGTTACTACCAACCTTTAAATCATACATGCAATTCAGTTTTGAGAGTAAACGTCATGCTTTATTATGTTTTATCAAGTTTGTCCCATTTCAGTGAACTCAGGTAAATATAAGGATGAAAGCAAACATTTCAAAGACTCATATCTTTGTGAAATGCATAATCCTGGAGTGTGCTATTTATATTAACTCTGCCACTCAACAACTGATATAAAACTATTGAATTGTTGTAAAGTTATAAGGTTGTGTACAGGTCCACTAGACAAAGACACTTGATTTGATTTGATTTGATATGATTTGATACACAGTGGCAGAATTTGTTGACAGCAGGCATTGGCATCTATCTGTTTTGTGAAAAACTCCATTCACTGACATGCACTGCAATTTATGATTAATGCCCCTGTGGTAACAATAGCAATATAACAACGCCAATTAGAAAATTCTCATTTTTGATTTCAGCTAAATTATAGTGAAGTATTTGGTTGCCAGAAGTACAAATGCTTGAGCGGTACCACATTAAGTTCAGTGTTAAACTAGTTTCTCTTTACATATTCAGTAAATAAGAGAAATTTCAATAACTGCTTCTGTTATTTTTATTAGATACTTTTCTTTAGATAATTCAGCCATTTTATTTTGTGTTGAGACTCAAATGTTGATTAAAATCTTGCCAGCTGTGCAAATGTACTATTTCTCCTTTTTTGGTTAACCGTTGTTGATGTTGAATAAGCCAGTGTTTGTATGAAATATTCAAATTTGAGAGTAAAACCAAACTGTCTCATAGCGTATGTTAAGTATAGCCTAAAGGAAGCAATTTAAAAGTCAGTAACACTGGTGTTTGGCAGTGTTCTGGAGGAATTTACACCAGTGAGATATTTCTCTCACCGCGACAACCCTGCTAAGGTTACCACCAATGCACATTTCATATGCAGCTACACAAAATGTTTCATAACATCTCTACAACCCTTGCTGAACAAGTCTCTCTGCCTTAAATCACAAGTTGGATAAGGAGCTGCTCAGTGAAGATGCAGCATTCCCTAAAAACAGACGTTCTGAATAAATTGTTCAGTGTAGAAAATGCTTTCTTCAAGCTTACGCGAGAGTAACTGGGCACACTCGCTGGGGCCAGGTTAAAGGAGAGAGAGAGAACAGATGATATAAGGTCCCTCTTCCTAATAATTTCAGGAATTTCATTATTTCCTTAGAAAATATTTGTCCAGAGTTTTTGGACATGCATGAGGGGGAAAAGGGTCAGAGGGGTTCAATGCTGAAATGATTGAGTCAGCAATGAATAGTGGCAATTCTACTGTAGGGTCAAAGCCTAACTAATCTGAGTTCAATTATTTCAACGACCTTGGTTCTGTTACAAAAACTCAATGTGCATCATATGCTGGATTGATACACAGGAGAATTTTCAAAGCCAAGCAGACAGTTTTAGCATTATCAGTTAAAAATCAAAGGGCCTTTCTATGTCTGCATGTGCATATGTGTGTGTGTGTGTGTGTGTTGTGCGTGTGTGTGTGTGTGTGTGTGTGTGTGTGTGTGTGTGCGTGTGTGTGTGTGTGTGTGTGTGTGTGTGTGTGTGTGTGTGTGTGTGTGTTAGATTTTACACTGTCTGATGATCATGTTAGTAAAGATTTGGCAGAGGTTAACCCAACAACATCATTGTGAGGGTGCTTGTAGTCAGAACAATTTGGGCCGTTCAAACATTTTCTATCTGTCCATCCACATCTTATTCAAACCTTCCTTACCAATAACCCTTTACCCCGCCGTGTGTGTTTCTCTCTCTCTTTCACTATCTCTCTCTCTCTCTCTCTCTCTCTCTCTCTCTCTCTCTCACACACACACACACACACCCCTCAGCTATTTCCCCATCCCATAGGCCCTGCTTGCCTCTCTCGCCTCTCATCATACATTTTCTTCAGCCGAGATGAGCCACTTGGGAAGGACAGGATTTTCCATGCATTTAACCACACCACTTTTCAGACATGTCCTGGGAAAAAAAATTAAAACACTTACAAAGAAGGAGAATGACAGAGAAAAAAAATTAGGGGAAGGAGGTAGAGTGAGAAAGAGACGGAGAAAGGAAAGATGAGTGCAGAAAATCAAGCTTCACTAAATTCAAGCTTCGCTGCAGGGCATCTGTTGTAGGGAGATCCAGGGGTGTGCAAGACAGATCAAACTGCCATGTTAACGCTTTTATATCTGATACATATTAAATGGGAGATTATGACATCATCCATTTACTCCCATATATAATTCATATAAGCCCATAAATTTGCCTTGTATACATATGTCTGGGGCAGCATAATGTGAAAGCTGGGGCAAGCTGGCATGGCAATGATAGTCTCACAGCCAAGAACAGTTTTAAAATTGGAGGGGGCCCTCAGCTCCCCTGTCATCAGTTCGGTCAACACCACAGCCCCTAAACCCATCTTTCATCCCTGCCTTTATTACTATGCTTGCACTCGCCTTTTTAACCTTCCAACTTACTCCTCTGATTATTTTTTCCCTTCTAAGGAAGGCACATGCACAGGAATGATGTCAACACTCAGATTCTATAGATCCTGCTATGACTCCTCATTGCTGAGATTGAAAAAGCAGCATTTAGAGACATATGGATTGGACGATGGGACGGTCTAAATGCTCCCCAAGTCTCCCAGTTCCTATCTAAAGGAGCTCTTAATTGAGTACTGCTGTGAACACCCTCAGTCCCAAAAATTTGTGAACTTCTTCATCAGTGCCTTCCTTGACTTCTGAACCGCGATGACCTTGCAAAGCCATCAGCAACTAAATTCCCTGGTGTATCATAATTAGGATACTAGGCAGGCAAATACCCCAAGAATAGGCCCTCCTTGATCCACTTTCCCCTCCTTCCCCTAGTTAAGCAGGGAAACTTCTATCGGCCCCCGTGAGAGTACAGGTGAAACCTCGACAACAGGTGCTTTTATAAGCATGCTATGGCTTTAAAGGGGAAGTGCAAAGTCCTGGTATTTACGCCAAAGCACTCCATTATGTTTTATGGGCTGGGGGCTTAAGGTTTAGACGACCAACTGTAAAACACCCAAGTCAAGGACCCTAGAGATTAGCTCCCTGCTCTGAGCTAGAATACAGCATGGGGAGGGAGTGAAAGAACGAGAAGGAAGTGGTCCATCCATTACCCTGCCACAGTGAGAGGTATTGACTCAGGAGGGGAAGAGACACAGAGGCCACAGGAAAACAGATGACCTATTAGTTTCTGATAACGCCAGGCCAGAACTTCATTTCCCAAAAAAATATTGAGGCTGAAATTGTCCTAAAACAATTACTTTGCAAAGTGTGTGTTTCCGTCTTGCTTTACTTTTGAAGATGTTCCCAAGAAGCATTTTCATTTCAGGTGCTCGCAGAAACCTTTGGACTTGTGTGGGTTTTGTCAATATGGAAGTTGCTCAGATAATACATTGAACTTTCATTAGCAGGCAAACACACACATCAGCTTCTCAAACAACTGTGCCATTGCTTTTCTGCACACATAATGTAAATTCACACATACATGTATACATCACAGCCGCAATTTCAGATGTCCCTAGATCCAGACATAAGAAAATTCAGCCTTAACATAAATGCTGTCAGATAACATCAAATACCAACAAAACCATAAGAAGAGTCAAAACCAAGGACTGTGAAAACAACGCAAAATATTTCCCTCAGCCAAATGTGGAAGGAGGGAAAGGGGGATTATTATCAATGGGAGAGACTGTTGCAGGACCACAGAACTGCCTATGTCCTGTGTTAGCCAGATTTCTGAAAACACTACATGTAAGTGGTAACAGGCGCAAACGCTGCAAAAATAAATGCAGGACCTCACAACCATTGTTCTCCTGCATATGCAGTGCATTGTTCATCCAGAATTCCATAATTAAGGAGGAATGTCAAACTGTTTGTAGTGCAGCTCTCTGCAAGTCTCTCCAGACATACCATAATCAAAGCAAAATAAGCAACCACTTGGTGAGATTATATCTATTTTTTTAGACTGTGAATTCTCTTGTCCTCTTGTATATGTCTCATTTACTCTTGCTGGTAACCTTCCTTTCACAAGGCCATCCTTCAAATGCCTGTAGGGAGGTTTGAACGTTGCAATGGCTGATGTCTAAATGAAGTAGTTTGCCTGCCACTTGATGAATGAGCTTCTAATGATGACTAAGCTGGAAGGGATGTGGTGGGAACTGAGAGATGGAAGCTATGGCAAACCCACCTGCTTTTCCCCTCTGATGTTGTTAATTAGATGTCATTATTTTGCTATTTAGCAGCCATTTTAAACAACAGGATAGTGCCAAACAGACAATGCTTCCAGCTTAACTGTGATTGAAAACAGCTTAGTCTCCTTGATTCGTCCTATCAGAAAGACCCAAACAATCCTACATACTAACTCTAAGCTTTTCTCCCTTTCACTTGTCCCCCATGATAGTGGCAAGAAATGCTGACAAACATCAGAATTTCAGTCATTTTTGTTTCTTTTTCTGTCGTAACCATAAAAAACCCCTGCATTGTCCACAAATATGTCTCAGTCTACTGTGTTGAGTTTCAGTATACCAAGAAACAAACAATCCTGCTATTGGAGGTCTTATTACAGCGAATTCCAGAGATGTATTGCCAGCTTGCCAGCTTTTACTCATCATCTACAAGCCACAAAGAGATTACCACAAAAACAAAAATTTGCATGCATTTATGTAGGCCTCTGTATTCTCCTAAAGTAGCTGCAAGAAACCACATAAGCTCTTGTTTATGTACAGTACACCTAGGAGATTCTGCAATACTGCTATTCACATGCAAGTGAAGTGAACTGTTTTTCCTGGAAAATTCTTTCAGGCGCCCACGTTTAGGGACCCATACCTGCCTCCCCAGGAAACATGTCTTTCAGTGGTTTCCTGGAGAGAGTGGTGTGTCTTTGAAATAATTTCCATTGCTACAAGCAAAAGCCATACTGGACTCTCTTTACTGACCTCTAATTGCCCTTACACTCTGTTTACAATGTCACTCTTTCCAAACTAACTCCCTTCTCCAATCAAGCCAGCCTAATTAGAACCACTGGGTATAGGAGACACAGAGTAGGAGAAGGTGGGGAGAGTTGCTGAAAATACTGAAACAAAAATGAATGGTCTGGCCTGCGTATTTGCTACCAGGAAAGTCATCCAGTTGCATTTGTTTTGCCCTGCTTAAGTGTGGAACACTGATTGAACCAGGCCAAGGCTAGACTGGACTAGCTGCTCCCAGAGGATTTCCCAGGCCACACACGCTGGGGTTTATGTTACATTCAGCCTCAGCCAAAATGGTGAGGAAACAGTAGGACTAGACATCACAACCTCTCTTCAGGGACACATGTATGGAAAGATATGTTGTTTGATTTGCTCTAGGCATGTGAGACCATGGAGTGGAGTTGGTTTACCAAAATTATTCGGTCATGTCAACCAAAGAATTTATCAAATTAAGCAAGGAATGTTGTGGTTAGTTAAAGCTTTTTGGTGAATTTAAGTCTTATGTTTACTGAACAATTACCAAAGAGGATTACCAGTGCTGAAAACATGATAACATGCAAAATGTGATGAAAGTGATCTTACTTGTGTGGAGAAGAACGGTTGAAGCACGTCTTGGTCACATCTGTCACATTGGGGTTACAGCAGTCGCCAAGGTCATATAAGAAGTTTTCCCAGTTACATTCAGGGTCACATACACCATTCCCCTGTTTGTGCTCAGGGCAACGACTCCGATGCCCAGACATGCAGTCCCCTGCATCAAACCCTGTCAGTGGATGGTTGCATTCAGGGTCACATGCATCATTGCCAACTTTGCCTATATCGCAGTTAGCTAGAATCAACCGGTTTCGAAGAGAAGAATTGGTCACATTATGAATGCTAAGCTCCCAGGTGATGTTGTAGGGCATAAAGGCATCATTTAGCTGCTGGTGCTGCAGGCTGATCTGGTGGTCTGACACAGTTGGCCGCATCCATGCATCGTCCCAAATATTTATGACACGATATCGTACTTTCTTGGGCCGACGGAAGTTCCAAAGCTGGTTGTAGTTTTTGATGACCTCGACGTTGTCACAGACAGTTTGACCACAAGTTGGAGGCTCCAACGTTGTGTCCAATAATCCCTCAGGATTTCCGACTCCTCCACCATCTAGAAACCCTAATCGGCCACCTCCTCCCTTCTCAGGGTGAGGAAAGATACCATCTTTCACAGTCAGCCACTTCCGTCCTGGGTGCTCAAATGTTTCACGAATGACCAGCTGAGGTAGATCTTGGGGGTCCTCGTGGCCCTGCATATCCCTGATAATCTGCCTCTGCCCTCTGGCCTGCCTCCATAGACCCAACCTTTCCACTGCCCCCCTGTAATTGTGATTAAGTGCATTCCCCCCAATCATCAGCACTTTGCACTTTTTGGTCAAATGGCTGAACACATCACCTGATTGCTCCCGACTGACACCCACCTGGACGCCATTGACATAGAGTGTCATGTACACACCATCATATGTGACTGCCACATGTGCCCAATGGTTGGGTATGTAGTGAGTGTTGGCGTGGATGGAGGTCACTTTGTGGGCACGGTCAGTTTTAAGGGAGAAGAAGAAGCGAGGGTCTCGATTCCCGTGTTCACTAACCGCCTGGATGCCAAGCAGCCAACCTCGGTCACTGGAGGCATAGAAACATTTGTCGTACAGGCCTGGAAAAGAATGAAAGCAGTCAGTTAATATGTGCCTGCCTTTATTTCCAGGTGTGAATGTGGATGTGAACATGACAGACAATGAACAGTTGTAATGAAAAGCATTGGTCATCATCAGTCACCTATAAGAGCGTTGACACTTCACTGATATTCCTAAGTCAACATCCGCTCGTTTCAACAATTGAAAAGTTTTTAACCTTCACAAGTCACTTGCACATGATCCAAAATGCTAATTTTATTTCAGCATTTGTTGTTCAATATGCCAATTAGATTTCAGTGTATATATTTTGAACACTACGTCATTCTGGAATATTCAGATTTTTTTATTTTGCATATATTAATGTATTAATAAGGTTTTTATATTTTGATATGTGTGTTGTCCTGGAAAGTGGGTTTCAAGTGCATGTTTAGCTAAGGGAGACCCTTAGACTCTTGTATAGGCTTTTCGTGAACACTGAGTGCATTTAAAGTTGTTCATGTAAATGTCCCTTGCCAGTGGGGTAGCCAGAAAAGGCTAGTTTTCTGCTAAAGCCTTGTTTTTGTAGAGGCACCAAAACACCTTTTTCCTGTTTCACTTGGACCGTGTATGTCAGCTTCAGCATGGTAATGTGTTTTCACTTAATAGGGGATCTCTGAATGTTAACTGTTTGTTTGTTTAGCACTTGTTGAGGTACATGTGTCCAAGCACACAGTCCATGCTTGTGTGTGCGCATGTGTGTTTGTTAATGCATGTTTGTGCATATATCCATACAGTCCAGTCAAAGTGTGCAAAGATTCCAAAGCACCTTGACATGCCTCATAAGGTCCAGCATGTGGAAGTCTGTGTATTCACAGGTGATTCTGTGGCAAGAGCAGGACTCTACTCTTGTAACAAGAACACATTCCTGGAATTTGCTAACATCGGGCTAACACTTCTAACTGTAAACTTTCTGGCAATTATATCTCTCCACAGAGAGACACTCAATCTGTGACCTGAACATCCTGCCTATAGAAAAACAGAAATATAGCTGGCTTTACAGTTGCCTCTTGAATCTCTGCATCACATGTTTGTATATATCCTTCATATTTGTCTCTGTTACCTTTAGTATCATGTGAAATTATAAGCTGACTATCATAAAGATGATCACATCTTTGCCTCAACATACTTGTCCACTCAGACGCCTTTGTTCCTCATCGATTAGGCCACCTGAGCCTGCAATAAGTGGCTGGCTAATGGTGATTGTAAGGACATCTTGCTAACTTTGACCTGTTTCTAATTAGATGCACACTCCAATATGCATTCATTAACTTGGTATTTCAATGGACTAATGTTCAAAGAGTGAGGGTTGGGTTCAGCGTCAAGGTCAGTCCTTTGGTGGATGACGTTTTCAGGCTTTCCACTACACTGGAAGGAAAAAGCCTTCCATCTGTCAGCTAGTGCACTCAAGGCTAAAAGGTGTGCTAAAATGCTTGTAGGGTTCCTAGTGTAAACAGCTGTCATAATTCTGCCATGCTCAATTAATCTAACACACTACACTTTTCCAGACCCTGCACTGTGACTACTCTGGCTCAGACAAATAAACCTACACACATATGCACATACTTATGCAGACATGCATATATAAATGCACATGAACAAATACACTCTCCCATACACAAAGATTGCATGGAGAATCTTTGAAATGCTGTACACATTTGTGTCCTTTCTGAAACGCACACACACATACACACACACACAGGAGAAGGGATTTGCATGTGCACACGCTAGTAGAGAGCTGTTCCTGTTAGGTTCAAAGGCAACCTTCCTCGCACTTGCCATTTGTCTTCTTCCAAGAAAAACACACTCAGGAAAAAAGAAAAAGTTAAAAAAAAACATACACACACACAAAGAAAAATGTCACAAGGACTTGATAAAAAGCAGGGAGGAAGGGAACAATGAAGACTCCGTTTACTTTTGAGCTTTTCTGGCTCTGAAAGGTCAAAGAAAGGCACTTTTCATAGACATACTAAAGTGACCGCCACAACGATTTCCCCAGAGGAGACAATGGAAAATTCCATTAATATTTTAAAAACAAACTTAACGAACATAACAAGGATATAGATTATAAAAATGTCATCACAGCTCTTAAAAACACTTGACTTTAAACATTTGACTTGGCTGTCAGGTTTCAAGCATTAATTCAACTAAAGTCTGGTTTTAATGAGTCATAAGTGATCTACCAATTGCCTTTAAACCTGTTTTTGGATGTCAGATGACATGAACCAACACAGTACTGTAAAACAGCAACCTTCCCTATAAATGTGAGGACATTGATCAGGATTTGCAAACATTCATTAAGGCACAGTAAGGCACCCAGTGCATGACCATAGTAATGATTCAAACTAATAAAAAGTCTGTGAAGATGGTTCTAGTTGAACTAATGATTGCTGAAGATAAGTGTTACACTCAGTGCTCAACCCCTCTTCAAACTCCAACCACTTGACAGGTAATTAGTCATGATGTCAAGATTATTCATCTTCCTCTTGGTATCCCAGTTACACTTGATTAGAATGAAACAGGAGGATACAGTTTGCAATATGTGGTACACGTATCCTTGAAAAACACATTTCTGATACACCTTTGTGTACATCATCACACTTGATGACAGCACCAAAATGTATTGGTTATCGCAGAATTATTTGCCAATGTCTGCAAATAATTGTCCCCAGCAGGTCATGGAAAAGTGCCTCGATTCCTCTTATGATTTATTTTCCTCTTCCTTTGATGCGGGTCAACCCTACATTACCCGGGTCCAAGGTCAAATAGGGCACAACAAAGTTTGCATAACATTTGGACACTAAACTTGATGTTCTGATTGTGTGTAAGTGTAGATGGGTGGGTAGGTGTGTGCATGTGTGTATATAAACTTCTGACCACATGTAACTGTCCCACACAGAGGAAGTGCTTTATTTTCTAGAAGTTGTATGATTCAGTTTAAAGGGCACAACACAATCCAGAATTGTATGGTTTGACCTACGGGATATAAAGTATCAACTACTGATCCCAGAACATTCCCTTTTTTTACCTAAAGGTTGCCCTGCTCTATCTTTCTAATGGATTGTTGTGAGAAAGCTGGTTAAATCCACTTAAACAACTTACGTTTATCATATTGTAAAATCCAGAAAAAAATGTATATGTAACTTTCACATTCAGTAACTGACTAAGAGGTCAGCTACTACTACTATAGCTAAATCAAGATATTCCAAAGAGTGGAATAAATTAAAAAACAAACAAGAACAAATTGGTTATGGATGCAAAAGTACTGGATCACTCTTCCAGTTTTATTTTTCCAAACAGAGGCTGTGCTCACTGTAAGATGATTCCCTAGCAATTGCACACAAAACAAAAACATAAGTCAACATAAGGTCAATTGAAATCCGGTAGAAAGAAAACAAGGACAAAATGAATAAGAAAGAAAGAGAAATTGCTGGTGGTCAAAACAACACCAACAAAAAAACAGCTGCTGCAAACAACACTGTACTGGGATCAAAACAAGGGGATGGGGCATTTTTAGAGGCACTGGGATTTTTGAGGCCTTTATTGGATTTAAAAGATTAGGCTTTATTGAATTTGTTTGATCGTCATATTTGCTCTCTTTAGGTCCCTGCTCTGGCACACTGATGTGAGTGCAATGGGAGCAAAAAACGAACACACAAGATTATACATGAATAGTAATCTCTACTAGGCAGAAACCAGTACAAGATGGGGGGCGGGGCAAAACAACAACACCTGTACAAAATAATGTGATCCATAGCACATCTGTAAAGCATAAAATGTTCATTTTAATGTTCTATCCAGATTGTGCCTGACAGGTTAAACTCTATGATCACTGGGGAGGTTGTTTGTGTTTTTGTTGTACTGGACTGCATTATACTGTACAGATGTTCTTGTTATTGTGTCCTCTCTAAATCTAACAGTCACTCAGGTCACAACAGACCCTCTCACCCCTCACTCCCCCGGTTTCAGAATCTTACAAGGGTTTGGTTTTGCAGAGCATGTTCCTGCCAACTGGCAAGCGCTACCTAAAAGTGTACTGTATCTCAACGCACAGATCTACACATATAACTGATTATTTAAGTGTGTATGTGGTGGTGGTGGTGGGGGGGCAGACAGACAGAAAATAGAGGAGCATGTAAATTTACTTATGATGTTCAGTAAACTCCACAAACGTGCAAACTGGCATATAGGAGGTCGATGAGGACTGAGTTCAAATCAGTTCATAGGCAGCCAGACTGCTTAAGTACTGTTGCAGGCAATGAGTTGTGTATGCAACGCTCCCTATCGGCAAAGAAAAGCAACAAAAAACTGTCTAAACTATTTGTAATGCACAAAGGCGCTACTGGTCTAAACGGATGATGCAGAACATTTTAAGACTCTGGTGCTCCTTTACGCATGGCTGCAGATCCGGCAGGACAAAAAGGAGTGCGCACAGATGAAAGCTACAGAGTGGCAAGCTTTCCTCAGACGACGGGGATCTACTCATGTGCCTGTGTCCTCCTCTGCGTAGTTAGTGGATAGAGCATCATCACTACCTGATTTTGCCTTAAATTTGAAACTCGCCTTTAGTTTGATTTCGCACAATAGTGTGCGTTTTGGAGATACTGTGCATACCACCATCGGTCACCATGAAAGCACACCGCCACAGCACAAACACAAGCAGGACATTTTCGGGCAAGAGGGGAAACCCTGGATCTCTCCAGCCCTGTCCCGTAACTCCGGTAGCCAATCCAAAGGTGTCGATTTTGGGGGGCACTCAAGCTTGCGGCTTGAGCTACGCGTGATTTGAGCGCCCACATATACAACACATCTCTCCCGCTTTGTGCCTGACGTGACGTGCTCGCTCACTAAGTTTTGGCCATTACATCATAGTTTTAAAATAGCCAAGTCGGTTCAGAGAAATTACATTTTACGCACAGTGACATCAGCTGCCGGTCAAATGATGCAGTAGCCTATAACTGCTGCCCCTAGTCCCCGCTTAGATTTTATGATCATAACCCACATAAATCATCATTCTAAAGTGGGAAAATTAAAGGAAAACAATTTATAAAATAAAATTATATTGCAGCGATTTTCTCTATGTAGCCAACTTAAATGTGATCCCAGTCTTCAGTGACCCTATACTTGCACTACCTAAAATATCCGCTGTACTTTACAGAGCATTACATCATTGTCTAGTCTGATAGATGAACTCATTTTCAACTCGCTGAAACTGCATGTTGCTTTGTTTGATAGACATGACACTGGGGTAAAATACTGCACATTTGCATGTTTAGTCCTCCTTTTGCAATTTAACCCGCTTTGGAGTTACTCTAATAAATGAGTTGGGGTGATAATTGGATGGAGGATGTGTAGACTATCCTACCTGCAATCACTGTGGGTGATCGTTGACCTCCCTCCGGTTTGATCCACATCTCCAGAGTGAAATTTCCTCTGGGTATCTCCACGCCAGGCTTCAGCCGTAGCTGATCTCCCCTGCCGGTAAAATAGACAGCTTTCCCCCGGTCTGGAGAGTTTTCCTCCGCGTGAGAGGAGCGCCGACGCTGGCGAAGCACCCGTCGCTCCAAGCCGGGCAAAGACCGTTTGCCCCGGGGCAGACGTGTGGCACAAGCCCCTGGGATGGTGGCTTTCGCCTCCCTAATACGCACCAACTCCCTCTTGGATCTCCCCTTTCGCCGGACTGTCCCGCACTCTGATCCAAAACACAAGATGAGAATCACCAGGCAAGACACCCAGGGAGATGTCCAAAGTTTCATTTTTCGGGAGAGGAAATGGCAAAAAAAATATTTAAAATAAGAGGAAAAAATAAAAGAAACAACGGAATTAACTAGAAAAAAATGTATGTCCTCAATGTTCTCGTCTTTGGAATCCTCTCGAGTTTTCCTTCTCTCTTTTTACAGCGATAGAATGTCAAACCGTAGAAACTGTCTAAATAAACCCATAAAGCTATGCTGTTTTTCCCTCTTTATAATGCTAAGCCACGACCCCCTCTCTTAAGCAAAACTACTCTGGAGACATTCAGGGGACACAGGAATATTTGATTCATGTATGTGTTCCACGGTGCCTTTTCAATGGGTCCCATTTAGCCAAAGGGATGACTAATAAGTAATCAATCAAGAGGGGGGTCCGGCCGATGCCCCCCTCATCCCGTTTGGACGGTAGGAGTTACTCGCAGAAATCCACAGTTGTCCGGCTAGCTCTTGTCACACCTTTTTGTTGTTTCCTTATCCTACCCGTAAAACAGCATAAGAAATGGCACATATTAAATTCCAAAGAAAAGTGACAACAAACCGACCTCTCATATTTATTACAGAAAACAAGAAGTAAATTGTGGTCAAAAAGAATCCAAACTTCCCTTTGCCTGTATGCCTGTACAAAAGTTGAAATGCACTATAATAGCTGGTAAGGCGAATGAGAGAAAGAGGGACAGAGAGCTGCAGAAGTAAGCATCGCGGTCCTCATTGATTGCCTGGAACAGATACACTTGGAGGAGTCGGAGCTCGCCGTCTGCTTTAGAGGCAGTTTCTGTCTAAGTCTTTTAAAGAACAACTCATGTTTCAAATGTTCCGGGGCTGTGTTTTTTTCAAAGTGGGAAGTCACACAGGTAGGCAACTCTCACTGACTGTAATTCTCTCTATGGCACATAGTGATAGTATGGTGTTTACGGAGTTTGAAAGGCGTATAGCCTATGTATCCCTCTAGTGGTTACAATTTAAACACATCCGCAACACAGGACCAAAACCAAGCAGTCTGGGACAAGAAACACGTTTCCAGTCCTTTATGTTCTTTGTTCTTTGCTCAACCCCGCCTGAAAGCTCTTATTTAAAGATGTTATTTTATAAGTAATAATGTAGAATATAATACAGCTATTGAGAGCTTATGTAGAGATTATGTCAACTATTATATTTAGGCTCCAAAACGTAAACAGTAAAAAAATAAATAAATGTGTTTTATGCAATGTAGAAAAAAAAAATAACTAGGCTAATATTTGGCTGCTCATAGACTTTTGACAAAGTCCTCAATTTTAACTTTGGCAAAGTATGATGTATTCTGTTAAGTTTGGCCTAACAGTCGAGTCAAAGTCATGTTTCCCATTAATGTCTGTTCAAAATAAAGTAAGCAGTAGATCAAGGAGGAAATGGGAGAACAATGACAAAGCCATAGCAGTTTTTGTCCCTTCTTTACTGAACTTAATTTGATGGATCATCATGTCCTTCCTTCTTCCAGATTAAAACCAGTTTGATGTCTTTAATCACAAAATGGCAATAAGTGCACTTAGTGTGTATCTTCTACCTGTGTATGTTTTTCTTGTTTGTTTGTTTTTTTAAATCAGGCCAATTCAATCAACCCAAACCTAACTTTTTCCTAAATGTGCTACTACCATTCAATGGCTTTTCTCAGTTGAAAAAGAAAAATAAGGATTTGTAAGTTTCAGACTGACTCACTTTCCTAATGTTTACTGACCCGTCACTTTAGATTGATGAGATTCTTGACTAAGGTTTGCAAGTCTGTGACACCAGTGACAAAGCCTCCTTAAGTCTCAGCCACTGAGAGAAATGAAAATGATCCTTTGGTCAATGATACTGTTACTCAAACAATATTTTGACATGGTGAAGACAGTGACTTTACCTTTCAATGGCTTTCGGTAGGGAGACTCGCTGGAATGTCACTGTTTCCTCTCTGCTCCTCCTACAGTTGTTTGTTGTAAATGTGTGTTTAGACAGCCAAAACTTGCCACCTACCATAAAGGGAAGACAGAACAAACATTAAATATTTGCTTTCTTTTTCATATGGTGTTGCAACTTTGGGCCATATATTTCCTTTTGTGTCTTGATCCGGGAGGTGGGGAATTTGGGGTGACAGGTGTTTTGACCTTGAAAGTTGCTGGGAGCAGAGTTTCACATGGACCACAGATTTAAATCTCGTCAAAGGAGACAGTGGATAACTTTGTGTGTGCAAGCCCTCACATGACAGGTTGTTAAATTCATTGTCCTTTCAGATTAGGTTGTGTGGCAACACTTCAGTGTCTTTGAAAGAGTTTTTGTTTGGGTCCTTGTCTCAAAGACTCCTGATTCCCATGAGATTGCTTACTTTTGACGCACACTTTGTGGTAAAATGCATGTTTTCAATTGACCTATATTTATATGAACCTGTATTGTAATTTAGTGTTGCAATGTACTGCAAATGGATTTTCATAAAACGTACCTGAGATCAGAAGTTAACACTGAAGGAAAATGGCAATGCAAAGCCACATACTGTAGGTGCCAAAGTATCATGACAGAAGGTGTAAGACTTCTCCATTCCTGTAATTACATTCTTCACTGTTCACCTAAGATCAGACTTTCACTCTCTCTCTCTCTCTGTAAAGGAACATGAGCGCTGAAGATAGAAAAGATGACCTAATGTCTTACAGTCAGCATCCCTTCAGGTTAGTACACTATGTACAGACTGAAGGAGGTGAAAAGATCTGTTCACATAAAGGTCATTCACCATCCCTCTGTTTTGCAAAGAGATTGAGTTGAATTGTTTTAGATATAGTCCTGCACCCACCCTCCAACCCTCAAAGCATGGACCAATCAACATGCACAAAGTTCAAAATGTAAGCCTAAGGCTCTATTTTCCCGTAGAAGAGCATCACAATATCTCTCCTTTGCAAAACAGACTGATTCCCAGTTGTTCCTGGATTTGATGGTCCAGGAACACAACATCCCATCTTAACCCAATGACCTGTAATGGTTCATGTCATGGAGCCCCTGTGCAATTCTGCAAATCCCACACGAAATCTGACTCAGTCCATAAAGTAGAACCCACTGCATTGCTTTCAAAGGGGCAAAACGTTAAGATCAGTCAGGGGTCAATGGTGAATAAAACATTGTTGTTGACACATGCAGAAATGACTGGTATATCATGATAATATATATAACAACTGATTCAAAACCCAACTCTTTTTTTCATGCAGTCATCTCTAATGTAATGCAAACTTTTTTTTTTGGAGGGTGTCCTTAGTGTCTAAAAGTGATAGATTTGGGTGAGTTAACATTTAACAGTAGAATGGACCAAAAGTATATGCACATTTCATGGCTATTTAAATGTTGTATGAAGATGGGTTAAGAAGGAAACTATATTAATAACTGTGTCTAATAGTGCATATAATAGTGCAAAATAAGCTCATAATAATAGCGCATAGCGATCATAAGTAACAGACTTTATCTCTAGCTCCACTGTTCTCACATGGTGATGCAGCCATTGCTGTCTCCCTATCATATTCTGTTTAGAGAAAAGTGGTTGCAGTGTTGTACAATAATCCCAATACGCCATCTGAGTGATTGTGGAGCTGTGTGAGTCAAATAGGGAAAAAACATTGTCCTTTAATCCATTAATGCACCCAGCTTAATCTGTGACTGTTTACTGTTCTGAAGTGCAAACCTAAATGCTTCTGCCTTTTTTCGTGTATGTGTGTGTGTGTGTGTGCGTGTGTGTGTGTGTGTGTGTATGGAGAGAGAGTGTAAAATGTATACTCAAGTTTGAACACATTAAAGAATAAGATTAGGTTTAAGGTAAATATAGGTGAATTGTGAGTGGTTGCAAGATGTGAAAAGGAAATAAAAGCAGTTTTGAAAAGCTATAGTGACAATAGGATTTAATAGTAGTGGCCAGAACCTTGTAAGGCAGTGGCTCTTTTTAAATATAATACCGTTACAGAATACCCATTAAAGCCCTTAAGAGTATAATCCCATGCTACCTACAAACTCATACCAGGTTGAATTTTCAGTGATTCCATGAAAACTGTCACGCAGTTTCTGGTAAAAAGAAACCACTTCCCAATGAGAGACATGCTAACTGAGATGGAGGTGTTATTTGCTACTTTTAAAATAGAAGATTGCAAAGATTACATAAAATGTATACATTTGTGTAAATCGAGTTTAATCTTTTCTAATGCTTATGACAGCTGTCATTTATATGCGCTTAGCATGGGAGGGCAGCCAGTTCAGCTGGAATACCTTAATGTGAACAAACTAAAAATAGAGGCAGCTATTGTATAATGGGTTGATAATCAAAATATAATCAGTGTTGCCAGAATGGTACATGAAATATATACTAAGCAGAGTGGTCAGATTACTGTCGGCTATGATACATAAAATGTCATAGTTTGTTGATGAAAACTGAAATGTCAGTTATTTCTATAAGTCTACAGTTTAATTTACTTTAATTCATCACTGTTAATTGAATCATTTTAAGTCAGCTGGTAGATCATGGTGGATCACAGCAAACAGGGAGAAGTTAACTCAGGCACACGGTTGTGTCCTACTTTTATGCTCGCAATTTATTAATCTCTCCTAAGTGCATTTGTATCACTATGCTATGATATATTACTTTCTAGTCTCTTTTTTTCTATATGTACCCCGACCCAACTTTTAGGCTGCCCCTTTATCTTTCCTTAACCAAGTGCTACATCATTTATTACACAGAGCTTCCAGCTGCAGAGCAACAAAAAGTAAGAGAAGAGGATGTGACTGTGTTGTATCTCTGCCTCTAGCTTTTCTCACCACAGAGAATCATTTCTCTTTCTATACCTCAGTCAGACTACACCTGTCCACTTATCTGGACCTTTAAGGCCGATTTTTGCTATCAAATTACAACTTATTCTCTTAGAGAAAAATGTAGTTTCCTCCTAGTTGTTGGCTAATACAGTTTGGATCAACAACATTTTTAATACAGAAAAACATCAGACCAAACCCTGATATTACTGGTGGAAGGTAGCCTTGTGTAACCTCATGTACTAATCATGCAGTCATACACTCTGTACTGTACATACTGCCAAACCAACACACCATCATGTTTACGTTTGGCATCTTGTTGCACAAAAGACACACATTCTCAACTGATATCCTGGAATGGCTATATGCTTAACCACAAAGCATGTCATTTAGTTGTCCTATAACAGCTCATGAAGGCTAACCAAGGTAACATATACAATGTCATTTCACGCATACTTTCCAGTCAGACATGAATCACCCGAGATTCAAATTTTGTTTTGATCATCTCTGGTTTTCAGCACAACTAAGACAGTGGAACAAGGATACAATTGAAAAATGCAATTTACTTCTCAAAAGATTTCTGCCCAGGCTTATTACTCAGAGCTTCCAGCTGCAGAGCAGCTCTGAGTAATAAGCATGGGCATTTTCTAAATGTTTGCTGTCCACACTATAATGCTAAAAAAACAACCAAAAATATTTTCCTTTATTGAAATTTATTTAAATGTTGCTTGACAAAAATGGAATCATACTTCATCACCAGCATCTGGTAAGCTGTTTGATTGAATGGGTTGATTTGTTTGTCAGACCTGCCTGCTAATGCATTTCGCTTGGTCTTCGCTGGTAAAGCTCAATTTTGTTGCAGCATACTTTTTCTACGATCATTTATCTAGTATATGATCAGATAACACATGTTGCCACTTGTGTGTCTTACTTTCTCTATTGCCAGACTACTGGGCTAGTCTGAAGTAAATAAATGCATCAGAGAGTTAAAGGTGACAGAAAGCTTACTATAACTTGCAAAAGGAAGTGCATTGGCCATGTCTTTGAAAGCTTCAGCAAATAAAAATCATGCGTCAGTGTTTTCAAAAAGTGCAATTTCCCCATCATCACTGCAATGCAATACTGGCATTTTGAATGATATCCTCTTTGGAGAGATAAAGCACAGATTGAAAACAATGCTTTGGGCAAACATTTGACAAACCATGTGTAAATTATAAATCAGAAACCTTTAGGATCACCATGCTAACTGTTTCTATCTCAGCCTTGACATGGCTCACATGGTTCCCAGACACATGATGAGACAATCCAATAGAATTCACTTAGTAAGAAATACACATTTATAGTCACTCCAGTGGAAGCACGGCTGATAAATAAGACTATTCAGCACAATAATTAACATTTCTCTTTTTGTGCTGAGCAGATGATTTTTTTAAAAGGCCAAAAACATATATGAAATGCAGTGTTTGTACAGAAGAAATACTGAGTCAAACTCCAAAAGTTAAAATGAAATAGTTTAGCTGAACACACTATGCTGAACATCACATCATTGTCTACATATGTAAATGTAAATGAGGAGTGTGTTCCTCATCAGCTTCACTTCCTGCATTTTAGCTGCTGTTGTAAGCTTTGCGGTAAACAATAACAAATTATGGGTCCCCAACGGCAACCAAGGCTTGCCCTTGGTTTAACTCTAATGCTTGTGGTGAAGAATTATATGTGCAGGGGAGCAGAGTACGGCACAGTCAGCACACCATTGCTTGCCACCACTACTGCCCCTCCGTCTAGACGTTAGAGCACGTCCATATGGAGATGGTTAAAAAGCTCATTAGCCGGCCTACTTGAAATACAGTTGCAGTGACGCTTGTCCATAAAAACACAAAGTAGAGTGGTTTCTGCAGTGGTATTAACCAGGTTGAGGCATCAAGCCCCCAGGACAGACAACAATTTGGCACAGGCCTACAGTTCACCAAACGATGGCTGAAAGTGAATGCTTTCCAAGAAAGAAATAAGAAACTAAATTATTTCTTGGAAGATTTCTGGAAGTTCTTGCTTGAGTTAGTCTGATCCATCTGGGTGAGGAAGAGTGGAAAATGTCTGGTAAGGTGAATGGGATATGGGCCATTGGAAGAAAAATGACTTGGTCTTATTAAAAACATTTAGGATGGACCAAAGGATTGCTTTGGGGCAAGGAAGGATTTGAGAAAGAGAGTGCAAAGAAGAAATCCCTGCAACAGCCATTCCAAGTTGGTCCATACTGAATTGTGAGCATTACATACGTTGAAGTCATTGACTTAAAACTCAAACCCTACTGCCTTTACTTGCAAGACGTTACTCACAAAAAAATCATGTTTATTGTGTAGGCTTTCATGTTTTGAAATGCACCCATTATTATTTATGGTATAATCCCCTTTGACATTTGGAGAGCTGAGCACTATATGCCATTTCAATACCTACACTACAGTCAAATAAATCTAGTCTACACAGGCTTGATTTAGGGAACCTGATAAGATGGGTTAACTACACTAATTTTGTAAAAAGGAAAGTCTTTTTTTCATTACAGCTCTTGAAGATTTACCAACACATTGCCTTTTTTTGTGAGTAAAACATAACCAAAACATCATCAAATTCTTAATCAAGTAATTTAAATCAATATACAGTAACTTATTGTATCTTTCAAGCTGCTATAATTAATATTTTTACATTAACAATCAATCAAATTACTACATGCATTGCAAAAAAATGTTGCTTGTAGAGACTAACCTACAAAAAATGATCACCCAAGGTTTATAGTGTTGTTTAACCTGAAAACCTATTAATGTGATGTAATCTAAGCAATTGTTTTTGTAATTTCATTCAAATACAAATAAGTAAAAACTGTCTGACTTTAACTGGACATGTCAATTCTGGAGTTAATGGTTGCAAGGATTTTTAAAAATACTTTAATTTCATAGCCAAATATGAGATGATTTTCAAACTTAATCAAATTACTGCACACACTTGCACACTCACCACAAGACTGCAAGAGAGGCTTTTAAGGGATGAATCAAATTTGACAGCAGTGACCACAGAGCAGCAGTAACACTGTTAAGCACTAAGAAGAGAAAACCTCAAACATTACAGATGAAAGATATAGATAGCAACTGTACACCACAATTTAACTGCTTTCAAACTAGAGGTAACGCGGCTGCAGAGCATGCCTCAGCCCAATTTCTTGCATCCACACAAAACACCTGCAGTGTGGAGGTCAGGATGTCTCCATGTTGTACACAGTGATCAACTTTAAATATAGTGACAAACACAAAGGGAATCCAGAGCGGAATACAGAGACCGTTGGATGTCCCATTGTTTTGCTGTTCTAGCCAACACGTACTATATCAGTCTGCAATTTCAAATACAAAAACTAAATTTGAATATGTGCCATATGCTACTGAGTTGTAAATGCAAGAATGGCTAAAACTAAATCAACGGGTGTCAAAAGTTGGACGAGCCCTACTCAAGTACCTGTCACCATTCTCTAAAGTGTCCTTTGTGAGCACATATCAAAGTCTCTATCTATTAAAGTTGTCCCTTTTATTAATACAACCAAGTATCATTGCTCAATATATTTGAGGTTGGGTGTTTCACTGGCAGTATATATTTACACTCATTTGAACAATAAAAAAACTATGTGCCAAATGCTCATGAAGCATCAGATTCACAGTGGTGCCATACTGTAAATGTGGATAAGTGTGCACGCTTGCACACCAGTATCTATATGGCTACATTTGATTGGATTACACATGATGGAAGTGTGTTTTACCTGTAAGCAGAAATGAAAATACCAATAGGTGGGAGCCTGAGTTTGGGTGCACAAAATGTGTGTATGTGTGTCTATGTGTGTGTGTGTGTGTGTGTGTGTGTGTATGTATGTGTGCAATCTACCCTTGTTAGCATCAATGTGTTTATCAGAATGAAAGAAGTGAACGCTGTGTGTATGGAGCTTTAAAACCAAGGTACAAATGTCTCACAGGTTTCAAAGAGGTGCAGTCCTTTGGGAACTATAACCCACAGAAAAATGGCAGGAATGTCTAGAATGTGGTTGGTAAACAACGCTAACAAAATGCAGTGGACTTTGTAAAGAACCTATACACCTCATGGTCTTTGGGTATGTCGTAAATAATGAAAGTGCTTTGTGGAGTATGTAAATAACATTGTGGTTTTTGTAGACACACTGTGTTGTGGAACATGTAACATATTTTATTCCGGCTCCGAAAGGAAACAATGCATCTAGTGTGATTGTAAAGTCAGTAAGCAGAAAAACACAAGCTACAGCATAAGTAAACAATGTATTAAGCTACATTGAGATGAGCAAACAATGGCCACGTGCTGATTTGCAGTCAACAATGTAAGGCCGCACCTTAATGTGTCTGGGCCGAACAATGCAAAAGCCGATTATGCAAATTGGGGTTATCGAGGGCACTGCAGTGTAACAATGGCACCAAGTTGATTGAGCTGGGCTCTGTGTGCGTGTACGCCACCCATCCCCTTGGGTTTCTTTTTTTCTTTAGAGATGCCCTTCCCAAAACCCCCTATCCTACGGTCTCTGTTCTGAGGCCTCATTATGGGGGCTGCTATCAATCGAAAGGTCAAGGGTCATGGCAGAGGATCAGCTTGATCGATACCCCCCGGCCTGATCAATCAACTTGTCTTTTTGTTTCCTCCAATAAGATACCAGCGTCCATCAAAACAAAGGAGTGAGAGGAAAAAGAATGCCAGAAAGAATTAGGATGAGTAAGAAAAGGGAGAATGTAAACATGCCTGCCTCGCTGAACAGATCCCAGAAGCGTTTTTTTCCCCTCAGTTTAGAATGACATTGTCAAGGACTAGGACATTGATGAGTGGTGTGCGTCATCGTGATGCACCTGTAGTGCCCTTGGGTCCCTCTGTGTTTGCTCCAAATCTGAGACACCTTGTGGGAGATTTAGATCTGTGGCTGCATAGTGATCAGTTCCTTATGGCAAGAACACACCACACACACACACACACACACACACACACACACACATTTGGCCATCTTTGTCTCATTTAGTGGTAGCCATAAAAAAAGGTTAATATTTGTGAAGAACACATTCATCTAAAATTCTTGCAGTGGAAAAACCCTTAGTTTTACAAAAAACAAACTCAAACAAGCCTTACGATTATACAAGTATGCTTCCATTGAATTATAAATCACCTGATTTCCAAATTACAAGACACAGGCAGCCTCTCCTCGTTTCCTTTTAGCAATTGCAGAGTTAAGAAAATTGAAATGATCCATTAGCTTTGATTATCAAACAGGCTTAATAAATGGGTCATTTTTCAGTATCCGCTCAAATTAAAATTGCCCAGTGTGTATTTTCAATTGAGTGTCTGCTTCTATCCCAAGGAATTATTCTCCCACAGGAATCATTCCATCCACCAAGTAGTTACAAATCATGGAAATGAGATGATGGCATACAGAATAGAAAGGCACTCAATGCCAAATCATTAAAAATGTACTTTCTTTACCTCAGCTCCAGAGCGACGCCTCACATGACATTAGTTGGCAGAGAGCCAAGCTCAAAAAGCAAGCTGGTCTGGGCTGTTCTGTGGGAAAAGATAATTATTTTAAAACTAAGGGCAATATCCTAACAACGCACTCATGTCATACAGCAATAAAAAAGATTTAAAAAGGTTTGTAATACAATTTGAATGCCCTAAAATCAGGCAGAAGAGTATACTTAAGTGATGACACTTACAAAATCACTTTCACCTCACTACTGTGTTACCTTAAGAGTACATAACACAAATGCCTCAATTATAATCATATACTCCATCCCCCAGCACCACAAAACATAAAAAGAACCCACAAAAAGGATTTGCTTTCAGTTAGCATAAAGACTGGAAGCAAGGGGAAACAACTAGCCTAGCTCTGTCCCAAGGTAAAAAAATATATACTAATACACCTACCACACCTTCTAAATTGTACTTATGTGCTATGTGACTATTTCTTGGCCAGAGGCAGTGACTCCCAGGACTCTCCCTGCACATGATCCTCAAAAAAGACACAACTTGTCATTTTTACACTGTTTTTTTTGTAGAGATTAAACAAACAAGATATAACATGCTCAGCGATTAACATGTTATACATGTTAATCGCTGAGCTTTGGAAGTGACATTATTTAAGTTTTGAACCAGGCTGCTTTCCCCTGCTTTTAGTCTTTATACTAAGCTAAGCTAAGAGATTGCTAGCTCTAGGTTCATATTTACCGACAAATACAAGATCGGTATCAATCATCTAATCTAAATCTAAAGTAAAATCTAAGTAAAATGTTACATATAAAAACATTCTATTAAAAAGAAACTTGAAGATCACAGTGAGCACATGCTCAATTAAAAAAGCAATTAAGATACAAATATTGCCTAATCAAACCTGTGATAGCTGAGTGTGAAAACATGTAAGAGCCCAAAGAGATGTTAATACATTCTTGCTGTTTCATATTATTGTATACAATTACATGCAGTGGGGGACAGACTGCAAAAATAGGGAGGAGAGAGAGGACATGGAACAACAAACAGGTCATGATATGGATTTAAATTCCCTATGTTACAGAACATGGTATATGTTTTATAGCTTAGTGAGCTTTCAACACAGCACATGGGACAGTGTCTAACAACTCATTTGCAGGGTAAGAAGTTTGAAAAGTGCGGAAGGCGAAATGTTTGAGCAGCTGAAAACTGTGCAGACACTACAGAAGGGGGACAAAAGAGGACAGAAAAAAATGGCAGCAGAAGGAATTGATTGTAAAATAAGCCAAGACAGGCGAGTTGATTACTTTCAATGTCTGACATTTTGTAATAATTTTCCAGCCAAACAGCACAATTTTATTGGTGTGTGCAATGTTACTTGTCAAGCCTTAGGTTCTCTTGGTGCAAATTAATTGTGGAATGGAGAAATTATGTCAGTGAAAAAAAGACTTAACAAAAGGCAGAGTCATGTCGGGAACACAACCACTGATATGCCCTGGCAATAACAATGGTTCTTAAGACCAGCGTCAGAAATCCTGAATATGGCAGTTTAACAAAAGGGCAATTATGTCTTTGCACAAAACCAATTAGACTGTTTCACTAAACCCAAAAATATATGGACTTCATTGAAAGGGTCTAAAATTCAGTGTGGATATTTGTCCTCCTCTTGTCATTGTCATCAGCTGTCTGAAATTGCATGGTGAGGCTGGATGTACTCCCCAGATCATGACAACAATTAATAAATAATAACGGTGAGATCAGGGGGACATCACTGAAGGGCTATTTATATCCACAGAGCAAATTTAACCTTGACCTCTTTTTTCACATTGACCGCACTTGCCTTTCTCAAGCCAAGAGTCAAACATCATATTTTCACACTTCAGCGTCATCTCATAACTCTGACTTAGATATGAAATATTCAAATGCTGCTCCTACTACAGTAGGCAGTGAATTTCCTCATCACACGCCTTGAAGACTGTGTGCCCTTTGTTTGAGGGAGGATGTTGCCAATACCTGTGTGCTAGAACATATGAGGAGTGCAAAACACCTGGACACTCATCATGTGTGTCAGTGAAGACATCATGGTATAGTTTACATCATATTCTATCATATGTGCCTTTGGGCAGAACCCAGCAACATACAGAAGGTGAATGAGAAGCCACAAACTCGATCTTTTCGGCCTACTGTGGGAAAAGACTTTCATCTGAGTCTGTGTATGATGTGCGTGCATGTGAATATATGCGTGTATGCGCAGGTGTGCAGAGGCAGTAGCAGAGCACGCAGGCGAACAGACAGGTGCACCCGGTGCCTGTGAGGTCAGGGGCTAGGTGGAGTGTTAGCAGGAACGACACCTGACAGCAACTGGGTGGATGCGCCCTGGCAGTTCTGTACATTCATGTCACTACTGATAAAAGTCAGCACCTGCTGAGCAGGAGAAACTACAGTGCCAGTGCCACCGGGTCCTCCATACAGGACAAGGAGAGGAGGATAAGAACACTTCCTTCCGCCTGTCCTTCCCTGTCCCTCCAATGCTCAGTGAGCAGACAAGCTGGGACAGCTGTGATGGCCATTGGTTGGGCAGGGGTGAAGGTGCCAACCTTGTCAGTGCCAGAGGTGGGAGCAAAGCTGCATGGCACCGCCTGATTTGGGCTTGGAAAACAAAACCTGGATGTCTCTCTTTTGGTTGTGTAACAGCCAAGGGCAAAGGGAAGTCTACAGAACTTTCTCTGTTACTGTAAATGCAGCTGGATGGCTACATGTGTCTTACTGAGCAAAGCAAAACAGTCAGTTTAACGAGCTGAAAAAAATGAAGTGAATGAGTTTAAGTGTAAATCTGCAGATGATGAACATGAAGGTCAAGTGTGAATTATGTAGGTACAGTGTTGTATAGTAGCACATTAATTCATGGCCATCAACTTGACTCTGCGTCTGGTTTTTCTAAGTGATTACCTGATTTCCTGCTGGGGATTTCTTCAGGTGCTCTGGATTCCTCTAACTGTGCAAAAATCTGCAAATCCTCCAGAAAAACTCCAAAATGACCCAAAAATCATCTGCCTTCCTTATTTGTAGAAGTGGAGCTGGACTCCTGTTGCTATGTATAGTGAATAACCCCATAAACACAGGCACAGAGGCAATCAATAAAGGGAAAATTATTGGAGGGGCTTCTGACTGGTCTTAGCAAGCTTCAGCTGGTCCCAAAACATCTTGGCCCTTCATGTTCAGAAGGAACATCCTTACCTGGAGCTTGAAAACATGTCAGTGTTTCCAGTTATCATAAGTCTTCCCCTAAATGCAATTCAAAATTACCTCATTTGATTTTTGTTCTCAAATCTATGTTAACGGCGGAGGCCTTACTTTGTCCTGTTGCTACACTGGATTGCAGTTAATCATATGGATGATGCTTTTACCATGTTCCCACTTAAGCTGATAAAAGGCCAGGTAGTGCCACCTAGTGTTCCAACTTAGTGTTCCCACACTGGTACACAGAGGGAACCCCCTTTATATTCAGCTGCTGCTGCATTTATCACTCTCCAAATTCAGCCCAGATTTATCATTTAGAACTTGGCACGACAGCCCATATTTTCTGCTTATATGACGTGTGTGGATGTATGCTGATTGCAAAACAGACCCACATACTCATCCTGACTTTCCTTGAGAAAGAGCTGATCTGCAACTTTCCCTTAACCCAGAACGAAACGGAAGCAATTGTGCAATGGGCGGGTTGTTTTCCCCACATTTTGCCTTTCTAAATGGCTGAAAATGAGGGCCGGCTCGCAAACACTTGGTGCCATAAGCAAAAACAAACTTAGCATGTCACTGTAGTTATGGCTTGTGTAAAAGCTTCACCTTCAGTAGAGGGGTGTGGAGGAAGGGAAGAGGTCGTATTTTGTGTGTGTGTGTGTGTGGTGGTGGGTGAGGGGGTTGGTGAGGCAGGCCAACTTGGACGCATGTGCTGCAAATTAGGCTTTTGTAGTCAGCCCTTGTGTTGGGAGCAGCAGAGGGGACAAGATTGCGGGTGTTTCTGCATGGCTGCAGACTGCTGCACCTTGGGGGCTGACTGACCCGGGTGCGAGAGGAGGGAGAGACACAGCAGGCTGTGATGAACACTTGCTTGCTCTTTCCCCTCTTTCTGTCTCACTCCCTTGCTCTTTTGCCCTATCCGTGGCCTCTGGGGAACCCTTGCACGCACCTCTAAGCAGCCTCTGTATATTCACTCCCCATGTGTGCGTCTTCAATCGCTCTGCCCTTCTATAGGGCCTCTTTCCCCTCTACATGTGTTTGGGGCCCTCCGTCTCTCCCTCTCGGCCACTGTGGAAAGCCCTGCTTCATTTCTCTCTGGGTGGGAGTACTCATTCATACTGAAAATAAGCAACCGGCCTCTCTTTTTTTTTTAACTGGACGATAGTCAAATATCTTCTCAGGTTCCATTGATTCATAAATACAGAAGTTTGTTTTCTAACACCCCCCACACACACACACACCCTTGACTGAAAAGGAAACTTCTTTCATCCAAAATGTGAGCAAAGGTAGTTTAAAGCTTTTAAATACACACTACTACAGGGATAAACCTGGACTTAATGTCATTAACATACTTCTCCTTCTCAGGTCCTCTACCATCCTTCCACCCTCCACACATACATACACAGACAACTATCACCTCTAACTGCACCACAGTTTGACAGATTTGGAGTTTATTCACACATCACATACTACAGTGGGTAATGTATTCAAGAACATTGAACAGCGCTGCCACATATGACACAGGAAAAACAAAACAAAACAAAAAAAGACACTGAACTCTTTCTTTGCCATTATATAAAAATAGTGTTGCTACAAAAGTATAAATTAGGCTTACTAATAAGACAACTTAGATCTGAAGCTACATAGGAATCTGCTGCCAAAGTGCGATAAAAAAGACAAAATGAATAGAATCAAACACATTTTTTGCATTTTAGCAGAGTATAAAAGGAAGTAATGCCGGTAAAATAGGATGAAAGCAACACTAATTTCTTAACCTGATTGATAATACAGACTATAATCCATAGTTAAACAGAACAGATCTCCATGTTAGCATTATTATACCATATGTTACAGTTATTATCTGAATAAGTTAAAATCCTGGAACAAAATAAAACTTACAGCTGATTTCAATTTTCTAATAACAGTATCTAAGTTGTGTTTTCTATTATCAAAAACCTTTTGAAATGCTACTGTAGAAAATAGAGGTATAATGTTATTGGTGTTCCCTATTGTATCTCTGAAATGAAGGCTCCCCCTTGTGGCATAAAAACAGCAGTTCTCTTGTATTTACATATACATCCACTGAAAATGGATGATGTCAACCCGTGAACACCAACCCATGATCAGCATCGCTACTCCCACCTCGAAAGGTTAAAATTCAGTCCAGGTTGCTTCTCTGACTCTTGATAGTGTGTCTTAAGGTATGGTCGACTCATAGGCCAGTGTTCATCAGATGCAAGTGAATCATGTGGCTCTAACTTTATATATCAGTACTCTTATTAAAAGCATGCATATCTTAGATATAATTTAATCAGCAAAAAGAATGCTATTTCTAAGTAAAATTAAGTTGACATAATTACGTCAACAATGGCATTTTGTCCCAGAGCATATTCTACTTAAAATACTTATTTAAAAACTGTAAGAAAAATCCCTTCATCAGTTCAATCGAGGATCACTCCTAAAACCGCAAACCAATATACTGTATTTTGACTATATCATTGACCAAGTTTAATTTTGTCTCAACAGCTGATCTTCCAATCTTTAAATTACAACATTACCTTGAGTACTGAGGTAACACATTGGATTTGATACTTTAAAAATGTAATTTTAAATATAATTTACAGCAATATTTTTCTTTTTTACCAAAATATAAATGTGTGACATGAATCAGTATGAAAACAGCAGTATACATATTGACTTTCAAGAATGAAAATTATCACAATGAAAAGATGTAGGTCTTGATGTAAAAAGAAAAGAAAAATCAGACATTTTAAAGAAACCATTTTAACTCAACACCCCTTGAAAATATTGTCTTTGCTGACCTCCAGTGGTTTAACTTGTCACCTGGCTGCGGTGATGTACAGGTGTACTCCACCCCACAACATCGCTGTTGGGTGTGGTTTTCAGGTGCAACAGAGCACATTTCTGACCACACCCAGAGGTGAAAGAGGCTCACAACCTCCAAACAGAGAGGGCAGCAAAACAGTGCTTTTCACCCAAATGTTAAATAACTCTTTAAAGAGAGAAAAATATTGAAGAAAACACTAAATCAAAGCTCTTGAGAGAGGTAAGGAGGGCTACGGGCTATAAAAAAAACAAAAAACATCTTATGTAGTTTGTGAAACAATGCAGAGCCATTCACCTTTGACTGACATAATTTAAGCATTTCCAACATTCTATGCACTTCTAATAAAAGTTTTATCATATAGCTGAAAATGTACTACAAAAGATTCTGATTTTAGTGAGACCAAGATCTGTTCTTGGCTTTCCACTTCAAACCTTTCCACTTCCTACTTTCTGTGTCCTAAAAAGGTAGTCACATTAGCCATATGTTTAACAAAGCCAGAAAAAAAAGGACATGTCGTCACAATTCCAACCCAGGTCATAAACAAATGTTTGTCGGAGAGATCAGTAACTGTAACACAACAATGAGGGCGATGCAGTAGTATTTGTCCATTAGTGTGATATTATAAAAAACACATTTTGCCACAGGGCTAGAATAGTGACTTCTACATAATACAGGCCAAGTACAGGTCATTAGTGCTCCTAGTGGCTGACCGTGCACATCTGTGAGGTCAAAGGTGAACAAAGGTCAACTCTGATCCAAGGAGATCACACCAAAACAGGAAATGCATGCTTGAATTTATCACCCATACAGGCTTTAAATGAAATGGATGGGAGACCGAGCGAATATTTGTTGGGCAAAGATGTAATTTAATCGTATCCCAAGTCATAATGGGGCCAAAAGCTGGGAAGCGACAAAAAGAGAGATAAAATAATGTTTTTTTTATTTTCAACTGCTGATAATCTTCAGTTATGACTATTAGTATTTAATATTTGAATATGGGGTAGATGGTGTAGCTTCTGGCAAAGAAAACATTGTTAGTTCTGGCCAAGAAGGTGGAGAAATTGCCTATAGCATTAATCTGTTCTGCACCCTGCATTAAAATCAATAGTTAAGCTGCACCACAAATAGTATAACAAAATATTGATATACTGTTCTGCTATGGTATGACTCCCAATGAAGACCTGCTAATATCATTTCTAATCTGCTACAGACTCTTTTCAGTATAAGTTTATACAGTGGATACTTGTGCTTGATACTTGTTGTTGTTAAAATAATCCCTGACCTGTTTCATAAACCAAGAGATGAGTCCAAGCAGCATACATGTTCATTTAGTTCAACTTCGGAGTAAAAGCACTTGTCAAATACCACAGTTACCCATGATTTTTAAGTCCGCATTTGACCACTAGAGGACACTGTCAACCATCAGCCACACATCCCTTTGAGACTACAGGGTTAAAAAAACGAAAAATATAAAATAAAATACAAGCTTTAGAAAAGATGGTGTAAAGAAGGCCATTTAACTTCAATAAAAGGCATGATGTTGGCTCTGACTGTAGGGTTTAAAGTGAATGCATGAAAGTGACTTAAGGCCAAAAAAGAGAGATGACAAACTAGTACTTGACTAATTAGTACCAAAGGCAACAAACAAATTTACAGTATAACTTCCATTCATCCAAGTCATTTTAGGAGGTATTAGCTCATGTAAATGTATACTAGAATCCATAAAAAAATAAATAAATTGACTTCATTAGTATGCATGTGTTGACTTTAGTGAATGTACTGGCAGAATTTGCTTCATCCTGAAAAAACCCTCAGTGATCCATTTTTTTTGTTTGTTTGTTGCAAATGGCACTAACTGTATTTGGGGCGGAACGTTTTGCAAAAAGTCACGGTTCAGTACATACCTCGGCAGTGAGGTCACAGTTTGGTGTGTTTTCGGTACAGTGAGGAAAAAGCGGCGGTGCCTGCTTGGGTGTACTCATTCCTGAGAAAATCCCATAGATTTCACAAACAGAAAATAATTTACCATTAATAATGAACGGTAGGTACATCATGAGAACAGTCACTTTTAGTAGATGAAGTTGGAAAATATGCCCTATGATAAAGCTTATTGCCTTGAAAACATTTGGACATTTGTAGCTCACAAGGAAGACAATGCATGTATTAGAATGATAAATGAGGAAGGAAGAATAAATAAAATAATATTGACTTTCCTATGGACAAGCACTTCTAATTAAGCTTTGGAAAAAATACACACACACGCGCACACACACACACAACACACACACACACACACGGCAACCACACAAGGATTTATGCAATTTTGAATTAAATCCTTGCCTAAGAGCTCGCCAAACTGAAGGCAAATAACATTTCTGCTGTTTATCTGAGGGCAACGCACAGGCAAAACGTCTTCAATATAAAGAAACGAACAGATAGTTGACTGTAGGTCTTTTGTTTCACAGAGCTGACTGACATTCCTGAATTACCAGCACTGGAAACTATCTAGTTACTGACATACAAGCTGGGTTGAACCATCAAGTATTAGAGGATAATAGATTTATTTATCCAACTTCTTATTTAATTCCCTGTTGGTGCAATCCAGCTACGGTATAGTTGAATGAAATCAGTGTAAATGCTGACCGCAAACAGGTTCCAATATGATGCTGTCGTCGTTGTGTATGAAACAAATATTTGTTAAGAAAACTCAACCAATAGCTTCATTTTATTCTACTTAACTTAATGATGTGGGCCCATCTGTGCAATTCTAGCCATTTGACTTCCATATCTAGCAGCATAAGACCTCTTTGAGTTAATTTTAGAAAGAAAACAAACTGTCAGATTACTTTTCGTTATAATTTGTATCATAAACAAAAGTGAAAGTATCATATCGTTAATTTTTATCAGCTGCTGTTTTTGAACAAAAAATGTATGCAGTGCATGCAAATGATCCACAGCTACATTTTTATGCCACTGAAGCAACCATTAAATTAGCTGTAACGATTTAGCTCTCTTTCCATCTCCCATGGCTGAATATGTTGAAAAATAATAATTTTCAGTCATACATAATAGTAAATCATAAACCTTGTACACTTAATTGTCAGAGCTGCAATGGCAGTGAGGATTCACCACTTGAATTTTTTGTCGCCAATGAAAATGATCATTCTCCAACATACTGTACATGCTACAGTACTTCCTGCTATATATCTCTGGGACATCTTTGATAATCTAGTAAGATTGTTTTCAGAGGTCTGACAGTAGGTTCAAGCAGTGGAAGCTGACTTTACCTGAAAATGTTGCCTACCCAGTGAGAATAACAGCATTATAGCCTTTTAGCAGTTTCGTAATTAGGCTGGAGCAATTCAAATCACTGGTCGTGATAAGACTGAAACTCCTCCTGCTTACATGCATCCCAAGTCGAGGGTGGCATACCAAACAGGACAATCTTTTGAGAGTTAGCGTTCCACCCCTACATTTTGTCCACAGTACTTTGCAACAATCCTTTCTCCATATAAAATATGTAATAAGCCGTATTGTTTTATGGGTGTTTGCAACCTGTACAATGTGAGTTTCCTGTAAATATCCGTCTCGAGAAGTATATTAATGTCCATACACATTTAAGTTTACAGTTGCTCTAAACCTACAGTATATAAATAATAGTCTTCAGTCATTGGTTGGAGGTGAAGGTTTGGTTGTTTAGGGTTGGTTAGGTTTTTTTCCTAGCCCATGTTAGAGCGAAGGAAAATGAGTTTGTTCATCTCCTCAGCGGTAACCTGCTGCCTCCTCTTCATAGCCAGGCTCTGCTCACACACAGTCACACACTCACTTCGTATGCCCACAGCAGGCACGGCAAGGAGCCACAATGCCAGGCGAGCAAGCCTGGGGAACTTCTCACTCACCGCTGAGCTCCAGTACTGGAAGAGGTCAGGTGTCCCTTGGAGAAGAGGCTCGGCCAGGTATTTAAAAATCTCTTGTCTAACTTGGCTCTGACTCTCATCATTACCGGACACTGTACAAGACGAAGAGGTCCCCCTTGAGGTGCCGCCATTGTTTCCCCCTCCTTCTATACGGCTTATTTTAGGGGTTGGTGGGCCATCGGTATCCCGCTCTTCGCCACCTGAACCTCCACCACCAGTCATACCTCCATCCCTGGTTTCAGCAGCCATTTCGCATGCACGGGAGATTATGTCTTCATGCTGGTAGGCCGGCACTGAACGCAGCTTGAGCTGTGGGTCGAGGACCATAGCTACCTGGTGGGCTCGTTCAACCTATAAAAAGAGAAACATATCAATCACTGTCAGTGGTGCTTATACCAATTAATCATATGCATCCATCAAATATCAAGACCTTTAACAAGTGCGGGGTGAACCTTAATTGGTATCAATCTGACGGTCAAGTTGACATTAATGTCGGTAATTTTGTTTACACATTTTCAAATAGTTTCTGGTTTAAATCTAAATATTGGCAGTTTTATTGGCATATTATTCATGTAACAACATTTTAGATTAGAGAAATTGTTTTTGTTCAATGAAATAAGAAATAGTTTTGTAGTATACTGAATATCTTGACATTTTATCGGCACCAGCATTTTTAGATTTAAACAATACCTAGCCCCATTCCTTACAGAATGTCAATAATTTAAGAGGAATCATGTCACTTTGACAAACTGAAGCAAAATGTTAATGTTTTAAACCTAATGTGAGCAAAACCATTTCAGTACCTTGAAGTTTTCCTTAAGTGCTTCCAGGAAGTAGTGGCAAAGTTTGCTAGCCGTGCCGGTTCCAGCCTCTCCAGCTTTGGATGTGAAAAACTTCTCCAAACGTAGGTAGACAGGGAGCACCTGCTGTAAGGTTGGTCTCCTCTGGCTGCTCAGCTCGAGAGCTGCCAGCCGCAGAGGTGCCAGTAGACAAGCTAGCGTCCCTAGCAGATGCTTGTTGAGACCCTGGAGGAGAGGAGCCGTGGCCTTACTGCGTCCATAAGCCTCGCAAATCTGTTCAAAGTGGGCATGGACCTGCAGAAGAGCTTCAGCCATACGATCCCAGCAAGGTGGGGTGGGGCATTGTGCAAGGCTGCCCTGTGCCCCGTCCTCAGTTGTGCTTGTGAATGTGTTGGTGCACTGTTCCTCACGAAGAGACAGCGTGGAGGAGGAGGCAATGTCTCGGCATGTCGAGAGAAGCTCAGCCAACTCATTAAGACCTCGAGCCTGGAGGCTGCGCTTCCCTAAAACGGCCTGTACAACTGCACCAAGTGAACACCCGGCGCATCGCAAGCATATCCTGCCCCGCCCACCACCACCAAGTGGTGATCCAGCAAATCCTGCTGCCCACACTCTGGGCTCTGAGACATACACGGTGCGAATGTCTGACATCACAAACTCAGAAAGCACATTTTGCACCCAGTGGTGAACCTGCTCAGGCCCTTCTCTCAGCTCAGCCTCCCTCACGCCGAGCACATAGCGCTTTAGTCTTGACCCCTCCACCTGGTAGGCTGTTAGAACATAGCACGCATCTGGGCCTGATGTCTGGGAGTGGCATGTGACAGCGATGCCAAGCGAAGCATTGGAGCCTAGAGCACATGTGACTTTGACTTTGACTTGGTTGTACATGCGGGGCAGCTGTCGCAGTGCCAAGGCACTCATATTGCCAAAAGCATCACGGGTAGAGTAGGCACCATGACGAGCACCCGTATCCACTAGGGTCTGTGCCAACTTCAAGAAGTCCTTGCTGTTTAGCACGTTTAGCATGCTCAGATCTGAACACATTACTCGTAAGAGGCGCTCAGCCACCTGCTGTCGCTCCTTCTCAGGTAGTCCATTATTCTCTGCCAGCACAGACGGCAGATGGGTGGTTAGAAAGGCAGAGCAAAACATAAGAAAGATAATTAGTGTTAATGTTTTTAATTTGATATTCTGGCAGAAACCACACAGTATCTTAGAAGGGAAAAGAAATTACAGAATCATAGAATGATAAAGGCATGGCAATAACATGGGAACAAATCTGACTTGGATTTTAAAATTTAGATTATATAATTGACATTATTTGAATTTTATTCACTTGAAAGAGTTTCTTATTGCTCTAATAGAACATAAACTCTCAAAAATATAATAATTCCAGTTTTAAATTAAATTATTTAAGTTGATTGCAGAACTTACGGCTGAGAGTGTGGTTTCTCTGGGAGATACTTTGAGGCTGGATTTGTAGTTTCACTGAGGAATGGGCTTGGGCCTGGGCCTGGGCCTGGGCCTGGGCCTGGGCCTGGGCCTGGGCCTGGGCCTGGGCCTGAGCCTGAGCACCTCTCCACAGCTGCTCTTGGGGACCGGCGGCGGAGGAAGTTTTGGGAGAGTCCCCTTTGGTGTGGTTCTCATTGTCCGCTGAGGAGATACAAAAATGCAATCAGGCAGAAGTGACAATACTGTATGGTTTCAATGCAGAAAGTGTATGTTAAATGTTTCCAAGTGGAGAAAAATGTAAAGAATAAAACCAACACAAAATTACACAAACAAATCTGTCAGCAAAGGAAAAGACAAAAATCCTTTATTTGGCCTCCCTGAGTTTATGATTAACAAACTATGCCTACAAAACCAGTTCAACAAGACCTTTCTCAGTCAATTGCACATATGATGAGCCAACAGCAAACATTCATGATGAATTATCAACTAATGTAAATATATTTTGTTTTTATTGGTGAAGCCTGGATAACAGTATTTTACGACTGTCCACATGATAACTGTATAATTCTAACTGCATGCTAAGACAGGCACCATGGTTCACGCATAAGAGGATAAACAAACTGCACTGAAGTCATTTATGAAATAAAAATACAAAACATTTGGTGGTTAAAGCTTCTCTGATATGGGTATCTGTAAAAAGTATATGTTGGCAAGACAACATTATTGTGTCATGACTTTCAGCTGTGTTTGCTCAAGATTAGAATTTGCCTTTGTTTCTGACATTTAATATACTAAATGACTGATTACTTGATAAAATCATCAGAAGACAATGCACCTACTGTATATACACACACACACACACACACGATGCACTAAAGGTTTTGCAACAAAACATAAAAAAACATATCCAGCAGCCTCAGAACCAGATCTGCAACAACCTTCATTGCCACAATATATTCCTTGGAACTCTAAAATACAAATGTGCTGTGTGTAAGAATTTAATGCCTACACCTCAATGAAACAATTACAAATTATGTGTGATCATACAGACTTTCACATGCATTGTAGCCACTGAGGATGTGTTGACATTCTGTGTTTTTCCCCTGTCGAGCTTAACATGCATTTGTAGTCGTGGACTCACCAGCGTGGGACTGCATGTGCTCCAGCAGGTTGTTGTAGAACTGGAACTGGATGCCACAGGCACCACAAGTGTAGGGTTCTAAAAAATCACAAGGCCCAGAAGAGCATTGACTCTTTGTCGGAGGAGAAAATGAATACATTTCCCTGATCTATATTGGATCAGCAGCTCTGAAAGTCAGTTCCACCAAGATGTTGTTGCTTTTGTGATTTTTTGCCATTGTGATGAAGTTTTTATGAGACTTTGCAAATAAGTGCTGCACTGTTTAAACGTTATATGCTGGGGCATCTTGGTGGCCTAGGGGTTGAAGGCGCTGACCATGTAATCACAACATCCCTGGTTTGAATCGGACATACCCCCTCTCTATTTCTCCCCTCATTTTCATTACGTTTCTACTGTATTATCCTATATCCTATATTATAAAGGCAAACATAATAAACAAATGAATGTTTACATATTTAAAAAGAAAATTATAAAAGATTTTCCAGGAATCCTTGTCTGCCAAAAGAAAACCTCGTAACAGTATGAGTCAGCCGATGCCTAGTTGTCAGCCATTACAAGACACGGCTATATCTGAACACAATGCAGGTGTACAATAAGATTCTGTTCAGACATCCCCTTGTGATAATGAAGCTAAATGCAGAAAATCTGTATAATCACAATGGATTCTAGAGAGACTATGTGCACCAAACAATGACAGATTAATGAAAACTGAAGCATAACAGGGGGAAAAAAGGTGGAATGAGAATGAGGCAGCATGCATGTTTTCTGTTTTGAGCAGGAAGGTGGGGATGGACTTACTCTGGGTTGTAGAGAAGGAGGTGGCCACCAGAGGGCTTGGAGTTCCTGTGGGTAAGTCAGAGGACAGGGAGGGAATTAAAACTACAGAAACAGTATGCAATTCTCTACCGCTCTTTTCCCATGTCACTGTCTTTAGTGTTTAATGTTTTTTAAGGCAAGCATCATTTGCAATGAAAGAACATTTACTTATATTACTTACTAAGATAGGCACAAACAAACATGGAGAATCATCAGCCTATTATTTAAAAAGATTTTTACAAGTTATCGCATGTACCATATACACAGTAGTCCGAAAAGTAGAACCATACCTATGCAGAAAAAGTGGACTGACCATTTCTATTTCTGTATAGGTCACTTAATAAAAAGGTACACATTTACTGAGAACAAGCAAAAAGTGTGATCTTAAAATAAACTTTTAAATTCCTGGATACCACAAGGGCTGGTTTGAGCCTTATCAAGACTGTAGGGTTCCTGGTTTTGTTTTTCTTCTCAAAGCAAAATGCTTACTAGGTGGGAGTTCACCTTTAGAAGGTGAGAACAAGGTATGTAACAAGTAAGAGTGACAAGTTATTCTGAAACTCATATTGTAAGAAAGGGTATAACAACAGATGCTGTCTATGCCAAACCGCTGAAGGTGGAAAATGCAAAATTTTAAGTCTTAATTCTTAAATCTTCTATATAACATCAAAGATTCCTGACTAAATAAGTAACATAGGTAAAGTCTGAAAATATAAACTTCCTTAGATAAGAGTTTAATGCTCAGCTAATCTGCTTCATTGGGACTGTGTAGGTGTGGCTTGATCAGGTCTAATTGTCAGTGAACTGGTAAAATAACAGTAGTAGTAAATAATAATTCTGTTAAAATATTGCTGATTGGTGCAAAGTACATACGTATATCACCTGTTTACAACATAGGCCACCCATTTCAAACCAGTGAAAAAGTAGATAGAAAAACTGTGATACAACAAAGACTTGTTGTCTCAACAAAGACTTGTTGTATCACAAGTCTGTGATACATTCTGTAACTTTTGCAGAATGTTTGTGTTCATGTAGGCTTTTAATTACAAGCTTCTTTTTGAGTCACTGTCATGATGTATCGCAGCTGTTATCAGAGCCAAAGGTGATCTATCATGGTATTTAAGGTCTCCATAGTAACAATTGATGCCAGTTAGGTCACACAAAGTCTTCCTCAGTAACAAATCACTGTCTGCAGAAATACTTTTTCTGTCTATACTGACACTCACATATATCTGCTTTGTAGCACAACTGAAAATATGTTTCCCCATTCAAGCAGAAATTATACATTTCCACACAAACACCCACCCATCAGCATAAAATAAGTGACTCAGTGCTCACCGCTTGAATTCTGCGAGCTGTTTGTGTCAACCAGACTAGACTGAATTGCACTTTCCAGTTTCCGCCTGAATTGACTGTCTGTAAGTGAAAATGCAGGAGAAACAATGAGTGACATGCCCATAATAAATAACATGCATCATATTCTTAATTCAAGCTATGAACCTACAGAACAGTTAATATGGAGCAAAGTCAAAGACATGCAATTTATTAATCTTAATTTTAGTTTGCGGCATGCAAATCAATCACGCTAACAGCCTTGACAAAGGATCCACATGTTCATATTACATTTAAATATGGGTTTAATTCCTCCTCTTTCGTTCCATCTTTTTGACCCACTTCTAAGATGTGACTGTGTGCCATGCTTTAAATAGTTCTTTATGGCAGAGCACATCTTAGCAAAGAGATTTGGGGGGTACTAGTTGGCAAGTTTTGGTAAAGCAATAAAGCACATGTACCACAGTAATATTACCTGAAATGATGTACAAATCTTTGTATTTGATATTGCTTGGTTAAAGTAGACAAAAATATTTTTTATGTTGTCTGTATTTTTTGCTTTTTGTTTAACTATTTTAAAACATCATTTCAATGTTTTTAGGTGCTTGATGCTTGCTAACAAGAAAAAAAACATTAAATGTATCACGGGTTAAATTGTGCAATAAAGGTTAATAGCTTCTAGCAGGATTGCCACAAATACAGTGGAAAGGTTACTCAGAACCTTAAATACAATCTGTTATATTCTGTTTCTGGCTCAGTGTAACAAACTTTAGCTATAGTGAGACACGCTCTTATGAATTTTAACCGCACCCTCACAGCAGGACTGTGATATTTGTGACTGTCCCTGCCCTCAAACCCAGCTATGCCGCTATCATAGTAAACAGACCGTCTGCACTTCTGTGGTCATACGGGCAACAAGAGTCCCTTTGCCATTGAAAAATAAATTATTCAACAGCACAGGCAATACGTGTTTGGTTTCTGATCATGTTCACTAAATTTTCCCATTTTATTAAAATCAATCTCTGCTCAATTTTTAACTGACTTATTTCCAGCAATATTACAACTTGTCATGTTGACACTCTAAGCCAATGACATAGCATTCTACATCACCAATGACAAATATAATGTACATAGTCTATAAAAATAAGACTTGGCTGTGTATAGTCACCACCCTGAGCAGGTACAACTCTGTGTGTGTGTGTGTGTGTGTGTGTGTGTGTGTGTGTGTGTGTGTGTGTGTGTGTGTGTGTGTGTGTATGTGTGTGTGTGTGTGTGTGTATCATGAAGTTATGAGGCATGCAAACATTGCTTAATATTAAACAATCTATTAACAAAACTACTTAAAAATGTAGGATAAAAAAGAATGCTTACTTTTTATCTTACCAGTTTGGCTGTGGCCAAATTTGCTCATATCCATGCTTCCACATTCCTGTACCCTTGATGCCTTCATGTCAAAGGAGCCTACATAAAGATATATTCTCAGAGTCAGCTATAGCTCAAGGCTCCAACTTAGATCAGCAATATCATGTCTGATTGCAATACAGATTTCTTTTCCCCTCACAAAGATGCAAGACTGACATTGTGAACATTTAAAAACAAAATTCTAGATGTTGGCACTTCATCTACAATGTAGGTTTACAAGAGGTTACTTGCAGAAACTGACTGAATGACGGAATTAGGGACTTTCAAATCCTACACATTGTGGCTTTAAGCAGTAACTAAATGGGCTCACCCATTGGTGTGTGAAGAGCAACATGCTCCTGGTATGGGTTGAAATACTTGTACTGCTTCCCACAGAACTCACAAACATAGCTCCCAGTTTCTGCAGACAAGAAAACACACAATCAGACCTTTGTTTTCATCTAAATCCATATTAGTGGTAGAACCTGTATCATATCAATTAAGATCCTTTTTCAATGTATGTGTTATTTCACCAGGGAGAAGCAGAAAACAACAGGCCCTAATAGAGTAGAGAAGTGGAAGGAGCTGGTGATCTTTTCCGGACTGAAAATTCCCAACTCTATGGTTTACATTTAGCAATACCCCAATATCAGGGACCACAAAAACACAGGGGGCCTCCCTGAATAGAGCTTGGAGGTTCACACTACTCCCCTAATCATTAGGAGTCATTAGTGCAGTGACAAGTGCAGGCTTCCCACCTGCGAACACTGCCAATTGTGTTTGAAGGGACACCCGCTGCCGTCGGTTGACCCCGCGGTCTCTGCGGAGGTGGGCGAGTACTTTTTCCCCTGCGAAGGAGGACTTTTGGACTCATGTTCTGAAACCTTTCCAGTGTGGAGTTAGCTCATATGCTTAAGTGTTATTTTTCTAACATGGATCATCACCATGACTTAAGGTTGTTCATTACAAACTGTGTCCAGCACACTGAACTGGACACAGGTGGACTTCAAGCTGTCAAACTGTATGCCATGTTACGAAAAATTGCAGGAATTATATATATATATATATATATATATATATAAAATCTATGTAGAATTTGAATGCTAAGTAAGCAAATGTCTTGTCTCAGATTTGTGATTATCCCCTCTAAATAATCACTGAAATATAACATAAAACACATGAAATCAAATAACAATGGGTTACAGTGATAAATAATCCCAATCAAATTTATTTCTTCTGGGGGGTATAACAACACACAATGCAAACCAGCAGCTGCAATTTGATGCTTAAGCTACTAAATGTATAGTACATTTTGTAATCTTGTTCTGCCATGGCATATCTGTGGAGCAGACTAAAAGAAGTGCATCAAACAGTCTTACTTGGTCCAATTTTCTGGTAGGGTTCAACTGGCTCCTCCTCTTTAAGGCCATCCACAGGTAATACTACCTGTTCATATGGGTCTGACAGAGATGGGGGAGGGAGATGGACAATTTGTTTTTCACTGAATATTTAAACTTCACAGAACAAAATCACAGAAAGTGTATTAGAACAAAAACTGAAAAAAAGTGCATCCCTAGATACACTTGAGTAGCACTCACTGGCTTTATGTACACATAATATGAACAATTAAGCACACCATTTATTTCACAGCACATTCATTTTAAGAAAACATCATATAAATGTTGACCAACTACAGCAATTACTGTAGATTGTAAAATTATTTACCTCCACTTAAGTGAGCTAACCTTTATAAAATATGCTTTACCTGAGACAGGCCATTGCTCACTTGATAGTGGGTTTTTTTAAGCAAAAAGGCACCTGTTTTTCTGATCCACTCCTTTTTACTATGCTACTCAGCTTTTGTTGCAGCAGGAACTAGATATTCACTGTGGCCAGTGTGAACCTCACTTATACATGACTTTTCAGTTAAAGTCTTGGAGTTTCAAAGAAGCAAATAAAATGCAAATTTTCCAAAAACTTTACCATCAACTGCATGGAGGTCACGGTGCTCCTGGAAGCAGCTGTAGTATTTATACTTCTTACCACAGATGTCACAGGAGTAACGGAAGCTATCTGCAGATGAACATATGGAGAGAGACCAGCATTGTTTATAAAGACATGGATATTATTGATTATTGTATTTTTGAATGAGTGAATCCAAAACTGCAAATTGGGTAGATAATAACCTAATAATAATAAAATAATGACTTATGTGTCTGCAAACTTAATTTGCAGACACATATTTCATTGTGCCATAGAAACAGAGTTCGGTTTTTAGTCATTCTGCGGTAGAAAAATGGAGACATGAATGAACAAATACGATTAAAATACATAAGAAAAGATTTGATTGCATTGGGACAGACAGACAGACAGACAGGCTGTAAACAAGACAAAAAGATTAGATTAATCCCTGGGGTAAAGTAAGGGAAAAGGTAATAATGACTTGATTAAGTTCTTCACTGTGAAGAAGAGTCATAGCTAGCAATTTGTAATACCTATAAGCCCAAAACAAGCTGTGCTTCCCCACACATAGATTTTCCTTGGGTGGACCACCCAGGTATATTAACAGTTACCAAAGTAGGCTATATTTGGAGACCCATTTTACGACTTTACAGAGAAACAGAGAGAGACGTTTTCTGGTATTACGTTAGAAGATATGGACACTGTAGATTTTTTAAAAGCACAGACCAGGAAAAGCAACAGTGAATTGTGAACACACCTGGTTGATGCCTTCTCTACACACAGCAAACGGAACAGAAAACAGAATCATGGGTGGAAGTTGGTTGAGTTTTTTGGGTGACTTTATTCATCAGTAACAATCAACAGAGAAACAGGTGTAGGTGTATGCATGTGTCTGAAAGGAAACGCAAGGTGAGCAAATTAAAGTAGTTTTAGAGTAAACACTAAAATAAGGTGGAAAATTAAATTGATTTAAATTAAGGGGTTGTATTAGCCGGTGTACAGAAACATCACAGTAAAGACACAAGTGCAACCTGCAAGATCATGCATCCATAACCAATTATCTATGTTGTTACTGTGTTATCGATTTATTCAGAACGTGTCCTCACCTATGTATGGAGCAACAATGTTATGTGAGCTTTAATGACACTGACAAATGACAGGAACCCACTAATTTGTGGAAAATAGTTTCAATCACGTTAATTGGTTAGGAAATTATTAAATATACATGTTACTGAAGCCTTGAGGTGTTCATAAATGCAATTACAGTTAGGTACCCTACTAATGCTTTTTGTAGCTATGTTTCTTTGTTGCCAATTAAGCATAAATTGCATGAAACCCTTTTGCTGTAAAGTGAAAACGCTATTTCTTTTTAACAGTGTTGGCTTTTCTATGCCCTCTCTTAACACATTTCTAGGACAGCCATTTACTTACTTTCCAAAATGTTGAAAATACGTCATCTTACTTTTTAAAGCATCTACAGAGATCATGAAGACACATTTGTAGTCTTGAGCAGAAGATTTTGCTGATTGAATTAATAGAGTGAGAACAAACCGGAGAAAACTTAGGAGTTGTCGCTCTGCTGCTAAATGATAAAACATTTGTCACATGGGTGTGTAAGGAGAGGGGCCTTCTGCTGGGTGCTCAGTCAGACATATTATTGTGGAAAGACTAAGCCAGAACCAACTGTGTAAAGGAGGTTAGAAACTGATTTTGTCTTATAGTAGCGTGTGCCATGCTGTTTATGCAACAGATTTCCTTCAGACAGGATTTCACTGTGGTGTGCCAAGAGCCACTTCAGGTGCGCTTGTCAACAGTCATCTGGCTGCACAAAGATTTCCACTGCAACAAAATCAGCAAGAGCAGAACAAGTAATCTGCATCCCTTGTGTCCTTTACTCTCCTGCCCCTCTGCAGATGTGGCAAGAAATGGCAGTAAAGCTTAAAATACATTTGAGCATGTAAACAAGAGGCAATATAAATGCACATTTAAAAATATATGTTTGCATGATTCGGGTCGTAACAAAATTTAAAGTCAGTTTTGAATTTGCAGCAAATTATCCAGTTTGAGCCACGTGCAGCAGTTTGTACAAGTTGTAAATATAAATGCAAGGACACTTTCTCATTATACTGTTAAGAACTCTGCTTTAAATATTACTTTATAACACTATTTGAATTTATTTTTTATTTAAAATGCAGCATTGAACTAATTTATATTGGAATTTGTTTTGTGTCTTGGCTGATCAAGCTGAAAACCGTCCGATTCAAGTCACGGGCCAAACACAAATGTGAAAACTGTGATTCCATTTTTAAATTTCTTCACACAAAGTACACATCTACATGTCCAGAAATGCCTTTCGGTGCTAAAAGTGAGGCCATTTTACCAATACAAACTACTGCTTTTTGGGTCTTCTTTGAATGGAACCTTCACAGGTATCTCTCTCTGTCTCAGTGACTGTGCAGTCAGTTACACACAACAATGGGAGAAATCTTCGCATCTTAATCCTGTCTCAAACACACAGGACATAAGCTCAGAATTTGATGACAAAAATGTAACCAACTGTAAAATGCGTAATATTGTAGAATCTGCCAAAAATATGGATGGAATTTACAAAAATCTGGGTTTTCCCTAATATTATATGCATTTCTACTGCACTTAAGCCTACCTACTAACCTAACCTATACTTCTATGGTGTCATTCATGGGCACGCTGCTTCCGTCCTCTGCTACACAGAATTTGGGAAAAAATAAATGGATTTCTCAGGGCCATACACACACATATAGAAACACAAATAATGACACATACAGACACACATTAATAGTTAATACAGTTCTGCTTCCAAGTTGTTAAGCAGTGCAAGACTTTTTGGGCACTTCTGAATTTTCAGCAGTGTTTTGCAAATTGATTTTAGCTCTCACGTTTTCTAGTTCACATTCACATGCATTTTCATTTTCAAATTTAGGTTGCATACTGTCTGCCAATTTAATTTAAACTAAACTTTAACTAAAATGGAATTGCATTTGATTTTGCAAGCAATATGACAGGGCTGTATTATGTAAGGTACTGCTCTTGCCACAACACAGTGCAATGTCATCTGGGAGGTCATTGCAACGGCCAACCCAATATGTAAAACACACATTCCTAGTATACACTTTGTAACATAAATGCCATATTTCTACTGTTGCCTGGCAATCGCCACAGCAAAAGATGGAACTGTCAGTGTGATAACTTGTTAAGTTGTATTATAAGTGTTGTGCTGTCTGATGATTTAAATGATTTAAATAGATCAATGATCTATTAGTCAAACTAGACTTTCTGTATCGCCTTTTATTGTCTCACCGGTACCTGAAGCAACACTCTGCCACCACCACCCCCTGCAAAATGTAGGGCTGTTTTTGGTCTTAACGCCCACTCAGTCAGAACTACAGAAAGTTTGTTCTAGCTTGGCTCCCAAAATACTCTCTTCAACTGCAAGAACTCCTCCACAACACTACAGCCTGTGTTGTCTTTTGCTTTTCAAAATTCTCCTATGCGTACTCTCCTTCAACAGAGGGATATTTTACAACCCATACTGACTGGTAAATCCAGGCTTATTATCAGTCGGTTTTAAAATGCAGGCTTGCAATGATCTGGTGTCTGGTGTTAAGAAGGCTTAAAGTTAAGGTTACAATAATGTCATATCTTAACTTCTTTTGATAACTGACTTGTAGAATCAATTTTATTCTAACTAGGGCAATCACTATTTATTTAACTAGATCAAATTAATTGCCATTAAAGCAGGTTATAGTGTGGTTCAGCTTGTTTAATCTTTACTTGCTGCCACTCAGACCGCTCATAGAAGCAAGTTATGTTTAAAATACACTTATAAATTGGCATGCCAGTCATTATAAAGTCTAACTATGTGCTGTCAACCAAAAATACTTTACAGCATGTTCCATCCGCTTAAGAATTTAATCTATCAGCATGTTTTTTTTGCCAAGCAGCCTCTCTGGCCTACTTATTAACACTGTCACAGACCATTTGGTTACACTCTGTTTGTATTCCTCATAAAGCAAAAAAACTGTCTGCATAAAAGATGATTGTGCATTCTTTTCTCTCTGCCATGTTGATAGTTCTGCCTTTAAGCGATGTGCACATTCATGAAGTGATTGCAGGGAGTGCGTGTAAGCAGCTTTATAAATAACTCTCAAGTACTACTCTGAGGTAGGAGTATTTTTAGTTTTAATCAAACTTTCACTGTGATTCCTGGGAGTGATTTTAAGACACCTGATAAATAGCTGATATGCAATGCAATTAAAAAAATAACATCCCCATTCATGCAGGCCAGCATTTATTTTTGAAAGTTGTTCCAGGTTTACCTCAGTTAAATTGGTAATTAAGAAACATGTTGTCAGACAATACGGGTTTAGGTGTGTGAAATAATTCAGTTAAACTTTAATAAAACTATCATCAAAAAACATTGTTTCCACACATGACAGAGATTTTGGGGTTAAGCTGGAAGTTGCCTTACAGGTACTTGATATTACGATGTCACCAGGTGAGTAGAGTATAAGGTATAGAGTATAGTGAGTAGACAAGACTAATGGGAGAGAGCTGATATGCATTGCATATCAGCTCTCTCCCATCAGGAGAAAATAAAGGTAATTAAGATGGCTTTTAGCCAGCTGAGTCATATAGATACATAGATATTGTCAATTATAAGTTGTGTTAGATTGTTTTTAGCTTCACGAAAATCTAAAAGACAGCTAGTTAAACAAAATAATGTCCGTTAAATGAGCAACAAATGAAATAAACAGCTTTTGCTGAAATGCTAATAAACTCACTTCACTGGATGAGTGTGCAAAATTGTACTCACTGTTGGGTGTCTGGGGTAGACCATCTCCAACCATGCTCTCAGATTCTATAGTTTAAAAAAGGGGAAGAAATATGTGAATATATGAATTTGTCCTCACATGAGCTCATGGCTTCCAACTTCCAACTCAAATTATCATCTTTCACATTCAAGCAGAGACAATAATATAGAGAAATTGAATAAATTTATTAAAAACAATTCCTAGTCAAATGCAATTCCTGGCCAAAACAGGAAATGCATGACTCATATAGAGGAAGTGAGTAGTTTTAACAGTGAACAGCCAGTTATTATTTAGCTTTTCATAAAGACCAAATATATATGTTAAAAAAACTGTCTTACCTCTGTACGCCCTGACGTGCGTCTGAAAGCAGTTGTAATACTTGTATTTCTTCCCACATACCCCACATACATAGGAACCTGGATGAGAATTCAAAACAGTGTCATAAAAACAAAGTCACAGTATCATAAGCATTTATAGCATATTTCAAGGTCATAAAACTTACAATACTTCTTTCTCACATTCTTTGTCATCCCCATCTGAAGTAAATAGCTATCTCCCAATGATTTCTGAGTATAACCAACCATTGCCTAAAAAGGGACAATTCACTACAAGTTTGAGTACTTGATTGAAATAATAATATATGAATGTCAGGAGTCAGGATTGGTATCAGGGCCAATCAAGGTATTTCTAACTGGTCTGTGTCAGCTATATAAAGCCAGCTTCCACTTCCGAGCCTTGGTCTAGGGTTATCCATATTTATTGTGCTTCATGTTTACTGTGCTGCATGTGAGCTGTCAAAAATGTTGAATTGCGCTCCATTAAGATGAAACACAGAAATGAATGTTCTCAGGTACAACTTGAAAACCCAATACAATTTTGATCAAATACTTGGTTATAGGACATTTCTAACTAAAACCAATGCATTCAAGGCTATAATGTTTATTTGACTATATTTGAGTTTTGTTTTAAAGGAGGGGTCATTCTGGAGAATGTAATACGTGGTACTGTTGAATTATATTGTATTAGTTTGAGAGGTCTGTTGAATATGAATATTTTTCCCACTCTTTTATATAAAAGCATACTCTAAATATTATAAACATTATAACCTCCATGAAAGTAGGATTATTGCAAGCCTTACTGAAGTAAAAGCATTTACATATTAACAGCAAAATGTACTGAACAGAATGAAAAGTTAAAAAAAAATTGTTATGCAGTAAACTGATCTTTGTCAGTGTTATTATATATGCTGATGTGGGATTAATATTATTGTTGCACTAATGTGTATGATGTACTTTACTGCTGTAGTTGTTTAAGGTTTGGTAATTTTAACTACTTTATATACACTGTTGGGTAGTTTAATCTACAGCAGTGCATCATAGTCTATAGGTTTGTAGCTTCACTGGCCAGTGAGAACAACGTACCTCAAAAAACTCAACTTTTTATGAACTCAGAAAACAGGCCTGTTTTCAGCTTTGTGACAATATATTGTGAAGCCAAGGGGGTTAGGATAAGTTTCTCAACCCATTAAAGAACACATAACCGTTTATCAGAAACACTCACATTCAAAATCACCAAATCTGAAAATATATGGTTTTCACTCTCAGACAAATGTAGTAGAATAAAAACTACAATATTTTCCACTGTGATGGTGTGGAGTGTAAGTATGAAGTTACATACAAAATGGAATAACTCACATAGTACAAGTACCTCAAATGTGTACTTAAGTATAAAGTAAGTACAATACTTGAGTAAAGGTACTTTAGGATCATGTAAGAGCTTCATGTTAGCAAATAAGTGGATAGCAGACTCAAACATGAACAAAGTTCAGAGTACCTCCTTGAAAAATGCCCAGCTCATTCAAATAACTAACTATTTTAATAATAACTATTTTCTTATATACCCCTCATGGTACAGCCTCTAGCCGTGCAGATATTCTTGGTTTTGTTCATCCAGGTTTTGAGATCTTAAAGATTTCAGCTGTCACCCAAACAATAAATACTAGATAAAATGGAGGTGAATGGAATTTCAATTGTGCTCACAGGATTGGAAAATTTAAAAAAATTCAACCACAACATTGTTTTTGAAAAGAGACATTGCTGCTGAATTTGATGCCATGTTTAAATGCTGTGTAGTTTTGTTTGTTTTCTCAGGAAGCAAGGTCAGGGTCAAGAGACACCAGACATGATTGCAGTCAGTAAATGCACAAGTATATCCATATGTATATTCACACACCTATGCATGAGTCAGTGCTCTTCGTTGGAGGAGGAGTACCAAGGGCAAACATACCCTCGGGCTGAGCTCTACGGGATCCAACTCCACTTGCTCCTCCATCATTTCCTCCAATGACAACACAGATCTCAGCAGGGTTGGTATCACCCACTTTCCCATTACTCGTCTCCGAGGTCCCAGGCTCTTTCTTTACTGTGACAGGTGGTGGACTAGTACTCTTGGACTTTGGGGCAAAAGTTGGTGAGGGGCCATCTGTGGCTGTACTCCCACCGTCTGCCTGCTCCTTCCCAGGAATGGGCGTCTCTTGTGCACTCATGACTCCACCTCCTCTGAGCCTGTGCTTCTGTACCAGGGGAACAAGCAACAGAGAGACAGAGACTTTACTGTACTGTCCTGTAACAATTTGAAGTCTTCATCACACAACACAACATTTGTGAATATCAGCACTGCCAGGTCAAACAGATGTGTTGTTTTGACACCACCATGGCATCACAACCAGTATCCAAGAAAAAAAACATCTCAGCTTTGTTACTATATAGATACAAAGACAGGTACCAACCCAAACGGGCGAGGGTTGACTCAGGGTGACTGAGGTTGGTCGTCCACCCTGATTCTAGGTTCTGCTCAAGGTTTCTGCCTTTTAAAAAGGAGTTTTGACTTGCCATTGTCGCCAAGTGCTTGCTCGTGTTGGGAATTGTTGTGTCTCTGTAAGCAATATTACAAAGAGTAAGATCTAGACAATATGAAAAGTGCAATGAGTTTACTTCTGTTATGAACTGGCGCTATATAAATAAAACTGAATTGAGTAGCCTGCATCTGACAACTACTGAAAGTCTTACAAAAAAAGTCAAATTGTGAGACAACCACCCCTCTTTTTCTAAATAAGCTCAAGAGATGTGCAAGCTCAAAATGCACAGCAGCCACTACCAATATATCTGTGGCAGTGTCATTTTGAGGAGAGAAAAAAACTGACAAAATGTTCTTGATAGCCATACAGAGTGGCTTAACTGTTAACCTTTGATGACATAAATTCACAGCTTTGTGGAACCAAATGCTCTAATTTCAGAAATATCCAAATTACACTACTTGCCACTTCAGCACAAGGCTATAAAAGGCCTTGTCAAGAGAATGTGCTCAAAATGCAACCAAGCAAAACAGAGTTATGCCAGGATGACTGATATTACGGAAAGAGGGAAAATTGGTCTTCTAATAATAGTGCGCCAATACAGCAACAACAAGCCTTTTCATAGCCCAAATGCACCTTTCTTGGGATATGTGTGTGGATAGTGTGGACAGATTAATCTAAAGCAGCTCTACAGGACTGTTTTGGGAGCACCAACTGGAGAATGTTCAGAGATGCCACCACCCATCATCAGTGACATCATACACAAGCAAATGTGTTGATGATGTGGTGATCACTAAAACGATAAAATCATTCCCCAATCAGAAGGCCTGGATGAATGGATAGGTGAGGGCTTTATCCAGAGCCAAAAAAGCTGCTTTTCGGTCAGGTGATAAAGAAGCTTAAAGCACCGCCAGAGCGTAATTGAAAGCTGGCATCAAGGAGGAAAAGCGGAGACATCAGCAGAGACTGTGAGAGACCTCAATACCAACAACACAAAAGATATGAGGAGGGCCATCAAAAACATAACAGGCTACAAAAGCAGGAGCTCCCCCATCATGTGTGAGGCCACATTACCAGATGAACTTAACCATTTATGCTCGCTTTGATCTCCTCAACAAGGAGTCAGCTGTAAAGTCTACTCTGCCTCCAGAGGACCGGCCACTGTCAGTATCCACAGCAGATGGAGGAGAGTCCAGTGGCACTCACCCCCATTCTGATGAAGTCCTTTGAGAAACTGGATCTTCAGCATATAAAGAACAACATCCCAGCCAGCCTAGACCATCACCAGTTTGCGCTCAGAAACTGTGCTGAGGTGAGTTGAGGAAGTTTAATAAGGCCAAATTCCAATGCCAAGTTCTTGTCAGCTTTACAGAGGAGCAATAGAAAGCATCCTGAATGGGAACGTCACAAATTGACATGGGATGTGCACGGCCCAGGACCGGAGGGCTCTGCAGCGGGTGGTTAAAACTGCTCAGAAGATTATTGGTATCCATCTCCTGAGCACCAGTGATGGGAGGTGCCTACGCAGAGCCCAAATGATACTAAATGATGGTTATCAAACTCAAACTCTAAATTCATTTTTAGCACTGCTCCAGTGATGACAGTTTATTTCTGTTTACCATTTTTCATAATTCATTCTTTATCAATGTACATTCTCTGCTATGTAGCAGAAGGGATTCCAAACTCAATTTCACCCTATAACTTGTTACCTACCTACCTACCTGTATGACACGTCTCCAAGAAGCCTCAGTAAACAGGCCCATGAATTGGATAATGGTGAGATAAAACCTTTACGGTTTTAATTTCACTTGATTTCCTAATTCGTTCTACAACCTTTATATGGAACAAGCTTGAACAGGTCTTTTCAGATTTTAAGGTAAATTTTATGTTGTAAATTATGTGTACCATAAAAATCTACAGCATATTTCATGTAAGTTTAGTCAGTTTTTTATCTTGTAATGAACAAGATGAAATCTGATCTACTGGAAAGGTTGGTGGTTCACCAAAGCCAGGATTCATTCACTGTGGCAAAATGTCATCTATTTAAAGGCACACATTGCCATTTGTACTTTGATTGTGTATTGTTGATTATGATTTGTGTATTTTCATTTTAATGTTCATTTTATTTTTTAGTTTTAGTTTCATGGAAGAGGATTTGAAAGAGTAATTCTTAAGCATTTTTTTTCATCCCATTTTAAAGGATTTTTATTTCAGGTTTTTCAATCTCCCTTTCCATTAGTCTTGCCACACTGACTGACTGGTTTCACCAGTGGTATAAGGTGTACAGCAACTGCGGATACCTGTGTAATGCGATTTACACTGCCAATGGCCTGAAAGTGTGAGCAGAAACTAGCCAATAAGCTGTATATATATTGATGGGTTATCTATGGGACATTGTTATGCATTTTAAACACTGTTTAAGAAAACAAATACTGTTGTTGAAATGAGAAAATGTTTCCCCAACTACTGTACTTTACTACAGAAATTCACCAGACAGCTGTTCAATACTAATTAGCCTAGTACATAAACCAGGTTCGTACAGATTTAAACAGAGGTTCATATCTACAACTTGAAGCCACAGATCTTTAAAGTTTCATATTAGTTAGTTATCTCTAACGTGCTCATTCATACAGTAGCCTAACGTCCCATATGCATGAGTAAAATATTAATATCAGATTTGTGTATATAGAAGTAATAAGCTTGATACAATATTTGAATAAACACACTCTTATTAAAATTCAACCAATTTAATAATAATCTGGATCAAGCCACCAAGTTCTTAAAGAACTACAGCACAGAGAGAAGAACAAAGAAATATTAACACATAGCAGTTTGGCTGATGTGGCCCATATAGATAAAAAGTTAGGTTGCGTTGTCTGGTGGACCTGGATCAGCTGTTAGCTGTAACACACCACAGGGCTAACGCTAACGTTGCTATGTGGCTGTGTTTTAATGTTTTAATGACCGGGTCCGGTTGTTTTGGAGTGGAGACTATCTCAGAGGTAATTCGGCTCCCGGTAGAAACCTGTCAGGGCACTGAAGAGGAGCGGACCCAGAACTCTCATCAGCTGTTAGGCTGTAAACACTAGCAGGACTAAAATTACGGTACAGCTGTGTTAAAACTATAACTTAGCACAACATAACTGTGCTGTAATAATGTTATGCTTTATTAAATGTCATGTAACTAAAAAAATAGCTGTATAATATCAGTCCTGTGACTGTTACCTGACAGCCTACCTGTCTCTCATTCTCCGGCCAAGTGCCAAATGAACGAAAGACTGAGGAGGACCCATTTGAGCGGTGAACAAGTAGTTTATTCCTGCTCCACAGTAGGATCTGTCGACGTGACAGATGAACGACTCAAACCTGGAGACCCACAGTTGCTGTGAGTCGTGAACTCAGTTCTGTTTCCTGTGCTGCCTGCTTACCACAGGCCTGTAGCTGAGCTGTCACGTGACAAATGAACGACTCAAACAGACAGTTGAGAATCGTGAACTAATCAATACTGTTTCCTGTGCTGAAGGAACCCATGCAGCTGCCGTGTGACGTAAGAGTCCAAGATCCTTCACGCATTTGTGAAAATGAATGAATTACTCACTACCCGCTCCTCCCGAGTCATACACACGATTAGGTCTTAAGAAAGAAACGTTCATTGAACGACACAACACTATGTTGTAGCTAAATATCCTCTGTAGGCTTTATCATTTTATCATTTTCAAGTGTAGGCTAATTGTTTTTTGTGTCTAGCCTTGTAAGTTTGTATGTTTCTGAGGGTGCACTCAAAGTCTTTTTACATCTCAAAATAGCTAAAACTATATGAAAAGGGCAGAAAAGCTATAAGACCACGTACACTCAGTGGCCACTTTATTAAGTACACCTGTACAATTTAATCAAATTCAATATGACAGCTCTGTCATAAAGTCTACCTTTATGACGTGCAAAATGTTCTGTTTTGACATTATAAATGTGTAAATTCAATTTCTTAATTCAAGTAAATTAAGAAAGACAAACTGAAAACAGAAGAAAAGGAATTAAGCATATATGACAGAGATGTGCAGGCTATTTTACACAGTCAAATATGACTTTCACTTTGCATTTAATTATTGGGAAACATTTTTCTCATTTATTTGAAGTTTTAAAGACCCAATCAGCAGATGAATCTATAATTAAAATACTTGTTAGTTGCAAGTACTGTATAAACAAATAAAACAAAACATTTAAGTTGAACTAACAAATATGTCAAATATAACTATATATGTAGCCTATTTAAGGACCAAAGTAACAATCACATATTATTATTTTATCATTATGTCATGTCAGGATATTTATGTCTTCAATATTTATAACTCTGGGTCTCCATACTGGAGCAGCAGGTATATACCACCAGTTTAAACTGTACCTGTGTTACTCCTGTGTACCAAAACAAGGCAATATCTATGAAAGTGTCATTTTCCCTTTATCTAAAGCTACAAATCAGTTGCCTGTGTCCAAAACTTTGATTTTGCCTACTTGATCGAGTTGACTATTTCTGGTATGAAATGTTGTAGCAGAAAATTGATTGTTTTTCGGCAGTTTCTCTACTGAAAAAGTAAACGATCGAATGAGAAAACATTGGCATTAACTGTTTTCATATTTTAAATACATTGTGGAGCTAAGGCAAGAAAAATTCTCAGAAATGTTTTCTAGGGGATTAATGTCCAAACAGTCTAATCACTGAAGTATTGTGTTGCAGAACATACCTATAATAACAGCTAGGCTTTGCTGATGTTCATCTCTAAAAATATGTAATATAGAAAATTATCCTTACAAGGTTTGTTGCAATAGGAACTATCACTGGAGTTATCCAGTCCAGAATACATCAATGTAATTCCACACGTCCTTACTGTCATGTAACTTTCCATAAAAATCCAGTTAATTCCATGACCCTATCCACAGACATGCAGCACCAATTATAATTAAAGCCTCTGTGAAAACAAAAATGATATTCACAAAAACAAATACCACCTGCAACTGAAAGGGATTATATTTAACTGACCTGTGGAGAAAGAAATGATGTAATTACAGATTAAGGGAGTGAATTTGTCAAACTGCTCCATTATGGCAGAATTTTAGGTTCAGCCTTGAGCCAGCTCCTCTCTGCAAGTTTACTCAAGGTATATGGGATATTAAACTTTTGTGAGACCTGTTTTCCATTTTTACTAGACCTATAGAGTCTAAACTGAAAAGCTTAAGTACAGCATCTAGACTGTGTTTTTTAAACACTATTTTAAAAGTCACTGGCTATGTTTTAATAATCGTTGTTTCTGTGTTTGTGTGCAAACTCAACAGTCACGAAAAATACAGTAAAGCCAGGCTTCTCTGGCTCAGCCTTTTTTCAAAACGTAGCCTTAGGGAAGCAATTTCAAAGTCGACAACACCGGTATTTGGCGGTGTTCTGACAGAGCTTACACTGGTATGAAAATGTTCTACCGTGACAAGACTAATCCCCCATGCATACAAAAAAGCAATGTGTCATCATTGTTCTTTTATGAATGATTGGGTAAAGGCCTTCTGTCAGCTTACATTCCAGCCAAAACAAACGAAAACAGCACAAATATGGTGAGTCATAACTTCAATGCATTGTTAATACTAAATGGAGATGCATTGATAATGTTACTTACTATGCGATTGTAACTGTTTTGACCATATTTCAAAGCTGTTAAGAAAAGGTCATATTGGAGAAATTTTTTGGTCTGGCACAAATCACCAATTTAACATCATTAGGGTCAGTTCATCCAATACCAATCTACCAAAAAAATAATAGGACTGGTTCCTATTATTTAAGAATGGTGTGTGCAATTCTAATCCAATGCATGTCTTTTTGTCACATTTAGAAAATATCTCATCTGCTAGCTGTCCAATCTGTGTGTATGCTGAAAAAAAAAAATCTAAAAATTGAAAACACAGTGGCCCACATTATGTAATGTTACCTTGACTACTTTCTAGATAGCCAAGACATGCTGTTGTTGTGATATTTGCTACAGTAGCAGGAGAGTTATGAGTACACAGCTGTTTGGAGTCATTTGTCCTCTCTGCATGTTCGCTTTGCAGCAGCAAGTGCAGCAACAGTATGCTAACCTACAACTTTGCCAACCTTAGTTACTTGCTGTGTCATTGTTCACTCTATATAATGGTTTATCATTGGTCATGTTGTTGGACTTCTGCAGAATCGCTTTCTCCACCTTTAACATTTCTCCCTTTCAAACTCATTTTAACACAAGAAACCATGTAAAAGCCTTCACTAAGGGTTACCGTACCCACTACTCAAACATACTAATATATTCCTCTATAATACTACTTTTTTAAATGATTGATTACCAGTAGGGAAAGTAACAAGGTAGTTTTCAGAAAGAACTGTACTTAATTAAAATTATGAGGTATATCCGTTATGTTCCTTCTACTCCACTACATTTTCAGAGAGAAATATTGTACTCTTTACTCCGCTACATTTATTTTGACAGAAAGTTTCTATTTTTTTTTATAAACATATAAACTTATAAAATACAACACATTACAAAAATTAAACCAGGCTCTTTCCCAAAAGGCAAAGATTAAAATGGATTTGTGTGGCAGAACTTTGTTTTTTTTTTCCTTCTTTCTTGCCCCATGAATCATCTCATGACCCCCTCACATTTATCTTGTGATCCTTAGGAGGGCCCAACCCTAGCCCTAGCCCAAACCAGTGGATTAATCTGCACATAAAGAAGATAAACAAGCTCCTCCTCAAACAGCTAGAACAGTAGGTTAAAAAAGTAGAATGAACTATGTCAGAGGGAGACCAATTATTTATAAGGCAATGATATAGCTTTTATTTGCTGCCATCGGTCAGGCAGAATCAAGTTGCATAGGGAGCCATATGCTCTGTTCTGTTTATCTGCACTATTATCATATTGGTCTGCCAGAAGAGCTGGCTAACCAGAAGACCAGCTGATTGGGTAGTGTAACTCAACTGACTTTTCTATTCAGATACTTGCAACCCTAACCCTAACTCGTTCCTTCAGAATGAACGTTTCCTATTACTTAACACTGCTAAAAAGTAAATTCATCCAATTCAGTGCCTCATGTAACTATTTATCACGCTACTGTAGATAGAGGCTTTCACCATACAGAAGTGGACGTGGTTTCATCCCAAGTGGGTTGAGAAAAAAAAATCGTTACAGTTAGAAATCAGTTTGCTCCAAAATTTCACTGGGATATGTGGCACAATAGTGAGAGCACGCAGGACTTGTCGTTTGTAACCGAAAAAACAGCATTTGAGTCTAGCAATCACAATGACTGCTCAACATTGTGTTGTCTACAGCGTTTATTGACCCAACCCTATTTCAATTTTACATTTTAAATTTGCTTTTTAAATTTCCTTTAATTATTGCCTGATTATTCCTATACCTGACTTTTAATTTCAATTATGCTCAAAAATATTCTCCATACCCAAGTCCTTCTTCCACCATTGTTCATTACATTCAAGTATCTCCCTTATCTCAGTAAAGTCTGCTTTTCTTTAGAAAATGAACAGGAAATTCTCTCCAAGCACCATTTGCTCATAACACACTAACAAAAAGGCACCCCAACGCTCAGTGAGAAATACCAGCCTATTCTGTAGCTGACAGGAGTTGGTGGACTGGATTCCCACATGGACACACTCCCACAGCGTTCCACAAGGCCACCTCAATTGTGTGTGCAGATCAAGCAGCCATGATGGGTTGAGCAATGAAATCATCGAAGTGACGATTCTATGGTTTGCCTATTTTATGACACTTTGGTTTGTTTGTTTGTTTTACAGTAATTTGTAATGGATACTGGTTGATATTGATTGGCTCCTTGTTGATCGGACAATCTCTTCTTTGAAGGTAACAAGGCAATGCATGCCATTGCTTTCTTAAACAAACATTAACTAACTTATCATCTGCAGTCAAATTAAATAATGTAAAGAAAACATGTATATGAATTAGATCAATCCCTAAATCAACAATGTGTTATTTCCAGTGCAACATTCTGAATGCATACCATGAATATATGAAATGCCTGTTGTGGCCTGTTTCTCTCTAATTAGTCAAAATAAGTCAGAATGTTACTTTACCCACCTGGCCTTCTGTTCTTTCATAGTCTGATACTGTAACCTACAGCATGATGCAGAATGAAAATCTAAACCAGATGTACAATGTTCCTTGCAAATAAAGCACACCCTAATCCAACTGAACAAAAAGGCCAACAGAGATAAACAATACCACAAGACCAGAAAATATAGTTAAATTAAATCTTCAAATACTATTTGCATATCAAGGATCTATATCACCATAATAGGCAGAAGTAAGATTTATGTCAATTTATTCAACTAGTGTTCTCTTTGCGAATTGGGCCAGCTGTGTTTTAAAATGTCAATGCATTAACATTAACAATATATAATACATCACTGTACTAAATGTATCTAGGGTTACAGAATAAAGAGGTTAGGCATACAAAAAAAACATCTCTAGGACATACCTCTGTTCAGAATTCAGCACTTAGTTTAGGTACTTAAAATAATTGGCCTATATTTGGGCAGTACTGTATCTGCCTCTGCACAATAATGAAGTAAATCAATCACTGTGCTGGGTTAAAGCAAAAAATGAAAAAAATCTCGTGCTACTAACTTAGAGAGATTTTTCTTACTTTGAATTGTACTTTGCACTGCCAAAAAAAAAATCACTGCTCTGCATGTTAAGTAGACTTGAAGAGAGATTCCATATAAAATACAAATTTGTTTAAGGCCCAAGAAAATGTTTCCACTCTGGAGGGATTAAAAATAGGAATCAGCTAAAATGGGAGGATTGAGGGGGTCACTTCAATCACTGCTTTCACTGCATGTTTGTATTATCCAAAGCAGAGTCGAAACGAGGAGCAAGGGTTGACCAAAACCTGTTTCACACTTAATGCTTTGCTTTCCCTGTTTCTTTAATCAAATGCACATTTTCCTGTCCTCTGTAATAAATGCCTTCCAAAATGGTGTATGACCAATGATTTCAAAAAGCAATAATGCAGAGAAATGGATAAACCCCCACCCCACCGCACCTCACACACACGGGATGCTCTGGAAAAAGAAAGTGTGTCGTCTAGTAAAATTCCATCAGCATACACTCAAAACCCCCATAAAAACCTTTTCAATCTATATGTTAATGCCACGAATTAAAATTTAATAACAAGAGATATTGAAAAGCAGAGTTGAATTATACAAAAATAAATCCTGAAAGATCAGGCCCCTAAAATTAGAAATTCAGGGCGGCATCCGGTCTGCTGCTAAACCCTTGTAGGCTGGCAGATTAAATTTTTGATGAAAATCAAAATTACACTGCACACTGACGCAGGCGCAGCAAACCTGGCACTATTGTGATTTATGGATTCATTAAACCCGCGGGAGTTTCACCCTTCCCCTTTTCACTCAAAGAAATGAGATTTGCTTTGCTGAAAATTTGTATTTTCAGAAAAGCTACTCAGGCTCTGCTCTACCTTCAGAAAATGGTCAAGGAAAAAAAGAAGCTTCTGTGTACATAACCACTGCACGTAAACAGGCCTAATTTTCATTGCTGCGGCAATTGAACGTCCTTATGCATTATTCATGAAACCAATAAGGTTCACTTTTAAAAAGGAAGACGCTGGAAAAATATGCACAGAATGCACAGAATTTTTTTAATGCAGCAGCCCCATCCCCTCAAAAGCCATTCTCCAGGGACTAATTTAAGCGAAGCCATTTTCAGACATTTTCAACATGCTACTTAGACAATGGCAGAACATAAGATGTTTGCTAGGTTTAAAAAAGGATGTATGTTTGACACATCTAAGCACAAATCATGAATCTGTATTTGTGCATTAACGGAAAAGAACTGGCATGCCATCAAAGACAGAAACTGTTTACCCTTTAAATGGAAAACAAAGTTAATGACTGTACTGTACTAAGTTAATGACAATTAGAGCAGCAAGTATGTTTCAAACACTGTAACCCACAGGCTGTGATATGATCCCTCACCATCTTGGGTTTATCAGTGCCTGGAGGGACAAGTTTCACCTCACCATCCAAACTATTCCTTCTGAATATCCTCAGTGAAACAAAGCTTTTGTTCATTAAAGTACAGACCAGTATTCCTGTTACCTTACTTAAAATGAGAACACTCCTGAAATACAGTTCCCATTAACCATATCAAGGTTTAAGGTGTTTTTCATTTCACCACTGCAGCATTATTCCTGAGAGCTTTATAACTTATTACTTGATCCTTGAGGTATTCTGCATATAAACATTCCCATCACTCACAGGGTGATCCAATCCTATTAAACTCATGACACTGGTTGCCTCTCTTCGGTTCCGTCCTTTAACTGAAACTCCTGCATTTTGATTAGACTTTCCAAGCAAAGGTCAGAATTTACACCCAGATTTTGCATACCAACCATACAATTTCCACCACCTCTTTGAATTTATACAGATTTGAAGGTCAGCATTAAAATTACCCACAGCAAAATGGCCTCCACAGTTTCCCTTACATTAAAATAAAAGCAAGCCATGCAAGATGGGAAACTGTTTGGCGTCTGCAGGATTAATATAAACAGTGGAGGCACTGGTTGTGATTGTTTTTCCTGCCCTCAAATTATGCTGACATGCTCTTTCTTCTTCCAGTGCTGTTCATTTTCACTCTGGATAGTTATTTTCCGCTTACGCATTTCCAATCTCTAGAAATAAAAGTCCAAATTGTTCCATGTCTGTATATCTGTATACCCTGTCATAACACGCAAGTAAACGGTCATACATAAACAAGCAAGGAGAAACAGGAAAATTACAGTTAATGTGTATGCTGGACTAAAAAAAGCATTGAGCATGGATTTAGCAGATTTTTCTTTTTTTATCTTCATCTCCCAGGCACTTAAAAAAGACTTCTCAAGTGACATGCAGTTTTTTAATAACTGCTTAAACCTTTAGCAAAATAATTAAAGTCCAGAATATTCATCATTAATAAAACCAAAAGGAGGAACACAATTAACTTGCACAGTAAAAGGTCACTTTGCATTAATTAGCATGAAAGGCACAAGATACTTTTCCATTTTCATTTGTGACAATAATGTCCGGATGGTGTCTATTCATTCCTAAAGCCCCCGAACACGTGTACCCAGTGTCCCCATTAGCACAAAATAACATTCAATTTAAACAAAAACAAGTCTCAAAACTAGTCTCAATACAATTTTTTAATTTCACAAAATGACTGCCTACAGGTGGCGCCACTGTCACCCAGATTTAAAAACCTCTATCTTCCTAAATATACAATTCGACATGTATTTTGACATGAGGACACGTTGTTGTTTTTTTTGCTTCTCTTGTCCATCTACAATGAATACCAAGCCGTCAAATACAACCAAAAGTGACGTTAATGTTGTGTGAGTTTCAGAGGAAGCAACTCCGGAGCCCTGCTCAAATTTGCTGGAAAATTCACAAAACATGGCTGCAGGAGGTTTTTGTGTTTCAGATTGTTCCTCCCCTCGTCGTCCTTCATGTTGCCACTATCGCCTGGTCCCCTTGCTGCTCTATCGGAATAAACACTGTGTTCCCACCTAGGCGATGTATGTGAGAACAAACTAGGTGCACACAAGACTAGTCAGCAGTTACACGGAAACTTCATTACGAAAATTCAGTCCAAAAAAACATCAACAGATTAGGTCTATTTCGGATGGCTTCAAAGGCTGCACCTGGTTTAGTGGCAGTGCAAAAAGACTGCCAGGTCTCGTTTGTTAAGCAGAGGGGATTGAAACTTAACATCCGCTACTGAAATTTCTCAAATTTAGGATTTCTAAATCAGAAAAAAAGAAAACAGTGGTCTGACATACCTCCAAAAACGATGCAGCTCATGCGAAACAGGCTCCCGCTCCAGAAATCTTTCCGCTACGACCAGAGGTGACTGCACAACTGCTTCTCCCCAAAAAAAATTGTGAATTAGTTATGAGAAATTCCAAATGTTTAAAAAAAATTCATCACAGCGTTTTTTCCCCCATCCGCGACACGCTACGTTACATTTTAGTAAAGAGTAATGGCGTAATGAATCATGAATTTGCCGAGGTTCACTAAGTCCGTGCAGGCTCTCCGTTTCAGCCTTGCACAGACGGTTTGTGTTGCGGTTCCTCCTGTGGAAATTTCGTCCGCCATATACAAGGGCAGATTCCGAAATTGCAGCGCCGGCCTGTATATTAGCCTACATGAAAAAAAGAAAGAAAAAGGAAAAAAGTCTGGGAAGAACACAGAAAAAGGGTTGGCCGACTATGAAGTTACTCGGGGGAAAAAGAGACTGGAAATTACGCAGAGGAAAAATTCTCATGTGAACTGAGGATATAATAATAGCAGACTCTTGCTGCAGTTCTGCATTATACACTATACAGACATGGAGCTGTTTTATTCAGAACAGCTTCTGAAAAAGCTTATTTGGCTCATGGACAGTTTCTGTTTAAACTATTATAGTATCTTGTTCAGATATGTCCAAGTGTCACAGTTGCTGTGCAAAAACAGCAACACTGCATGAGCAATTTGTTTCAAAAACTGTTCAAGACAAGTCTCAAATTCTTCTAATTCTTCTTAAAAATGTTAAACCACTTAAACCACAATCGACATTCTTGCCAGGGTTTGCCAAAACATAAGTAACATCTAGTTCCAATAGAACCACTGATGTTCTTGGTGTTTACTGCAGCACGTTTCCTCATACTGACTTATCAAGAGCAAGGTTTTGGTTGGCCAACAAATTTTGATTTCAAACCTCTACTCTGAGAATTAACAACCTTTTTTTCTTTTGAAATAGTTTAGTTTTTATTTATAGAAAAAAAGTTTTGTGCAAGAATGTTTAAAGAACCAGCTTGGCTTGCCAAATAATAATACAATATTTTAATACATGTATTGTTCAAGTATAGGCTGTAAATGTGGGTTGAATTATTTAGACTTGACAATAATATGAATAAACATGCAGACAACAACAATTATAATAATAAAATAATATATTAGGTACTATAACATCTCAGATGCAATATAGCAACAGATTCCATGAGCAGAAATAAATAAACATAAAGACATTAAAGCCATTTTTTGCTTTCTCAAGCCTTGTATTTTCCACTTAGTTTCATCATCCAGTGATCTAAAGGAAGTCTGTGCAAACCTCTCATAAGCGATGTTCAGTCATTTGAAGAATTAATCGATTAAGTCTCTAAATGAATGTTTTAATCAATCCTTCATTTATCGAGTTAATCAAGTAATTCATTTGTAATTAGTTAATTAGTGAGTCAGTAATTATGGTGTACTTATTAGAAAGTTAGTAAAGTCCACAATAAGTTAGAGCCACAATAATTGACACTTAAATCTGCAAACTGCAAAATAGATATACATATACATATGTGTAATACATTAATTCAGCATAATTTAATCTATCATTTGGGAAATATTTGACATACATGACAAAAAAATAGACTTGAATATCAAGGTGAAAACAAATCCTCACAATGCAGATTATATATACAATAACAATAAATAATTGGTTGCATAAGTTGTGTTATGAAAAGGTTTATAATGACACAACTGAATCTTTTTGCAACAGTTGTTTTTAGAAGTGACATAATAAGTTGAAGGTGTAACAAGTCTTTTTAGGTTAAACACACCTGTATCTGGAAAGTCAATTTAAAGTCAGTTTCTTGGCAAAAACAGAACCATGAAGTTCTTGCTGATGCTTCTCTGCAGCAGGCCCTGGAGTGCATGTGAGGGTATAGGAGGGTCAAATGAATGCAGCAAAAATTTCCAAGAGAAAAGTTTGGTGCAGTAGCAACTTGGGAGAAGATTTTAAGCACGACAACATCTCTACACATAAAGCCTGTCTGTGAAGATTCTCAGTCATCCAGGTCACAGTTATCCAAGGAGAATTAAATGAAGGGCAATTGGACCTGACTGAATATACTTGAGGACATTTCACCTCTCATCCAAGAAGCTTCTTCAGTTCTGTTCTTCAGACTGGCAGGGAGTCCCACGTATTTAACCTGTCTGGGGTTGTTATGAAGGTGATGGACACCACTATTTTGTCAGTGCTCCACTTGAACGACAGTTGTTGTCATCGTTAGATATGAGTATTTGTTTCATCTCCTAAAGCGGTGTCTCAGACTGTTGAGAGATGGTTTCTAGTATCCCAGTAGTGCACTTTTACGTAAAATTAAAATATATATATATTCAATATCCTTTCCTGTAGTTATCTGGGTGGTATAGTTTTCATCAGATATGTGAGTTGCTTTGTATGCTTATTCCATCCCAGATGAGCTTGAAAACTAATAGTAACTAGTAGTAGTAACTAGTAGAACCACCGAATGAACCCTTACTCCCCTCTTGCTGTAGTTATCGTTTCTGTCCAGCAGAGAGCACCAGCATACCAGTAAATAGTCACTAACTTTGCTCCTGTACAGTGGCCAGTGAGTGCCCTGCATCTGTACATTAGAACCTACTCACTTTTTGCTCTATGTCCCCCCCTGCTGCTTGGACTTTGCAAATTTGATGAATGCGAGTTTGTTGGTTTATAGCTGGGGCTGTTAAGTAAACATCAGCATCACAGAGGTGCAGAAGGCAAATAGTTTCCTAATATCGCAGCAAGGAGAGTCCAGCATTTTCAGGAAAAGCATAATCCCTTGTTGACCTCTTTATTGAGTGGTCAACCTCATAGGTGTGTATCGAAGTGTCTAGACACTGAAGCAATTCAAATTCTTCATGGGTGTTAGAATAATGCTGGATGATATAGGCGACATGATCACATTTTTGGTTCCAGTCAAGACTGTTGTTGCTGCATTTTAAATTAGCTAAAACCGTTAAATGGCTCAAGGTTGGCCTGACCTCCTCTCAGCCTACTTTTTTAAGAAAAATTGGCAGTGGAAAAAAAGTGGCAGTAGAAGCAACAGGTGAGTGGGGCTGACAACAAGGATGCTATTTTTTCTCAGTGACCTACTTGAGCTTGAGAGCCGGCAGACCTTTGCTGCATCTCAAGAGCTCTGCATTAAAAAAATAGACACTTCCCCTACACTAATGTTACCACAATGTAGGTCTTCCAAAATATGCACAAAAATTAACCCAGAAAAGAGAACATGAACTTAGGAAATGTGCTTTTGTGCCACCGAAACAATTGTTGTCTAAAGATGACCAAATTTGGTATTTTTCTTTTGTATGCTATATACTGCCACTGGTCCATGAAAGGTATGTATGTGTGTGTGGCGTCAACATCATATTGCAATATATTCTCTTCATCTCAAGATGTCTAAAGCTTCATTTACAAATAGCTCCGCATGACTCTTAAAGCAACACTATGCAACTTTTGAAAGGAGAAATAACTCAGTCTTGCACTTACAAATTAAAAGTTGAATTCATAAGCAATGAAACGCACCCTTATTTATTTCAACACACGCAGTTTTGCTACTACTACATGCTCTGGTATTACCAGTAGCATAGTGCTGTTAAGCTAATGTAATGCAACTTGAGACTACAGCAGCCGCTGTTCAGCAAAAATTATACAATCTCTCTTTAGGGACGTACAATGGACAAACCTGATCAACAAACAGCAGTCCCTTACTGACTCCCATATGGCAATAGTTTCCAACATAACTTCCATACTGGAAAAAACAGGGCAAGAGGCTACACCTTCAGGACTGTAATGAAGTATTTTAAAGCCAAAAGAATATATAGACACATGTGCAAGTATAATCTCCCCTAAATACAATAAACATTTACTCAGTAAGGGAAGGCAAGACAATCAGTATATGTGCAATGTACGGGTAGACATAAACAGGTTCAAGGTGAGCTATGGCATTCTAAATTCAAAATAATTTAAAAATCAATTTACAAATATACTGAATACAATTTATCAATAGCTTTATTTACCATTGTTTGCAACAGGTCTTTTTCCCAGCAGACATTTTATTATAGTAGGAACAGCACAGGTGTTATTAATAGCATTAATGATGGCTTCTTTCTATAATGTACCCCAGTAAGCCATGACAGCATGACAGTGAGCAAGCACACACTATACCAGCTCCTGAAAGCAAAGCAGCTAAATGGAATTCAGCCCATTATTTGTCTTGATCTGCAGTGCCTCCCTCTCAGCCCTTAGTGTTTCTCCCTTGTGCTTTTTGTCTGTCATCTGTCTGTCTTCTCTGGGTCTGTTGTCTGGGTGTGGCGCTAATCTCTCCTCCTGGCTGACCAATCACAGACTAACTCACCCTACAATCATCCAGCAATCAATGCCTCATAGTATTTAAACCCCAACTCTTCACTCCATTCCTCGCCAGACTGTCTCTTCACAAGATTGGTACTCACACTATGGCCAACTTCTGAATCACATCCTATGAAGTAGCTCTTGTTGCCTGTTTTTGCTTGTGCCTCAGGTTTTAGATCCCAGAGAGAGAACTCAGTCTGTCTGCCTTGTTCAGCGTTTAACCTGCATCTCCACCACCTGCCCTTCACAGGTCGCTTTCCTGCCCAACACATTCTCACAAAGACTGCCAGCCAGAAGTTGTTATTTTCTCGGTGTGGATGCTCAGAAATACCAGCCCATAACATGCTTTTTCATGCTGTGGCATGTCAAAATGGCTTCCAAAAAAAGAAAAGTTTCTTCAAAATTGACTTGGCAAAATAAGTATTATAGCCTTGAAATGGAAATACTGTTTACTTTGTGTGCAGTAATGTATGTACAACCAATGAAAACACACAAGCCACATGAGGGTCTGGATGTACAGCAAGGACAGTGTAGAGCACATGCATTTACTTTTGCTAGGGTATGTTGACATCCATTCACAAATACAGCAGATGGCCTCTTTTAAGCTACAGCACTGTATGATGACAGTGTTGACAGTTATATAACACCAGCATGATCAGTAAACAGAATGAGCCAATCTCTGATCAACCACTGTCATCAGTTAAAACACTAAGTACCAAGTTCATATTTCTGGTACAGGAAAACAGTAGTTGTTGGCTGACCACAGACTAGTAAAAGCAAGCAAGCATCCTGGCTGTTGTTCATTGTGTTGCCACTGGTAATTGCAGGTTTTTGTCAAAAGCCAGTCAAAGGCCTTTTGTATCCATGTGCAGTGTGTCATTTAGGATCAGGGAACTTGTTAAATTCTAATACTGACCAACCAAACCAAAAGTAGAATATTTTTGTTTTTCTAAAATGACTGATTTAAAAAACAAGCTGGGTTAGACTTTAGACTAACATGTTTAAAGGAACAGTTGTTTTGGAAAACATGCTTGTTTGCCACCTAACACAGAGCCAGATAATAGTGGATCACCATATATTTCACATAACTGTGTCAAGTATGTAGACATGCAGTGGCATGTTAAGCGAAGCTTTGCATGAAGACTGAATTGGAAAGTAGCTAGCTCTGTCAAACACAAAAGAAAAAAATATACCTTCCAGTGTGTTACAGCTCCAAAGTAGAGCGGCCCTAAAATTGCTATCCTGAATCTTGTTTATTTCGATCACCTGTATTGTTAATGATTCATAAAAATTTAATCCTCTTTTGCTGGGATGGGAGGGCATGAACTTTTTTTGGCTTCTGAAAGGGGGCACGACAGAAGAAGTTTGAGAACCACTGCTGTAGAGTAATGTTTTGCTTATATGTGAAAACAGTCAACTAATCATGATTGCTCTTGATTATGGGCTTGAATGTTTGGGTTTTATCTGATTGTGCTTAATTTCATCGTTTAAATTATACCTTTTTTCTCATTGATGTAACACATAAATCCTACACCTGTAAAAAACAAAAACAAATCTATGCTTCTATGTATTAATATGTAAGTGTAAGTGTTTTTTAACCTGTTTGCTATAACAAAAACAGACCCCACAATACATGACTAGCACTATGTCTATTTTGAGATGAATGATCTTGTTAATGTAGGTCTTCAACCTGCAAGTAATCAAAGGCTTCTGGCTATTTTGTTCTTACATGATTTCAAACCATGACAAGAGTACATAGCAAAAAGCCCATAATTTCTTTAACAGCATCTCTACATTTACATTGTGAGCACCTTATTAGGGAAAGAGAAGTGAGTAATGTAATTATTGTTATGACAGGGTAGTATGAACTGACTGAACCTCCAATGCTTTCATATGCATGAGAAGTCAAGGAAGAGGCTAAGAATAAAACACACAATGATTGTACAGTAAAACTCTGCTGGCCACAATGACAAAATGTATCTGATTACAGCAGTGCCCTTTCCAAAGCTAATTATAGTTATCCGCTTTCTGCACTTGGATGTTGTTTTTATGTTTGGCCACTGTAGAGTCAAGGCCACAACCTAAAATCATCATCAAGGAATGGAAAATATCAGAGGCTGCATGCAATGTATTTATATTTTTCATTACATTTGGCTCTGCCCAAAGTGGAAATCACCAAAAAGGTACATTTAACCAGGCACCCACTGAAAGGTAAAGAAATAATTATAACTTATTTAATGTCTAAAAACTTTCTAACCGTGCAAATGAAATGTACACATGTCACTCACACGATAGTTTGATTTGGAAAGTTGAGAAGGGTTCAAACACAACACTCTTTACTGTTAGACTGGATCTACAGCAAGTGTGTGTGTGTGTGTGTGTGTGTGTGTGTGTGTGTGTGTGTGTGTGTGTGTGTGTGTGTGTGTGTGTGTGTCTCATGTCTCCTTCGTGTGTCTTATGTCTCCTTCGATTAGCAGAAAAACTTCATGTGACCTCTACCAAACTCTCTTCTTCAGGGAGAACGCTCGTGAACTCAAAACATGCCAAGTACCACTAAGCACTAATTAGTCTTGTTTTCATAGATTGTCTTTTGGAAATGATTATTTGTGCTGTTGTCTGCTGTGGCTGCTCTGGAAGATTATTGTTTCTGAGGAGCCTTATTTCAAACTTAATGTCATGTATGAAATAGCTTACCTTTACATATTCTTGCCATTTTCTTCTTTTTGGCCCTTAATGACAGTACTTGTCACTCAGTTGGAAGGTCCTTCCAGTCTTATTGGACTGCCTTATTACAATGATGCCACAATATAATACAATGAAAAAGTTGGAAGGTTTGATGAAGTTCAGATGAGTTATGAGGTCTTATTTGCAATATATCATTTGGATATAATAGTTTGTCTTTGTTATTACAATAAACAACAAAGCAAGTGCACATATGCTCTTTCTTGTAGAGCTTTATTTAAAAATCAGTTTCAAGCATGTTTTGATGAATCTAAGTGATCCACCTATAAGATATCTAAAAACCAACATTTTTAGTTTTGTTCTGAGCAAAAAGTACATTTTCTTTACCACTGTGTAATGCTTTTCCCTACATGCAACGGTACCTGATCACAAAAGTGGTCCCAGCACTCAGTTTTTCCTTAATATCTCTTTATTGTTTTTTTTCTCCTCTGCTTTCATGGTACATTGATTCAATGATAAGCCTGAGACAAAATACAAATAGCCAAACATTAAAACTACAGTTCTGAAGTACACTGATGTACTGTACAAGATGCTCCCAACAGCTGGTTCCCTGCTTTGCTCTGAACACTGCAGGCTGCCCTCTCCACACTCTCAAGGGTTGCTGAGTTCCTTACCAGCTAAACTAAGAACTTAATACTTGCAGATAAATTGAGTTTAGTATATTGAAAACAGTGACAAAACCAGATCCTAAATGCACCATCTGTTATAACTTGCTAACAGAACATGTATGCGATCCAAGTCTGATTACAAGGTACCCCAAGTATGAAGGACAACAAAATTATTTTTCCATCTGCAGAGGGACGAATCTTTGACGCCGTATTAGGGCCATTATAGAAAAAAAGAAAAGAATTATGGATCTGGGATAGGGTGGTAATATTCTGAGAGAAAATCTGAATTAAAGTCGTAAATTTACAAGAAAAAAACTCAAAAATGCTCTGAGACTAAAGCCACAAATTTACAAGAAAAAAACTATAAAACTACTATAACTAAAAAAACAAAACTTCAGATGTCCTTGTGTTATTAAAGGCTCTGTACTCTATGCAGATGTTAATAGCAGCTGTCACATCTAAGCTACTTCCACCAACCAGTATTGTGAGATACTTCCTTCTGTTCCAAGAATAAAAGCATACAATATTGGGGAAGAACTTCAGACAGTAATAAATGACTAAAAAGTGTCACATGCTTTAAGTGGCTTTGTTGCAGTCCCTCATATCAGCCTGTCTGAAAGCTCCGCCTCCTTTCTTATGTACTGCACTGACTCTTGTGTTGTATAATTAATGGCTGAAAAAAAATCTCAGTCATTAATCAAGAGGGTTTTTTTTCCCATAGATTTACCACTTTAATCACAGAGAATTTCCAAGGTTTTTCTTCTCGTACATTTACAATTTTAAACCCACCTCCCCCAGCTCTATACTTTTTTAAAATCTACATTAGCCCTAATACCTTGTTGTATACACCACAAATTACAGAAGGTGTAAATCTTCACAAAAACCACATATGTTTTAGACAAATAGAACTGCACAATAAATGCCCCTCTGTTCCTTCAAAGTGACAATTACACTATTCAAGTTGTGAACCAAGATGGACATATATGATGTTTCAAGACCGTTTGATATAAACATATAAAACATTTATTACTAAAGATTTTTCTTATACACTAGGTCTGTTCCTGGTCTAAAGAAGTTTGAGAAACCACATTTTCAATAAGACCTTAAGTAGAAACCATTGTGCTTTACTCGGTTTCATTCTTTTTCAAAGTCCATGTGAATGGACGATTTTGAAGGATTTGTATGTTTGGCACCATGTGGTACGGTCGTCATCTCAAAGCTGACCTTTGATGATACAAGACAGGCTGTCTGACCTCTGACCAGCCAGCCAGAAGATGTGGGGAAAGCTGATCACACACACACACACACACACACACACACACACACACACACACACACACACAGACATGCTACTGTGAAAACCCCATGTACAATAGCCATATGTTTGCTCTGCTTGGTTGTTACTGACATAGCTGTGTATTGTGGCAAAATGCATTTATCTGTAAAACATAGATTAACAATTTATTTATAACTTATTTATAGCTAATAACAAGTTTATGTAAGTCCCTTGGTTACGAAGCATTCTACAGTAGTAGCTTCCTTCCACCTTCTATCTGTAAATGTAATTATCCAGAGGTCATAGTTTATCCAGAGTTAATGGGAATTTAAAATAGAGTCCATCTGTGTTTTATACATTCTTGAAAAGGCTTATGAGAAGTTTTCCCCAAAGCTCCTGAGAAATGGGTCTGGTACTATATTTCTCTATAACATTAAATATTCATCACTAAATAAGCAACAATAAAAACTAAAAAAAACAACAAAAACATATTTACATATTATTTATCCAGAGATTAACACTCAGCAAATATGCCAACTTATCCAACTCATCTACGACTACTAGTCAGTGAGAAAAGCACAAAGAAAAATAGACTTCACTAATGTGAAATAACTAAAACTGTTAAACAAAACACTGTTTGCTTATGTAGGACTCCATCACTCATAGTAAGTGACTGTGCCTTTAAGGTTCTGATTCCCGTGCGAGGCATTTTTGGCAATGACTCAAGCATGTTCAAAATGGTAATGAAATCTGAAAAACATCTAGGGTGTCCAGTCTGAAGCCATTAGGGAGGCATTGCTGACATTTCTTTTCAGTAATTTTGTCCTTTGCCTGTGTGCCTTGATTTCTAAGATACACAGGAATGGTTTGTCCTAAAACATGATAAAGGATAAAGATCTGCCTTTTGCTTTCTTTTGGGAAAAAAGTTGGTTAGCTCCATCTAGGTAAAGCGAGAAAAGCTCCTACAAGTAGAAGAGGGTAGCTTCAGGGTTATAGTCATAAATGAGGATAAGACACACCATGAGACTGACTAATGCAGTCCCTCATCTATCATCAAAAGAGTGAGATACCCCTAGCATCAAGGAGATTACATCCCAGGGTGGAAGCCATGATATACACATTTGGTCATGGTTGGTCAGCTTTGTCAAGTACAGCCTCAAGTTTTATTTTCAAATAAAATGGCAGTTATATAACTGTAACAGTGTACATCTGGGTCAAGAGGAACCCCTATCATAAATTACTGGACTAACGAATTAAGAAATCAAGACTTCTCAAGGTATTCGTAAATTACATTTATCCATTAGGAATGTGCTCCTTTGAGACTCATATATAGAGATATAAGTGTGTGTGTGTTGGCTTTGACCTGAGCATTGACATCATATAAATGAACAGTCTATAAATGGAATCTCATTAGCGGCCTGTTATAATAGAGACAGGGCATCTCAAGGACCCTGGGGGCTTTAAATTCTGCCAGTGATGCAACACTTAGAGACGTCCTCTTGGCTCTTAGACAAAAAAGTTCATGTCTGAATTCTTGTCTGTTGTCACCTGTCATTGCTGTAGATTGTGAAACAAATTTTCATTGATTGATAATTATTTCACTATGTGGATTTGCTTCTCACCAGAGTGTCCTTTTCCAACTTTTTTTAATGGCTTGCTTGTTGACCTTGAACTTGACAGCAATATTCTGAGTTGAGTCTATGTAACCTTTGCCTAAGAGCGGCCTCCGTGGCTAGTATGTTGGTACATCAAATTCTCTTGCGTCAGTTGCTTTACGCTTCACACATCATAAAAAAGTTGTAAACACAATGCTCACATATGATCACCTTTTAAGTTAAAGGGCACACTTGTTATCAAACACTTGCAAATTCACAAATCCAGCAGATTTGCATGTTGCTGTTCAACTGCTACATGGTCCACTATGTTCATGATGCTAACCTTTTCTGTTCTTTGGTACTAGGCCGGAAAAACATATACCCACTAACTGAGTCATAGCAGCCTCAGACTTTTGAGACTCCTCAAAAATAGGTGAGGTAGCATAAAGTCGGAACTTAACTTTGCTAAGTAAGTTACGTAAGTGATGGGGAAAGGAGGCAAACCATGAGGGCATCTGGTGGACAGCATGAGGATGGCAGGTATTGGGGATTGGGAGGAAGTGAGCAGGGACTAGAGACAGGGACAGAGAGCAAGGAAGAGGGGATGAGAGAGAGTGTAGTGTCAATAACCATAATATAATATCATAATATAGATTATATTATATCTATATCATATATATATATATATATATATATATATATATATATATATATATATATATATATATATATATATAATATAATATGAATATAAGATGTTTACATACATATGTATACATACATATTAATGCAACACAATAAAGGAAGCCATTTTGAATAGAAAAAATGGTACTTTAACTTTTAATACTTCCGTTTTACTCTTTAATATTTCATTCTTTTGCAAAAAAAAAAATTGAAGGACATTGACTTAAGAAAGAGTGTTTTTATAGTGTGGTCTTGCTACTTTACCTAAGGATCTGAGTATTTCTGTCACTATTGTACCAGAGTAACTATGTAAGGCTGCAGTCTAAACTATGGCTGCTTTTGAGATAATTTTATTTGGTCCTTTTATAACAAAGGTGAGTTTATTATTTTATTGTGTACTGGCCCTAAAATTATCCACAAATTTCTTTCTCTCCTCGACATTATCACAGGCCTTTCAATATAATTGGTGTCCATCTACATTTCACCTGACAGCTGAATATTCAGCTCTTTGAAGCCACTGTTTGTATGTGAAGAGTCTTTTACATTTTCCATATTCATCACCCTCTGTGTAATTTACGCTTAAAACTCTCTTGCGCAAGCATGGCTTTGTCTCCTTTGTCCTGAATGTATCATGGCAAGTGACTAAAGATAAATGTAGCCACAGGGAGACTTGCTTAAAAAGGAATTTCTTAATTAATCTTAATTTATAAGTAGGTGGAGAAGATTTTTCACTTCGAAAAACATGGACTTTTGCTGTACTTGCCTTTTGTTTCATTCCTCTTAAAAAAAAATTAAAGACTTGTTTGATTCTCTCACCATCTGACCCAACAGCTGTTATTTTAAGCATGTTCTCCCTCTTGTTCTCCTTTCTGAGTATTACCTTTATGTTGTCCTCTGTCCTCCTAAATGTCATTCACGTCTTTTTTTTTCATTGCCAGTTTCAACTTTAATCTTCTCTTACCATCTCCCTCCCTGTGTTTGTCTGTCTCTCTTGTGAATGGAGAGTCAGTGACTGAGATTGAGAATGGGACTCTGCGGGGATGTTACAAAACACTGCAGCATTTCTTATTCATAGTGCTGCCCTACTTTCATCAGAACCTGTACGTGGATGTATATACACCTACACTGAATGGATTGATTCACAAATTGTTAATAATAGTATAAAATGAGTAATTCATATGTGTAGGTTTGAACTGATTTGAGACTGTGGTAATGAATATATCCACCTACACACTTCACAACAGCCAGTACTCCTGCTGATTTGGGAAGATTGCATTAATCAGTGAGTTTGTGATGTTGACAACTGACGTTTCCACCCCTGACAGCAGAGCTGAATGCCTGTGTTGTAGCCTCTTCATATATTATAATTTGCTACATGGTTTGCTAGTCCTCTTTCAAATCTAACTCCTGATTGCTCCTAACATAAAGCAGCTCTAGAGCTGTATACCCACAGTACTGATTATCGTACTCATTGAATACACTCTCAGTAGGGACAAAGAATGGAAGTGCACTTGATCCTGAATTGGCCTTGGTGTTAGTTACTCTTGCATTCAGGAAAAATGTTTTATTTATGCATAGAAAGTGTGAGTTCCCCTATTAAAGTACATATTGTACTTGTAATGGTAACCCTTTCTCTGCTCGCTTTTTAAGGCAGTGAACACAGTACACTGGGTAGGAGTCCAGCTTTTACCAAGATGAGTTAAGACACAGTTTCATCCAGACCTGTGATGCAATATGCAAATGCAATAATTATTATTTTTTTAAACACACAAATAATACATACTAAGTCTAAGGCAATTACATGCATTTGAAGAAACAACTGCAGATCATAACACAAGACATAATACAGATAAGAAAAAGATCACAGACATCTACAAACAAGGCTGGCACTTACGTGTGTTTGTGTGGGTGCAGTTGTCTAAATTTAAGGGCACATGTGCAATTGTTACGCACATGCAAACCTTGCAGCAATAGGTATATGAAATGATCAGTCCAATACTGCAAACTACTGTACTGCACAGTACTGCATACTGTAAACTTGTGCTTTTGTCTTCCTATTCTGTTCTGTCCTTTCTTCTTTCCTTCCTTTTGGGGACTGTGTCAGTCCTTTTTATGTCTTTACATGCATCAGAAATGGAGCTGCTCAAGCACATGCTCTAATTGTGTGAAATTACATAATAGACCCACAGGTATAACTGACTTGGAGAGCAGGGGAATAGACATTTCTAGGAAAAAGTAACACCAGTGTTTTTCCTGTCCTTAGAAGCCTCTTTCACCCTGTACTGTTTAATGTAGCAAACTGCTGATATTTTTTCCAGGTATGGAAAAAAATGTAAACACAAATCAATTTTAAGTGTGCAACTCACACTGAAGTTGTCCTTTAGCATCATCACGCTGTGTATTTCCGTAACAAAGATTTGCCCTTTTATGTTAAAAGCAAGAGAACAACAAGCATGTTGTTCTCTGTATATTTGTGAGTATTAACGTGATGTCATTCATCCTTTTGCTTTGTTTTCATACATGCAGCTAAAAATAGACATCAAATAACTTTAATGGATGAGTCTTCCTCGGGAGCTACATACCCAGCTGTGTACACACACACACACACGTGAATGTGCGCTTTTGTTTATGCATCATCTCTAATCATAACGCTTTGCTGATGATGCCAGAGTTGAGGATTATGCTAAACCAAACGTGAGGTCCAATCTGGATGAGTTTCTGGCAGCTGGTATCTCATGTATTAGGGTCTATGGTGATCTAGATGCTTTATACCAGGCTTCCAGTTATGGTTTTTCTCTTATATAAAAGTATCCATGTATCCCTTTCCCAAAAGATTTTCGGTCTGAGCACACCTTTTGTGTTCACTAAAACTTGTGCAAATGTGCAAAATGTGCAGAGATTGCTGGTGTTTTCAAAACATCTATATGACAAACCTCATCGCAGTGGCCTTCACAGCCAGGCTTCTGACCTTCTTTTGAGGGTAACAGACCTTTTGCTGTGGGAAGTCTTAACTGCATACTTCAGGCCTGGGAAAAAAACCTCGTGTGGCGAAACAGTCAAGATTGCATCCCCAAAAAAGAATTAGACTTTTTACGGGAAAATGGTGTCTTTTTACCTCAGGACCTTCCTCCTCTGCGGGTGATTATCCACCATAAAATGAAAAAAAAACAAACTGCTGTATATTTCCCTTTCCTATGTCTCATTCCTCCTCAAACCAAAGAGAGTCAGGAGTCGCATCATTCTGGGCACTTTCTCTTGAAGCATTTACAGTAAGAGGGCTAGGAAGCAACACACACCTTCGGCATTTTTGCCTTTCATTCTCAAAACTTCTTTAAACAGCTGCTTAAGCCTGTTAGTCACAGTGTGACGATATAGCATGCGTCACCACAGCTGAACTGATAGGGTTATGGTCATGAGCTTAATTACTGAAACATGGTGTCTGTGTGTGTGTGCTGTTGAACTCACCAACATTAAAAAGCTAAACCCTCTCTCAATCATTCTCTTCCTGTGTTGATTCATTCGTTTTCAGCTCTCAGATGTTTGTCATTTAATGTTTTCCTGAATTATCTGTTTACATTATACCCATCTACTCATCTACACCACCCATCTACTCATCCGTCGTTTGTAAGTGGGAGTGGATTTAAGTGGCACACTCAGATGATGGTATTACATCTGTTCAACCAGAAAAAACTCACAGATCCACTGATTTTAAAGCTTGTATGAGCAGCTATTAAACATTAGGCATGCCAGCTGATTACTCAAAATTTGCAACTGGTATTTATTAGTTGTTATCTGTTTACGTCTACAGTACCTGCTCCCAATGATGCTTTTAAAGAAAAACAAAAAGCTTGAAATTACAATAATGCTTTGGAGTAACTTTTCCATTTACAGGATTATTTGGCACAAGCCCTAAACACCGACTCAAACATTTTACATTTAAAGAGGTCATGTTATTCTCATTTTCAGGTTCAAAATGTTATTTAGGGGTTGTACCAGAACAGGTTTACATGGTTTCATTTTCAAAAAACATATTTTTGTCATGCTGCAGATTGCTGCAGCTCCTCTTTTCCCCATGCGTGTTGAATGCTTTGTTTTGGTTATGAAGTGATGCATCTCTCCTCTACATGATCTTTGTTGGGAGTTACACATGCGCAGTTCCTAGTTAAGGACTATTAGCCAATCAGAAGCAGAGTAGGGCGGGTCATGAGAAGCCCGGTAAACACAGCTTCGGTTCAGCTGTATCTCCCCCTACCAGCTTAGCAACTTAGACTGGAGCAAGAGTTTCAGAGTGGTGACTTATTAATCTGTAACAAAAGTATCTTTCATCTATAAAGTTTTAATTGAGCTCTGTTTCTACATCACAGTAACAACTTTATGTCTATCATCTGGAGGGTAGCTAGTGTTTGGAAGGGAGAGGAGCGTTGTGCTGCAGCTCAGTGTTTTTCCACCGGTGTTTTTAAAGGCATGTCGGAGTAGCCATTATATGAGGTGCATTTAGCTTTCTTCCCTGTCACGTCACAGGGATGAAAGGGAAGCAGGTGGACTACAAACAAGCTGTTTTCAAGCAGTTCAGAACAGTGTTGTCTGTGGGAGATGGGAACTCTCTTTGGCTGGACTTTGGGCTTTTGCAAACCTATTACATGCACAAAAAATACTCAGTAAAGGAGAGGGAAAAAGCCAAAAAGCAGAAAATGACCTATTTATTTGAGTTGAGTTTTTGTAGGTGAGATGAAGTACATGAAGTAAAGGATGAACCTTAAGGGAGCAGTGCCGATGACATAGTTTAGGGGGTGAACAAGATAAATTAAATGATTTAATATTTCAGTATTAACTGATGGATGACTGTTACATAAAATGATATACTGTATTTTAGGCTTGTGCAAGGAGTAAAGGATGAGGTGGCCTTCCTGGTAGAACCTCAGCTATAATTTCTTTAGTTATTTTTAGTCTCAGACAGTTCAGCAGATTGTGTTGTATCATCCATTCCATGCTGAGGAGAAGGAGGAAATATTATTGTCGGATATTGGGATTTTGATGGGAAAAATAAAATACCTAAAAGCTTTCAACTGCAAAGCCTTATTCTGAGTAACAGGTTGAGTAATAGAAATTGATAAACTGAAAACATTTGAACTAGCTCAGAGTCTGTAGGCACTGAACCTGCTCCCAATGACGAGCTTTGACTGATGTGTTTTTTTAAGTATTTGCGGAAAGTAAAAAGGGAAAGGGATTTTATTTATTTTATAAGTCTCTATGATCCTTTTATGATCTACTGCACATGCCACTGCATGCCACAATTATGAATCAAATGAAAATAAGCTGTATTAAAGCTTTACATGTACATTAAAAGCATTGAATTTTTTCATGGATCTATAGAAATTCATGAATCAAATTTAAATTACTATGTAAAAAGATCAGATTCCCTGATCCAAAAACAAATACTGTTGCCTGTTTCTTATACTTTAATGCTTGCTGTGACCATTTACCAGCTGTAACACTGTGTTACAGTCTGTTGACTTATGTTATGTCCTGGCCGGGTGTAAAGCCAGTAGTAGAATGAGAGATTATGTTGCCAGTCCCTGGTTGCTGTTTTCTAATTTTACATCAGCAAAAAAAGGAGATGAGCAGTTTCCTGACTGTGTCCTGGGGGATCAAGCCCTGGTTGCTAAGAGACTAATGGACAGTCAGGGGCTAAAGGAATGGTAGGAGTTAATCACTGGCAGGGGAAACTGAGTGTATGAATGAGAAAATTAGAAGGGGAACTGATACAAAATTATCTACCAATACATCACTATGGAAAAATAAAGTATGAAACAACTACAATCATTACTCCTTTTCATACAAACATCTGTTTTACTCAGGTCCACAACTTACTTCACTGTCTTTTCTGTATTGTTATTGATCACAGGGTGTGATGTAACACCCTACCTATGAAAGAGATCAGTAACAGTTATTAGTTTTACTCAGAGAGTGGTTTATAGTATAGCTAAAACCCTTAGGAATTTAAATGTTTAGATTATTGCACCGAAATAAATTTATGTGTCACGGTTCAAAGAAATGAGGATGAGTAGGTTAGCAGCATTTATCACGCATCACATGGTCCTCCTAGTGCTATTAATGCCCTATTGACGCCACTGCTGGATAAGAATCATATCACTCATCTCAAAATCACATACATTAAAACAACAAAAACAACAGCAATTAAACTTAACTGTATAAAATTTCATAGTAAAGCTTTCATTGTTTGTGATATTTATCAAACATGATATGAAGTCTAATATATGCCCGGTGCACTTCTGTACCATGCATTGTTTATAATCTCAACTGCACTTTTTAGAAGATCTACTTCTTTAATTCCCTTGGGAAATTCAAATATTTAATAATAAATTACTTCAATGCAAATGCATAATGACAGTACAATGAATTTCTGTGACTGAGTTGTACAACATCTGTACAGATAGACAAAGCTGAATCTACTGATGTAAATGTCTGCTCTGCTGTATATTGTTTTGTTTTCTTCTTAGTTAGTAACACATATTGTTAGTTTCCAGAATTTATCATTCGCTTTGTTTGTGTTTCGGGAAAAAACATATCAATTCCTCTTATCTGTGTCACAGATATTGCTTTTCACAATTTCATTTGTCACCTTGCCTTAACTTTGTTAAAGTGTTTATTTATGTAGCTTCTGTCCAGAGTCGGTAAATATAGATCCCACGTTCAAAACCTGGCAGTACATGCTGATTTTGAGTTTAAGGTATTAGGTAACACGTCTGTGGGCGAGGGGAAGACATGTGTTCCTGTTAGGTTTTGCATGATGAAGTGAATCTGCAATGAGGTCTTTCCTTGACATTTGCGATGAAAAGGGAGAGAGGGTGTGTGTTACAGAGCTGCTTTTGTGCGGCAGCCATTTATGTATTTTTCTCTGAATCCATTAGTGCCACAGATACGGGAAAATAAAATTGTTTCATCCAATGACACACAGAAAGATAAAAATACAATTATTAAAGATAATCATTTCAAAAATAGACATGCAAACATGTGTACAGGTACGCAATTATGCACAGACAAGATAAAAATATTCCTTTTGCCAAAAAGATAACTGACAGAAAACGTGTTGGAACCACCGCCTGTTCTACAATGTGAAGGAGCCGTGGCAGCCTGATTTATGTGTATATACACACACACAGGCTCATAGTGAGGCATTTCAGCAAACAAGCAAGCACTGTGCCATTTGAAAAATAGCTTCACTGTGCAGTTACAACAGAAGTCACTGAAAGAAAGTTTTATTCCAGGGGGCACAAACATGTCAAATATAGACATGGTTCCACACACACTGACTTTGGTGACTTTACAGTCCGTGGGAACTGGAAAGAGAAACAGAAAAGAATATTGTTGTTCTGTAGGTGCATATGATGTTTGGTGGTCCTAAAGATGTCAGTTAATGTCAAGGTTACATGTTAGATCTTGTGACAAAGAAGATCATGTTCTAAAAAACAAAAAAATTAAGTGTCAGTGACTGAAGGAAAGAAAGAAGCTAATGTGTATCAACTATCATATTTCAAAACTACAAACTCTACTAGTACTCCACAATGAAGGTGCATTCATCTGCTTGTCAGAATGCAAATGGTTTTCCTCACTTGGTCTCTGGGAATGGGTGCTGCCTGACTCAATGAAGAAAGCTCTTCAATTATACAAACTTTGAGTTTAACTTAAAGAAATCTATAGAGCCCCTGCTGTTCTTAAGAGGTTCATAGAAAAGACTGTGGAGACCTGAGTCTGTCCTTGTATACCTGCAATTTTTCAAACCACCAGTTAAATATGTGGGACACACTGTCTGAGACAGAAATAGATCCACAGGAAGTGAAAGCAGTCACAGTGGAAAAAGCTCATTTGTCATCCCTATGGTTTTTACTAGGCTTCTGTGGCTACTATTGTATTATTACACTGCCATTGTCCAACCACTAAGCAAATAAACTTTTGAAAGCCCTTTTTTAACAAGGAAGAGATGGTTTTAATGACAAGAACAACCTCAAAGACTCAGAGCTGTTTGGAGACCAAAACTCCATCACTGTATTTTCCAAAATCGTCCACGATCCCACCCATCCACATGTGTTTGCTTCTGGTGATGTAACCAAAGTGAGAACAGAGTACAGATTTTAGCCTGAAGGAGCAGTAATCAACCAAAGAGACACAAAAGGGGTTGAAAAACAAACAAATCTGAAAAGCTGTACCCCATCATCAGCTGAAATGTCTGACTTTTTTGTGAATAAATTCCAGGATATTTTTGTATAACAGAATACACAACAATCCTTTCACATATGTTAGCTAATAACAAAACTGAATGCCACTGGCCACAGATGGCTCGCAGGCCTCACTGCTTATGATTTTGTTATTTAGTGACAGAGCATAGTGAAGCACACTTGTTTGGTCTTGGAACCAACCACACAACATCATTCTGTATATACAGCCTTCTGTCACTTGGTAAGAGTTAGCTCATCACCAGGTTATTACCAGATTAGTGTTAAAAGTGTGTCCAAGTATGATTCTTGTTTTATGCATTCCCAACACACCCTGGAGTCCTGTGGCAGGACAGGTATACAGACAAGATGGCTTTCCTTTTTCAGTGCATTTCTGTCTCTATGGTTATTGATGTATTTATGACTAAGGTTAATTTACTGAGTGACACCTTAATCCACACAACAAGCAACTGCATTGTAGGGATATTATCCATCACAAAGCCGGATATTCCTAAAGAGACTGGCATTGTTTCATTTTCTTTCATTGCAGAATTTCTCCTGAAGCAATAACAACTTTGCTTTACTGTGTTGCTGGATGAAGCTTGCAGTTACGGGATGACTCAACGCACATACCACAGCTCTTATTTGGCTCAAATTGTTACGCTGACAATTTTAAAGCTTAATTGTGTTTCTAAAATGACAAGAGTTGTGTTCTATGATTCAACCCACTGTTGATTATTAGTGCCTTGTATACCTGCCATGCAACATATTATTTATGCTGTTAGGAGTCTTTGATTTGTGGATATGTGGAAATAACTTCTGTTCCCTTTACTTACAATAATACAGTGTAATTCATCTTCTTTGAAATGATAAATTGTGATGTTGAGTAAGATTACCTGCCAAACAAAAAGCGCATGCAAAATACGTCAAGAAATTAAAAGCACCATAATGAGAAACTAAGCCATAAAATAGTTCATTTCATAAGCACGCTGTAACATTTTGATTTAATTCATGTTAGAACATACACAAAAAAGAGTGGCCCAGCACTAATTTATATAATATAAACTTGGTATCATGTCTATGCGCAGTAGATCTGGATTGTGTACTATTCTGACTCAACCAATGTTGCGTTCTGATGTTCTGCTTTATAGTTTACACTCCTGTTCCTCGTTTTCACCCAGCCCCGCTTGTCTTGGTCTATTTTTACATCAAGTATACAATCCATTTTTTGTCATGACATTCTATAAATGTGCCATTAAAGAATTAGTGGTCTGCAATCACAGGATGTGGCCAACAGCCAACAGTGAACAGCTGTTGATGTGTCAGCCTCTGATCCTGTATGCCATTGCCACTCCTCAACCAGACCCCACCCACGCCCCAGCCTGAGTGATGAGACCAACAGGAAGTGGAGAGGAAACAAGTTACTCACATGTCAGACAATAACCTCAACAAATCCACAGTTGCTCCCACTGGGTGTTACCATGCAGAGGTTAGAACCCTCCTTTTTTGGCTCTTACAGACATGTAGGTGTCTCATGGAAATGCCTAAAATGGTGATAAAGTATTTCAAGCATTGCTGCTTCGGGTTTGTTTTGGAGTCAGCACTCCTGACTTTCAGGAATGACTTAATGCTGTGTCCTACTGCCTGAAGCGAATTTAAAAATAGTCTATACTGCATACTGGTATAGGTTTAACAGGTACCTATTGTAATATCATGAGGTACAGCATCATCTAATGAACAATAATCTGGCATTTGGAAGGATTTGTTGAGTTTGATTGTGGAGTGTACATGCTTTTCCTCTGCCTGCATGGATTTTCTCCAGGGGATTCAGCTTCCTCCCACAGCGGAGGAACATGCAGGTTAGGTTAAATGGCAATTTTAACTGAATGTAAGCATGAACGGTTGCCTATGCACTGCGCCTCTCGCCTCTCACCATCTTGGATCAGCCCTCTGTGACAATCCAAAGCATAAGCGGGATTGTAGATTGACCCTGTTATTACACAGGGTGCTGTTCATTTTTGTTACAGAGTACAAGAAGTAGATGATGAGATTTCTGCGTACAGCACAGTTCAACTGAAAACCAGGAGTGCCCATCTCAAAGCCAAGGCAGTTGTAGAAGATGATCGATTTTATGTTCTGTACCAGTGCAAGGTTGTTTTACTTGGGAAAAGTATGGATGCCTTGAACTGTGAAGTAAGAGAACTTTAGCAGATGAAAAAATGTAGATCCAAAACAACTTTTTTCATTTTTAACATATTTCTGAACATAATACATATGTGCTGCTTGCTGTATTATTTTTTTTAAAAGCTTTCTATATTATCGCTGCCGCTGGTCAAGTTGACCATTAAAGGCAGGCCAAAACAGTCCTCAGGCCACCAGGAAATCTCCCGATGCTCCCGTAGGCCTGTCCACCAGTGTCCCTTCTCCATTCCTCTTGCCACTTTTCACAACTTTAAAAAAAAAATCTTACATCTTTTGTGTCTGTTTTTGGCCACAATATGCAACTGTTTGCTAACAGTTTTTTCATAAATGTTACAAAACTAAATGAAGTAATTTCGACATATTTACCAACGAATGCGTGACAAGTATTGTAACATGCTTTGAATGGTTGGTACCGGAAATGACTGGAAAAGCAAAAATACATTTCAAAACTCATCAACAAAACGCATTTGTTCATCCTTTTTATTATCATTTACATGTGTAATTATTTATTCTGGAAATGCATAAACTGAAAATATAATTATAATTATCATCATTATTATATTAATATTTAAAAGTGTCACATAAATGTGGTATACTTACTTTAGCCTCTGCTTTCCTTTTCTGCCTCCTGCATTTACTTGTACAGACTTGGCTGACACATAATTCTTCAGGGAGATCCAGTTTGCAGATGTATGACTCACTGCCAAGATTGAAACCACTGAAAACCCCTTTAGCTCCTCCAGTGCCATCTGTCACCACATTCTTAGTGATGGAAGATAAACTTTATACAGCCGAGTTCGGATTGAGGCATGCTGCCCAAATATTTCTCTCTCTGCAAAGGAGGTTTTTGTATGAGTGAGTGGGATCTTTGCCACATTTATCTCACATGCATCTTATGTAATAGTTGTTTGTATCCCAATATTCTGCAAACAGAACTAGTAATAATTTTACTTTTCTACCTGCCAGGTCCAAAGATGTTGCTGTTTTTTAAATGTGTTATTTTTGTTTGTTTGTAGGGAGGAAAAAAATACCACTTGCAGGTCAGATTCTTAAAGCAGAACATTGTCTTATCATTGTAATTGCAAACAGCTTGATTGAATGTCTTTTCCTGTATGCCCCTTTACGCAGCATCCTTTTTGCTAAATAATCCTGCATACACCTCAAATGTAATCTAAAATCTAATCTAAAAAACCTAATCTAAAATCACATAATATAAACAGCAACTTACATAACTTAATATTTCTTCACATAGTCTGTTGTCTGCTGTTGGTTGACACACACAATTTATTTTTCTTTCAGCAGAAAATACACACATAAGTGTACTTTATGTATTGACAACACAGGAAAGACAGACAAAATGACAAATCCCCAAATGGAAAGCAAGAAAGGTTAAAAGACTGTCTGGCTAGTGTTAAATTGTTGCATATCCAAATGACTGGAACAGAGAAATGGAAAATGTATAAATCATTGTGCTGTGGCAAACACCTGCAGATGCATCTCAGTACACATAAGACTGTATTCACACCAAATCAGGCGTTGCGGTGATTAGTACAAGGTTGTGCGGTATTGTGGGCGTGCTTATTTTGTGATTTAGAACATCACAGCAGTGAAACAATCAGATAATAACGCTTCATTACTTCGCCCTATCATCATTCACTCTGTAGCTTGCCAAACCACCTCGACTCTCTCTCTCTCTTTCTGTCTTTCTCTCAAACTAATGGAAACAAACCAAAGGAATATTCTTGGTATCATTTCGCAGAATAGACCGCAAACCAAACACTGACATTGAGGCTGGGTACACAAAATAAACCAAGCAAGGACATAATTGGAAGTATCGTCATTTGGTCAATATACTCTGTCTGGATAGTACCGGGCTCATAAGAAGACATGGGCAAAAAAATTAAATCTTTACGTTTCTGGTTCACAAGAATGTATCCCATGCTTCTCTATCATTTTTCCAACCTACTTTAGTTTTAACCTTGCCCACTTTCATTTGACTAAAGCCTTGATGGCTTGTGACAGCTACAGTAGGAATATGGGGCACTAATTTATTGCTTATTAGACCACAAATGAGAGAATAATTAGGTTGGAAACATTATAAATATTCAGTGATTTTGATGAAACTGGTTCATATTTTATGGAGAAAATATTTTCTTTCACTCTGATGGCTTCCTGCTGCTCTGCCTCAACGCTGTGATTTATGGAGTATCCTGACGGAGAGATAGCTTCACTTGTTGCTGAAGTAACCACTAACTGCTGCTAACTGTAGCTGTCATTAGCTATAGTTAGCTATAGTTAGCTCAGTTAACCGTGCAGAGGTCCTATTTGTTGACTCTGTCTGGACTGGGAACTAGGAGCACCAGGGGAGTCTGTTTAACCTCTAGCACAGGAGCTTTGGACCACCAGGAAGAGGAGACTTTCAGGCCCGGGACGGAGGGGACCCCCCAGGGAACACTGGTGAGGTGCTGCGCTGGAATGGGCACAGCCTCTGAAGCCAGTGAATGCCGGTTTGACAACAGGAAATACAGTACAATGGTGGTTTTCTTGACGGGATCACGCGGCTGACTATACCGTAGCCCCCGCTCAGGCCTCTGGGGTGGGTGCTGACTGTCAACTTCCCTTTCCCTCCTCTCCCACTCCACATCTCTCCTGAAATCACTGTGCCTTCGTCATCCTAAGAATCAGAGCCATTCATCTCGGTATTGTACTCCCTGTCACTAAACTGGCTTCTGTTGCGCAGTGTTCACTAAGAAGCTGCTGAGTCCAGTTCCGGTGCTCCCTCACCAGACTCCGGTACTGTTGCCCATTACAGCAAAGCTTGAGGTTTATTTGAACCCTTATTGATTATTTATATTTGAGATGATACCACATTTCCACAACTCAGCAATTAACTTATTGAATACAATGGTATTATTGTGATGATATTAAAAACATGTACACATCCAAGATGCATCTTAAATATAAGCAAAAGCTCAATCACATTTAAAGGAAATTATATGGGTGAAGTCTGAAATGTTATAGGATTTGTTTTCAGTGTTTTAGAAATCTCCAAAGTGAATATGTCTTTTCAGGGAAGTCGGCTGATGATCAGCTGATCTGAGTTGCTTAAAAGACTTCATTTTAAGCCTGAATCTACACTATGAGCTCCACTTAAGGGCAGCTGTTTTACATGAACTGTTTGTGGACTTTTGTAATAACAGGACAAACTCTGTGTTCAACTTTCCACTCCTATATGACAGTAAGTTAAAACAGCAGCTAAATATGTTTGAGCTGAAAATTACTCAAACTGTAATTCCATGTTTTACAGCTTCTGTTCAAAACGGCCACATACGTCTGATTCGAGCATCCTTTGATTCTATCCCGGCCTCTCTGTATGTTCCAAGCCGTGGCCTTAAGATAATCCAGAGCCACATGGCAGCAGAGGATAGATGAGTAGTTTGACCTTATCTGGCAAGGTTAAGAGGTGTCCTGGCACTGGCTGTACTTTACAGTGGTAAACAAAGCTGGGTCAAATAGCACTGTAGAAGAACAGATCAGAGGTGACTGATGCTGATGTTTTCTCACATTACAGCTGGATGGATAATAACCCAACAAGTTCATTTGTGCCGCATGTCCCCTCTCTTTTCTGCTCTTTAGTCATGAGAGAGAGTCTCTCTGTTTATCCATAGCTTCAAGAGCTCCAGATTTGCTGTGTACCCAGTGATAAAAAGAAACAGGGGAAAGAGAGATTGATAGAGCTTGTCAGTTCTTACTGTCTTCTCTTGAGGTTTCCATGGATTATATCTTTTTTTCCATATCCTGTGATTACATTAGAGCTGCAAGTTATCCATGTCGCATCAGACCTACTATACAAACATAAATCTGTTTTCTGGCACAAGCATTGGCCTTTATTTTACTTTCAACAGAGGTTCCAGAAAATGATTTATAGGCCTGAATTGCCAAAGGGTTTGTGACATTATTCATATGATGCACTTAAATGTAAAGAATGCATGTATTTACGTTAGCGTTCCCACTGACTGACTCAGGTGATTAGGTATTGACGCTGTTGAGAATGTTGCTTCTATTTTCACCAACGCATGAAATCAGCTAACTGACAAGAAAATTACACGTTTGTCGTTTTCTGCGCTTCATTGCCTGGAGCTATGCAGGGAAGACAGCACTCAGCCCCAACCATGGTCACATGAAATAATGTGTGAGCATCATCTTTTTTTCACAGTCATGGATCATCATTCCTGTGATTATGCCACGTGATCACTATTTCCAGTCTTTCATCCCCAGTGAGCCTCCAGAACAACATTTTTCCATATAAAAGGGAAACTATGCCTCTAAAAGTTTTTATGTCAGTTCATATTGAGCTGAATAACTTAAGAACAGTGCAAGCTTTGTAGCCAGATAAAATTAAGTCAATGAAACACATTTTCTGTGGAATTGTCTCTATGACAGCAAGAGGAGTAAATATAAAAAAATGAGTTTATCATTACCACTCTGTGTAGGCGTTATTACTGGATGGTAGTGGTTCCTGAATTGGATTAAAGTGATTGTTCTGCATGCCTCTGTACTGGCTACTTATAATATCTGTGAACCAAACCATGACTCACATCAGATTTTTGAACAATTTAGTAGTTAGGATGTGCCATGGTGATGTCATGAACTTGATTCATTTCTGCTGTTTCACTTCCCCGCTTTGAATGACACACACACTCACTAATGCCAGTTCACCACAGAGTCAAACAGGATATTTATTAGAATCAAGGCACAACAATCAGCAGCAAAGCAAAGCAAAGCAGGAGGAAACAAAAGTGTCATAACTGGCAGAGAGTGCACATCTGTAGCTTCCATCAGCAGACTGGAAGCTACACAGAAGTCTGGAAGATTTCACTCAGAGAGAAAAAATGTTCCAAGAAGAAATGGAAATTGCAGATGCAGATTATGTTAAATTAGCTTGGAGGCCAATACAAATACATTTAGTGAACAACAAAATAGAGGGCATTCATCAAACAGTGCATTCTAAAACCACATAAGTGTTTTCTGATCTGTTGCTCCTATTCTATGAATTTCTCCCTCCTGTAGGAGATGAAGAAAACAAGAGTCTACAGCCATGCAAGCGGCTCAGTGATGCTGTAATGCTCATTGTAAAGTAGTGGACATGTTGAAATAGGGCTGAAACATTTAGCAAGAAATTTGAATAATTGAATTCTTAAAAGCACTAATGCAAATAATGGCTTAAAATATCCAGCACACTGTTTTGTCCAAAAAAAGATTACTGTCGCACAACACGCTTATGCTGTGGGCAAGTGAAGACGACGTGATTTGATGGCGCTGTTTCCACAGTTGAGGAAGAGAGAGAAAATAGTGAGGGACAGAGAAAATAGTGATGCCAGAGAAACTTGACTAAAGACTACCACATAAGCATGATGGTAATGCTTCAGCATCTGAGCAGAAAGCATCCAGTCTGTCCATGTAGCGGGCCCCAAACAAGTTAACGTTAACATTAGCACTTAACGTAAATCATGATTGTTAGTTGAGATAAAGGCTAGCAAAGAGGGACCAGGGGGGCGCCAAGCAAAAGTATTTCTTTTCCAATGACTCTAAACCACAAATGTCAACCTCATGGTCATCCATAGAGCAAAGGTGCTAAAACGGCTAACAATGTTTGGAGTGAGGACAACTGAACAGACAGTTCCCTTATAACTTGGATACTTAATGTGTGGGTAATTCTGAATTCTAAATCTACCTAGTTAAAGTTCAACTTTTTTACACAAGCAGGTTTATGAAACAACACTACAGATGCTGTAGGATTTTATTGGCTAGTAATCTGATGAGGTCAGCGGGTTTTCAGTTGATTACAATCCTATTAGTGAAGTGCATTATTGAAGCTTAGAGTTACTTACAACATTCATCATTTAAAGTGTTTTGTTGTGGAAGAACCCACCTGCCTTTTCTCTCTCTGATGGAGCATCCAGCAGGGCTCATGTCAAAACAGCTCAGGGAGACAAAAGCCTTAAGGAGAAACTGTAAACGTTACAACATGTGGGGTACAATGGAAAACTGAACTTGCACAGCAAGTAGCATATGGGCATAGTTCAGAGAAGTTATGGTTGGGATATGCAAGGTAATGTGTAAGAAAAATAAGAAAATAATCTATTAAATTGTAAAATTTTGCTTAATGTAGCAAAATAACAAAATAAAAATCTAAAAATCTTTCTTGCAGACAGGATTCAGATGTAAATGGATAGTTATTAAAAAGAGGCTAAAGGGCAATATCCTCCTGTACGATTCCCATGTCTATCTTGAGTGTCACCAAAACCTTGTGAAATGAAATGAAATGAAACGTGAATGTGGAAACATCCGTCACACATCAGATGGTTTAAAGTGGGCGTATATGGGCTGAATTGTAGCCAGGAAAAACTCTCTTACCTCTCTTACCTTATGCTTTAATTGCATGTATATCCTTTCCAGTTGTTGTCTTTTTTATATTTTTATATCTCGTTGACCTTGCATAAGGTTACTTTAATTTTACATTTGACCTTAAAAAACTGTTCCAAGGTGTTGCATTAAAGGTTGTTTCATAATGGAGGACCATCTGGAGTGGTTTGACTGCTAAAGCTTCTCCTGGGAAGAAAAGGTTGTCCTTGCTTCAGGTGCAGTAGAAGTGATTATGGAACCTTAAAAAAACTTTGGAGGAGGCGATGAAACCACTTTTAGTTTAAGGTGTTTGTCTGGACCCAAACAAAAAGATGTTATGTAATGTAATTGATGATATTAAGTTTGAAAATTTTGGGAAGTACATGTTTGGCAGGTAGCAAATTCAGCTTAGCATAGAGACGTGAAACACAGGAAAACAGGTAGCCTTTGTGTCAGCTAAGGTAAGACAAATAATCCTGTACATAACGCCCTTGAATGTATTTAACATGTTAATTAGGGAGCTTTAGAGATTCTGCTAGGTTGATTTTGTTATCTATGGTTATCTGTGCCGCTGTTTATGAAAAACGAAGTTAGCTGGCTGCCGGTGGTAGCTTCATATTTATCATACAAATATGAGAGTGGAATGAATCCTCTCAATAAACTCTCGCCAAAAAAGAATAAATGTGTTTCCCAAAGGGTCAAAATATTCCGTTTAAGCCCTCCAATGTCCAGCATTTGGCAAAAACACCAGCAATACCTGTAGAAAGCTTAGCTATTTATATAAAGGACATCTATTTATAAAGCTGACCTTTTGATTTTGATTAGACCACTGGGATGAGACAGACTATTACATTCAGCTTCCTTCCACACTGCCTTCCTCTGTCTGTTGCTGTTTTTAACCTGTCCCTGTCTACCAGCAGCAATGACGACATAAAGCTAAAGCTACAGCACTGCACTGGGGCTGTGCATGAAGGAGGCAGTGTGCCACGTGTGAAATGTTCCACAATGAAGGCGCACACAGTGCAATTAGGCCCCCCTTGGCTCCTTCAGTCCAGAACGTATTTTCACTTGTGACTGAGGGAAATCTGGAAACTGTATATGTGAATTAACAGACGGTACAGTTACTACGGTGCCAGAAAATAAACACATCTTGACATTCATCATGACATCACTTCATGTAGCAGGTCAGAAAATGTGATGAATGTAGCACAATAAATACATGTAAGGGAAACTCTCCAAAGAAACAAATGCTGTTTCTTTTGTCCAACACATATTGTTCAGATATTGGTGTGAGAATAAGAGACTTGTTCCATGGAGTACAGACAAAAAACAAACCCACACCAAACAGTATTGAGGGGTCCACTGGGTCAGCGAGGGCAGCTGGATCGACGTGACGTTTCTTTTGTAAACCTGCCACATGTTGAAAGGACAGGCTCATCTGAGAATTAAGGATTAATTGAGGTTTATGCCCCTAGACTGCTGAATAAATAGACAAAAGGGGAAGCCCTACTGAATTCAGCATGATGGCATCATATGGGTCATATGAGTGGTCATGGTGCTAAAAACTTTATTTTGAGATAGTTATATGAGATTACAGGATAGAGGTGAAAAAATTGTAATGTTACATAGTCCGCTTTTGTACAACGCACGTTCTTGAAAGTCTGCTGCTCTCCCTCCCATTGTATAAAATTCACAAGCAGAAAAAATAAACACCGAATTACAGTATACAGCTTTAAACTTGTTTTATATAAGTTTTATGGCCTATAACTCACATTGATAGGAATTGTGTGACACTTTGGGAAATGCATTTATTTGCTTTCTTTCCAAGAACTAGATGAGAAGATCGATACCATATGTCCGTTAAATATGAAGCTAAATCCAGCAGGTGAATAGCTTACCTCTGCATAAAGACTGAAAACCAGTCAGCACCTCTAAAACTCACTAATTAACGCTTTGTATTTTGTTTGATTAAACCATAAATTGTTGTTTTTTTAGGGAGGGATGTGCCAGAACTATTTTTTGGCAGTGTTTCCCCATCCTTCCAGTCTTTTTGCTAAGCTAAATCAGCTCTAGCATTAAGCTAATGGATAGATGTGCTAGTGGTATCAATCTACCTCCTGGCACTTAACAAAACAAAGGCATTTACCAAAATGTCGAACTATTACTTTAAAATTCTAGTCCGAAGCACAAACTGAGTGAAGTGTCTTTTTATCCCAGAACTGTGATATAAAACAAGACACATACAAAGCGTCAGCTTTTTAATTTAAATTATATAGTATTGACAAAGCAATAAAAAAAAAGAGATTGGAAGCTTATTTCCCCACAGTCCAGCAGACAAGACGTGGAGACTGCTGTAAATAAAGATGATAACACTCGTCACTTCATATCCTGTTGGTGACAAATTTACCCATGAAGAAAATAAGATGAGAGACTGTCACAGAGGAAGAAACATTGACGGCCATATTTGGTATACAGGGACAAAAGATCTGAGCAGGAAATGCAAGCTGGCATGTTTTGTGGCTCACGTGACAGATGAATTTGAAAACAATGACAGACACTGTGACATAGTTAACAGATTATAGCGAGGAAGGAAACTTGAACAAAAGGATTTGGTAAAGGAATTCAAGAGCGGGACCTCCATTGTATGGTATGAAAGATGAGCGTAAAAAAAATCAAGCGTGGGTTCTGAAGACAAAGAGACAGTTACTAGGGAGCAAGAAGGAGAGGAAACAGGCCGAGAGAGGCGTTAGAAAGGCTGATGACAATTCCTTTAGGGAAAAAAACTGTGGCCGTCAAAACAGATGGCAGCTGGTTAAGAAGATTAGAAGCTGTTACTACTATTAACACTACTTCAGACTGATCACTCCAAACACACAGACAAACACACACACAAACTGCCCTCAGAGAACTTCAACTGTTTTAGCCTCTTTTTCGTTACCGGTACCAGCTCAACTCGCCTCAACTCGATTCTACTCGACTCGGTTTTGGCCCGCCGTCTACTGTTTTTCATTGCAGAGAGTACCCAGTGACAGTACCCCTCGACGTAGCTGATCGTTCAATGCGACACACATGACCCACACACACCAGCTGTCTCTTGATTTAAGTTAAAACATTTCAACATTACTCAGAATGTAAAGACAGACAAGCAGTATAAAAACTAAAAACCTTACAGCTGTTTTTTCCTCTGTCGCTGTTGCTGCAGTGGTCTGTGTGACGGTGGGAGCAGAGGGCTCTGTGGGGGGCCGGCTGGCCTCGTAAGCTACTCCACGGCCATGTACTGAGCTCCTCAACTCCGAAAAAGGTTTAAGCACATTTTTGATCTGCCATCACATTTTGTAAAACTGTCAATATTCAAATTCTACACAATTGATTAATTACTTAAAAACTTATCAGAAGTGGATTTAGTGATAAAATAACATATGAAAATTGTAAAATATAAAACTTTCTGCTGTTGGCCTCTGTCAGGCACGCGCATTGATGATGCAGTGAATAGTGACAATTCTCTTTGACCAATCAGTAGTCTGCTGTGTTTTCACATCACGTTTTTGTATCGCCTCACCTCGCTTGGAACCTCAATGGAGGTGTTACAAAATGAAGTACCTGGTAGCAGGTACAGGCACAACTTTCCCCCGAAAACAAAAACAAAAAAGGCGAGTAGAGTCGAGGTGAGTTGGTACCGTGCGGTGGAAAAGGGGTATTTAATCTCATCTCACTCCAACCCACCCAACAATCAACCCTGTGTCACACTCACTTGCACTCTTTTTCATAACAAGACAGCTGGGATCCGGACTCCGAAGTCTTGATGTTCTGTGTCATCATCTCAATACTACCCCACTTCATCACCAACAATTTCAGACTGTTGACAGAGTATGAACACAAACTATTGTATGGGGGTTCATAGCTGCTCTCTCGGCCAAAATGTGTAATATTTCCTCATCGCACAAGAAAATTGTGCACGGACAAAGCACTACAGGGCAAAGTTGAACAAGGAATCTGTCTGTGATGTTTGTTTAAAACTCAGTTATTCGTGTTTCTTGTTTTAGTGTTGCCATCACATTCCAAGATCTGAAAAATTAACTTGGCTAGTTTAATGTTATTACAAAACCAATAATGTATGATAAGACCCAAGTTGTAATAAACCAAATTTCCTTATATAAGATGGTTCAGTTACTCTAAGAAATGGCTTGATACTTTGGGAAATACACTTGAGAAGATTGATACCACTCTTACATCTCTGCACTAAATATGAACATAGATGTTTAGCTTAGCATAAAGAGCGCAAGCTGGGTGAAACAGCTTGCAAGGTGTAAAATCCTTCAATTGGCTTCTCTAAACCTCACTGATTAACACATTATATCTTTTTTAATACTTATGTACAAAAACTGAAGCATTAAAGCGACATGTTGTGATTTTATAGGTGGTCATCAGGCAAGCCAGGTTAGCTGTCTCCAGTCTTAATGCTAAGCTAAGTGGCTGGGGGCAGTAGCTTCTCATTTAGCGTACAAACATGAGAGTGGTGTCTTCTCAGTCTTCAGTCTTCTCATCCTCACAGCAAGAAAGCAAATAAGCATTTTTTTCTAATATGTTGAGCTATTTCTTTAACCAACTTCATACAACCGTCTTGTTACATGTTTTCAGTGCATGGGAGCTTACAGCCCACTTGAATGCACGTCAGTCTTGGCATGTTTGTGACCAATATGCAAGTGCACATTATAAAAAAAATTCAGAGACAACACACCGTACTTCATCAGTTGGTTGGTTTATTTATCATTAGCAATGACACCAAATGTACTCTACTGTTTTCACTTGCTATCATAGGAGATGCATTTTGAATTGTAAACAGTGAAAATGATAAAATGCATTTCAGAAAACTCCTTACAAGCAGTGCATGACCAGGCAAAAGAGCAGATTGTACCTGCTCTTGCTCACCTATTTTATTTTAACAATACATGTCATCTTATAGTTTTGAGTCTCTCATATTTACATAGATACAGCTGAGTCCCACATTCACCACCAGCAGAGACCTATTGGTTTTTTTGTTTTTGTTTATTTTAATGTGTTATCACATAGTTTTCTTAAAGAATTATATTTACAACCATAACACCCCCAGCTGCCTGCTGCCAGGGGTTAACACAGTTAGAATCACTTGCTTAAAATTCATTAAACTACTTATGTTTCTTGAAAGTTTGCGTTGTAAGTCAACCTTATAGCTCTATGTTTTTTTCTCTTAACAAATAAAGTTAATACAGAGCTCAAGCCATTTGTCTTTCCCCATAAAAAGTCAAAATTATCCAAATAAATGAACAAACCAAACATAATAATAACATAAAATAAAAAATAAAAAACATATTGCACTTAAAAGTTCAGGACAGCATTGGACCTGTTTGGTGGTTAAGAGGAAAGTGAGAGCTTTCAGCTGAGTGCTTTAGAGGAGGTGATGGGTGTCTGTAGAAGCATCCAGCAAGTTAATCTAAATAAATAGGCAAACTTTTGTACAACATGAAGCAATTTTTTCCTCAGACTACGACACGAGCAACCTCTTGTGTATTGCTCAGTAGATCTAAGGGGTGCAGGTTGGAACCCAAAAGCATATAAAAACATTGAGTGTGTAAAAAAAACAGAAACAGCTGAGAAGATAAACGAAGCTGGAACCTGTCATAGCAATGTCCTGAGAATGCTTCCTCGATTAGTCCAGAATGAGCTACAATGTTAAAGAAATGTCGTTTGGCTGCAGGGAACACTTCTGCCTTTTTCTTCTTCAATTTTTCGTTCCTTGTTGTAAACAGTCTTTGGAGACAGGAAGCAAGTCGTCTTTTTTCCATTACTGGCTTTTAATGTGAGAGTGAGTGACACATGTCTGTGTTTCATCACAGCTCCAGTCCATCCGTTATTTATACATATATGTTCTTTGCCCATCGCTGTCTCCATCTTTGTCCCTGTTGAACGATCACAGTATCTTTCCACAGTCTTGGGAGAACTGAATGTGGCGAATGCTGTTTATAGAAGCTTTGAGAGGGTGTATGTGTTTAACAAAGGTGCATGTGAAACAGAGCCATAGTGCTAGCTTTCGTTCAGACACCCCCCCCCCATCATACAGTTTAGAGGCTGATAAAAAAAATAAAACAGGAAGAAAAAGGATTTTGTGTCGTACCAACAGCTTTGAAGTGGCTTCACAGAGAAAAAGGTGGAGAAAAGGAGGGCATTTAAACTGAGAGTTTTAAAAGGAAATTAAGGGGGAAAAGTGACAAAACAGTACCGGACTGTCTTCATGTCTGCAGGGTTTTCTGAGCAACCCCTCATTTTCTCCAATACAACTGGATAAAAACATGTCCCAAAAAAAAGGGGGGGGGTGATCAGACAAGCATCCAGCTCCTGCTCCAAGCCCTTGCTTTTGGGCTTCTGTACTTTTACACCCATCCATCCATTAATAAGTCCATTCATTCATCCATCCATCTGGTAACTGTGTAAACTACATTCCTTTGCAGTGCCATAGCTTTGCTGTCCTCTCACACCATAACAACCAAAAAAAAAATCATAGTGGACATAATGACAGACACAAAATCTATTTTAAAAAAGGCAAACAAAGAACCTCACATCCCAACCCCATACTGTTTTCAAGTCTGCCCCTTTTTTCCTGCTCTCATCATCATCTTTCTCTTCTCCTTATCCCCTTATATAATTTTCTGGTCTCTTATGATGCAGATGAAGTCGGAGTGGAGCTGGGCTTTTTTTGGTTGATTAAGTCCGAGTAGAGTTCTGAGCGCAGGAATCGGGGGTATGAGTCCTTCTCCATCAGCCCGTATATCCGCCTCTGCGCTAGGTCAAAGCAGGAGCGTGTCACATTCTGCAGGTTGTCCTTAGTGTGATCTCTGGTGTACGAATCCAGATTTACCTGCAAAAGAAAAGATTAAAACAAGTTAGGGAAGTGCAATATTGCAATGTCACTTTGAAGAAACAGGAGGAGGGAAAATGCATGTTTTCTCTTTTGTTTTATTTTTTTGCAAGTGGCTGATTTGATGCTACTGTCCATATCAATTGTGTGCACCCTCACTCACCTCTTTACAGGACTGGATGGCGATGTATTCTGCAAAGATTTTCTTGGCTTTTGAGGCCATCTTGGACTGCGATTTGACCTTCTTGTATTCCTCACATGCTAGCCAGAATTCCAGATTCTCCTCACTGAACTCTGTGCGCAGGAAAGCTCTAAAAGCTGCCAGACCATCTGAGGGAGAGGAGGAGAATAAACAAGGGGAGAGTTGACTAGAGTGCCATGGCAACCTCACAGCTGAAGCGCTCCTTGGAGTTTCAACACCTAAAATAGCTCTATGACGGCCTCTTGAGTCATGTGGTTGGAATAAAATGAGATTTTCTTTTAAAAAACTCTCAACACTACAGCGCATAGCCCTCAACTCCATTTAAGTGACATCACCCCGCTGACACAATCCTTCCTTATTATTCAGAATGACATTTATGCATTACCTTACACACATGCTGTGAATGAACAAAGAGATGGCTGTTTTTGCGTTAAGAGGGAAAGGACTAATTCTGGCACTCTGGCACTGACATTTTTAAGTTTCAGTCCAGTTAATGATTTGAGGAAGAAGGCATCCAGAAGAAATAATAGCAGGAAGCCGAGTCCACCCACTGCTCCTGTCTGCACCTTTCCGTTCCCATGAATGACCAATGCTGATAAGCAGTGCCAGCGGACCTCTCTTAGCTCATTCTGGTAAGCGGGAGTGAGGTAAGAGGTGGAAGAGAGGAAATTAGAAGGGGGAGAATAAAGAGGCCAACGAAGCCCAATGAGGAACAGATGTAGCGCTGGCTTTGCATCAGCTCTGAAAAAGAATTGGGACTGAGCTGTGGAAGATGAATTGAGGATCACTAAAATAGCAACACACTTACAGGTTGCCTGTTTTAGTCTCTCCCCCCTATCTCTCTGTGTAAAGCACAGACTCTGTTCCGCTGGGATTAGGGAAACTTGCAAGCTGCCCGTTCACTGCAGCAGCTTGAGTGTGTGTGTGTGTGTGTGTGTGTGTGTGTGTGTGTGTGTGTGTGTGTTCTTGTTTTTCTATTCCGGTGGGGACTTTGACCTGACTCCCCACCTACCGGTGGGGACCTGTTTCCCCGTGGGGACCTAAATTGAGGTCCCCACGGGGAGAGCCCCACCAGCAGCTGCAAAACAGTATTTGAACATGCCCCATGCAGTTTTCTAACAAGTCCCCATGAGATCAATTTCAAGACAAAAAACCTGTGTGTGTGTATCTCTAGGCGCCCCTGATGGTCACACAGGGTATTGCAGTCCCTCATGAGGCTGCCTGTTCCGAAGTGTGTGTCGCTATATGCCCACTCTCTAGCGGTCTCTAATGGTCAAACATAGTATTACATTTTGGTAATAAATTTTAACCTTTGTGTCTTTTTTTGACCAAATAGCCTGTAGACATGAATGAATTAATACATTGAACACACAAATAATCATATTTAACATTGTACATTTTAAATGTATATTTATAAAGTACAATTAATAACTATTATTTAACTATTATTTAATAATTAATTTGTTGTTTTCATATATTTTGTTTATTCGTCTTTATTATGATTGTATAGTTTGTGTCAACATGTTTTGGCCACATATTGTTTCGTGAATTTTATAAATTGGCTTTCATTATACCTGATTCCATTTTTAAACCATTCACCTGAATATCTTAGTCATCTCCAGTTACTGTTTGTTACTTACTGTCATGTACTTAAATTAAACAAAAAAAGTGTGTGTGTCAGGTATATATATATATATACCTCACACCACATATATATACACCTATGTGTATGTATATATATATATATATATATATATATATATATAGCTAGCATATTCTTTCAAGCAATGAATCACCTCTGTGAAGTACACTTTAACTTTTCCATCTTTACTGGTTGTTTTATTTTGTTCCACTGAACATGTAAATACTGTTTAATAAAGGTGATAAAGGGATTGTATGTAAGTTTATCAATAAAATCAATCAAATTTTCATTGCCGTATTGTCAAATTAAAACTCACTTAGAAATGAAGCACACCACTGTTTTCACTGTTGCAGCAGCCACTATTCTGCGTTTAATGTGTTGAATAGAATATTGAGCCCGGAGCGTGCACCCGAGCCTCTCTGTCTACAGCGACAACACAGCAGCAGCAGCAACGACATGCAGTCCACTAACACCATAAAACAACCATCTCACAGCAAAACACAGACTCCACGTAAGGATATAAAACGACATAAAGGTTTATGTGCTGAAGCCCATCAGACCAAACGGGTTCAGAAGATGTCGAGTAAGAACAAAGTGAGCATTTGTAAAGCTGGAGAAACACAAAGAAAGTCACGTTAGCTCGCCGGCTAACGCCAAGCAGTTTTCCACATTACTTCATCAACTAACGCGACCCATATTACCATCCTGTGTACCACTGGTATTATGTCAAACTGTTGATTTTTGCCTGCAAAAAAGGATGTAATGGTGAAAAGCAAATGTGGAGCCGATTTGATTACCAGCCTAGTGATTCAGCCAGGAGCAGCCAGCCAACGCTACAGTAGCTCGTACCTGGCTCTGTTTGCTTCATAATGTTCAATTTAGATTTATTGTGGTTTTACCGATACTCAGCTCCACAGCTTCTCCACCTCTCTTTCCTGTAACTAACATGATCCACGTAATATACACCACAGAGGAAGAGCCACCAACAAACTTACAGTAAAATTACTTAACTGCAGTCTGACTGTGTGTGACACAATCTCGTTATAATATTTAGTCCAGCTCACTGTCCGCTTCGTTATCATCCAATACATTTAGCTGTGCTGACATTGCTGAGCCTCCGTGACAGATTCACATATAGTAAAGATAGTTACTGAAAGCAGCAGGCGAGCTAACGATGTAGCACGTCGGCTAAATGCAGTAAATGTACCGTGATCATGTAACGAGCCTGGATTAGTTCAACTTGCAGCTGATAAAACTATTACTGTAAGGTTGCAGTGGGAGTTCCCAGCTCTGTCTGTCTATAGCCGCTATCACTCTGCCTTTTTCCGGGAGTACTGTTACAATATGCCGGTGTCTTGCTGCGCTGAATGAAGTAACGTTACGGCGCCGGTGTTGATTCGCCTCTGAGACGGGAATGTTGAATTAACAGAGCCTGAACATGTCTGAGTGAAAAGCCACAGCCTGCATGCTGCTGTTCTTGTGTTTATTGCAGGATTTCTGTATGAAAGCGGTTGTGTTTTGCATTATGCTCGCTCATGAGTTCAAGCGAGCACGCTGCATCGCTAGCACACGCTTTAAAACCGCACAGCAAGTGGTCGCAGGAAACTCCATAATGCCCCTTTAATGGTCCATTATTATATTATTTATAATAACATTATTATCATTATAATTTGGCCATTGGTGGAGTGTGAGTGAATGTTAGTTCCTTTTAGTGAATGAAAAAATTTCCAGTAGCAGTATTAGAAATATTTAAATGCTGTGAGTTAAGTTCTTCTAGTAGAAATAAGTGTGTTATATGTATTCAGAGTGTTTGTTCTGTGGTGAAAGTGTAGTGGCTTGTTGTTGAAGTTTTTGCCTTCTTGGCTCTGCCCGTTGAGTGAAAGACAGCTCTTTCTACAGTAGTTCCGCCTCAGTGAAAATAAAAACTTCAGGCCATCTAGCAGTTCGTTAGTATGTCCCCCCATAAGGAACAGAGCAGGTAACTGATGTCAGACATGGCATAGGAGCTGGGTGGATGTGGTTTTGCACAATATCATCCAGAGAAAGCAGCGAGAATAGGCAGGCAAAGGCAGCACAATACATAAAATGCATTGTAGTGAGGATACAGACGTTTCATATGACACAGGCAATGCAGACTTTGTATTTAACGTAGACTTCAGTCTGTAAATTCACACACTTCACTGATAAATCACAGAACCAGAAACCAGAGTAACAAAGCTAACTGTGAAAGTGGCTAAATAAGGAAGAGAAATGTTAGCATTCTTATTCCAGCCCCTTTCACAGTAAGTTTTGTACATACGGTTAATAGTATTTACTGTTCTTTTTTGTATAGTGTTTTGATCATATTATTTCAATAGCCTAATCACCTCAATGTTTTCAGAACTAAGCGACTAAGTTTAGCCAGTCAGTTAGCCTAGCCGGCTACTAAAATGAAGAAAAGCTGTTTCATGCTTATCAGGAGTGTCTTTAGCTCTAAAGAGTAGGGGTGGGAGAAATACTCGACTTTTAGATGCATCGTGATGCGGGCGTGGAAGATTATGAATTGTTTAACAAATGTCTAAAAATCGATTATTGAATGTTTATTGATAACGTGATGTTGACTGAAAGCAAAAGGCGGAGGAAGAAGACATGTAGCTGACACAGACTGAGAGGAGGGTGTTTTCACCAAGTGAGAAGCTGGAGGCTGGAAATAGGAGCCCACTGAACTTAAATGGCTTTCTTGCCTGACCCTCCTAGGCTAAGAAGAGGCTGGAGAGGTGGTGAGATCTGGATCTCAGCATTCAGAACATGGCGCTGTGAGTTGGCCGAGAGTGATAGAGGTTCCTTCAGCAGGGCCCTGCGTGTCTCTGAGGCGAGCAGGACTGATGGGGAGCGCTTATTCTCTACTTGCACAATGTAGTGGGACGTGGAGCTTCTTATGAGGAATGCCGTCAACTCTGTAGGCAGAGTTTTGCTCAGTCCTTCTTTACTCCTCTTAAACTCAGACTGATGCCGGTTGAAGCCCTGGCTGGGGCTCATGCAGCCTGTTGTTACTCTACACTTCTGTGATTTATCAGTGAAGTGTGTGGATTTACAGACTGAAGTGTCTGTTAGTGACAACAAACACATAGATCTGCATGCTTATCTCCTATTCATGGGCAGACTGGGACAAAAAATAAATTTCCTGCATTCTGGCAACATTTTCTACACCAATCTTTGGAGTAAATGTCTTTTTTTTATATGAATGGCAGCACAAATTTCACGTAGCGGGTGACAATTAAAAATATAAAACTATAATGGAATATAATGCAGTAATCAGTACGTTTTTTTGTTGCTTAAGTAACTTTCTTGGACAATGCACATTTGTTTCTTCTATATTTTAATTGCATTGCATGTTTCCTATTGTGCAAATAAACCTGTTTCAAAGCTTTTTCATTTGTAATTTAACATGTCTTGCAAAGTTAATTATAACCCAAACATTTTTGTGTGACCTCTACCACACTCCTCCCTGTCTCTGCTGGGCCTACAGCAGCATCCTTCCTCCAAGCACTGGTAGCCTACAAGAACATACACCTCTGCTGCAAACACAGCGGCTTGCCCTACCTCTTTCTTTCTCTCTCCTGTATTTATTGACCCTGTTGTCTTTCTCCATCAGCAGAAAAGTGGCTACAATTACACAGCACTCGCAATTTCCACCCAGCGATACCGCTTTCACCTCGCGGGTGCGCTGGAGGAGGCTTGTTATTGAAGCCAATTGAAACCGAAACCAAATAAACCCAGTTGTACCTGCACCAAAGTGTTCACTGTTGCTTTACCTGGTCCGTGCTTGTGAAATAGGTATCTACCATCTGAGTCTTATAACATAATGGATGATCATTTCTCTCAGTGTTTCTCTGCAAAATGCTTATATGGGTCGCCATATAGTTTGACAGCCATTAATGTACCTCAATGGTCACTCAATGTAATGCTGATGTGTGGGAACACTGATATTAATATCAATCTGACCGCCCACCCTAAAACAAATAGTTCAGCCCCTCTGGCAGATGCCAGAAATGCCAGATGACCAATCCGCCCCTGCTCCTATTAATCATCTGTATCCTCACTACAATGGATTATTGTATTTTTTTTGTAGCTAGCTAGGCTAGCTGACTGTAGAAGTGGGGCAATGATCAGTTGCTAGAAACACGGCCAATGTCCTCATGCTTGTTGACGCAAGCATGTGCTAGCATTAGCATTAGCTTTTAGACAGACAAAGCGTAATGTAGGAAATGTATCTGTTGTTAATTATCTTGATCAACCTTGCTAGCTAGCATTAACATGATGGCAGTCCAGCCCAAGCCACAGAGTTTCCCCTTAAGAGACAGCAGATGTGGTTGAAGGAGACGTCATGGTGGGGACGCTAAACGTCCAGATCTGTGTGTTATACTCTGAGACTGGGTGGAAGGACTGTACTCACTGATACGTTACACAGATCCTGACTTTTAAAGTCCCCACGATGACTATGCTCTCAGCCACCTCTACTGTTTCAGTAGCAAGAGCAAACTGTGGCTAGAGATGGTCTGCCATCCTGTTATTCTTGCTAGCAAGGTTGATCAATGGAATTACATCTCCTACATTCTCTCTTTTAAAAACTGTGATATAGCAAAGAACAATCTACTGAAATTATGCTTTAAAAAGTGGAATGAATAAATGAGATGAGAAATTGTTTAGTTTTTTTTTTTTTTTTTACAGCTGAGACTGGGTGGAAGGACTACATGTTAGCAATGTGGTTTCTGTGTTCATGTCCTTACTGTTTAAGTCTGTTTTTGGTTCTGTGCTTCTCTATGTAGTCTTGTTTAGTTAGTTCTTAGTCCTGTACATTAGTTAATGTCTTAGTGTTTACTCCTGGTCTTGTGTTCTCTGTTTAGCTTTGTGTATTCCCTTGTTCATTTACTGGTTCTGTTCAGCTCTCTTTGTAGAAACCTGTCATGTGTTATAGATTGTTCCCTCCATCTCAGCCCTGTGTCTTAGCTCCTAGTTTTGTGTCTCAGTTCATGTCTTAGTGTTTACTTCTGGTCTGTGTGTGTGTTATTTTGCCCGTGTCTAATCTGAGTTCCGCTTTGTTCTCAGCTTCAGTCTGTGTTCCTTGTAGGTGTTTATTTGTGATCTGTTTGCTGGTGTCTGTTCCTCCTGTAATTCCTCTGCTTGCTTGTCCACTAAATACCTTGAGTTGCAGTTAATGTATGGTCTTGTGTTTTGCATCTGTGAGTGTCTCTCTGCCTGCCTGCTTATGTCTCTGTTTTCCATCCTGTCTCTCTGCCTGCCTCGTTAGTCCTGATCCCCCTCACCTGTGCTGCTCCCGCCCTGCTCGTTAGTCCCTATGTATATGTATGCCTGTGTAACGGAAGCCTGCGAGGCAGTGCGGTGAGTAAACCTCACTCCCCCGACACCTTAAGAGAGCGCGTACTGGCGTGACTTGATGCTAGGAGGCCTATGGGTGTTGTAGCCTCCCTGCGTCTCAGCGTGCTCCGAGCCTCCTCGACCCTCGAGGTCGCCGGTTCGAGTCAAGACCGCGCAGTACGTACTCGGTGGTGAAACCGGTTACACCTGCTTGTGTCTCCAGTCTTTGTCACATACTTGCGTCTTGTTGAGTGTTCTGCTTAATGCTATGTTCCCTGGATTTCTGGTTTGTTCCCCTGTTTGGATTACTCTGTCTTTGTGTTGGATTCACATTCTTCTGGATTACCTTTGTTTGAACTTTTGTACCAAGCTTCCACGTAAGCCTGTTAAGTTTGAGTTATTAAAGTATTTTGTTTGAACTGCATCCTCCTCTCGCCTTGCATCGCCTGCGTTTGGGTCCTCACCTTCCCTCAGCAAACCTGTGACACCACATCGAATTACCTGCTAAAGCAGAGACTATTTACTTAACAGAAATGTAGTTTTGAATTTTTTAAAATTAAATTATGACAAAATGCAGAGCAACTTCAAGACATGCCTGAACATGTCAGAGAATATTTCCCTTAGAGAGAAGATAATTCCCCACTTCAAATAGTCTTGAAGATCAGTAGTGATGGTGCAGTTTTTCCAGTCTGGGATGCCATTCTGGCTTTTGACCGAGATCCCTAAAATGACTTAACTATATATAATAACACAAATAAAACAATATTACATATTTATGATGTGGACAAAAAAAACATTAAGTAAGTTAGTGTGTTTCCCCACAGAGTCAGTGATGTCCAAAATCATTGATCTGAGTCCCAAAGATAATTTGTTTTCCTGACTAACAATGCTTAGTTTCAGTAGATTGTTCTTTGCTATATCATAGTTTTTAAAAGAGAAAAAATGTGAATGTGAATTCCATTGATCAAGAATAACAGGATGGCAGACCATCTCTAGCCACAGTTTGCTCTTGCTACAAGACAGTAGAGGTGGTTGAGGGGCATAGTCATTGTGGGGACTTTAAAAGTCAGGATCTGTGTAATGTATCAGTGAGTACAGTCCTTCCACCCAGTCTCAGAGTATAACACACAGATCCGGAAATTTAAGGTCCCCACCTTGACCGTGCCCCCCCACCTCTGCAGCTGGTCGGCCACCTGCCAGCTATAATGTTCCCGCCTACGGTTCCCGCTAAATAATCAGGGGATTTTTTTTCTCCGGGACAGGCTGCGCGCCAAGTTGAGCACGCGCCTATACGTCTATGGCACGCGCTGGCTGCGTGAACTTGCAGTTGGTTTATACAAGGGTGACCCGTCAGTGTCTCCTTTTATACTTTAGAGCTAACAGTCATCAGCGGAGTTACTCCGGTTTGTGCGGTGTCATAAATCAAGCGCTCATTTTAGTCTCCGTACACCTGGTCACCGGAAGGCGACAGGCAGCTGACGGCCCCGGGATGCGCCGCAGACACTGAGCGCAGGAGCCCGGCCGAGAGCTGCGGAGGAGAGCTGCGGACCACCGAAGGAAATGGTAGGACTTGAGTTATTGAAGTTACTGAAATTATTGAAATGCTAGCTAGCTAGCCACGTTCCCCCGAAGCCCCTACCCTAACCCTTGAACACATGTAAACAAACGTAACGTTAGCTGCTGGGGTGAACAGGTTTGTCTCCTGAGTAAAGACCTCTATTTCGTTTCAGTGGTAATGAGGGAAAAAGCTGGTGATTGCCATATTAACACAGTGCTGTTGTCCATATTGTTTGTTGAAAGATTAAATTAATTAAACATAATAAAGTTACTGAGGTGAAGTGAAAAATAGTTTAGGTTTGATGTCACATTGTTGTTATAAACCCAAGTTTGACTGAAAATGTAGTATTTTTTCTTACCTATGCAGATATTGTAATTAAAATTATTTAGAGTAACCGCCATGGAATATTTTCTATATCACTCTTGCTAAAATCATGCACCATATTTGTTTTGAATCAATATCTGTATCAGTAATGTGTTTTGTATGTTGGAGATGACGATTAGTGCTTCCATAAGTAATTCACAGAGATATGATCATTGTTATTGTGGATAATCTCATAATGAGGATATTCTAATGAATTCTCTTTTACTATAGTGCAGCCTTTAGGGCCAGAAAATGGCATTTAGTTCTAGTCGAAATATTATGTTAACCAGCATCCCAAACGATATCTAGATGATGTCTACATTTATGTCACACTGTTACATCAGTATATTAGCAAGTTCTACCAGTGCAGCTTAAAACTGTCATGGAATCTGTTGGAGCTTGAAGTTTGACTGTCTCTTGTGCTTACAGGAGGATGGCCCAAGCTGTGGATGCACTGGTGGCAGCTCTGAATGCACAGACGATAAAGGGGAGACGTGATGACGTGATCGTGATAATGAGGTTTGTTGTGCTGAAAATATTTCTTAAAGCTAAGGCATGTAACTTTAGTGGAATAAGCCAGAGTAAGCCACGCTTTTTGCACAACCAAAGGAGAAAAGGAAAGCTCGTAATGTAGCTTCCCTCGCGACCTCCTCTTTATCTGTTGGACTTCCTCCAGGCCAGAGTCTAATGTAGCTTTACTCAGCGTGAGTACATTTGCTGCAAGTGTTCACACATAACGCTGAGGCGATTAGAACATGCAATAACATTAATAAACACAACTTCGCCATTACTACAGCTGTATGAACCCAAAGTAAACATTTTGCTGTTTAAATAGTAATCAAAGGATCAAACTGATGCCGAAATAACCATGATGCAGATTTGTTAAACATATGAATTAGGGCTGAACGATTTTGGAAAATAATCTAATTGCGATTTTTATTACCAATATTGCGATTACGATTTAATTTACGATTAATTTTAAGCTCTTTACCTTCTGTAATATTCAAAATGGACAAGCAGTAAATCAGTGTATAGTGTGATATTAGATAGATTAAACTGACACTGTTCTTTCTTGTGGCTCAGGCCTGTGTTATGATGAATTAGGTAGAATTATTATTATGAGCAATAAGACATATCAAATTATAATAATATGAGAAAGACAATTAGAGTCAAGTCATGGCATTAAATAATATCATATAATATCATCAGGTCGGCCTACCTTTTCACCACAGGGTGTTATACAGTAAGCCTCAATACAAAACCCACAGTTCAACCACCAATTAATGAGTCCTGATCTCAGTTCAAATCTCCTGGAGTCCATCTTTCTGTATCCCCGTAAGCAAACTAAAAATACTCAGTTTAAGGTTTAAAAGTTGGCTAACTAAAATAGAACAGACTGACGCTTCGTGTTTAATAGACTATAGCTTAATAGCTTAGTAATTCTCCGACAACACCGGAGTCCCCTCCTCCCCCGCAGCCTCCCGATGGTGGTGAGCAGCGACCGGCTTTAACCAGGCTGTAACTCGGGACAGACTGGGCCTCTTTCTGCGTTTAGTTTGAAACGCCAATTTACAGATATTTCCTGAGCTGACTGGTAGCTGTGTGTGTGACGCAGGCGCCGATCGCCACAATGCGCTTACCTTAATACACGCCTCTTTCTGTTGTGCATTTTTCCGTCCATCAAAGCCGCGGATGGCCCGACTAATTCACCCACCACCAAGTTACCCGCGGTGGCGGCTGCTACTTTCATTCAGTGTGACATTAAAGTTTAAGAAGCCTGAGCTTCTGTCAAGCTTAAAGGCACTTTATAACAAGAAGGCAAGTTACAGCGTAACGTGCAGATGAAGCATTAACTTCTTCAAACTGTTTTCCGCTTGGGTGTCATGTGCCCAGAGTGTAATCGCTGCCTTTGCGATTAGAAAATCTCGTTTTATTAAATCGCGATAAAATCGCAAATGCAATTAATCGTTCAGCCCTAATATGAATTCCTGCTTTGTCAGGTCTGTCAGCAAGACAGCAGGACAACAACTTCTAAACTGTTTGTTTTCTGAATGGAGTTCGGATCGATCAGGGCTGTGCTATGCTAACTTGGTCACACTAAAGTACAACGACAGCTGGAATAAAGTTACAGACACATGTTTTCTGAACTCACCAGGTAGTTCAGCCTCCTCGCTTTTTCTCCAAGTAACGTCCAGCTTTGTCCGGTTTTTATATAAATATGAAGTCGTAGTCCCGACAGAGCTAACGACGCTAACAACAACACTGGAACCGATGTGCACGGAAGCTGCTGAGAAGCTCCAGTCAAGATGAATCAACGTTGAAATCCCAAAACTAAAGTGAAAAGCTAATTTAATAAAAGCAGTTTACTCTGAGCTCCTTCCGCGAAGTAAACTGCGACTACCGACTCACGCCTGTTTATTTGTCCAAAGTTTGAAGCGCTGCTCCCTGCTCCTCTCCCCAGGTTTAGCAGCTCTTCGCCAGCCAGCAGATTTTTGATCCCCGCTCTGCCTGGCCCTCTGCACCAACGCTCTGACCTACGGACAATCTCAACGCTGATAGGCTATAGCGACACAGCGTCATGCAACTCTCTCGCTTGAGTTAGAAATTTTCAATCTCGAGAATTCCTTTGCTTCGCTGGCACCGCCCTTTCACGCCATGCCGCACCGAGAGGAAATCGCAGCTCCACACGCCTTTCCATTGACTTTGTATGAAACTCACCGCCCCAAATGCTTGGTTCGTGTTTGGTCTGAAAGCACCATAAGATGTCCCCCTTAAACCTGACTGAAGCAGTTTCCTTCCCTCAATAATATGCAAACAAAAGCATTAACTTTAACTCGTCCTCTTAAATTTAAAGGTAGAGAAAATAGTTCTGTGATTTATTCATTATTATTATTATTCATTATTATATATTTATATTTGTATTTTCAACTGCCATGCTCACCACCATCCTTTCAGTTAAAGAGAATATATTTTATTTATCAGGAGGTGCAGTATGTGTACAGGACAGAATTCAGTCTAAGCTTGTACCTGATGTTCTCAACACCGGACAAGTAGGTAATAATGACAGCGAGATCAAGTTATTAATGTTACTTTCTTTATATGTAGCTAACTGTAAAAACCATACTGTTAGCTTTCTTGCTCAGCTTCCAGACTGGAGTCTGAAGCACAGAGGAGATGTTAGCTGCCTTTACCTTTCCAGCAGGGGAACAACAGACACACTGTGACCAACACTGTGGAGTTAGTGCCAGACTGAACACTTCCTGCTAACCTTTTCTTCCACTCTGTTCGCTTCCATCGTCACTTTCTGTTGCTCGCTCTCTCTGAATCACTCGACCATGCACTCACTACGCACAGCAATAATTAAAACAATAACCTGTGACAGTATACAGCACTGCACACCATGGCACCCCCGTCCTTACTTTACTGAGGTGGTTCATCCTACTGCACCATGTCCAATAGGTCCTTGTCACAGCTGCCCTTTGCTGCGTGTCGCTCACTCTCTCTGCTCTGTCCTTTCTGTCTCTCTACACTGTCCTCCCAATAAATCAGAAATGCAAAACAAAATCTTAAATACATTCATGGATTTAACAGCACAATGGTGAACATTTTACAATCAGCTTTCTGTGTTTGCACGCTCAAAGTTGTCACTTCATGTGAGGTGGGGGACCTCATTTTACATCGCAGCCTGAAAACAACAGTTAGTGGTACCACACCTTTTATAACGTACATCATCAGAACAGGAGACTGTTGGAGGACAGAGGACTGTTTCCTGGCATTACCTTTCTCTGTCTGATTAGTAAACCTGTTGTTGATTAGTAGTAAGTATGGTTTCACTTTAGCTAAATTTGGGATTCTGATCAAGGATTAAGTTCTTTTAGGGTGATGACATAAAATCACACAAACATTTTCAGCTTCATTGGAAAAACTTAATAGAAGCTTTGAATATAAAGAAGGCCCACACATGTTAGATAGGGGTGGGAGAAATCATCGATTCTTAGATGCATCGCGATTCGGACGTGGAAGATTATTAATCGATGCACAAATGTCAAAAAATCGATTATTTAAATGTTAATTGATAACGTAATGTTGACGGAACGCAAAAGCGCAGCGCCCGGACCGTCTGAGGAGCGCACACAGACAGAGAGACCAGTGTCCCCATGTATTCATCACCGCTGTGGAATGAATAACCACCCCAAAATGTCACAGAATCATTAATATGAATGCACAAGTAATTATTTTAACTCGCACACTGCGAGCATGGTGACGCTCTGCAGCTGTGTGTGAGAGAGAGCGAGCGGCGGAACGTGACGGTGAAAGTTAGCGGTGAAATATATTAGCAGTAAGTTTCAGTCTGGTAGTAAACGTGCAGCGTAGGTCGCTGTGTGACCGTTCATAAAAGTCTGTAGTGCTTGCTCTCTGTCCCCCACACCAGACTCCGGAGCCTTCAGCGTCACAGTCCCCACCCTCTGGAACTCGAATCGTGAGGTGCCCAGAGATTCGCACCCCTAATGTTAGAGAAATTACAGGAAATGTTCTGCATAGATTTCTGTCAAATAAGGTCACACAGGTCAGACCCTTTGCCTCGACTCTACTGATCACGCTTACTGTCGTATGCGTAGCTGTTGTTGTAGTTTCTGTTATGTTTTCATTTATAACTGATTTCTGATGTCTTTTTCAGAAAGTGCTCCAGTGACAGTACCATTGTCCTTGACCCCCACTCCAGCTGATGTTGACGAGGACACAGTGTACCTGAGCTCAGAAGAACCGACGGGGCAGATGTAAGTTTATTTGTTAAACTTCACATGTTAACATTAGAAGTACCGTGCTCCCGCCAGCAGACCGCTGCCACAGGTTTTACTGAAAAAAGGACAAAGTGAATACAGAGTAACAGCCAAATGTTGCCACCTCTACAGAAGTCTAACTAGTGTTGAAAAATATCATTACAATAATTGCAGTAATTGGATTTCTGTCATTAGCATCTGCTAAGCAGCACTACCTCTCACGTGGTGCTGGATCCTTCAGACAGTACTTTAGTAGCAGCCTTACTAAGAGCCAGTCATCTTTAAAACGTGCAGGAAAACACTCAGTGAGACACAAAAGCTGCTGGGCAAAGCTAATTCACACATTCACCTTACATTAAAGTGACGGTTCTATTTTTACCACCACAGTTTCACATTGGCCCTCATTTATCAAAAGTGCATACACCAAATTTCCAGAGTACGCACAAAACCACGGTGACTTTGAGATTTATTAATATGGACGCTATGCGACGGCACGCTCAAATCCTACGCCAGCTCAGGAGGTGGTGTACATGTACGCAAGTTTTGAGTTAGAACCTAAAACCTAAATTGAGCAGTCAAAACATGCTTTGATTTGTATTTGGACTATTTTATCGTAGCTTTTGGTGCCTTTTATTTGGGTTTGCTTTTAATAAAATGTGGATCTTCAAATGAAAAGGCTACAAGCAAAAAATGTTAAAACAACAAAGAGCATAAGTGGATGGCTTGAAGCACTGAGACTGGCTGACGAATGGACACACCCCCACACCTTTTAGGTGAGGCGGGCACAGACATGTCGCGCACAAAGCCCTGCATTTATTATAAGACAAAATTTACATTATGACAGCACAGCGAGCACCGACACTTGGAGCTTATTTGGGACTTAACTTTGATGGGCGTTTTAGCAGTGCTAAATCTATCTGTTGGAGCAGCACAAGTAGCCAATTTATAATTCTGGGAACAGACAAAAACTTGTAGTTTGCACAGAACGCGCTCCACAAACAGGTGGTACAGACGTGGTGCAGCTCATCCTTGTGTTTGGACAATGTTTCACTCTGAACATAAAAGAAAAGTCACACCGCGGATGGTCAGATCCAGTCCGTGCGCGTCCAGACCCGTGTCCATGCGTCAGCCACAAAACATTATGAAGTCTTTCTTTGCACGCTGGGGGTACACCGCCCCGTATCTGTCCGTATGTCCTCCGTTCATCAAAGTAAACGATCAGCGAGAGGCTCTTGGCTCGTGCCCTGCTCCTCCGGGATGAGCGCCTCCTCCTCTGGGGCTGACAGCGAGGCTGACAGCGCGCGGTGGTCCCCCCTGACTCCAGCACTGGGTCTCCGGCTGGACCTGAACTGTTTATGGCTCATCTGACCGCTCGTGTCCAGTTTTAAGTGTTCTGAACATTTTGTCAAAAATGTGTCCAGTTTAAATCATCGAATAAAAAAGTATTAAATTGTTTCCAAATGAAAAACCTAGTAATTTTAAAATGCACAATATTTTTGAACATTTATGCCGGGGAGGGGCTCTAGTAGTGAAACTAAACATTTAATCTTTATTTAAATCTGTCAAAACAACATAATATTCTGTTTCTGAAGTTTTAACTTGTGGATTTCCTGCTCCAACCCGTGTATTTCTTGCCGTATTCCGTCAGTACCTGCCGTAAACTCCTGGGTTTGGCCTCCTGAATCTTGAATAATTGGGGCATTTCATTAAAATTACGCACGCTTTCAGCCGCAGCATTTATCAACACCAGGTAATGCGCATCACTTGGATTTCAAAGGTACGCACAGCTTCATAAATCAGGCTGAGAACAGTGTAAGCATAATCTCACCGCTTCTACGCAAAAATTATTATTATTATTATTATTATTATTATTAGTATGAATACAAAACGAAAGCCTTAATACTACAGATCACCAGGGCAGGACCCCAATGTTTGAAAATGTGTCCGTTGGGTAGGTATTCGATTATCTTTTTAAATTCTCACTCTGGACTCTTAGCTACGGTCCCTCCTGTTCTGCACAGAAGCCACCAACCAGGTTTTGCAAAATTCTATTCTTCCAGCCGATCCCATCATCCCATATTCCTCTTTTATCCCACTCCTCCCTCTCTTAGTTCTGCACTTGAGTCTTCTAGGCTAGCTGTAACAAAGTTAAAACAAAGTTTTGCTGTTTTTAGTGAGGTTACGTTATGAGAATAAAGAAACCGAGCTCTCTCTCCTAAACTCTCATGACTGCTGTTATCTCCATCAGATTCTTCCTCACTCGTGATTGCCAAAACTTCTCGGGAATTCATCGTCCTTCTGCTGTTCTATCTATCACGTATAGATCGCTCTAGCTTGTTAAATGACAGCCTGCTTATAAACAGACGTCTAAACAATCTGCATAATACAACTTTCGAGCGCACTGCCACCGCAGTAAATTTAAATATTAATCTGTAATAAAAAAGGGGGGGGTACAGGAGCAGGATATTGTAATATTACTTTTCCCAGTAAAGACTAACATAACGGATTGCTATTTCCAAAACAATTATATTATTACAGTTACTAAACCACGTAACGCTGCCCTACTGAACGCACCATCCCTGGTGTGATGCAGCTCAGCGGCACCGGGCCTTATGTTTTTCAAGCTGTTAGCCAAAAAAATAAAGGAAGACAGGAGAACAGGGAGAGAGAGTTATTTTCGACAGCTATAAGTAGCTATTGGCATTATTGTGTACACAGTCTAAGATGCAAAGAACATTGTGGTCCGTTGTAAAATTTGTGCGACCAGCAAAAGCTTTTAACCGCAAACAATTCTACATTTCCATCCTAGGCTATTTGAAGCATCAGCTAAAGCAGCACAGCAACGTGAAACTCAGAAAGAAACTCCGGTGGCTACTGCCAGTGATGCTGGACTCATTGGGAGAGAGTGGCATTATATCACCCAGTAATAAGTACAGTAGCTAATACTTAAGGAGTAGCCTGTAGGCTAAGTATTAGGTAGCCTTATAGCTTTTGGTCTATTATTTCTGAGTAACTTGCCCAACACTGAGTTGACCATAAGGATCGGATAATTTCGGTATGTTTTGATTATTGCTTGTTATAGGCTATTTCTATTTGTTTACTTGGACGTTGTCGATTGATCATAGCCTGGATACACTTGCTGTCGTCCTTATGTTAAAGGTTTTGGGAAGATATAAATTGATTTCTTGTGAATGGGCTTGGATCCGCGGGGTCGCTCTGTGCTTATCATCAACAGACAGACGCTCCGCGTGGTAACCATGGTAACGGCTTCGGTGTAACTGGCGCCTTCACCTGAAACTGTCGCGTTTGTTCTTGTCTCACGCACACGCCCGCTCGCTGCCAGAGTTGAAATGTAAAACTTATTCCTACAGTTTATCAGCAGACAGAGACTGATCAGCTGTTTGCTGCTGTCTCTGACTTATTACAAATAATCTATTAACTTCTACTGAACTAATCTGAAAGTTAGTAGTTATCTTATTTAGTTATAGACTCAATTATTTCATTTTAGAACATTAGCACATGAGTACAAAGTTATTATTATAGAGAGGTGGCGATGGAGCAGTGGATTAGACCCTTGTCTTTGATTTCCACTGTAACACATCCACCAAATAACTTATTGTCATGGGTCTTGCTTTACCATCCGTGATATCATAACAGAGCTGCTGCCAGTTTGATCGTGGTGGGGTGTGGGGGGGTCTCAGTAAATGTTCCTGCTTTTTTGCCTTTTGCCAGTCAGAAGGCTGATTACTATCGAGGTTTGAAGCTCAAAAAATGGCATTCTGGCCCAACAAATCAGTAATTAGTAACAGTGTCTGTAAACAGTAGCCTGACAGTTTCCCGAGATGTTTAAAACAACCCAAACAGTTTAATTTTATGCTACTTGAAGTACTTTTTACTCTACTCTACTAGATTTATTCCATAAATTTGCAGATTCATAATATTGATACAAAATATAAACTAATAAATTATGTGTTAGAGATTAAACTACACAGCAGAATATGAAGTGATTAAGATGAGCTCCACCTTTACAGCTGCAGTGTTAGACAAAACATTTGAATGCATTAATTATTGTAATCCAGTAATGTAATATATATTATTTCAACATTCACCTTTGGTACTTATATTTTGATGCGAATACTTTTGTACTTTTACTTAAGTATTAAAAATGCAGGTCCTTACTACTAAACAGAGTATTTGAACCCTGTGGTGGTTTTACGTATTAAAATATCTGAGTACTTAATGTATAGGTTTAATTACATGCTGCAAAAGAGAAACATGTTTTAGTGCATAGACGCACTCAGTTACCTCACAACCGCGGTAACTGATCTGTTATAAGAATATACTATCACACAACATCATAGTTACAACGTTAATTCTTGCTTCTCATACACATTTTACAGCCTGCCAGATCCCGATTACAGATATGTGCATGGCTTTTATCTGGTGTAGGCACTCAACCATCTACAGGACCATACCAACCACACAGAACACACTAAAACTGTCTAGCAAAACCCTAACAAAGACTCCCAAACTTTGATGGTTGAAGGCAAAGTATTTTAGCTGCATCTTGTTCTAGGAATCCCTGCTGAAATTTGGTGCAGCACTGAAAATTGCTGTATTTTTGTAATCGATGGCATCAGTTACATGGATGAATCACCCCAGCACTTCTGTATTTTTACTACCATTTCTGGTATTGCTGACACTGTTGCTCCAAAACTTGTGTTACTACAGGTTGTTCTACTAATACTTGTAAGTTCTGTGTAATGCTACTACAGGCAGGAATGGCGGTCATAGCCTCATTAGGCTGGTCACGTCACACTGAATGCAAACCTTAGGTTCCTCTTTTTTAAGAATATTAAATTACTGTCTC